>CM046444.1:107861510-108524010 GCA_025506515.1 Flaveria trinervia | reverse complement strand
TCTTAAGCACATAAGTATGTTTCACCCTTGTCTCCTCAGCCCTTTTTTTCTTAGACTCATCGACCCTCCTGATATAGTTCCATCTCTCCGGAGGGTACATGTTCTCCCAGAGGTGAGTAATCTTCCCGCTGAAGTCATGACAAATAGCGCAATAGTGTATGAAGATGCGGGTGTTCATTTGTACTAGCCTTTTAACCTCTCCATGTCTAGAGTAGTAGGAATAAGATCATCAAAATCATCTGAAGAAATCGAGGATAAAGCGGCCAATTATCCTTCTTCAAATCCATCACATTCTCCGCCATACAGGCAAAAATCAATCTCACGATGTTTTCCTTCTCCCCTCTGCAACAAATCACCATAGCTTTTTCCCATCCCAAGTTAAGCCCATCTGATCCACCTTTACGATGATCAATGTTGCTATTAAACCTAGATTAAGCTAATGTCCTAAGTTCAAAACTCACTTGCAAACAAGAATCAATGGTCATATAATCAACAAAAGTACAAATACTCAAAATCGCATGAAATATCTATGGAGGAACCCTAGAACGTCTGACTACTCGAATGTGCGCAAATGAGGAATCAATTTCGCATATTGAGTTATATAGCACATAGTTTCGTAGCAAGTAAAACTATAGTTTCGCCCAACGAAGATACAATTTTGCCATGTGAAACACTGGTCAGAACTGACCATGTAACGTGCAAAAGTACCAGCAAAGCTATAGTTTCGTCGTGTAAAACTACCAGGTAAATTATAATTTCACTAGAAACCTAAAAATTTAAGAAATTTAATTTTGTATCCCTTTCTTTAAAAAAGTAAGAGTAAAATTATTTTAAAAAAAGAAATAAAATAAGGTAAACAAAAAGAAATAAAAGAAATTAAAAGAAATTAGCTCCACAAAACTTCACCATTTTTCAGGTATAATTAAATGAACAGAATCAAAACCAATTAGTATAAAAGGATATGAACGAGTAGTTGAAAAGATCTTCTAGAGAGTCAAAGTTTGGTGGGATTGCTGATATACTCGTCCTTTTAAGTCCATGCCTTCTTCGTTTCAACGAGTGCACCACAACTAGTGTTATCATGTTTTGGTCTTTTTTAACAAAAAACATAGAATGACCTAGTCCCCACATACATTTGGCAAAGAAAGTTATCCTATCCTCATGACGTATTGAACAAAAGATACGCTCTGCATGACTCTTCCTCTCAAAAGCAGCATATGTCATATTTCTAAAGAAATAATGCCCTTATAAACATCAAATGATGAGAGCTCTAGGTCTATACTCATGTATAACAAACGAGTTGATCAATTGAGTCTTACAGATGAGAACTTCAGGTCTATACTTACGTATAATAGAAAAGATTATCATATTTTGCCGATAAGAGCTTGAGGTCAGTACTATCATACAATAGAGGAGATCATCACTCTAGGTCAATGTTCACACATAGCAGAGAAGATAAGCACCAGATAATTATAGCAGGGAGCATCTTAGATAAAAAAGATGAGAAAGCATATTGCTTTTGAGATGAGTTGGAATGATTTAAAGCAAAGATACTTTAGATAGGAATAACTCAAAATAGAGATATCATGTTCTCAACCCTTTTCGAACAAGGACTTGAGACCTTATGAAGGCCAAATATGTCAAGGGATTACCTGAATCATCAAGTTTCTTGCTCTTTTAATTAAGCTACAGGATTACTGTTTCCTTCGCTTTCTAGCTGAACCTATCAAGCATATCCGACACTATACCATTAACCTCCTTTATATTGTCAGCTTTCTCATTTTATTTTGCAAAGGAAAACAAGAAAAGCATATAATATATAATCTCCCCTGAAATTTCTACGAATAAGCAAGATGTAGAAATTTCTCACCGGCATATAGTTTTTTAAGTATATTTATTATAATGGTTTATCAAAAAAATAAAGAATGATGGAGCCGACAGAGCAAAAAGAAAGAAAGAAAATAAAGAGAGAAGAATAAAGAATATGTACAAAACATGGTTTGAAAGAAAACGGATTTTCAAATGATATTAAACCTAACATAGAGATCAATTCATAAAAACGAGGTTTATAAAAATATTTTAGTGAAAAGATCTGCTTTTTGATTTTTGGTGTCTATAGGAATAATATCAATAAAACCCTTTTCCTGAGCATCACGGATTGCATGAATCTGTGTCTCGATGTGTTTGGTTCAGGAATGATGAATAGGATTCTTGGCGATGCCAATGGTTGCTTAGTTGTCACAGAACAATAGTGTATGGAGAAAGTTGATCCCTTAGTTAATCATTTGATGCTGTATCCAGAGCACTTGTGAACAACAGCTAGAGGCAGCAATGTATTCGGCTTCTCTAGTAGAGAGAGAAACAATGGTCTGTTTCTTGCTTTGCCATGAAACCAGACAATTTCCCAAGTATTGACAACCTCTGGTAACTGACTTTATGTTTAACTTGCAGCGATTAGAATCACTATCAGAATAGGCATGTAAGTCAAAATTTCCACCATATGGATACCAAAGACCTAAACAAGAAAAGCCTTTAAGATAATGAAAGATTCGTTTTAGAGCCTTTTCATGAGACTCTTTCGGAGCAGATTGGTATCGAGCACAATATCCTACAACAAAGGTGATGTCAAGAAGACTTGTTGTAAGATACATAAGTAAACCGGTCATGGATCTGTAGAGATAAGGATCAACAGGTTTCCCGTTCTCATCAGGAATGAGGCATGTTTGAGCAGTAAATGGAGTCATTTCCGAAGAAGCGTCATCCATCTTGAATTTCTTCAAAATTTCTTTAATATACTTCTCCTGATGAATGAGAATTCCCTCTGGCCTTTGTTCAACCTACAATCCAAGAAAAAAGCACATCTGTCCTATCATGCTCATTTCGAAGCGACTACATATTACCTCCTCCAAATCTCGACACAACTTTGGATTGGTGGAGTTGAATATAATATCATCAGCATAGACTTGTACAATCAGCATCTCACCATCCACTTCCATCTTGAATAATGTCATATCAATGGTGCCACAAGAAAAACCATTGCTTAAGAGATACTGTGTTAAAGTCTCATACCAGATCTGAGGTGCCTAATGAAGACCATAAAGGGACTTATCAAGTTTGTAAACTTTGTCAGGAAAGTTGGGATCCTCAAAACCTGGTGGTTGACACACATATATCTCCTCGTCAATGTTTCCATAAAGGAAAGCACATTTGACATCCGTCTTGTAGACTTTAAACTGTTTATGGGCTGCATGAGCCAGAATGATTCTAATGGCCTCAAGACGGGTGATAGGAGCAAAGACTTTGGTGTTGTCAATCCCTTCTTCTTGAGCAAAGCCCTAGACCACCAATCTGGACTTGTTTCTAACCATAATGCCACGATCATCGGGTTTGTTCTTGAACACCCATTTTGTGCCAATTGTGTATTTTTTTGGTGGAAGATCGACTAGGGTCCACACTTTGATTTTCCTGAACTGTTGCACCTTTAATTGCATTGATTCAACCCAACAAGGGTCCTAAAGAGTTGCATGAACATTTTACGAGACAATTTGGGATATAAAACAAGAGAATAGACAAATGTTAATCAAACCAGATTAACTCCATGTCCGAACTCCATCGGTTATAAATCCTATGATGTTATCATGTGGATGATCTTTCAAGGTTTTGAAATCAGTGGGCATGGATAAGGTATTTGACGACGGTTGGCTAATGGGTTGTTGATGGGTAGATATTGGTAAGGTTGAAGGTAAGGTAGAGTCAATTGGAGAGATGGGTGATACCGCTGAGATGAGATAGACATAGGTGATGAGGGAAGGGATGCAGAAATAGGTGGAGTTGAAAGATCAAATGATGATGAAGAAGATGCAATATGAACAGATGTAGCATCGATTGCAGTTGTGGTGGGAGGAGCTTGAGGAATGACAAGTAATGGAGATGTAGGAATGATATTTGTTTGAATATTGGAGATGGATACATCATCATCGAAAATTGGAAGGTTGAAAGAGTTAAACACCGTATTGGAGTCAAAGAACCATGCTGGTTCAGATCGAACATCAGAGGAATTAGATTCCTGCCAATCACTGTAGAAAGACTCTTGAACAATACGTATTCTCTTGTTATATACCCGATAAGCTTTTTTGGAAGAAGAATAGCCGACAAAGTAACATTCATCAGACACAACACCAAATTTTGTCTTTTGTGCCTGAGTATTCAATAAAGTGCACGAGCAACCAAATGGACAAAAGAAGTCAATTAAAGGCTTTCTCTTATGAAACAGTTCATAAGGAGTCTTCATTTTGTCTTTGACTATCAACACCCTGTTCAGAACGCATGAAGCACAATTCACCGCCTCAAGCCTAAAAGATGATGGGTAAGGAAGATTCAATCAACATTGTACGAGCAGCTTCAATAAGGGTGTGATTCTTTCGTTCAGCCACGCCATTCTGTTGAGAGGTCCTTGCAGCACTGAATTGTCTTAAAATTCCCTTGGCATCACAAAACGAATCAAAGATCTGGTTCCTGAATTCAGTACCGTTGTCACTTCTAATTTCCAAAACTTTCCTCTTGCTTATTGTATCGTTTTAATGAATTAACTTCTATAACTCCTCAGTAGCCTCTCCCTTGTGGGCAAGAAATTTACCCAAGAATACCTGAAAAAACCATCTGTTATCACAAGGCAGAAAGATTTTTTTAGTAATTGATTTAACACTAATTAGGCCAAACAAATTGGTGTGTAACAACTCGAGAGGATTAGATATGCTATTTTCGAGTTTTGGCTTATGTGGTTTCTTATGTTGTTTGCCCTTGGCACATGTCATACATTTTTCAGCCACAGAAAAATCTTTTAAAAGAAGTACCCTAACGAGATTGTTTTTAACTAAATTTGTTTATATTTTTGAAATTAACGTGACCCAATCTACGATGCCATAAGAAAGACTCAAAAGTGGAAGCTTTGGACAAATGATAGGTGACTGTAGATGTTGACTCCCTCGAACCCATGCTTAGAAGATGTGTGTTATTCTTTCTTGGTGCCTGCATGAGTACCATCTAATTTGTAATATCAATCTTAGATTTTAGAAAGAGACATTCATTGGACTTGAAGTAGACCGAAATGTCTTTATCACAAATCTGAGAGACACTCAACAGATTAAACACAAGCTTAGGTACATAGTTGACTTTTTCTAATGTAATTCGTTAGAAACTTCTTCTTGACCAATCATTTTCCCTCCTATTTTGTCACGGGCAAATGCGACGTAACCTCCATTGATTATTTGATAATTAGTCAAGAGATCTTTTAGGCCCGTCATATGTCTGGAGCATCCACTATCAACATGCCAGATACTGTTTTCAACTTTAGTGGGTGACTCTTGCATGAACATCAAAGAACAGATTAACCAGGTGAAACAGGAACCCAAGTTTGACAACTTTGGGTTTAGGAGAGATTGGTTTCTTACAACAGAAATTATTAACCAATGTAGTCAACCTATTCACAAATGAATTCCTATTAACATGTCTATGATGAAGTTCAGGACAATGCTTAACAACATGATCATGTTCACCACACCTAAAACAATGACGTTTTAATCTCGATCTATTATGTAACAGGATAGGATTTTATCTATGTGTATTTCCTCATCACATTCAGATAATTTAGAATCTACATCACTGTAAGTCTCATCCATGTCACTGGTCTATTTTTATTTGAAAAAGAGTAATTATTTACAAAAAAAGATGAATTGTTATCTGAAGTACATGTAGTACTTTACCACTTGTACTAGCTTCAGATGATGACGTTAGCCTTTCATTTGATAGAGAACTATTCTTTAGGGTAAAAGATGGAATAAGGTGAGAAAAGAATCTTTAAAAATAATTACTTATATTTTTTTGTTACTCTTTATGGTGAAAACATTCACACTATTAACACAATCAGAAAAGGTAGCATCATCGCAATCCACAGAATTTAAAGATGAAATAGAAACATCACTAGATTTTTGATCTTAGAGTCTTTTATAGATTCACTAGAAACAAAAACAAAATTTAAACTAGATTTATGATCTTAGACAAGATGCTGAGATTTAGGTGTACTAAGACTAGTGCATCCAAGCCTGCTAGGCGGTCCATAATCGTAGTCCTCACGAACATGCTTAGGATTCACACCTTCTAAACCTGCAGACATACTATTAGTATCTGTTTTGATCAAATCATTAGAAGGATGAGGAACAGGCATATGAGTATAATAGTAAGTACTAGGAGGAGGATAAACCTTAGCATTTTCATATCCCAAACTTGTATTAATCCAAGCCCCCCTTTGAGATTTACATAATTCATCATGTTTCATCCCTGATATAGTCCATTTATTGAGCTTTGACTAAAGTTTTCTTGTTTTAAATTTAGCAAGGGCAACCCTTTCGGTTAAAGTGTTAATCTCAACATTTCTTTCCAAAACTATTTGATTTAAATGTTTGTTTTCTATAAAAGCCTCATTTAATTTAATAAAATATTTAGACTCATTTATTTTAAGTTCCTCATTAATTTGTTTTAAGTTTATTTCATTATCATTTAATAAACGATTAGCTTTATCAACCCAAAATAACTTGATTTTACATGCACAAGACACATATCCTGAATTACCTCATAAGGAAGTCCCATTATCACCTTTACTACTGCTAAGGCCTCTCATATTTGCACACCAGAGTACTTGACTTGCTTCCTCGATAGTGATAGCAGCATCATCTTTTTCTTTTCCTTGCTCAGTTGGTTGACTTCTTTCCTTTCTCATTTCCTCAGTTTTACTTTCTTTCACTCTCTCATCCTCTTTCATCTTCACAGACTCCTCAGTCTCATCTCTAAGTTCTTTGAACGGATCAAATTCATCCTCACAATCCACCTTCCTCTTTCCTTCCACAATCTCATCCACCAGCGCTTGGTTAATCACTTCTCTTGTCTCTTCAACTTCCACACTCCAATCAAAATTCGAAATCAAAGTTGTCTTTTTTTTATGACTCATTTCCTTTTTTCCCCATTTGTAGCTAGTCGTGGAACTCCTGAATTACTAGGATCAGTGACGATTGGCAATGGACATTCACGTTTGAAGTGTCCAAACTGTTTGCAGTTAAAACACCTCAACTTAGACTTGTCAAATCCCAGTTTAGAATTAGAGTTTTGACCTCCAAAATTCTTTCTACTAGTGCGTTCCATGAATCTTCAGGCTCTAAGTGTCAACATTACCATTTTCCATTGAATGTCAGTCTCTTCAAGATCATTAGGGTCCCCTGTTACATATCTTCCATCTTCATCCCTCTGCCTTTCAACTCCCCTGCTATTAAAGCTTCATAACTCTGAACAAACATACCAAACAATGCCATTGTTTCAGATGGAACTGTAGTTTTAACATTTGCTTTTAAGTGAGCTTGATCTCTCCCAGCACTCCCACAACCTCCAAAATAATCACCGGTATTTACTCCTCCTTGAAAATATTCCTATGTTGGGGAGCTTGCAGCGGAAGACAATAATGCAGTATTTTGAGTGAAACCTGATGATGGCATCATGCTTTGGTTGAATTCGCTTTTTTCATGTCTAACTCAAAAGATTTAAGCTTATTGATGATGTCCATAAGCTTATAGTCAGTGAAACCTCTTTCTTGCTTTAGCATTCTCACCTGAGGTGGGAGAGAGTCTAGCAACCTGTTGACTTGCTCACTATTAGAGAGTTTTTTTATCGTATTTCTTCAGTGTGCTTGAAACTATCAGAAAACAATTACTGAGATTTATGAGTCTCTCATTCTTGTATCCCACGAAAAAGTTGAATTCCTTCTCAGCTTGAATACTCCTGTCTTTCACCAGCTTGTCGTTACCATCATAGAACTCACACAATGCATCAAAAAGAGACTTAGCATTCTTATGCTCAGCGAATCGATTATAGATGTCTGGTGCAAGACATAAAGTTAATGCTCCAAAAGCTTTCTGGTCTCGATCATCAGCTTTAAATCCTTCTCGATGAATGTGGTTGTCCTTGTTTTGATATACAACATCACCAACAGTGACAGTTGGTATGTGAGGATCAGAAATGATAGATTCCCGTTGATTGTGGTCAGTGTAGAAGAAAAAGGCCTTGAGACATCTCTTGGGAGCTATAATTTCAAGATCTGCAAGGGCGAGGGAAGTCATCTTTGACATACTACTTTCGATGAGGAAGAAGTAATTTCACAGAAAAATGATATTTCGCAGAGAAGACTAGTTTCGCTGAGTCGTCGAAGTTTCGCTAGCAATTTTGTGAATCTGAGGATTGCAATCAGGAATTATCAGTGTTGGTTGAAATCAAGTCAACGTTTGCGGAATCAATGTTGGCTTGGTTTAATTGTTTGTATTAATTTTTTCAATATTAATAAAGATTCAAGAACACGATGAATGAAACACAAATAATGATCTGACTAATATTAAAATCAAATGTATTTTATTAAAACAAGTTAATGATTACAATAAATAA
The DNA here is from genome assembly GCA_025506515.1 of Flaveria trinervia. Taxonomy (NCBI): domain Eukaryota; kingdom Viridiplantae; phylum Streptophyta; class Magnoliopsida; order Asterales; family Asteraceae; genus Flaveria; species Flaveria trinervia. The sequence continues at coordinate 108,515,529 of CM046444.1, read as the reverse complement.
TGAACGAATGATATTAAATTTTATGTTTGATGATGTGAAGGCTGCTAGAGTTTGGTTGTGTGATTTGATGTGATGTTTTTCTGTCGTGGAACTGTCCTCTCGATTCGAAACCTAGGATCCATATATATATAGGAACGCGTGTTCTTGTTAAGAAAACATCAGATCTCTTGGGATTTAGAATTGTTTCTGTTAAGGAATGACCAGATTTCTTAGGATTCGCATAACTGGCTTGTTGACTTGTAACACTTGTATCGTTTGAATACAAGTTTTGTACTCACCAGGAATATTGTTCTTTCGCAGGAGTCTTGTTCTTCCGTAGGAGACTTGTTCTTCCGTAGAATTTGTTCTTCCGAAGGAAATGTTCTTCCGAAGGGAATGTTCTTCCGAAGGAAATGTTCTTCCGAAGGAAATGTTCTTCCGAAGGAAATGTTCTTCCAAAGGAAATGTTCTTCCAAAGCACCTTTTTCTCAGATCTGGTTGTTCATCCACAGAAGATCTTTGGATGTAATTTTACTTGTAAGAAATATATCTATGGAAGAACAAAATGTTCATTCGTAGATGTTTCTCACACTTGGTCAATTTTTATAAATTTACCAATTCTAATGTTTTACCTACAAACATACATAAATCAACACACATATATATGGGTTAACCTATTCATTTAATGCTTATACAATAATGAATTACAAACATTCATTACAGATATTAATTCAAGAACTAAGCCTATACAAAATGGATTAGATCTACTAATCCAAGACCTAACAATACTCCCCCTTAGGCTTAGATACTTGTAATCATCTCTTCAAAACCGAAAGCTCCTTTAATCTTGAAACCATTTTCTTGTTGAAATAAGATACTGCATCCTTTTGATCATCGTATTTGTACTTGATCTTCATTCTTCATATCCTTTGAAGTATCTCAAAATTTAGTCCCAATACATTTTCTTTCGTTGTGAGAGTTCCACAACACATTGATTGTTAACAATTTCCAGCTCATCTTCTTCTAAAATTCTCAGTTTTGATATATCTTCAATGTTGGCTCCTTTCAACATCCCAGCATTATACCTTCTTCTCTTGTATGCTTTAGCATGTAGCTTATCCACCACTTGAATCAAATGAATGTATAAACATAAATCATTCTAGGCTTTTTCATTAGATAACTTTAGGAAGAATTTATCATGTAAGAATGATGTGTAGCTTGGGTGGAGCATTTTGATTTCTACTGGGTCAAAGATTCTTATCTTCTCACCTTTCTTTCCATCAGCATTCTTCAGTAGCACCATTTCTTTTGTTTTCTTAACATATCCCTACTCAGTGATGGGAATAGTATATTGATTTCCTCCAATGACGTTGATGGTTATGTTTTCTTGTCAGTATAACCAACTCTCCTTAAAAATTCATTTTCTTCCTTTCTAATCTTCTTTTGTGCTCATCATCCTCTCTTTTTGCTTCTTTAATCACATCATCCTTGAATTTTGTCTTTAACTTTCCCACCAACATAGAGAAATCTCTTCCCCTTAAGTGAATTGGATAGTTAGACCATTATTAGACTTTGTATATCCTTGATATCTCTCTCATGCAAGCTTAGCAATGCTTCTATATCATGGAAGTACTGGATTCTTCTAGATGTTCTTTTGATAATTGCACAATCCCAGTCTGGATAATATATCCAGGCCATAATCCTGTTTTCTTCCATAAAACTGGGAGTTGTGATGTGATCATACAACTCTATCAGTGTTGATTTTTGTTCAGTAATTTCTCTAAAATTTGTGCCTAGAGGCCACACTTTACCAGGAATCACTGCCCTAGGCTCTTTTATTAGCTTATCTTTGCCTTTGTGTTGATCTTTGGATTCAACAGTTATAGGATCAACAAAAAGTTTTCTTTGGTGCTCATAGGATGGATTTGGAGCTTCAATTCTAAACCTTACTCCAATGTCAAGCTCAACTGACATAACATGTTCCATCATTCTTCTCAGCTCACCAACATTTCTTCCTTCGAGCTCATGTGCCTTGTAGGTGTGACCCTATAGCCAACATTCCATATTGTACCTACTCAGTTTTGTAGTATCATAGTGGCCAAGATCTTTTTTGATTTTCTGAATAGTTTGGAAAGTATTCAATGCTTCACAGTCACAATTTGGAATTATAAATCTTGCAAGCTCAAACTCTTTTAGTATGTTCTTCATCTCAGTCATATTCATCCTTTCAATCATGTCATATGGAAATCCATGGTCGATTAGGGTCATATACATAGTTGACTCAAGCCTTTCTTCCATTATGTATTTTTTCGTTAGAAGATCATCATCCTTTAAGACTTCTTGTTCTTTGTTAGGAACCTCTTCAGTCAGTTCTTGCCATTCAGCATCACTTTCAGCTTCATGAGGAGTTGTTTGCTTTGATGTTAAGACATTCATAGGAGTGTGCTCTGATGATGTATGCCTTGACCTTTTAGAAGAATCTTCAATATTGATAACTTGTTTCTTTATGGAACCCAAATACTTCCTCTTCCTTGAATGTAGAATCAGAGGCTTGAAAGATTCAGTAGGTTTTTTTCATTGATTTGATTCAAGAGCACATATTTTCATCTTCAGCTGAGCAATCTCTTCTTCTTTCTTCTCAACATAGCTGATTGATCATAGAGAGAGTTATTCATTTGATCAACCTTCAGCCTTATCTTCTCATTTTCACTCTTCTCTTTCTCTATTGATTCTTTGAGCTCATAATCTTGTTGAAGTAGGGCATCAATCACCTCATTGTTGCACTTAACATCTTCTCTTAAGCATTTGATCCTTGTTTCCAACTACATCAGAAGATTATCCTTTTCTATTATTATCCTTTTCAGTTCTTTAATCCTATGCTTTCTGAAGTTAGACTTCACTACAAGCTTGTTGTACTCAGCCACTAGATAGCTTTTGCTTAATGGGATGTCATTAAGCATTCAACATTTGATTCATCATGCATATCATGTTGAGGTTGTGCTTCAAGATTCATGATGTCCACTAACGGCTCTGTTTGATTGGAGTTAACTATTTTTTCATACTTGGAGAGTGACAAAGGGATAGTACTTGCTTGAGAAATCAACTCAGTCTTATTAGAGTGGATTGAATTTACAGATTGAGTAACATAAATAGGTTCAGTATGCATACTCTCAGATATTGCTGAGTAAATAGAAAGATGGGATGTGTTTCTTGAGTGGATGAGGGAGATTGTTGGGTGTGAACGGAGTGAGTGGGTAAGATAGGTTGAGTATTTTGACTTGTAGGAGAAGGGGGTTGTGGAGATTGAAGTTGATGGTGAATGGGTGATAGATTTCGTGAGTGAGTGGCTTGTACAGAGTTGGTTGGAGAGTCCTCCTGTTGATCTTCCCACACAAGCTCTTGAGGAATGTTTGCAGTAGCATCAACCACATAAGCAAACATAGGCATGTCTCCTCCATCATACCTTCCACTGACCTTGTTCAAGACAGACTTACTCAAATGAGCTTGCACCAACATATCTCCGTCTCTTTCTAATCTAGGCAATTCACCATTGATTATCAGTTGTAGGAACCTTGGAAACATGAACATTTTGTCATCCCTTTGAATTTTGATGTGGTCACTCAGATAGTTGAAGATGTACTTTGAGTAGTTGTATATTCTTCCTTCAAAGATGCCAATGATTCCTGATGATATGTGCCTTGAGAATCTGTCGAGCCTAGACTTCTTGTTGGATATGCAGTTAAGATAAGTGTGGCATAAGAATTTGTAAGCCTTGCATAATCTTCATTTCTTGATCACCCCCTTGGTAAAATCACCATCATACCCCATCAGTAAGAACACTTTCTCTATGTATTCATTCTCGAACACATCAGGGTGACCAACTTCTTGTTCTCCCAACTCTAGATTCCTCCTGATAGTCTGCTCTGTCACTCTCAATCTTTGGTTCTTTATTTCTGCTAAAATAACTTCTCCATCTTCTTCTATATGTCCTGAGTTCCAGAAGTCAGAGATGTGCGATCAATGAATCACGGGTTCTGCAGATAAGGCATAGAACAGCCTGGATCTTCTTAGATACCGAATGATGTCTTGACACCCTTCTGAAGTAGGGTCGTCCGAGTTTAGGAACACACACACATTATGCTCTTTCGCAAATTGATTATCCATATGTTCATGAGAATAAAGATGATTTTGTTAGAAACACATTATTGATATGAGAATACGAATAGTTGTGAGATTAGACAAGAATCAAACGGTTCATTACTGAACATTACGACATGTTTTACCTTAGACATAGTGATTTGAGAGCAGAATATATGTTTGTTTGATGTTTTGATTCAGTAATTTTTGAATGTTTAAAAGGGGGAAAGTTTGTTGAGAGCGAGTTTTTCTGGGTTCGAAAAGTGTTCTGAAAAAGTGAGTAATGAATAATAAAGTCAAAGAACATCATTTATACTCTTTCAAACACATTAATATATTTATTTAATAACGTGGGACCCTCAGCAATTTAACTTTTCGCAGTTCTCAGTTCATCCGCATATTATCTACGGATACCATATATCATCTACAGATGAATTAAAAACTTCTACTGATTAAGTATCATATAAATTTTCATAGATTACCAATCTATGAAATTAGCTTATACTTTATGAGCTTTGCTCATCTGTAGTTTACCAATCTACGAATAGCTATTTAAATTTTCAACACTGTAGCTTCTGCTGATGCTTAAGACGGCACTGTAGCATCTGCTCATGCTTAAAGAGCACTTGTGAAGAAAAACTTATTTTGTTGTATGGTCCAAGTCGCTTTTGGACCTTGTTGACTTTGTATTCATGACAATTAAGCACAAGAAAGTTTAAATAATTTAAAAGAAAACTTCATGTATGTAGGAGCTAAGTTGGTGCTCAGGTTCCAATTTCTTCAAATTGATAATCAAATAGACAAATCTGCTGATTGATTAACTTTTCTTCATGAATTCTACTCCCTCTAAATTTGTGATTAATGATGACAGAATGCATTTATCATAAATTTCTAAGAAGAATATCATGTGTTATGTAACTGTATGATGATGCATAAACATATATACACATATGATGGGATCATACTATAATGCTAAGCCTCTTCCTGATGAGTTATTTTGTTGAATTGATACCTGAACATAGTTCTGATTGCAAGTATATTGTCCACTTAAATCCATACAAGAGCTAATGTATCAACTAGGCATGCTGTTTATCATGTTTTGATATTGATTAGAAAATAACTGTTATGGGCTTCACATTCAATTCACAAAGATTTTGTCCTCCCTTGGCAAGTCAAATCATCACTTTTTCACACCTAATAACTATGTACTTTAAGTTATAAGTTCTACCTTGAGATGCATTGGACATCTAATTAATGCATTGATATAAAAGCTTAAGATTAATATACAATTGATCACATAGGATTCTTTTGAGAGCTTAGATATGATCATCATCAGGTCACGAGGTGTTTACTCACGTAAAACAGAGGTGCCTTTAACCTAGGTCTTTGTTTACATAAAATAGAGGGATGATGAGGATCACGATCTTTTCATGTTTGGTTAATGATATGTAGCATGGTGATCATACACCCAGGTCTTTGTTTACACAAAACAGAGGGAGTATGATTTTCAAAGATAGATATTATAAAGAGTTGGTACATAGTGTGCTTAGATGAGTGATTTGATCATATCAGAATAAGACTCACTTTGTATCCTCAAAATGAAGTTTCCCACAAACAATCACTTTTCATTATATTTGGAATGCACTAAGTGTAGTTTCCACTCAAGATGAACCTACTCACATATAAAGAAACTAGCTTAGATTTAATGATATTTAAGAATTCAGGAATAAACAAAGGTATAGTGTACTATCATTTCCCATGCATATGTCATGCTGAAGCATCATTACATGCTTTTCTTGTTTGTTCTAATTGATTAATCTAAGTTAATCATGCCTAGAGACTCAATTAGAAAATTAAATCTGATTGAATCAAAGGCTTTAGTGAATAAATCAGCAAGCTGATTTGTTGTATCTACTTTGACTAACTTAATCAAACCTTTTTTTGAGCAATCTCTTAGAAAACGATATCTTATCTCAATATGTTTTGTTTTACTATGTTGCATAGGATTAGCAGTTATAAACATAGCAGTAGAATTGTCTATGTAAATTGAAGTTTGAAGGAAATTGTAACCATAGTCAAGCAATTGGTTTTGCAACCAAAGAACTTGAGAGCAACCAGCTGAAGCAGCTATGTACTCAGCCTCAACTATGGATACAGAAACATTGGTTTGTTTCTTGCACTGCCATGATACTAGTCTTGGTCCGATGAATTGACATTCACTAGTTATAGATTTTCTGTTACTGTTACATCCACAATAGTCACTGTCTGAGTATGAGTATAGTTTAAAGTCACCATCTTTTAGATACCAAAGACCAAGTCCAAGTTTTCCTCTGAGATATCTAAAAATCCTTTTCACAACATTTAGATGAGACTCCTTTAGATCAGATTGGTACCTAGCACATGCAGATAGCAAACATAATGTCAGGTCTACTGGTAATTAGATACATAAGAGATCTTATCATTGATCTATATAATCTTTGGTCAATAGATTTTCCTGAAGGATCAGGTACAATCTTATCAATTGTTGATGATGATGTTTTGCATGAGGATACATCAGCAAGATTGTATTTCTTCAAAATTTGATGTATGTATTTTTCTTTATTGATGAACATCCCATCTGTCTTTTGCTAAACTTGAAGACCAAGAAGAAAGTCAATTCACCCATTGAGCTCATTTGAAATTCAGATTTCATCAGTTCTTCGAAATTTACACACAATCTCTTATTAGTTGATCCAAATATTATGTCATCAACATATATTTGAATAGCTAAGAGATCTTGATGTTCTTGTTTGAGAAAGAGAGTCTAATCAATGGTTCCCCTTTTGTAGCCATGCTTGAGCAGAAAAGATAATAGTGTTTCATACCACTTTCTTGGTGCTTGGTGAAGACCATACAAGGCTTTATCAAGCTTGTATACCCTATGAGGGTAGTGTGGATCTTCAAAACTAGGAGGTTGTGACACATAGATCTCCTCATCAATTTTCCCATATAGGAATGCACACTTGACATCCATCTAATACACAGTGAACTTCTTATATGATGCATAAGCCAGGAACACTCTTATGGCTTCAATTCTTGCAACTAGTGCAAAAAACTTCATCATAGTCTATTCCCTCTTCTTGTGTGTATCCTTGTGCAATCAACCTTGCTTTATTTCTTACAATGATCCCTCTATCATCCAATTTGTTTTTGTAAAGCCACCTTGTACCAATAGGATGTTGGCCTTCATGTAAATCAACTAGAGACCATACTTTTTTCTTTCAAAATTGTTGAAGCTCTTCTTGCATTGCTTCAATTCAGCTATTGTTCTTTAAAGTAGCAGTGATGTTTGGAGGAACCACTTGTCAACTGAAAAGACAAATGTTGGCAGTACCACTTTGACTTCTTAGAGTTCTCTTTGTAACATCTTCAATGATGTTGTTGACTTGATGAGTCTTATTGATTCTTTCCGATGGAGTTGATTCAACTGGAATAGCTTATTCCAGGTTAGTCATATCCATTATTGTAGTCTGACCCAAACTAGGTTGAGAGTTTAGAAAGTAGTAAAAATTTTCAACATGTGGTGTCGAATGATCTTTAGCAGCATCATGTCTGTCTTCTGCAGGAGCTATAAGGGCTTCTCTAGAATCAATTTGCTCTTCCCTAGGAGTCATAAGAACTTCTCCGAAATCATTTAGCTCTTTTGTATGAGTTACAAGAACTTCTACAGATGATAAGTGAGGACTTGAAACATTTCCAATGTTTGTTGTATTCACTTGAGAGCATGGATATGTTGCAGGGACAACATTCATATCTCCAGATGCACAGTGTCATCTCCACATGCAGTGTCAGTAGCTGCTGCTAAAGTGTTTCCACCTGAGGATGTGTGCATCCTTGGAGGATCAACAGATAATGTTACTTCATTCATATGAGGTGGAACAAATGGATAACATACTTCATCAGATCCTGTAGTGTTCAAATAATCATTATTAAATGATTTAGTTAGAGCATCTATGTCAAACAACCATGATGAACCTTTAACTGATTTAGTGAATACAGATTCATCAAAGGATACATTAGAAGTTTCTTCCACAATGTTACGTTATGGAATATATATTCTATAAGATTTAGATGTTGAAGAATATCCAACAAAGAAATATCATATGCTTTTTCTAAAATTTTTTCCAATGACTCTTTTATGTTTAAAACTGATACATGACACCCAAAAACTCTAAGATATCCTATGTATGGTTTTCTATTAAACAAGAGCTCATAAGGAGTTTTTTTGTGTTTTTGACAATTAATGTTTTGTTTTGAACATTGCATGCAATATTCACTGCCTCAGCCCAAAAGGTGATAGGCAATTGTGAATCAACTAGCATTGTTCTGGCTGCTTCAATAAGAGTTCTATTTCTTCTTTCAGCAACTCCATTTTGTTATGGTGTTCTTGGTGCACTGAATTGCCTTGCAATACCTTTGCTCTTGCAAAAGGAATCCAGTTCAAAATTCACAAATTCAGTACCATTGTCACTCCTAGAAATTTTAACTTTTGCATTAAGTTGATTCACAATCTTAATCACAAAGTCCATTAATGTTTCTGATATTTCACTCTTTTGTTTTAAGAAAAAGACCCATATAAATCTTGTGAAATCATCAACTATCACCAAACAATATTCACTTTTTCCAATGCTCGTCACATTGGTACGACCAAACAGATCCATGTAAAGCAATTTAAGTGGTGTAGTATTAGTGTTGATAATTTTGGATTTATGAGACACTCTATGTTTTTTTCCTTTGTAACAAGAAGAACAATGAGTTGAGCAATGAAACTCTTTTTTCTTGGCACTCCAATGACTAAGTCAGTTTTCATCAATTTGTTCATGTTCTTCATATTAGAGTGGACAAGCCTTCTGTGCCACAATTGAGATTCATCTTCTGCTGACTTAGATAGAAGGCATGTTTCATGTTTTGTGAGAGAGGTGTTGTTCATATCCAAAATATAAGTGTTTCCTTGCTTGATGCTTTACGAAGGACCCAATCTTCTAGAACAAAAAAACCTAGTTTAAGAATGTAACAGTTAGTATTATCAAACAATATGGTATAATTTTGATCACAAATTTGAGACACACTCAGTAAATTATACTGTAATTTTTACAATAATTTATTTTCTCAAACTTGAGCATACCATTTGTTGCCATTCCTTCACAAACAATTTTACCTCCCTTTTTATCCCCACCAAATGCCACATAAGAAGCATTTTTATGTTTGAAAATCATGGAGAAGTGAATAGTTTCCTGTCATATGCCTGGAACAACCACTGTCAACATACCACTTGTTGTCAGCTCTCTAATATTGTTCCTGCATTCAGAAATAAATCAGTTAGAATTGACAACGCAAGCCTTAATGATCTTGGGTTTCCTAGCAGTGTCTAAAATAGTTACTCCTTTATGAATAAGTCTTGAAGTTTCAGTTTAGTTTTGCTTGATTCATTTCGAGTTGTTTCAGATGAGGATGATTCAATTGAAGGGGATGTTGATGAACTAGGTTCTTGTTTCTCAATTTCTTCTTGATTCAGTTTATGTTTGTTCATTTGAGGCTTTGGTTTTGATAATGAAACTTTATGTTTAAATGTCTCACAATATTTTGTTTTTGAATGAGGTATATGAATTCCCTTTTCAAAATTATCAAAGAATACATCATCAACCTTTGTTCCTTATCAATCAAATCTACCCTTTTGTGAGGTGTTTTTGATTGCTGGAAAGTTGATCTTTTCTTTGACTGATAAGCACTTGAGGATGTCTTATCCTCTCATTTTGACTTTGATTTTTGTTCGGACTTCTTCAGTGTTGAACCCTTTTCACAATCAGTACATTGAGTGTCTGATTCAGACTTATCTGATTCTTTCTTTTTTGTGCCTTTTGTCTTGTTTCTTTTGTTGAAATAACATTCCTGAGTGGAATGGTTATTTTTGTTGCAGATAGCACAATGTTTGTTAAAGTAATAGTCAGAAGTCATGGATTATTCATATTGCAAATAGAACAATAACTACTGCAGTAACAATCTTCAGTATTATGGTTTTTCATGTCACACCATTTGCAATACATCTCAACTGATTCTTTCTTAGAATCATTTAATTTCTTATGGTTTGCTAACTTTTGAGGTTTTTCATCCTTCTTCAGCTTTGGAGTGGATTCTTTCTTTTCCATTTTATAAAGCTTTTGTTTGTTTGTTGTTGAATTCCTCTTCTGTAGATCATCTACTGAATCAACATTAACTCCTACTGAAGAAATTTTCTTTTTCCGCAGATCCAATACTAAAGAGAGGTTCTTCTTTCACTAATGATCTGTTGATCCCTTTTTCTTTCCTTTTTCCATGGATGAGTTGTATCTTTCCTTCGTAGAGACACACTTCTCATTTACTTCATTGAAAGAAGTTTGTTGTTGATTTAGCTCTTGAAGACCTTCATTTAATTGAGCTATTCTCTTGCAGATGGTCTTCAGCATGTTTCTTTGTTTAGGAGGGTATGGCAGTTTTGTTTCTTCAAGCACTTTTGGATTTTTTGTTTCAAAAGCAATATTCTTACCCTTGTTTAGAACATCATCATGTTCAACAGAATCATCCAAGTCATCCCACTCATCAAAGTCGAAGTCTGAATTCAATTGATTAATCTTATCTGATTCAGAAGACTTAGTTTCATTCACCTCAGATTTATTATTAATGTTTGGTTGATTAGAACTTGTTCCTATATTGGTGCTTGGCATAAAGTCTTTTGACAGGGTATTTATCATTGATTAAGGGAAAGGAACATAATTATTATTAATAGGTGGTGCCACAACATTATAACCCAACCCAGACCTGTTCGTTGATTCAATATGAGAATTTAATAATTTCTCATATTGCTAAGAATAAAGTTAAAACTTCTGAACTTTCACTTCAGTTGATGCATGATCAGCCATGGATTTTGTTAAGGAAGTGGTCAGATGCTCAACTTGTGCTTTCAAACTGTAATTTTCAGAAACAATTTTATCTAAATCTTTTTGTAAAGCGTTAATTTTCATCTAATATAATTTATGTTCTCTTACATGGGATTCATTCAAAATCATTGTTTCTTTAACTTTATCAGCCAATTGTTGAGCATGGACTCTATATCTCTCTACTTCCTCAACACATATTGATGAACATAACTTGTCTCTTACCTCACTTGCCATGGGTGGAACTTTTTTTTCCATGTGAGCCATCAGAGCTTGAATTTCTTCCAAGACTTCCTTCTCATACATACTCTAGTCACAGGTTCCATCTTGAAGAATGATCATCATGGATTCTTTGAATTTCTAGTTCTTGCTGGTATATTGGTGGCTAGTGGGGATGAGTTGGCCAGTTGTGGATGTCTGAATAATCTTTGAGTTGATGAAGGTTGTTTAGCCTGATGTTGCTGATATTGAGTTGAGTCAGCATTTTGTTGATTGCATTCTCTATAAAAATGTCCATAGAGATTGCACTTGAAGCATCTTACCTTTGACTTATCATCTCCAATCCATGATGATTTACTTGAAGCAGCCAAGTTCTTGTTTCTTCTTAGATATTGTTTGGCTCTATAAGCAATCATTGCCATTTTCCATTGTAGATCCATTTCATCCACCACATCCGGAGGTAATTCTTCCAAATCCTGTTAAGACATGTTGGTAGTGGGCAATGAACTTCCTAGGTAGGCTTGAAAGCTTGAACTAAAAGCTGCAAAAGCTGCTTTTTGTTCTTCAAAGTCAGAATAACAGTGATAGACTCTGATTGATTGTTGGTTGATGGTTTTTCGGATGATGTATCTCTTTGATCATCTGTTCTTTCTTTCTCTTTTCTTGACTTACTTTGAGAAGATTTCTTAGGAGTTTTCGAAGCATAGAAACTTACTTCTTCTTCATCTTCAGTCAAAGTACAAGAGTTATCACCATCATTATTAGACATGAAGGCACTTCTAGCACTTCTTGTTTCTTTAAAATGATATGGTGATACATGAGTTCTCACACTCCTGTTTCTTGATTTTTCATCCATTTCAAGAGCCTCAACTTTAGCCACTAGAGTATCTAGTCCGACTGCTTTGAGATCTATGGTGTTCTTGAACATGGATACAGTTTGCTTCCAACTTTCAAGTAAAGTATGGAGCATTTTCTTGTTCAGTTCTTCATTTTTGTATTTCAACTCCAGAATGTTCATTTCTGTAACAAGTTGCATAAACCTGTGGAGTTGTTGAGGAATTGATTCACCCTCAATATGATAAAATGTGTCATATTATGAACGCAGGGTGTCCTTTTTAATGCTTCGGATTTCATCACTCCCTTCACAGAGTGTATGCAAAATCTTCCACAAGGAATATGTTGTTTTATAATTCTCACATCTGATCAATATTTCTTCTGGTAAAGACATACTAAGCAAGTTGTATGCTTTAATATCAACTTTAACCTTCTTAATATCATCAGGTGACAGATCTTTCGTGCTTATGGGTTGATTATTATCATTATAATCCGGCCCGAGGGTGGGTGGAATATAAGGACCTTCTATTATAGAACCCATAAGTCAGAATCTGTATAATTTACATGATTCCTGAACTTGATTTTCTAGGATTTGAAATCTGCTTTTGTTTCCAACTTTGGTGGTTGGTAAGATGATCCACCAAAGTTGTACATGATTAGTTAAGATCTAAGATGTTAACTAATGAATTTGTTCAAGAGATATGAACAAGTTATTGATTTTGATCAATAACTAAGATCTGCTATTCAATTGATTTGAATATAGATCCAAGTTAAATCACAGATTAAATATCACATAAACTTTTGCTCAGAAAAGATAGATCCAATCAGTAAAAATTGATAAATCTAAAGATTCAAGAACAATTAAACACAACTAACACAGATTGATCAATTCATCTAAATCAATGAGCACTTGGCTCCGATACCACCTGTGAATCCGAGAATCACAATCAGGAATTATCTGCGTTAGTTGAAATCAAGTCACCGTTTGCGGAATCAACGTTGGTTTGGTTTATTTATTTGTATTAAATTTTTCAATATCAATAAAGATTTAAGAACACGATGAATGAAACACAAATAATGATCTGACTAATATTAAAATCAAATGTATTTCATTAAAACACGTTAATGATTACAAGTAAATAATGAACGAATGATATTGAATTTTGTTTTTGATGATGTGACGACTACTAGGTTTGGTTGTGTGATTTGATGTGATGTTTTTCTGTCATGGAACCTTCCTCTCGATTCGAAACCTAGGATCCATATATATAGGCACGCATGTTCCTGTTAAGGAAACACCGGATCTCTTGGAATTTGGAATTGTTTCTGTTAAGGAATCACTGGATTTCTTGGGATTCACATAACTGACTTATTGACTTGTAACACTTGTGTCGTTTGAATACAAGTGTTTGTACTCTGCAGGAATATTCCCTTCCATAGATAATTGTTCTTTTGCACGAGCCTTGTTCTTCTATAGGAAACTTGTTCTTCCGTAGGAGACTTGTTCTTCCGTAGGAGACTTGTTCTTCCGTAGGAGACTTGTTCTTCCGTAGCACTTGTTTTTCCGAAGGAAATGTTCTTTTGAAGGAAATGTTCTTCCGAAGCACTTGTTCCTCAGAACTGGTTGTTCATCCGTAGAAGATCTTAGGATGTAATTTTACTTTTAAGAAATATATCTACGGAAGAACAAAATGTTCATTCGTAGATGTTTCTCACACTTGGTCAATTTTCAGAAATTTACCAATTCTAATGTTTTACCTGCAAACATACATAAATCAACACACATATATATGTGTTAACCTATACATTTAATGCTTACATAATAATAAATTACAAACATTCATTACAGATATTAATTCAAGTACTAAGCCTATACAAAATAAACTAGATCTACTGATCCAAGACCTAACAAATTTCAGTAGCAATTTCGCTAGACAAATGCTTCAAACTGCTTAGTTTCGTTGGCAATTTCGCACGAAACAAGCATGAACTTTTGTTCAATAGTATTTTCGACAACAATTTCGCTTGTAAATCACCCACTGTAACACCCAAATATTTATTATTTTGAAGCCGGTGAAGAAAGCAAAGAAAATAAAGTTCAAGGTCGAGGGACCAAACTCGCCAACGAAGATAAGTTGGGAAATGTGGTGATATTAGTAGGGAGAGGGCAGCCCACTCTCCCCACACACCCCACATTTCAGACATCATAGAGAGAAGAAGAGAGAATAAGAGAAAAAGAGTGGTTCGGGTGATTCGGGTGGCCAAACTCGTTGTGTAGCAAGCCAAATCGAAGCCCTTAACGTTGTGCTCACTTATGTGAGTTCTAGGACCCCACTTTTACTTGTTTTCAACCGATTTTAGGGCTGGAAAGCATTAAAACCCGTTTTTGTATGTGTATGTGTATGTGTTAGACCCATTTGGGTGTGATGTGTGTGATGCGTTTCGTGTATGTTTCCGGGCTTGGGTGTGCTTGTATGGTGTGATGGTATGCATTCCTAAGGTCCAGGAGGGTTAATTTAGGCTTAAAATGGGTTTAGATGAGTTTGGAGGCCGAAAACCCACGGCTGCAGTCGGGATGAACTCCATTCTGCATCATCTAGGGCTAGGCGACCGAATGGAGGCCATACGGCTGATTGAGGGGCGATTGAGGGTCATTCGCACGATTGGGATTCATTCGCACGATTGAGGATTCAATCGCACGACTAAGGTTTCAGTCGCACGACTGGGAGTCCAATCGCATAGGGAGTCATGCGACTGAGGGTTCAGTCGCATAAGTGCTTTGTCGCATGAGTTCATTCGCATTAGATCAGTCGCATAGGTGCCCATTCGCATTTGTTCCATCCGCATGAGGTTCATACGCACGACTGGATGCCCATTCGCCTAAATGTTCATCCGCTTGAGTTCAATCGCATCATGTTCATTCGCATGGAGGCCATTCGACTATTGGGTGTCCATACGCACGACTAGGGCTGTTGCACCCGAAGAAAGTGTAGTTAGACTTCTGGCTTTCGGGGGAAAGTGCAGATGTAAGTCTTGACGTAAAGGTTTCCTGTACGAGCATGTAGGATAGCAGATATGGCCTTAGAAGCATGTAGGGCATAGAGATGATGATATTGCATGTTATGTATGTATGATGTTACCCTGTATGATGTGATGTGGATGCATGTTAATGTTCCTTAGTATGATGTATAATATCTTTCCTATGGCTTTACTTATTATGAGGAATGAACGAAGTATTATGTAACGTAAAGTGAAAGATAATGAAAGAGGAACATGATGATGAATGCATGCATTAATGAACGAATGAAAGAAGTCTTGCAAGCATTGGATATCAGGGTCCTTCTTTGTGATTGACCAAACGTGTAGTGCCTCTACCGCTTACCCCTAGTACTGTGGCATACGTTTAGCTGTTCATTTATTGACTTCGGCCCAGTAGCTAAGACTGATGGTTACTCCTAGTACCGTGGCATACGTTTAGCTGTTCATTTATTGACTTTGGCCCGGTAGCTAAGACTAGCCGGGGTGTAGCACATGGTATTGGTACGGTTGATGTCCGATGCGCAAGTAAAGTTATATAGAACGAATGGACGAATGAATGAATGAAGAAGATAATAATGATATTATCTATGCGTACGTATGATGTGTGATCATGTAAAAGTAACGAATGGTTTTATATGAAAGTAAAGTGAGTTTTATAATAAAACTAGGACTCACTCAGCAACGCTGACTTTTTATATGTTTTCCAGTTGGCAGGAAATGATTGCTGAGGATGGCATCGTGAAGCTACTCAGCTCTTTTGGGATGGCATTCTTTTGATTAATGTTTTTGCATTGTAATGCGAAGAAGCTGTTTTGTAATGAATGTTGTATTAATTTGCAAAAGCATTTACATGGAAATGAAAGATGGTTTTAGTTTTCCGCTGCAATTTTATGTAAGTACATGTTTCATGTGCGATGAGAACCCAGCTGTAAGCGTCCCGATTTTCGGGCCTTACAAATTGGTATCAGAGCCAAAGTTTAAGTGAAATGGGTAAATTTTCAAAATAAACCTAATCTTAAACTGAGAATGGGACGAAAGAGGAAATGGAATGCCAATCTGAGTAGTTGCGTGCCATCAGGTATTTTCTTAAAGTTAACCGATTTTATGTGCGCATGGTATGTGGTTATGTGTTGTATGTAGATTTAAATACTGATGTAGTCAGGACAGGTAATACTTGGGGTATGAAGAGTAAAGTAAGTGGCTAATCACAACTGGCCACTGTAATTAGGGACTTACTATACTTAACATAAACTGAGCTGTTCCCTTGAATGACTGTGTTGGTGTTTGAATCTTTCAGTGTGCGTGTGATGGCCGGAGGTAGATCTTCGAAAGCTTCAAGGGGTGGAGGTGACGGTGTTAAACCGCGACCCAAGAGAGGGAGACCCAGAGTTAAGAAGGTGGTTCATGAAGAACCAGAGACCCCTCATCCGAAGGGTGGCGACGAGAGCGCCAATCTGAGAGCTTCGGTGAAGGAGGCTGTGGTGGAAGAGGTTCATCAGGTGATGCAGACGATTCTACCGTCTGTGGTGACCAAAGTGATTAAGGCAGTAAGAGAAGGGGAAAGAAAGGAGAGAAACAGGTCCTCGGGAGGACGGGAACAACCAGAGCTGGAAACGGTTCTCTCGGATGACGAAGAAGAGGAGGAGGAAGAAGAGCCTGTGCTGGAGACAGCACGAGGCTGTAACTATGGGAGGTTTCTAAGATGTAAGCCCCCTACTTTCGACGGTAATGGCAATGCTGCCGCTGCTCACCAATGGGTGAGAGAGATGGAGGCCGTTCTCGACATCAGCGAGTGTCGGGAAGATCAGAAGGTGAAGTTTGCCACTCATTCATTTGTGGACTCGGCACTATGTTGGTGAGACAACATTGTCCAAGTAGAGGGTAATCGGGCAATTGGGAGAATGAAATGACCCGAGTTGAAGAAGATGGTGATTGAGGAGTTTTGTCCTCACAGGGAAATGGATAAGTTGGAAAGGGAGTTTCTGCAGTTGGAGGCTGGAACTATGACACACCAGCAGTATACAACAAAGTTCAATGAGATGGCACGATTGGTGCCAGATCAGGTGACGCCTCTATCTTGGAAGATCAAGAGGTACATTCAGGGCTTAGCGGGGGATGTCCGCAGGCATATGATCGACGCCCGACCAAGCACGTTTAGGTCGGCGGTTGATTTGGCAGGGAGACTGTATGACGAGCGGGAGGTGGTGGTGACTGAAGCGAGTAAGAAGGGTGGTGGTGATCGGAACTGGAATGGGAGGAGGTTTGGTCGGGGTGATGCCTCGACGGGTAACAAAAAGGCACGGGTGGATGACTGCCGTGTGGCCACTCGGGAGCGGGATCAAGGAGGTGTGGTAAGTGTGGAAAGGAGCATGCGGAGAATGTAGGCTGGGTTTGAATGTGTGATTCAAGTGTGGGAAGACAGGGCATATGGCGAAGGATTACCTGTCGGGCAAATGTTTTAACTGTGGGAAAGCTGGTCATATGAGCAGAGATTGTAAGAAGTCGAGGGCTGAGGGTTCTGGGGTGAAGAAGACGGGAAGTGATGGACCGAGGGCGAGCGCCAGGGCATTCACCATGACACAGGAGGAGGCTAGAACGGACCCTGACGTTGTGTCCGGTACGTTTCTAGTGAACCAAACTTTAGCTTCTGTGTTATTTGATTCTGGTGCTAGTAAGAGTTTTATTTCTGCTGCTTTCTGCGCTAAGCTGTCTGTTAGTAGTAGACGTGTTGATGCGCCCTTTGATGTAGAAACTGCTATAGGTAAGTCTACCAGGATTTCTGAGATGATAGAGAATTGTGATGTCGAACTTGAGGGTCATAAGTTTCCTGTTAGACCGTTTGCGATGACCTTGGGTGGTTTCGATTTGGTTCTTGGGATGGATTGGTTGGCGGACTTCAAGGCGAACATTGTGTGTCACAAGAAGATGATTCAGTTGACAGCGCCTGACAGAAGTTTGGTAACGGTTTATGGTGATCGAGTCACGACGATCCCGAAGGTGATCTCAATGGCGGTAGCGGGAAATTGTATGAGGCATGGATGTAGCGCCTACTTGGCTTATGTAAGAGATGTGGATACGCCAACACCACAACTAGCCGATGTACCAGTTGTGTGTGACTTTCCAGACGTGTTCCCAGAAGACTTATCAAGAGTGCTACCCGACAGAGAGATTGAATTTCAGATTGATCTGATACCGGGTGCCCAACCTGTTGCCAAAGCACCATATCGGTTGGCTCCGACCGAGATGAAAGAGTTAATGGAGCAGTTGCAAGAGCTGCTTGATAAGGGGTTCATTAGACCGAGTATCTCTCCTTGGGGTGCTCCGGTCCTGTTTGTAAAGAAGAAGGATGGTAGTATGAGGATGTGCATCGACTACCGCGAGCTGAACAAGTTGACGGTGAAGAACCAATACCCCTTACCGAGGATAGATGATTTGTTCGATCAGGTTCAGGGTGCCAATTGGTTCTCGAGAATAGATCTTCGATCTGGTTATCATCAGCCGAAGGTGAAGGAGCAACATGTTCCTAAAATAGCTTTTCGTACGCGCTATGGTCATTACGAGTTTCTTGTCATGTCTTTTGGTTTGACCAACGCGCCAGCTGCTTTTATGGATTTTATGAACCATGTGTGTCGGCCGATGCTAGATAAATCAGTGATTGTGTTTATTGATGATATCCTGATTTACTCGAGGAGCGAAGTAGAGCATGCCGGTCACATACGGGAGGTTCTAGAGACGTTGAGAAGGAGAAATTGTATGCTAAATTCTCCAAGTGCGCGTTTTGGTTGAGCGAAGTTCATTTTTGGGTCATGTGGTGAATCCTGACGGGATAATGGTGGACCCGGCGAAAGTGGAGGCGGTTATGCAATGGAAGTCACCAAAGACGCCAACCGAGATCCGTAGCTTCTTGGGTTGGCGGGCTACTATAGAAGATTTATCCAAGACTTCTCTAAGATTGCTTCTCCACTAACTAAGTTGACCCGAAAGGATGTGAAGTTTGTATGGGGTCAAGCTCAAGAGAAGGCGTTCGAAGAGCTGAAGACAAGACTTACTCAAGCTCCTGTTCTGTCTTACCCGACGGAAGCGAAGATCTGGTGGTCTATTCTGATGCTTCCTACTCGGGGTTGGGGTGTGTGTTAATGCAGAGAGGGAAGGTTATAGCCTATGCATCCCGACAGTTGAAAGTTCATGAGGTAATTATCCCACTCATGACTTGGAGCTAGCAGCCGTGGTCTTTGCACTAAGGATTTGGAGGCACTATCTTTACGGGACGAAGTGCACCATATTCACCGACCATAAGAGCTTGAAGTACTTCTTCGAGCAAAAGGATCTGAACATGAGGCAGAGGAGGTGGTTGAAGCTTATAAAGGATTATGATTGTGAGATCCACTACCATCCGGGCAAGGCCAATGTATTGGCTGACGCCCTTAGCCGGAAGGAGAGACCCGAGCCAATTCGGGTGAAAGCATATCAATTGATCATGACCTCCGATGTAATGAAGCAAGTCCAGAGTTCCAAGATGAGGAGTTGAAAGAGGATCATCTTAACTCTGAAAGAATGAGAGGTCTGGTCGCGGAATTGGGTGAAAACACACTCGGTGTTAGGACCCGATTTGGTCGTGTGTGGATTCCTCGTTTTAGGGATCTACGGGTGAAGATCGTGGATGAAGCTCACAAGACTCGATACTCCATTCATCCTGGTGCCACGAAAATGTACCATGATATGAAGAAAGATTATTGGTGGCCGGGTATGAAGCGCGACGTGGTGGAGTATGTGAGTAAGTGCCTTACTTGCTTACAGGTGAAGGCCGAGCACCAAAAGCCGTATGGGAAGATACAACCTTTGGATATACCGGAATGGAAGTGGGAGCACATCACCATGGATTTCATTACAAAGCTGCCGCGTACCCCGAAAGGGTATGATGCCATATGGGTGATAGTTGATCGCTTGACGAAGAGTGCTCACTTCCTACCGATCCGCGAGACATGTTCGTCAGAGAGGTTAGCTGATCTGTTCATCAAGGAAATTGTAACTCGTCACGGTGTGCCGGTGTTTATTGTGTCGGATCGCGACACCCGGTTTACATCTAAATTTTGGGAGAAGTTCCATGACGCTATAGGGACGAGGTTACATATTAGCACGGCTTATCATCCCTAGACTCATGGTCAGTCAGAAAGGACCATTCAGACACTGGAAGACATGCTCTGGGCATGTGTGATCGATTTTGGTGGAAGTTGGGATGACCACCTACCGTTTGTCGAATTCTCATACAACAACAGCTATCATGCCAGCATTGGCATGCCTCCATATGAGATGTTATACGGTAGGAGATGCAGAACACCCGTTTGTTGGGGTGACATTGGTCAAAAGGAATTGGGGAGCATCGAGGTAATCGAGGCTACGACTGAGAAGATTGAAAAGATCAAAGCCTTTATGAAGGCAGCCAAAGATAAACAGAAGTCGTATGCTGATAAACGATGCAGGCCGATTGAGTTCCAGGTGGGTGACCGGGTTATGTTGAAAGTCTCGCCTTGGAAGGGTATTATCCATTTCAGAAAGCGGGGCAAGTTGAGCCCAAGGTATATAGGCCCTTTCCGAATCATTGCTCGAGTAGGAGAGGTGGCCTATAGACTGGAGTTACTGGATAAGTTAAATGGAATTCACCCAACATTCCACATATCTCATCTAAGGAATTGCTTAGCAGATGAAGATATGATTGTCCCATTGGAAGATATCGAAGTAGATGAATGGCTCAATTATGTGGAGCAACCAGTGGCAATCATCGACCGAAAGGAGAAAAGGCTAAGGAATAAAGTGGTTCCTCTTGTACGTGTACAGTGGAAGCACAAGAAGGAATCTGAGTCAACATGGGAGACTGAGGAAGAAATGAGACAACATTATCCACATTTGTTCGACGAATAACAGGTTTCGGGGACGAAACCTATTAAGGGGGGTGGACTTGTAACACCCGAATATTTATTATTTTGAAGCCGGTGAAGAAAGAAAAGAAAATAAAGTTCAAGGTCGAGGGACCAAACTCGCCAACGAAGAAAAGTTGGGAAATGTGGTGATATTAGTAGGGAGAGGGCAGCCCACTCTCCCCACACACCCCACATTTCAGACTTCATAGAGAGAAGAGAGAGAAAGAGAGAAAAAGAGTGGTTCGGGTGATTCGGGTGGCCAAACTCGTTGTGTAGCAAGCCAAATCGAAGCCCTTAACGTTGTGCTCGTTTATGTGAGTTTTAGGACCCCACTTTTACTTGTTTTCAACTGATTTTGGGGCTCGAAAGCATAAAAACCTGTTTTTGTATGTGTATGTGTTAGACCCATTTGGGTGTGATGTGTGTGATGCGTTCGTGTATGTTTTCGGGCTTGTGTGTGCTTGTATGGTGTTATGGTATGCATTCCTAAGGTCGAGGAGGGTTAATTTAGGCTTAAAATGGGTTTAGATGAGTTTGGAGGCCGAAAACCCTCGGCTGCAGTCGGGATGAACTCCATTCTGCATGAGCTAGGGCTAGGCGACTGAATGGAGGCCATACGGCCGATTGAGGGGCGATTGAGGGTCATTCGCACGATTGGGATTCATTCGCACGATTGAGGATTGAATCGCACGACTAAGGTTTCAGTCGCACGACTGGGAGTCCAATCACATGGGGAGTCATGCGACTGAGGGTTCAGTCGCATAAGTGCTTTGTCGCATGAGTTCATTCGCATTAGATCAGTCGCATAGGTGCCCATTCGTATTTGTTCCATCCGCATGAGGTTCATACGCACGACTGGATGCCATTCGCCTAAATGTTCATCCGCTTGAGTTCAATCGCATGATGTTCAGTTGCATGGAGGCCATTCGACTATTGGGTGTCCATACGCACGATTAGGGCTGTTGCACCCAAAGAAAGTGTAGTTAGACTTCTGGCTTTCGGGGGAAAGTGCAGATGTAAGTCTTGACGTAAAGGTTTCCTGTACGAGCATGTAAGATAGCAGATATGGCCTTAGAAGCATGTAGGGCATAGAGATGATGATGTTGCATGTTATGTATGTATGATGTTGCCCTGTATGATGTGATGTGGATGCATGTTAATGTTCCTTAGTATGATGTATAATATCTTTCCTATGGCTTTACTTATTATGAGGAATGAACGAAGTATTATGTAACGTAAAGTGAAAGATAATGAAAGAGGAACATGATGATGAATGCATGCATTAATGAACGAATGAAAGAAGTCTTGCAAGCATTGGATATCAGGGTCCTTCTTTGTGATTGACCAAACGTGTAGTGTCTCTACCGCTTACCCCTAGTACTGTGGCATACGTTTAGTTGTTCATTTATTGACTTCGGCCCAGTAAGTAAGACTGATGGTTACTCCTAGTACCGTGGCATACGTTTAGCTGTTCATTTATTGACTTCGGCCCGGTAGCTAAGACTAGCCGGGGTGTAGCACATGGTATTGGTACGGTTGATGTCCGATGCTCAAGTAAAGTTATATAGAACGAATGGACGAATGAATGAATGAAGAAGATATTAATGATATTATCTATGCGTACGTATGATGTGTGATCATGTAAAAGTAACGAATGGTTTTATATGAAAGTAAAGTAAGTTTTATAATAAAACTAGGACTCACTCAGCAATGCTAACTTTTTATATGTTTTCCAGTTGGCAGGAAATGATTGCTGAGGACGACACCGTGAAGCTACTCAGTTCTTTTGGGATGGCATTCTTTTGATTAATGTTTTTGCATTGTAATGCGAACAAGCTGTTTTGTAATGAATGTTGTATTAATTTGCAAAAGCATTTACAGGGAAATGAAAGATGGTTTTAGTTTTCCGCTGTGATTTTATGTAAGTACATGTTTCATGTGCGATGAGAACCTAGCTGTAAGCGTCCCGATTTTGGGGCCTTACACCCACACGCACAGTTGAACTTTCGTTCAATGATACTAGTTTCGCTAGAACGCTGAGAACAACTTCAAAGTGGATAACAATGGTAGTTTTGCTGGAAGAGCAGCACAGTTTCGCTGAATGAATATCTAGTTTCGCTAGAAGAAGCTGAAAAGCTTTTTCCACACGAAATCAATGTGAAAACTCCAAAATCTCAACGGATTTGAGATCTGATGATTAACAGAGTTTCCCCAACCAAAAACAAGCAAACTTCAATCAAATTCCATATCAATATCACTCAAACTTGATCCGAAATTGATAAATATTGATATTAAACAAAAACCACCAAAAACTCAACAAATCATGAGCATTAAGGCTCTGATACCATATTGTTAGTCCATTTGACCGATTTGCAGTACAAACGAGTTGTTCATTCGTTCAATATCAGATACAATGATGAGATAACAAAGATGAATAACAATAAGAACAATCTCAAAGTCAACAACTAAGAACAATAATGATCAATAATAACAAAACACAAGTATATTTCATTTAATAACTACTTACAATTAGGCTCTTGCAACAATGATTAGCGATTAGGGTTTTTGCAAGGATACCCAACAAGAGAAAGATCAAATCTATATATAGCAGTCCTAGTTTCATAGACAGTTTCGCTGTCAGTGAAAATATGACAGCGAAACTATGCAACCGAAACTATAGTTTCGCCCGATAGAAACAACAGTTTGGCCTTGTGAACTAAACAACTGTCTATAAGCGAAACTACAATTTCGGTCATAGTTTCGCTAGACTACAAAACTAAATAAAATTAAAACATTTATAAGTAAACTAACATTAAACCTATTATAAAGAAATATAAACATAATCTAATATAAAGTGATTCAAACCTATACTTGATCTTCATATATTAACTATGTTCATAGACGTTAGCTAATTAATTTTTTTCATTTACATATTATATTTAAATATAATTATTAATTTATATTTATATATAAAACATGGATGAAAATAATATATATCGTGTTATATAATAAATTTTGTATATGTATAATTGTAAAAATACGTAAGTTAAGTAAAAGATAAAAAGAGATACAGAGTATGTCCTTTCTTTTTAAAAAGTTACATAATAATCTTTTAGAGATAAAAAGATTGTCATTGAGTTAACACAAAAATTTAACAACAGTTAATCTAAAGGATGGAATTTTTTATAAAATGTTAACATAAAAGATGTTCAAAGTAAATTTTAAATATAAAAGATGATATGTGTAACTTTATATAAAATCAAAGTACGTTTTTTTTTATAATTTTTTCTATATTAAAACCATGGTTACTAAACTAGAACTTGCATTATATGAGGAGTGTCTTTGCCATCCAAATTCAACACACGATCTGATGTAGTCGGAAACAGAGAGATAGCTAATTGAGCCTGTTGATTCAACAAGAATACCAGGAACAATTCTTCTAACTATCGTTGATTCACAAATAATACCGATAATCAGGGTTTACTCTACACACACTGTGATAGAGAGAAAAAAACATATTTTTCATAAACTTCAATAATTCTTTTTTCATCTCTTACAAACATATAAAGAAACAAAACCAAATTCGAATGGATCACAAAACATAAACGAGCCGAAAACTGGGCCAAATGTAAAGTTCAACAAAATGTAAAAATAAGACAAAAACGTAAATAACTTATAAAATAAGCCGTTTTTGGGCCGAAACGATGACCCAAACCGCCTACGGCTGCTTGTGAAAACGGGTTCCTCGCTCCGACGATCGTTTTGACTGGTCACAGGCCCAAAACGGAGACTTCTAGCCCAACTTATGATCGTTTCAGTGAAACCCCTTTTGATAAGCGATCTTGAACCTCTAAAAACACTAAAGCTTGCTCATCCACACTTGGGCCCACATCACCATCAAACACACATCCAATCTCAAAAAACAGAATTACAAGTCTAAAAGTATACTAAAGTTGTAAATATTCGCATGTATGAACCACACACAACTTCTTGTGTTCTAGCATATTATGAGATTTACAAACTCAGTTTTTTTTACAAACTCAGTGTTCTAGCATATTATGAGATTTACAAACTCAGTTTTTTTTACTTTCAAAGATGCTTGAAACAGCCCCTAAACTAGGCTGAACAGACAACGCTCCTAAAGCTGTCGAAATACCAACTAAAAACCGGTTTCGGCATTTGATAACCTTTGACTTATTATTCTGCTTTACTACATTACATGTTATTTAAATTTGAAAACATAAGAGTTTAGGGCCCAAAACAGGCCTAGAACAGACCAAGGCCTAAAGTCAACTGTTTGTAGGAATACAGGGCTAATCAAATATCTCGATACTCGAAACTCGCTCAAACTCATTCGAAAATGCTCGGAATTTTGCTCGTTTGATTCCGTTCGATTATAAATGGACCGAGCGGCTCAGTTTGGTTTCAAAATGAATCGAGCACGAGCAAATTTACGCTCGTTCGTCGCTCTTCGGTTTCGCTCGAATTATTTTTTTAGTTTAGTTTTAATATTATATATATATATATATATATATGTTAAATTTTTTTTATTTAGTTATTTATCATTTACAAATATTTTAATTTTTTAGTTAAAAAGTTAAACAACTTACAACCTTAAAACCTTAAGTCTCTAATACACTAAAACAAATCTACAAGTCGCAAAGTCACACAACCTCAGCAGCCTCTTGACATTCCTAAGGACCTAAACCCACCATCCAGCCCTCCACCCTCTAGCCCTCCCCCTGCGGCCGCCGATTAGCGGTGCCGCTCTTGCGAGCCAGAACAACGGTCGATCACCCCTACGAACCTAAAGAGTTTGCTTAGTTGCGAACCGGAACAACTGCATTTATGACCAGACACCCCTTCACATGTGACCAGACACCGCTGCACGTACGACTGGACACCCCTACACATGAAATCAAACCGAGATCGAGCAGAGCCGCGTTCTGTTCGGTATGGTTCATGAACAACCCTAGTTGTTTGATAGCCCAAACCCGAGCGCAAAATAGTCCCGAACAACACACCCAAACACCCGGTTTTTCATTAAGTTACAACATTAAATATATTACAATTAGTTACATACATACCGAACATAACATCTTTACTAAAATAAAACCTACATAAATCAAGCCCAGAACTCACGACCCAAATTCAGCCTAGTTCAAGCCCAACGGGCAGTCCAGAACCGCGGCCCATTTACGGCCGAAGACTGTCAAAGCCCACAACTCATTAACTAATATGTTTTTTTAACGACAACTCCTAGACTAGCTAGGATAGAACGGGCAACACCTATATAATCTAAGAGTTGCCCCCTAAGACTCGAACCCACAAGCTTTGGTTGGGGAAAGCACACCACTCTAACTCCTACCTCCATGATATCTAAACGTCATGTTACGCTTTAACTTTGCAACTCATATGCTTTAAACCATGATTGAAATGATTTTAAACCACCAACGGTTCGGCACAAGTTAACCTAAAAGATTACGAGGTTGACTTGAGAACTCATAAAATGTAGTTTACCAAGTGCAAATACACGAAATCACTTTCACACATTCAAGCTACCAGTTAGCACCCGGACCTATCAACACATGTACACGGAAAAAAAACCAGCCTTTCCACTTATAATATATTAATGAAATAATATGCACATAAATATGTTAAACATACTTCAACTACTCTACTAGCTAATATCATGACATATGTACACGCGCCATGAAGTGTACACATAAAAACTCACCAACAACTAATATGCACACGAAGTATAAACATAAAAACACATTAACTACTTACTTTCCAGAAATCACCAATGGTCCATATCTTTATCAAACTTTTGAACCTGCCTAAATTCACTTTAAAATAGTTTGATACCAACTAAACGGATAACAACTTAAGAGATGGCATGAGGCTTAGTCCGACTCTAGCAAACAAACTTGGAATCATAGACCATAATAGAACCCTTAAAATATTGTAGGTTTTGCTCGATATTGATCCAGCCAACTATCGAAGCTACAATATCTTTGCTAATACTTGAAAATGAGTTTCTCGTAGCCCTTTTATATTGTTTTAATATACTTTTGAAGAAAAACGTGTTAACTAAACTTCTTGAATCTTATTGTTCTTTATGTAGGAATTAGTGTTCACCCAATGATGTATTACTTGTGTTAACTAAATATCACATTCAAGTTTCCGACTAAACCAAACACAACCACCTTCAATACCGGATGTAACATTGTAACCTATGGATTAATGTAGATTGTACTAACAAGGTCTAATAACTCTCATTCTCCTCATTGATTGGAACGCGTCAATGCACAATAAAACATGTTGAATGATTATTACCTACCTTGGTTTGATTACAAGTACATTTAATAGATATCTATTTACAACTGTCTTTAGGCTTTGGATTGTGGTCCCGGCATAGTTACATGTCAACTAAACTATGTGATGTTTATGCATGTTACACCAATAATTTACTACTTACTATTTACTTATTGTTTACACGTAGTACAACTAAATATTTTTTTGAGTCTGTAAAACGTATGAGCTCACCAACATTATGTTAACTAGTTTTCTAACATGATTTTTAGAAAATTAAGGCAAGCATGATTGATCACTCTTTTGAAAACAACACTACTAGGACACAAAAGAAGATTATGCACCATGAGCATAGAAATCACTAGGCATATATATTATAATATTAGAAATTGTACCCTAATATTTAATGTGCCTCATGAATGTTATGACAATTGAAATCAATTTAGTGTTCACTCGTATATCCATGCGTTTATAATATTCCATTCGTCGCCCTTATGTGATTCCACCATTGGCGGCAATGTGAGAGGCTGACATAGCATAAATCCACCAGAGTCACCAAATACAATAAATTCTCAAACTTGTATGGAGCTGTATGAACGAGCTTTTGAGTGACAATAAAGTTCATATGATTTGTGACTCCTTTTGTTAGAAAAATATAAACTCACTCATTGAAAAGAAAAGCCAATAAGTTAAGTAACTAAATGATAAAATAAGCTCACACTCATTAAATATTAAATACCCATAAAGCCTATGATTTAATTAAATTAAATAAGCTCACTCCCAATACCAATAATTTTTAAACATTAGAAAAAACATTTAATAGAATTCGAGTCTTGGACTTTAATATTCTAATTTATGATCGATCAAGAGGCAGGGACAAAGTCATGAAGACTAGCAATCAAGACGCACGGACGAAAAGAAAGTAACGCTTAAGATTTTTTCAACACAAAGGACAAATGTTAGTTTTTGAATTATTAATTTTAAAAGTAGATAGTAGCGCTCAAGATTTTTCAACTTAAAGAAAAATGACATTGGTATTCCGTTGGTCAGTCGTTTACTAAGGCCATCTCTAGATTTTTCAACTTAAGGCTATCTCTAGTTTTACCTATTACAATAGCTAGTGTTAAAAGAAGTTTGTTTTTCAATGAATTATATGAAGAAAAAAGTGCATAATCAAATGGGTAATGGATACACGACTCATTCTTGTATTTGTTACATTAAAAATGTTTTTTCAAGAAGTTTTGGGTCGAAGATGTAACACAACATTTAATAAAGAAATAAAAACTTGTACGGAACAACTATAACATATTTTATTTTAATTTTTAAAGATCATTATTTTTATTCATGTGTTTTTAACATTCTAATGACAATGTTGATTATTATTTCATCATAATATATTATATAATAAACCTGTATAGAAATTTTATATTCGTTTTTACAAAATTAGAGTGTATAAAAACAATGACTTCATAGAAATAAATTCATGAATCCGCCACCAATAGACATTCCTCATCATCACACTCTCGTGCTACTCAGAGATGCCCGGAAGCAAATCCAAGACCCAGAAGCACGACCTATGACTCGTCATGGCACAACTATGTCGATCAAGACCACGGAAGCACAATGCGTGCCTCATCAAAGAACAATCATGACAAACAATTCTTGAAAAGTTAATGTGCGATCCGAGGAACAATTTTCCTGATAATAGCATTATTGTATGTATTATACACGGTCATACCCAGTCTTTTTTTCATGTACATTCAGCTAAAACCTCATTTTTTTGAATATTTTAAGTGTTATAAACAAGAAGGAAGGCATATCAATCATAAATGTGGATCATTAGCAATTTGCAAAATATTCTACTTAGTTTTTTGCTAGGAATTTTGTATTCTACCATGTTCATGCTAATTCCAAGCAGTTATGTTATATTTATTGTTATCATGCTTGGGTAAACTTCTTTTATAACTTAGGTTTGACGAATCTTAAGAAATTTTACTTTATCATATCGAATATTGTGTGTTTTATGTATATGTACTATGGACCATGATTATTCTTCATACAATATAAGTACCTTTACTCTTTCTATTAAAACTTGAAACTTGAGTGTGTTCTTAAATATTTCTTGTTGAACTGTTTGATTAAATATTCATTTATAGTTGTTGTATGTCTCTATGTAATTTCTATAGTTATTAGTTGCCACATCTTTGAAGAATATTTTATACGGGAAGGGTTTTAAAAAAAACCAATAGTTATACGAAAACCATAGAAACTACCACCACAATTAATAACTTTTTTGTTCTTTGAATTGTTAAAAAGACATTTAAGTATTTCTTAAATATATGTAGAACATATATACGAGAACAAAGAGTCTTACGTAGACATAATACTATATCGAATGAAAAATGTTACGTATACATAACCTATGTGACCTGTATAAAAAACATATAATCTATACCCCGGTCTATATAGCACACACATATATAGAGGGCAATGATAAAAAATATACAAATTATGTGATCATTTTTATTAGTTCTCTCTAGCTTTCATATAACAATATGATTATCTTAGGTTCCCTCTTTTATCTTACATTTACTAGTAGATATTATGTCACATCCCTGCGAAAGCGTGAAATGTTTTAGATGTGACTAGCTTGTTCAGAACACATTAATAATAAAATAAACAAGCAATACGTAAAAACATAATACATTAATATATATATATATATATATGTATATATTATATATATATATATATATAATGTTTAGTAGCACTTCGGGTTACATTAATGTTAGTACACAAGATTTAATATAACCTATTACAAAACATGCTAAATTAACTACTATATCTTTAGTAATGATTGAAGTGAGCATCTACCGCCAAGCTAAGATTGCACAGATTAACAGTTAAACTCACATAAACTTTCCCCGTAACCTTGCCCCAGCCATTATACGCATCAAACGATAACATAATACTATTAGACATAACGAATATCTGAAAAAGCATACTCAAAACAATCAATATAAAGTTAGTGAGATCATAGGTTTATTTTCTGAGAAAAATTACATATGTTGATGCAACATAAATAAGATTATAACCAAACGTAATTATAAGCAAGGTGATTCATAACTGTCACAAATATAAATCACAAAATCAAATAATATAGTATCACAACACTCATCCTGTTGGTGTAAATAGTTTCTTAAGTAGCGCTACTTATATTATCCAACGGTTCCAAATCTGAATTAATGATTGTAACATGACAGTATATCTCAAAAATCTTATACATGCATCAATCTCAAAATAGTATGTCCCCCCCCCCCCAAAAAAAAAACTTGTAAATCTTATATATGCATGCGAATTAATGGTTGTAACATAAATGACAGTAAATCTCAAAAATCTTATATATGCATCAATCATAAAAAAGTATGATTTCCCCCCCCCCCAAAAAAACTTATAAATACAAAATGGGACAGAGTCTCACCTCTTATTCCAACAGATAATTTATAAAAATTAGAAATAAAATTATTTTTTTTAAATTTTTAGCAACTCAGATTACAAAAATTAAAACAGAAGTTATAGTTACCTACTTGTCACGAAATTTATATAGAAGAAACATACAAAAATCTATTTAAATATGTAAAAGTTTCATATATCAACTAGTTACAGTTTATTTTCTTGAATGTTTACAATATTTGGGTAAATTAAAAAAGATACCTATGGGTTCTTAAATTCACTAAAATATGTCATAATCTACATTCTAAAATTCATATTATTTCATAAATTTCTAAGGTATTAATTCATAACATAATCCCTTTTTATAATTTTTACCATTTTCACAATAGTTTGTAAAAATAGGAGAACATCCCTAAAAATTCTTAACTTTATAAAAAATGTTCTAATCAAGTTTTTATATTTTGTATAATCTTTTCATGATTTATCTTATAGTTTAAATATTTTTCTTGATTTTTGAATTGCGGATTCTTCTAAATATATAACTCAGGCATAACTAAAAATTAGACATTTTATTCTATAGGTCCTATAAAACATAAGGATTGTCATATATTTTTCTAGCTCTTTACCAGGTTCGGATTGTCTGGTTGAAAATTTTCTTTCAATACTTGTAGAATATTATTTCCAATATATCTTAACAAGTTCCAACTTTTATTCCCACATTTACAGTTATTTAAGTATTTAATTCAACTTATCAAGAATATTAAGTTTTTATTCTTCTTATGTAAGGCCCCGTTCTCGGAACGCTTACAGTTGGTAAATCATTGCATATAAAACATATAATTTTATTAACTTGAAGAAACATCATAGCGAAAACATTAAACAACATTCTATTTCATCATAAAAGTTTTTGCAAAATAATACATCATTAACGCATTACAAAATATTTGTTGCATTACATCACAAAAGCATTATAAAAATGGATGCCATTCAAAAAGAGTCGAGTAACCACCCCGTGCCATCCTCAGCAACATTACCTACCAACTGGTTTCGTTAAAACCATTCTTTACTTTTTCATGCGATCACACATCATACGTACACATAGATAATATCATTATTATCTTCGTCATTCATTTATTAACTTCCATTCATTCATGCTTTCAAACGTTCGTTCATACGTTCATCATTACATCTTTTCATTCCGTCGAAAACCACAAACTTTACCCTACAATCATGCATAAAGCTAGTACTGGGCCAAACTCTATCATAGACCTTCCGTCATGGCGCATAGCAGCCTGGCCACAGTACTTTGGGTATATTCAGGTATACCATTGTCATGTGCTATACCCACCATCATGCATAAAGCTGATACTGGGCCGAAGTCTATCATAGACCTTCCATCATGGCGCACAGCAACCTGGCCACAGTATCTAGGGTAAGTGATAAAGGTTCTATACAAATGGTCAATCACAAAGAAAGACCCCGTTGTGCATCCATCTAGGGTAGCTAATCCACACACCGTTGGACTAACACCCTTCATTGGGCGTGTTCCCACATACAAGGCTTGCAAGAATTACATTCTTTCCTTCGTACAATAATGCGGGCATGCATTCATCATATTCCTCTTTTATTATCTTCCACTTTACGTTACATAATACGTTCATTACATTCACTAAAATTCAACGTAAAGCCATGGGAAAATAGTCATATATATTAGGGAACATCAATATGCACATGCAAAATCATACAGGGCATCATCATACATACATAACATACCTCATACATACCATCATGCATAACATCATACATCATTATCATCACACATCATCATCATGCCTATCATATCATCTATGATCTCAAAAATCAGCTTACTGAACCCCAGGAACCTCCCAAGTCAAAGCCTACACTGGCACTTTCCCCCAAAAATCATAAAATAAACTATCCTCTTTTGGGCGTATGAGCCCTATTGGGCGTATGGACCCTATTCAGTCGCATGGCCTTCCATGCGTATGAAAACACTAAGGCGAATGGAAACTATGGGCGAATGAACACTTAGGCGTATGGGCTTCCAGTCGTATAGCCTTCAGTCGCATAGCCTTCAGTCGCATAACTGTCATGCATATGAACCTCAGTCGCATGGCCTCCAGGCACATGGACCTCAGTCGTATAACATCTAGACGTATGGCCTTCAGTCGCATGACTTCCATGCGTATGAACCTTAGTCGCATGGCACCCATGCACATGGACCTCAGTCGCATGACCTTTGGCCGCATTTCCTCCAGTCGCATGACCTTTTGGCACATTTCCTCCAGTCGCATGGCCTTCCATGCGTATGACTCTCAATCGCATGCCCTTCGGCCATATAGCTTCCAGTCGCATGCCATTCGGTCGCATAGCCCTAGCTGGGTGCAGAATGCAGTCCCATTCGAACCTGCACTACAGTTTTTGGCTTCCAGCCCCTTATTAACGTGTTCTAGGCTAAAACCAACCATCCTAAGCCTTAGAAACATAACCACTACATCATTCAAGCACAACCAAGCCAAAATCAAACCCCACCCGAATCTCACACATACACACACATACATATGGGTTCAACACACATACACTTCAAAAACAGGTTTTACTATGTGTTCCAGGCCCAAATGAGTTGAATACATTTGAAAGAGGGGTCCTAGAACTCACACAAACAACCCTTTCGAGTAGATTCAATCCAACCTGCTACACCTCAACTTTTGCGCTTGATTCTTTGAGAAACACAAGGTTTTGCTCTTGCTCCTTTCTCTTTCTCTCTTTAGCTGAATAAAAAGGGGAGAATGAGGGGAGAATGGGCTGCCATGACCCTTTTATACCCCCACTCCTCCAAAGTTTTTTTTCATTTTGGCAAGTTTGGTCCCTCGACTTTGAGCTCTATTTCTTTTCTTTCTCTTTTTCTTCTTTCTTTGGCTTCAATGGAAATAACCAGATGTTATTATACCCTTTCGGGGTACGTGGTAGCTTGGTAATAAAATCCATGGTGATGTGCTCCCACTTCCACTCCGGTATATCCAAAGGTTGGATCTTCTCATATGGCTTCTTATTCTCCGCCTTCACTTGCAAGCTAGTAAGGCACTTACTCACATACTCCACCACATCACGCTTCATACCCGGCCACCAATAATCTTTTTTCATGTCTTGGTACATCTTCGTAGCACCAGGATGAATAGAGTATCGAGTCTTGTGAGCTTTATCCATGATCTTCATGCATAGATCCCCAAAACGAGGAATCCACATTCCGCAACCAGACCTCTCATTCTTTCAGAGTTAAGATGATCTTCTTCAATGCCTCATCTTGAAAATCCTTGACTTACTTCATCACATCAGAGGTCATGATCATCTGGTAAGCTTTCACCCGAATCGGCTTGGTTCTCTCTTTTCGGCTAAGAACATCCGCCACTACGTTGGCTTTGCCCGGATTGTAGTGGATCTCGCAATCATAATGCTTTATGAGCTCTAACCATCTTCTCTACCTCATGTTCAGGTCTTTCTGCTTGAAGAAGTACTTCAAGCTTTTGTTGACGGTGAATATAGTGCACTTTGTATCGTATAGGTAGTGCCTCCATATCTTTAACGCGAAGACCACAGCTGCTAACTCCAAGTCATGAGTAGGGTAATTGATGTACTATCGGGATGCATCGGCTATAACTTTTCCACTCTGCATTAAGACGCACCCGAAACCCGAATAGGAAGCATCAGAATAAACTACCAGATCTTCACTTCCATCGGGTAATGACAGAACAGGAGCTTGAGTCAACCTCGCCTTTAACTCCTCGAGCGCCTTTTCTTGAGCTTGACCCATACGAACTTCACATCTTTTCGGGTCAACTTGGTTAGTGGAGAAGCGATCTTAGAAAAGTCTTGAATGAATCTTCTGTAATAACCCGCCAAACCCAAGAAACCATGAATCTCAGATGGCGTCTTTAGAGACTTCCATTGCATCACTGCCTCCACCTTTGTCGGGTCCACCATAATCCCGTCAGGATTCACCACATGACCCAAGAATTGGACCTCGCGCAACCAGAATGCGCATTTGGAGAATTTAGCATACAACTTCTCCCTTCTCAGCATCTCCAACACCTCTGGAATATGACCGGCATGCTCCTCCTTACTCTTAGAATAAATCAAGATATCATCGATAAACACAATCACGGATTTATCCAACATCGGCCGACACACTCGATTCATCAAGTCCATAAAAGCAGTTGGCGCGTTGGTCAAACCAAATGACATAACGAGGAACTCGTAATGACCATAACGTGTGCAAAAAGCTGTTTTAGGGTCTTTCACCTTTAACTGATGATAGCTTGATCGAAGATCTATCCTTAAGAACTAACCGACACCTCGAAGCAGATCAAACAAATCATCAATCCTCGGTAACGGGTACCGATTCTTCATTGTCAACTTGTTCAACTCATGGTAGTCGATACACATCCTCATGCTGTCGTCTTTCTTCTTCACAAACAGGACCGAAGCATCCCAAGGGGAGATACTCGTTCGAATGAACCCTTTATCAAGCAGCTCTTGTAATTGCTCCATCAACTCCTTCATCTCGGTCGAAGCCCAATGATATGGTGCCTTGGCAACAGGTTGGGCACCCGGTATCAAATCAATCTGAAACTCGATCTCTCGGTCAGGTGGCACTCCTGGTAAGTCTTCGGGAAATACATCTGGAAAGTCACACACAACCGATACATCGGACAGTTGTAGTGTTGGTGTAGCCACATCCTTTACATAAGCCAAGTAGGCGCTACATCCACGCCTCATACACTTTCCTGCCACCGCCATTGAAATCACTTTCGGAATCGTAGTGACTCGATCACCATAAACCGTCACCATACTCCCATCAGGCGTTATTAACCGAATCATCTACTTGCGACACACAATGTTCGCCTCATAGTCCGCTAACCAATCCATCCCAAGAACTATATCGAAACCACCTAGGGTCATCACTAACGGTCTAACAGGAAATTTTGACCTTCTAATTTCACGTCATAACCTTCTATCATCTCAGAAATCCTGGTAGACTTACTTTTGGTAGTTTCTACATCGAAGGGCATTTCCATACTCTTACTACTAATAGGCAGTTTAGCACAAAAAACAACAGAAATAAAACTTTTACTAGTACCAGAATCGAATAACACAGAGGCTAAAGTTTGGTTTACTAGAAACGTACCTGACACGACATCAAGGTTCGTCCTAGCCTCCTCCTACATCATCATGAATGCTCTGGCACTCGCCCTCGGTCCTTCTCCTCCAGTCTTCTTTACCCCAGAACCCTCAGCCCTCGGCTTCTCACAGTCTCTACTTATGTGGCCCTCCGCGCCACAATTGAAACATCAGACTATACGACAGTCCTTTGTTATATGCCATCTTCCCACATTTGAAGCATTAGTTCGATCTTAGCCTACATTCTCCAATATGCTCTTTTCCACATCTACCACACTTCTTTGACCCCGCACCAGATGTGACCACACGACGGTCATCTACCCGTGCCTTCTTGTTACTCGTCGGGCACCACCTCGACCAAACGTTTTTCCATTCCAATTCCGGTCGCCACCACCTTTCTTGCTACCTTCGGTCACCACCACAGTCCTTTCATCATACAGTCTCCCTGCCAAATCAACCGCCAACCTAAACATGCTCGGCTGGGCGACGATCATGTGCCTATGGATATCCGTCGGCAAACCCTAAATGTACCCCATAATTTTTCATAACAAAGGTGTCACTTGCTCCAACACCAGATGTGCCATCTCATTGAACTTGGTGGTGTACTGCTGATGTGTCATCGTCCCCGGCTCCAACTGCAGGAACTGTCTCTCAACCTTGTCTATTTCCCTATGAGGACAAAACTCCTCAATCACCAACTTTGTCAGCTCAGACCATCTCATCCTCCCAATAGCCTGACTACCCTCAGCTTGGACAATATTGTCCTACCAGCATAAAGCTGATTCCATGAAAGAGTGGGCAGCAAACTTCATTTTTTGATCTTCCCGACACTCGCTGATGTTCAGAACGGCTTCTATTTCTCTCACCCACCGGTGAGCAGTAGCAGCAGTGCCGTTACCATCAAAAGTAGGGGGCTTGCATCGTTGAAATGCCCCATAGTTGCAGCCTCGTCCCGCCTCCGGCGTAGGCTCTTCTTCTTCTTCTTCCTCTTCGTCATCAGAGAAAACCGTTTCAGTCTTGGGCTGTCTTCTTTCAATCGTAGGTCTACTCCTTTCCTTACTCTCCCTATCTCTAACAGCCTTGACAACTTCGGTCACCATAGACGGTAAGATTGTCTGCATGGCCTGATGAACTTCTTCCACTACAGCCTCTTTCATTGAGGCTCTCAGATTAGGACTCTCATCTTCGCCCTCTGGATGAGGGGTCTCGGGTTCCTCATGAACCACCTTTTTGACTCTAGGCCTTCCTCTCATGACCCGTGGTTTAGTACCATGTCCACCACCACAACCACCACGTGAAGCCTTGGAAGATCTACCACCAGCCATCCTCAAACACACACTGAAAGATTCAAACACTAACACAGTCATTCAAGGGAATAGCTCAGTTTATGTCAAGTATAGTAAGTCCCTAATTACAGTGGCCAGTTGTGATTAGTCTTTTACTTTACTCTTCATACCCCAAGCATTATCTGTCCTGACTACATCAGTATCTAAATCTATAAGCAACACATAAACCACATAACATGCGCATGCAATACCAGTTATCATTAAGAAAATACCTGATGGCACACAACTACTAGGACCGACATCCCTTCCCTTCCATCCCATTTTCAGCTTAAGTTAAGGTTTATTTTGAAACTTACCTATTTCACTTAAACTTTGGCTTTGATACCAACTTGTAAAGCCCCGTTTCCGGGATGCTTACATCTGGTAAATCATTGCACATAAAACATATAATTTTATTAACTTGAAGAAACATCTCACCGGAAACATTAAACCACATTCCATTTCATCATAAAAGCTTTTGGAAAATAGTACATCATTAACGAATTACAAAATATTTGTTGCATTACATCACAAAAGCATTATAAAAATGGTTGCCATTCAAAAAAAGTCGAGTAGCTGCCTCATGCCATCCTCAGCAACATTACCTGCCAACTGGAAAACACATGAAAGTCAACATTGCTGAATGAGTTCTAGCTTTATAATAAAACATACTTTGTCTGTTGTTAAAACCGTTCTTTACTTTTGCATGTGATCACGCATCATATGTACACATAGATAATATCAGTATTATCTTATCATTCATTTATTAACTTCCATTCATTCATTCTTTTTTACATTCATTCATACGTTCATCATTACATCTTTTCAATCCATCAAAAACCATGAACTTTACCCTACCGTCATGCATAAAGCTGGTACTGAGCAGAAGTCTATCATAGACCTTCCATCATGGCGCACAACAACCTGCCCACAGTAGCTAGGGTAAATTCAGGTGTACCATTGTCATGTGTTATACCCACCATCATGCATAAAGCTGATACTGGGCCAAAGTCTATCATAGACCTTCCGTCATGGCGCACAACAGCCTAGCCATAGTATCTAGGGTAAGCGACAAAGGTTCTATACAAATGGTCAATCACAAAGAAAGACCCCGGTATGCATCCTTCTGGGTAGCTAACCCACACACCGTTAGACTAACACCCTTCATTAGGCGTGTTCCCACATACACGGCTTGCAAGAATTACATTCTTTATATCGTTCATTAATGCATGCATTCATTCATCATGTTCCTCTTTTATTATCTTCCACTTTACGTTACATAATACTTTCATTACATTCAGCAACATTCAACGTAAAGCCACGGGAAAATAATCATACATATTAGGGAACATCAACATACACATGCAACATCATACATGGCATCATCATACATACATAACATACCTCATACATACCATCATGCATAACATCATACATAACATCATCATTACACATCATCATCATCACACATCGTCATCATGCCCAACACATCATCTATGACCTCAAAAATCAGCTTACATGAACCCCCGAGAACCTCCCAAGTCAAAGCCTACATCTGCACTTTCCCGCGAAAGTTAGAAAATAAACTATGCTCTTTTCGGCATATGAGCCCTATTTGGGCGTATGGACCCTATTCAGTCTCATGACCTTCCATGCGTATGAAAACACTAAGGCGAATGGACACTATGGGCGAATGAACACTTAGGCGTATGGGCTTCTAGTCGCATAGCCTTCAGTCACATAACTTTCATGCGTATGAACCTCAGTTGCATGGCCTCCAGGCGCATGGATGTAACACCCGGTTATTTATTTTGAAGACGATGAATGAAGAAAAGAAATAAAGTCCAAAGCAGAGGGACCAAACTCACCAACAAGAGAAAGTTAGGTGAGTGAGTGTATTTAAAGGGAGAGGGCAGCCCTTACTCTCTCCCCACACTCACAAATCAGCCAAGAAGAGAGGAGAAGAGAAAAGGGAGAAAAGAAGAGAAAAAGGCCGGTTCGAGTAGATTTAAGAGAGCAAAATCATCGTGTAGCTAGTTAAATCGAAGCTCTTCTCGTTGTGGTCATTTGTGTGAGTTCTAGGGCCCCTCTTTTACATATTTTTTTTAATTATTGGGGCTGGAATACATCTGAAAATCAGGTTTTTGAATTGTGTGGGTGTTGACCGTTTATGTATGTGTGTGTATGTGTATGATTCGTTGGGTCTTCCTATTGAGTTGTGTGTGCTTGAATGGTGTTGTGGTATGCATTCCTAAGGTTTAGGATGGTTGATTTGGGCATAAAATGGTTTTGGATGAGCTTGGAGATTGAAAATGGCAGATTGGGTTCGCGATGAACTGCATTCTACATGAGCTAGGGCTAGGCGACCGGATTGTGGCCGTACGGCTGAATGAGGTGCGATTGAGGCTCGTTCACACGATTGGGTGTTCATTCGCATAAGTGTCCATCCGCATTAGCTCCATTCACATAAGACTCATCCGCATTGAGTCCATCCGCTTGAGGTCCATTCGCATTGGTGTCCATCCGCATTAGTGTTCATCCGCATGAGGTTCATTCGCACAATTGGGTGTTCATCCGCATAGGTGTTCATCCGCATGAGGTCCATTCGCATGAAGTTTAGTCGCAGGAGGACATGCGACTGAAGGGTTCCCATTCGCCCAAGTAGGGCTGGTGTACTCGTGGAAAACGTAGTATATGTACTGGCTTTCGAGGGAAAGCGCAGATGTAAGTTTTGACGTGGAAGTTCCCGTAAGTTCATGTAAGATGAATGTTGAGGCCTTAAAGGTTATGTTGGGCATGATGATGATGTTGCATGTTTATGCATGATGCATGTTATGTATGTATGATGTTGCCGTGTATGATGATGATGACTATATATGTTGATGTTCCTTATTATGATGTACGTTTATCTTTCCTGTGGCTTTACGTGTTATGTTAATGAATGAAATGAAAGTATTATGTAACGTACAGTGAAAGATAATGAAAAAGGAACATGATGATGAATGCATGCATTAATGAATGAATGAATGAATGTAAAAAAGACTTGAAAGCAAACATATGGGGTGCACACCCAATGAAGGTGTTAGCTCAACGGTGTGTGCGGGTTAGCTACCCCAAAGGATGCACACTGGGGTCCAATCTTTGTGATTGACCATATGTATGGGATCCTTGCCGCTTAGCCTAGGTGCTGGTGTCAGCTTCATGCACAATGTTCGAGGTCTATGAAAGACCTCAGGCCCAGTTACCAGCTTCGTGCACAATGTTTGGGGTATAGCATATGGCATTGGTCCAAAATGGAATAGAAAAGATAAGTGATGAATGTACTTGCTCTAGGTACTGGAGCCAGCTTCGTGCATAATGTTCAAGGTCTATGAAAGACCTCAGGCTCAGTTACCCGCTTTGTGCACAATGTTCGGGGTAATGTACATGTCATTGAAAGTAATGAACGAACGAATGAAAGAATGGAAGTATGAACGAAAGAGTGATGAAGATAATAATGAGATTATCTGTATGTACGTATGATGTATGATGCAAAAGTAAAGGACGGTTTTATTGAAAGAAAAGTATGTTTTATTATAAAACTAGAACTCACTCGGCAACGCTAACTTTTATGTGTTTCCAGTTGGCAGGTAATGATTGCTGAGGATGGCATGGGCGGCTACTCAGCTCTTTTGGATGGCATCCATTTATATAACGCTTTTGTGACATAATACAACAATGTATTTTGTAACTGATTAGCCATGTATTATTTTGCAAAAGTTTTTATGATGAAATGAAATGCCATATTTGAATGTTTCCGCTACGAATGTTTATTTAAAATAACTGTAAATGTATGTTTTATATGCAGTGATTGACCAGCTGTAAGCGTCCCGGGCACAGGGCTTACAATGGACCTCAGTCATATAACATCCAGGCATCTGGCCTTCAGTCGCATGACTTCCATGCGTATGAACCTCAGTCGCATGGCACCAATGCGCATGGACCTCAGTCGCATGACCTTTGGCCGCATTTCCTCAATCGCATGACCTTTGGCCGCATATCCTCCAGTCGCATGGCCTTCCATGCGTATGACTCTCAGTCACATGCCCTTCGGTCGTATGGCCTCCAATCACATTCCATTCGGTCGCATAGCCCTAGCTGGGTGCAGAATGTAGTCCTTTCGAACCTGCACTGTAGTTTTCGGCATCCAGCCCCTTTCTAACGTGTTCTAGGCTAAAACCAACCATTTTATGCTGTAGAAACACAACCACAACATCATTCAAGCAAAACCAAGCCTGAAATCAAACCCCCCCCGAATCTCAAACATACACACACACATACATACGGGTTCAACACACACACTTCAAAAACGGGGTTTACTATGTGTTCTAGCCCCAAATCAGTTGAAAACATTTGAAAGAGGTGTCCTAGAACTCACACAAACAACCCCTTCGAGTAGATTCAATCCAACCCGCTACACCTCAACTTTTGCGCTTGATTCTTCGAGAAACACAAGGTTTTGCTCTTGCTTCATTCTTTTTCTCTCTGTAGCCGAATAAAAAGAGGAGAATGAGGGGAGAATGGGCTGCCATGCCACTTTTATACCCCCACTCCTCCGAAGTTTTTTTTGGCAAGTTTGGTCCCTCGACTTTGGGCTTTATTTCTTTTCTTTCTCTTTTTCTTCTTTGTTTGGCTTCAATGGAAATAACCAGATGTTACCAGTCCACCCTCCTTATATAGGTTTCATCCCCAAAACCTGTTATTCCTTTAACAGACGTGGGTAATGTTGTCTCATCTCTTCTTCAGTCTCCCACGTAGACTCAGATCCCTTTCTGTGCTTCCACTGTACGCGCACAAGTGGGACCACTTTATTCCTCAATCTTTTCTCTTTACGATCGATGATCACCACTAGGTGCTCCACATAATTGAGCCATTTATCTACCTCAATATCCTCTAGTGGAAATATCATATCTTCATATGCTAAACACTTCCTTAGATGAGATACATGAAATGTCGAGTGAATTCTACTTAACTCATCTGGTAACTCCAATCTATAGGCCACCTCTCCTACTCTAGCAATGATACGGAAAGGCCCTGTGTATCTCTGGCTCAACTTTCCCCGCTTTTAAATCGGATGATCCCTTCCAAGGTGAGACCTTCAAGATAACCCGGTCACCCACCTGAAACTCAATCGGTCTGCGTAGTTTATCAGCATACGACTTTTGTCTATCTTTGGCTGCGTTCATGAAGGCTTTTGATCTTTTCAATCTTCTCAGTCATAGCCTCAATCACCTCGACACTCCCTAACTCTTTCTGACCAATATCACCCCAATAGACGGGTGTTCTACATCTCCTGCCATATAGCATCTCATAAGGAGGCATACCAATACTAGCATGATAATTGTTGTAATATGAGAACTCATCTAACGGTAAGTGGTCATCCCAACTCCTCCAAAATCAATGACGCATGCCCAAAGCATATCCTCCAACATCTGAATGGTCCTTTCTGACTGACCATCAGTCTAGGGATGATAAGTCGTACTAATGTGTAACCTCGTCCCCATTGCGTCGTGGAAGTTCTTCCAAAATTTGGATGTAACCGGGTGTCACGATCAGAGACAATAGACACTAGTACACCATGACAAGTTATAATCTCCTTAATGAAAAGATCCACCAACCACTCGGATGAATATGTTCGTGGATCGGTAGAAAGTGAGCACTCTTCGTCAAATGGTCAACTATCACCCATATGGCATTATACCCTTTCGGGGTACGTGGTAGCTTTGTAATAAAATCCATGGTGATGTGCTCCCACTTCCACTCCGGTATATCCAAAGGTTGGATCTCCCCATATGGCTTCTGATTCTCCGCCTTCACTTGCAAGCAAGTAAGGCACTTACTCGCATACTCCACCACATCACCCTTCATGCCCGGCCACTAATAATATTTTTTCATGTCTCGGTACATCCTCGTAGCACCGGGATGAATAGAGTATCGAGTCTTATGAGCTTTATCCATGATCTTCATGCGTAGATCCCCAAAACAAGAAATCTACATTCGTCCAAATCGGGTTCTAACACTAAGTGTGTTTTCACCCAATTCCGCAACCAGACCTCTCATTCTTTCAGAGTTAAGATGATCTTCTTTCAATGTCATATCTTAAAACTCCTTGACTTGCTATATCACATCAGAGGTCATGATCATCTGGTAAGCTTTTACCCGAATCGGCTCAGATGTACGAAATATCTTGACTTTCGTGCTTCATGTAAAATAATTTTTCTAAGCATAGAATTATCTGGAACCCAAATTCTTCCTTTATATATCAGGACTTCATCCGACATTACCTCCAAATCTTTTATTTGTCCTTTTATCCTTAACTTATCTTTTTGCTTGGCCTCCCGGATTTGACTTAATAAATCTTAGTGTAATTCCATTCTCATGAAACAAACTCATTATGGCTTAGCTCTCTTCTTTCTACCTAAAGCATCAACTACTACATTCGCCTTTCCTGGGTGATATTTAATCTCACAGTTATAATCACTTAATAATTCTATCCATCTTCTTTGTCTCATATTTAACATCTTCTGATCAATATGTGTTGTCGGATCTTATTATCTGCTTATATTGTGCACCTTGTCCCTTATAGATAATGTCTCCAAATTTTAAGTGCAAAGACTACTGCTTCTAATTCAAAATCGTGAGTAGTATAATTTGTTTCACTTCCTCTAAGTTTTTTGGATGCATAAGCAATTACCTTATCTCGTTGCATTAAAACACATCCTAATCCCTGATGTGATGCGTGACACTATACTACAAAATCATCAGTTCCTCCTGGTAATGCTAATATGGGAGCACTACGTAACTTATCTTTTAGGAGTTGAAATGCAACATTTTGTTTTTCTCCCCAAATGTACAACCTATATTTTTGAGTTAATTCTATTAGGGGTTGGGCTATTCTTGAGAATTTTCTATGAATCTTCTATAATACCCTGCCAAACCTAAAAATTGTCGTACTTTTGTTGGTGTTTTTGGATCTTTCCATTTCTTAACAACTTCTATCTTTGCTGGATCAACTTGAATCCATTTTTGGTTAACTATATGTCCTAAGAAATGTACTTCCCTTTTCCAAAAATTTACACTTCTAGATTTTTGCGTACAATTTTTCTTTTCGTAATAATTCCAAAGTTAACCTTAGGTGTTTCTCATGGTATTCCTGGTTCTTGGAATAGATCAAGATGCCATCTACGAAGACTATGATGAATTTATATAAATAAGGTTTGCATACCCTATTCACTAAATCCATAAATACTGCTGGAGCATTGGTTAACCCAAATGGCATAACAAGAAACTCATAATGACCATATCTTGTTTTAAATGCAGTCTTTGGAATGTCCTCGTCTTGAACTCTTAGCTGATGATATCCTGATCTAAACTCAATTTTAG
Source organism: Flaveria trinervia (assembly GCA_025506515.1). NCBI lineage: Eukaryota > Viridiplantae > Streptophyta > Magnoliopsida > Asterales > Asteraceae > Flaveria > Flaveria trinervia. The sequence continues at coordinate 108,470,739 of CM046444.1, read as the reverse complement.
AGAAGTAATTAGATCCTTGTAATTGGTCATATAGGTCATCTATCATTGGGAGGGGATACCTATTCTTTATAGTTACTTTCTTGAGTTCCCTATAATCAATGCACATTCTAAAAGTTCCATCTTTCTTTTTAACAAATAGAACTAGTGCTCCCCAAGGTGATACACTAGGATGTATAAATCCTTTATCCAACAATTCCTGAAATTGATTCATTATTTTTTCACTTTTGTTGGTGCTAAACGATATGATGCTTTAGCAATAAGGGTAGTTCCCGGTATTAGTTCATTATAAATTCTACTTGACAAGGGGTGGGAAACTGGGTAATTCTTCAAGAAACACATCAGGGTATTCATTGATGTTATGAACAATATCTAAGTCCCTCTTATCTAGATTTGTATCAACTACATGGCCAATAAAGCTAGAAATCTTTTCTTAAACATTTTTTTGATTTCTTACATAAAATTATTTTCATAGCACCACTAGGTTTCTCACCATATAAACAGAGAGTTCTATTTTCCTTAATCAAAGAGATTTTTATCATTCTCTTACCACATATAATTTCAACATGATTCTTGCTTAACCAATCTATACCCATAACAATATCAAAACCTCCTAGTTGTATAGGAATCAGGTCTATTCAAAACAATATTCATCAAGGTTTAAAGTACAATTAGGAACAATTTCACAAGCTTCAATTATCTTTCCATTAGCTAATTCTAACATATATTTATGTTTCAGCCTTATAGAGGTTATATTCAATAAAGGTCTAAATGTATTTGAAACTAAACTACGAGTTACTCTTGTATCAAATAATACTATTGCGTACTGATTGTTAATAAGAAACGTACCCGTCACTACTTCTCGTTCATGTCAGGCTTCTTCAGCTTGCAATACAAAAGCTCTCCCGCAGGGGTTATTTTGGTCGATTAGGGTTTTATCCTTCAGTTGTGGATACTCATTACAAAAATGATTTACATTTCCACACTGATAACATACCAGTTTAGGGTTGGTAGGGCCTTTTCAGTCTTAAGATATATGTCCTTTCTTTTTGCAGTTATAACAGATCACCATCACGTACTTACCATGATGATACCTTTTACAAGTATTGCACCATGGCTAACCTTCTGTCTGTGGTTTCTTTTCTCATGCCATTCCTAAGAAATCATTATGCGTTATCGGGTTATCTTTTTCTATGGATTCCCTCCAAATATTCTTCCATAGTTGTTGTCGTTCCATTTCCTTTTCTCTCTAATTTTTGGATTAATTAATGATCTATTTCTTACTATTTTAGCAGCCAGACTTCCCAATAAGCTTATTACATCTTGAAAGGTGTTAGGCATTAAAGATTTAACCAATCCTCATATTTATGGTATTAAACCCCAATGTACCTTCATATTCTTTTTGCTTTTGGTGTTACCAGATGTGGTACTAATCTAGAGAGTGCATTGTATTTATCAATATATTCCCACTGTGCTGCTGATGTGCTCCAAATTATACATAAAAATCCTATCAAAAGCATATCAATTATTCCTTAATATCTTCCGTAAAAGGATGAAAATGTACTAAAAAGTGTTAAATTGTGTTTTCAGGTGTTAAAAGGCCAAGGTGAACAAAAGAAGCGTATTTAACAAGAAATTGAGGCGATCCGAGCTTTGGATTCCAAGCATGGGGTCGTGCCTCATTAAGCATGCCCCCATGCCTTGCCAGAAATGCACCCCTATGCTAAATTAACACACCCCCGTGCTTGGACATCTGACAAGGACAAAAGTATTGTCCCCTAAAAGTAGACACGGGGCCGTGCCCCCACCTCCAACACGGGGCCGTGCCCTATTTTTGCACGGGGTCGTGCCTGACCCAACCTGCATGTACGAGCCGACCAACTTCCGTAAGCATTGCACTAGCACGGGGCCGTGCTTGAACACTCTGGAAAGCCTATAAATAGAAGCCTAAGTTCACCGTTTTTGGTAAGCTTTGGTGGGAGAGTTACTCTGTAGAACTCTCTCGGGAATCAAGACTTCAAGGTCATTTGGAGGCTCGGGAGGTGCATACAACACTTGGAGGAAGTTCGGGATCATCTAAACGCCATCCATTGTGGATTATCAGTTTGATTGATCCATTTCACCGATGATTACATATCTATCTTCTTTGTTATATGTTGTTATGTTCAAGCTCATTATGAGCTAAACTCTTTTTATCATCCTAATCGGATGAAACTTATGTAATTTGTGATGGACTAATGGTGTGATAAATATTGTGTAAATGTTACGGTGGTCTTGGGAAAACTATTGATGGGTAGCATCTACATTTGAACGGAAAGTTATAAATTTATGGTTTGTGATTATGATCGTCATACAAAGCTGAAAAACCGTATGATTAACTTTCATTCGTGAAACCTGTCTTCATAATAAATCCATGGCTAATGAACTAGAAATGGTTATTAGAAATCACATCACTTTAACTTTCTGATCATTTGCGGGTTCCCTTTTATTAGTTTGGAAACTTGAGTAATTGTTATGGTTTTCTAAAATTAATGGTATGTTAGAAGGAACCTGATCAACTCTCTTTTTAACATTAAGTTATGTTTCAAAAATTGTACGTCAAATAGGACACAAAAGATTTACCTACATTACTAGGGCTTTGATCTGAGCAGTAAATTCAGCCTGACAGGATCAAGTCACTACGGCAGCAGGATAGATGAGAAATCGCCCCGACTCATCTTTATAAACATTAACACAATTACATTAATCTATATCTTTAAATCACACCACCAACTCATCACAGTTACATAAGTGGAGTCTAGTTAGGATGATAACTTTTATTCCTGGTTTTAAATCCAAACGCTTCAAATCTTAGTTTACTTTCTTTCTATTATTGTATATTTTTAAACCCAAGAAATATTTCCAATACAAATTATCACTTTCTTTAACAAAAACCAAATCTGATAGTCAAATATCAAGTTTGTTGAGTAGGCTAGGTGTGTCCACGGATTGATACTCGGTTCTTACCAACACTATATTACCACACGACGGGTACAGTGCCTTTTGTGTGTGTAGTTTAGTACTTGTAATAAACAATTAAAACTAAATCTGTGCGTAAAATATTTATTAAAATTTATATACTATCCGCACGCCATCAAGTTTTTGGCGCTGTTGCTGGGGACACACGGCAGTCTGAAAGACAAACTACATCTTTGACTATCTTGTATATAACTTGTCAATATATTTTCTTTAAACTTCATTTTTATTTGTAGGTAGTTTGCCTTATTTAGTTTAGTTATTTTTGCCTGATTCATTTTAAGCCTTAGTTAGTATATGCTTCTTTAAGTTAGTGTATGTCCGACTCGTCTAGTTCTGAACTTGTTCTGCCTCTTCCGGAACCCAAACGACTTTTCTGTCAAAGATTGCGCAAAAGATCACAACAAGCAGCACCAGTCATTGAAGAAAACATTTTGGAAGATACACCATCTGAAGAAGACATGGCTAACCAAGACGAGGAAATGAAGATGACACACTATGCCACACCGTCAATAGATGGTTATGAGTCTAGTGTTGTCCAACTAGCAATAGCGGCCAACAATTTCAAGATTAAGTCTAGTATTATCCAACTCGTAGTTAACTCTATTCAGTTCCATGGGTTACAAGACGAAGATCCTAATGCTCACATCTCACGATTCCTTCATATCTGTGCAACCTTCAAAATCAATAACTGTTCAGACGACGCCATTCGACTAAGACTTTTTCCATTTTCACTTTGAGGCTTAGCCATCGATTGGCTTGATTCACTTCTGCCTCGTTCCATCACCACATGGGCGGAAATGGCTGAACAATTCCTTTTGAAATACTTTCCACCCGATCGCACTACCAAACTAAGAAGCAGCATCACAAGTTTTCACCAAGACGACGATGAATCATTACATGCAGCATGGGAGAGATATAAAAGTCTCCTTCGGAGATGCCCACATCATGGACTAGAACTGTGGCTGCAGTGTCAAACCTTTTACGATGCAATCAGCGGAGCCCACAAGCAAGCAGTAGACCAAAGTGCGGGAGGAGATTTTGGAAGTGTCAGACCAACAGAAGCATACAAAGCCTTAGAAAGAGTAGCTAAGAAGAGCTTTGCTTACAATCCGTTAAGAACCAAACCCAGTTCTAAAGGTATTTATCAAGTAGACTCTGAAACCCTAATTGCAGCCCAATTAGAAGCTCTAACCAAAAACTTTGAACAATTGCAAAGCGAGCTAAAGAAAACTCCAACACGATGCAACACATGTGGAAATTCACACAAGACCAGCGAGTGCCCACAAGGGATTATGATGGTTGAAGATGTTGACTACGTAGGAGGCCCAAACAACTCAGACAATTCAATTTGGAGAAGCAACTCAAAAAACAGAGATGCTGGCAATAACCAACAATCATTTGGATTCAACCGAAGGGCACCTTACTAACAACAGAAACCACCATACCAAGGTCTAAGTAATAGTAACCAAGACCGTGGAGCATCATCAATGGAAGACTTGTTGCAGCAGTTGTTGTTAACCACACAAGCCACAGATGAGTACATCTAGAAATCTGATCGAAGAAATGAAGAGAGGTTCCAAAGAAACGAAGCTGACATCAAAAGCAACAAAGCATCATTGCAACCATAGAGCACCAAGTAGGTCAAATTGCACAATAGCTATCTAAAAGACCTCAAGGAGCTTTGCCTAGCAACACTATAACAAACCCTAATGCTCAAGTCAAAGCCATCACCACCAGGAGTAGCAAAACCACTCAAGGTGATGCATCCGCATTACAACCCATCCTGAAGAAGTAGAAACTGAAACTCCAAGTAATGTAAGTGATAAGGAAAAACAACCTGTTGTTATTGAAGAACCAGCAAAGAAATATGTTCCACCACCACCTTATGTTCCACCACCTCCATATCTAGGTTGTTTGAGACAAAAAAGAATGGAGGCACAATATGGCAAATTCCTTAGGTTGTACAAGCAACTCCACATCAATCTGCCCTTGGTGGAAGCTTAGCACAAATGCCAAACTACGCTAAGTTTCTAAAAGGTGTCTTGTCAAACAAAAAAAAGCAGGAAGAGTTATCACATGTAGTTTTGAATGAGGAATGCTCTGCAGTTCTTCAAAACAAACTACCTCAAAAGATGACTGATCTAGGAAGTTTCACCATAACTTGCCTAATAGGAAATCTTTCTGTCAATAATGTGTTAGCTGATTTAGGTGCAAGCATTAACCTTATGCCTTATGTGGTTTTTGAAAAATTAAACCTAGGTGAACCTAGACCTACCCGTATGAGCATCCAGTTAGCTGACCGTTTTGTCAAATATCCAAGGGGCATCGTTGAAAATCTCTTAGTTAAAATTGACAAATTCGTATTTCCCGTTGATTTTGTGATCCTTGACATGGATGAGGACCAAAATGTTCCTCTTATCCTAGGTCGACCTTTCTTAGTGACTGCTCAAGCCCTCATTGATGTTTGTACAGGCAAACTCACGCTTAGAGTAGACAAGGAGGAAGTAACTTTCGATATAGGCCAATCCATGAAACACCCTCAACATCATGATGACTCACTCTATTACGTTGATGCTTGCGATTCGATCATAAGCCGTCATTTGAAGGAAACCCTTCAAAATGAAGCTTGCAACACTCAATTAATAAAAGTCCAAATCACTGAACCCATCTGTGAGAACCAAATCATTCAAGAACTTGAAGTTGATGAAACATCATTTCATCAAGAAGCATTTGAGATCATTGATCAAGACCTAGAACCAAAAGCCAAACCTTCTATAGAAGACCCTCCAGTATTAGAACTCAAAGAACTTCCATCTCATCTCGAATACGCTTTTTTTGAAAACACATCTCAACTTCCTGTCATAATCTCATCTGCCTTATAAATTGATGAGAAGAACAAGTTGCTCAATGTTCTTAAGGCACACAAACGAGCAATTGCATGGAAAATCATGGACATCAAGGGAATCAATCCATCCTTTTGCACTCATAAAATATTGATGGAGGAGAATTTCAAATCCGTCATTTAACCTCAAAGACGTTTAAACTCGAGCATGCAAGAAGTGGTGAAGAAAGAAGTAATCAAATTGCTAGATGCCGGTTTGATTTACCCTATTTTTGATTCGCCTTGGGTTAGTCCCGTCTAAGTTGTTCCAAAGAAAGCAGGAATGACTGTTGTAACTAACGAGAAGAATGAGCTTATTACCACTCGCACGGTTACAGGATGGAGAGTTTGCATAGACTATCGCAAACTCAATGACACCACAAGGAAAGATCACTTCCCTCTTCCTTTCATTGACCAAATGCTTGAAAGATTATCTGAAAAAATATTCTATTGTTTCCTGGACGGTTTCTCAGGTTATTTTCAAATTCCCATTGCTCTCGAAGATCAAGAGAACACGACATTCACCTGTCCATACGACACATTTGCTTATCGACGAATGCCTTTTGGATTGTGTAATGCTCCTGCTACATTTCAAAGATGCATGGTAGCAATTTTTCATGACATGATTGAACACTCAATGGAAGATTTCATGGATGATTTCTCCATCTTTGGAAACTCATTTGAGCAATGTCTTGAAAATCTGGAAAAGATGCTGGTTAGATGTGAAGATTCTAACTTTGTTTTAAATCGGGAAAAGTGCCATTTCATGGTTACGGAAGGAATAGTGTTAGGACACAAAATCTCTCGAGCAGGGCTTGAAGTTGATCAAGCCAAAGTCGACACTATTTCTAAACTTCCGCATCCCACAACCGAGAAAGACATCAGAAGTTTCCTAGGACCTGTAGGATTCTACCGTCGTTTAATCAAAGATTTCTCAAAAATCACTCGACCAATGACTCAACTTCTGGAGAAAGACGCGCAATTCGTATTTTCTAATGAATGCATTGGTGCATTCAAATTGCTTAAAGAGAAACTGGTAACCGCTCCAATCATGGTTTCCCCAAATTGACGCTACTATTTGAACTCATATGCGACGCAAGCGATTTCGCAGTAGGAGCCGTATTAGGACAAAGGAAAGAGAAGCAATTTCACCCAATTCATTATGCGAGCAAAACCCTAAACGACGCACAAGAAAACTACACCACCACCGAAAAAGAACATCTTGCGGTAGTTTTCGCATTTGACAAATTCCGCTCATATCTCATCCTTTCAAAAACAATTGTTTACACCGATCATGCAGCCCTTCATTATTTGTTCAACAAACAAGATGCAAAGCTGAGATTGATTCGTTGGATTCTTCTACTTCAAGAATTTGACATCAAAATTCGTGATAAGAAGGGAGCAGAAAATCTAGCGGCTGATTAGCTCTCGCATCTTGAGGATTCAAGTCCTTCAACTGAGGAAGCCATAATAAACGACAATTTTCCTCATGAATTCCTTATGCATATTTAATCCTGAATCGATGAACATCCTTGGTTTGCCGATTTTGCAAATTACTTAGCAAGCGGAATCCTTCTAAAGGAATGACTTATCAGCAAAAGAAGAAATTCTTTACTAATATCAAACATTACTATTGGGAGGATCCGTATCTGTTTAGAATCGGTGCAGACCAACTTATTTGAAGATGCGTATACAGAAGTGAAGCAGAACAAATTCTAAGGTACTGTCATGAAGGACCCACAGGAGGACACCATGGAGCAACCTTAACAGCTAAGAAAGTATTTGACTCTGGATTTTACTGGCCCACAATCATCAAAGATGCTCACAACATAGTATGCACCTGTGATGCATGTCAAAGAGCAACCAATATCTCAACAAGGGATGAGATGCCTCAATAACCGGTTCAAGTATGCGAGATATTTGATATATGGGGTATTGATTTCATTGGGCCATTCCCGGTGTCATTCGGCAACTGTTACATCTTGTTAGCAGTTGATTACGTTTCAAAATGGGCTGAAGCTCAAGCCCTGCCTACTAATGATGCCAGAAACATTGTCAAATTCCTTAAGAAACTATTTTCTCGTTTTGGTGCCCCCAAAGCTCTAATTAGTGAGCGAGGAACTCATTTCTGTAACAATCAGCTTGAACGAGCAAAGGCACGTTATGGAGTTCACCATCGCTTTACAACTGCTTACCATCCATAAGCGAATGGGCAAGCCGAAGTCACTAACCGAGGCATCAAACGAATCCTTGAGGAAACCATAGGTAAAAACCACAAGGACTGGTCTACATAATTAGATGATGCATTATGGGCTTTTCGAACAGCCTATTAGACTCCCATCGGAACAACACCGTTTAAACTAGTTTATGGGAAGTCGTGTCATCTACCTATGGAACTAGAGCACAAGGCCTTTTGGGCACTTAAAGCAGCAAACCTGGACCAAGACCTTGTAGGAAAGAATCGATTCCTACAAATTCACGAATTGGAGGAAATGAGGGAACAAGCGTATGAAAACGCTAGGGTTTATAAATAAAGGACAAAGAAATTCCACGACGCTCGATTAAAGAACACAAAACGATTTCATGTGGGAGAACATGTCTTACTATATAACTCTCGTTTACGTTTATTTCCCGAAGAACTAAAATCACGTTGGTCTAGACCTTATACGATCAAAAACGTGTTTCTGAATGGTGCCATTGAAATTTATAACCAGGAAGGTTTAAGTTTCAAAGTAAATGGTCATTGTTTGAAACCGTATAATGATGGACCAACTAAGATTCCTTCGGAGGAATTACATCTCCGCCCACACGAAAACTAAGTGTGGGGAAGGGTCATGCCGAAGACCCGAAACTTAAACACGGCACCTGTACATAAATTTTTCTTACTTTTTAACAAATTTTAGGACTTCACAAGCACAAGCACGGGGCCATGCCTCATCAAGCACGCCCCCGTGTCTCTGACAAAATTTTTTTCCACGATCTCCGCTGATGACTCTGAAACGTTGTAGGTCGAATTTAAGACGAATTCTGAGAAGCACGGGGTCGTGCCTAGCCAAGCACGCCCCCGTGTTCAATATTCATGACTTGTATATAAATACCACACTTGTTCCATTCTTTCATCACACTCACTCCTGTTTAAAAACATCTAGAAAATGAAAGAATCAGGTCACAGAAGTTCCAACTGGAATCCTGCGAAGAAACCGCGTTCCAAAACACGAGAGCCAACGACTCAAGAGTATTTCTTCAAGCTGCATGAACTAATCAAGCATTTGACTGAAATGAACCTCGTTGCATCCCAATGCTTAGCTGAACTTATCCAAAAACTTCAATAGATGAGTGAAGAACTCATTTCCATTAACCGGCAGCTTGCGGAATTGAGTAACCGCACTTCTCACTATCCCATCCTGAACCTTCCACACGAAATGTGTGGAGGTTTCTTTTAGAAGCATTTCGTAATGTGCTAAGTTCGTCGTTGCGTGTTAAAGAGTCTGGTTTTGCTGTTTCAGACTCTCGGATTTTAACGTATCGTGTAACTGTAGGACCCTAGGAAATGTTATTTTCAATGTGGCTTGTGTTATTTAACTCTAGGACTATTTTCGTATTTTTCTGATGATTTGGAAGTGATAAAACTTAACCGGGAAAATTACATAATGCGCGAAATTGAAAAACAGAACAACAAAAGACTGAAACCAAACAACAACACATGAACACGGCCCTGTGCCTAAGGAGGCACGCCCCCGTGTTCGACAAAAAAAGTGACACAAGCTGACATATTTCAGCCTTTTGTCTTGTTCCTCTTCAATTTTGCATGATAAATACCGACCTCAATTGCCTGCAAAATCGTATCCACTTCATTTCAATTTGTTTTCCATTTTCTTTCATCTTTTCAAGAGTTCTTTCAAGACTATTTGATCAAGAGGTTAGTATGCTAATTCCTTTGATTATGAAAGTCATTTATATGTATTTGGGTGATTAAACAACCGAAATCCTAGCAATATGTGTAAAGACTTGTTCTTAAACGTTTTATGGAATGATGAATGCTTTCAACCTACTTGTTCATGTTTATTCTTGTAAGTACATTAATGTTAATTAGTATGTTTCGTTAGTTATTAGTTTGTTTAGTTAGTTAATTAGTTTTTTTTCTTTTATTGTTAACAAGACTATCTTCATAATTCGTGGTGAAATATTTGTTAATCATTTTCAAGAGTTCCCAAGTGGTATTAAACCTAAAATATATTTTGGATATCTTGGATTATTAACAAATGATTAAAATGTTAAAGGTATAATATTTGATTTTTAAAGCAAGAAAATGTTAAACCCATGCTTAATCAACGAGTTACAAACACAACCATGCATGCTCGAGTCAAGATTCCATGCCTTATCATGTTAACCGCACCCCCACGTTTCACAAAACGCACCCCCATGTTCAACATTTTTCCTTGGATGATAAACTTTGAACTATTTTTGAACATGAGTTGAATCATTATGATGTTATGTCTTGAAAAACACATGATTTTCACTAACATCATGAAACTGCTCAAGAAATTTGTCTTGTCTAGGTTAACTTATTTTTAAAATTTCAGGATCATGGATCATCCCTACTTACATTTTGAAGGGAGCCGCAAGAGATGGTGTCATGATAGACTTCAAAGACTGCTACAAAGGGTCGAAAGATCCCACTTACAAGTAGATAAAGAAACACTAGCGGCAGTCAGAAAGCTAGAAAGATAGAATACAATATTGAGTGTCGAGTGGAAGCGTTTATTCTCACAAAATAGACCTTCTGTTTATGAACTAACTCTTGAATTTGTAGCATCTTTCAAATTTAGCATGAAAGACTCTGACCCTTGGGATAATAATGCAGTTTCATTCAGACTTGTTGGACATTGGCACAAAACATCCATTGCCTTGTTCGGTGTCTATCTCGGGATCTACACGGGACAAGAAATGGAGGAGGAAGCAATATCTGGAATGTCGGCGTACCATACCTTCCGGACAAGGAAAGTAAAGACATGGAAAGCGGTGCAATGAGGAAAGCATTTTGGGAGCGGATCGAAACCGGAGGGTTCAACTCAAGTAAAACAAAAAACAGTCAGATACGAGACCCGCTGCTGCGATACATTCATCGGTTACTTAGTCATTCCATAACAGCTCGTGGTCAAAGCGAGGGAGTTGTTAATTTGTGGGACTTGTTCATTTTATATTGTATGGTTAATCAGTTCCCATGTAATATTGGGTATTTGTTTTGTATTCTTTTTGCGAGGAATGAGATTGCAAGTGCTCCAACACCTATGTTTGAAAGAAGCTGGATTCTAAACTTATACGAGAGCTATGGTTAACACACTGAGGGAACCGTAGGAGTGATGCCAGGACTATTAGACTTGAGCATTTGCACAAGTATGTACATGGTGACAAGCCTACCAAATGGGCAACCGAGATTCATGGATAAGAAGGGACAAATCTGGGATCCGGTGGATCCCGAAGAAATAATCATGGACCTCGACATGCCGATACAGCCGGAAGGAGCCGGAGCTGGATCTTCAAGTTCACGTACAAGAGAATTCCCAACCATGTTAGACCTTTATGAGTCAATCCAACCACCAGCGACCATGCAAGGCGATCATTTGAATATGCCCGACGAGCGTTCAACCGAGTCGAAAATCTACATTCCCGAGTCGATGACCTCAGCAATGATGTCACGTATATGAGGAACCGAATGTACGATGAGTGGAGGGATATCCCGCCACAAAGCCCTTGAAAACTGTATCATTTTTGGGGGCCCGGCTTAGTTGTTTTGTGCTAATTTATCTTTTAATTTATGTCGTTTTGTTTTTATTTTGTGTGTTTAGGATTTTAATGCTTTTAATAAATTGGTGACATTTCAGATGACACTGAGGTTCTAACAACGCGAGGGCAAACAAACACAAGTGAAAAATTCATCATTTTTAGGGAAGTTATTTCATTACCCTTTCTCGATCTTGAATATGTTAATCACATTGAAGACAATGTGAATTTTAAGTGTGGGGATGGGAGTAATGCATTTGACTTTGCTAAAAAGGTCCAAATTTAAAACTTTTAAGAAAAGATCACTTACCAAGTAATTTTATTTTTGTGACAAGAAGCCAAAAATTTAATACAATTTTTGATAAACCAAATTATAAATATACGTTTTCGGGAAATAAAGAAGTAAATTCTTGACGTCCAAATAAAATTGAAAATGTTTTTGTGATATCCTTAAAACAATAATATAGTAAAATATTTAATCATGTAAAATGAAACACTTGTACCCAATTCCATCCGTATGTGAGTTTATTTTTTAGCCTTAAACAAGCTTTTGCAAATTGCAATTCTACTTTCATTCTAGATTTAATTGTGGGTGCCATATAATACGTGTGATTAGAACTTTCTTTGGGTATGAATTTCAAGACCTTAATTAGTATTTGCTGCATAAAAATGAGTTAGGCACTAGGAAACCTTAACCATTCGAGCCCCAACCATTGTCTTTAAATTTCCTTACCCGAACATCAACCCTAGTGAGCCCCGTTGAGCTTAAACGTTTTTATCTTTCAATCACCCGAGTCACCAAGTCACTTAACCAAAAAGCCTTCAAGAAAACCTATTTTCGTTAAAGACATGTTTTTGGCTTATAAAAAATAAATAAATAAATAAAATTGGTCTTTTACCGGCAGACCTTAAAGAACTGGAAAGCATTCTTTTGATTTTAATTTGCTTTGTTGCCTTCATTACAAAAAACCGGGACTTCCTCCGGATATCCGCGAACAAATTTTCAATCTCACGTTTGACGTAAGAAAGAAATGGCAAAAAAGGAACAAGTTCCGCCATTTTGTGGGGTTTCAAAAAGTACTATAAAGAGACGGGCAAAAAGATATGAAAGATGCCTGAATTGTGGAAATTCGTCCCATGATGGAAAATGCAAAAAGAATCAAACTGAATCTCTATATGAATACACAGAACTAATCTGATTGGGTGCTATTAGGTTTCAAGCCGAACGATCCTGAGAAAGGAAAGTTTTATGTATCTTCAGGTAAAAGATGAAGTACGGTTCTTGAAAGCAAAATACGGTGTTGACAATCTGACCTTAAACAAGTCCTCAAGCTAGCATATCCCTTCTAGCTTGAAGTATTGTATAAGGAACCTTTATTTCTTTCCTTGTAGTTTATGTTAGAAAAATAAGCCAAGACCGTCGTCTTTAGCAATTAGCCACTTTTTCCAAATATTCCATACCCGAGCCCGAGCCAAATTACAACCCATCAAAGACCTAATGATTTATGCAAGTAAATATCTAAGTAAGTGGAGATTTGATTCCTTAACAAGCATATGATTTCACACGTATTCATACTAGGCAATTGAGTGTATTAGTCATACTTAATCTTGATTATGACTCCATATATTTAGCCGAGTGTGAGTGCATCTTGTGAGAAGTGTGGATTTTTGCATGATAATAATCTTTGCTAACCTATTGCTTGCTAGGATATCATTTTACATGTGCTTAGATTATTTATTTGGATGAAATAATGTTTACTTGCGTATTTCTCGAAAGACATGTTTATAATTTGATTTATTTGGTTTTTGGTAGGAATTGTCATTTTAAGTGATTTTTGCTTGAGGACAAGTAAAGTTCAAGTGTGGGGATGTTTGATGTGCTCCAAACTATACATAAAAATCCTATCGAAAACATATTAATTATTCGTTAATATCTTCCTTAAAATGATGAAAATGTACTTAAAAGTGTTAAATTGTGTTTTCAGGTGTTTAAAAGGGCAAGATGGACAAAAGAAGCATATTTAACAAGAATTGAAACGATCTGAGCTTTGGAGTCCAAGCGTGGGGTTGTGCGTCATTAATCACGCCCCCATGCCTTCCCAAAAACACACCCCCGTGCTAAATTAACACACCCCCGTGCTTGGACATCTGACAAGGACAAAAGTACTATCCCCTAAAAGTAGACACGGGGCCGTGCCCCATAAGGCACGTGGCCATGCCCCACCTCCAACACGGGGCCATGCCCTATTTAGCATGGGGCCGTGCCCAACCTGCATGTATGAGCCGACCAACTTTCGTAAGCATTGTACTAGCACGGGGGCGTGCCTTTTAGGCATGGGGCCGTGCTTAAACACTCCAGAAAGCCTATAAATAGAAGCCTAAGTTCCCTATTTTTGGTAAGCTTTGGTGGGAGAGTTACTTTGTAGAACTCTTTTGGGAATCAAGACTTCAAGGTCATTTGGAGGCTCGGGAGGTGCATACAACACTTGGAAGAAGTTCGGGATCGTCTAAACGCCATCCATTGTGGATTATTGGTTTGATTGTTCCATTTCACCGATGACTACATATCTATCTTCTTTGTTGTATGTTGTTATGTTCAAGCTCATTATGAGCTAAATTCTTTTTATCATCCTAATCGGATGAAACTTATGTAATTTGTGATGAACTAATGGTGTGATAAATATTGTGTAAATGTTATGGTGGTCTTGGGAAAACTATTGATGGGTAGCATCTACATTTGAACGGGAAGTTATAAATTATGGTTTTTGATTGTGATCGTCATACAAAGTTGAAAACCGTATGATTAAATTTCATTCACGAAACCAGTCTTCATAATAAATACATGGCTAATGAACTAGAAATGGCTATTAGAAATCATATTACTTTAACTTTCTAATCATTTGCGGGTTCCCTTTTATTAGTTTAACTTCAGTAATTGTTACGGTTTTCTAAAATTAATGGTATGTTAGGAAGGAACCTGATCAACTCTCTTTTTAACATTAAGTTATGTTTTTAGAAATTGTATGTCAAATAGGACTCAAAAGATTTACCTACATTACTAGGGCTTTGATCTGAGCAATAAACTCAGCTTGACAGGATCAAGTCACTACGGCAGCAGGATAGACGAGAAATCAAGCCGACTCATCTTTAAAAACATTAACACAATTACATTAATCCATATTTTTAAATCACATCACCAACTCATCACAGTTACATACGTGGAGTCTAGTTAGGATCATAACTTTTATTCCCTAGTTTTAAATCCAAACGCTTCAAATCTTAGTTTACTTTCTTTCTATTATTGTTTATTTGTAAACCCTAGAAATCTTTCCAATACAAATTATCACTTTCTTTAACAAAAACCAAATCTGATAGTCAAATATCAAGTTTGTTTAGTAGGCTAGGTGTGTCTACGGATTGATACTCGGTTCTTACCAACACTATATTACCACACGACATGTACATTGCCTTTTGTGTGTGTGGTTAGTACTTGTAATAACCAATTAAAACTGAATCTGTGCATAAATATTTATTAAAATTATATACTATCTGCACGCCATTAGCTGCTCCTTTCATATCTAATGCCAAAAATTCAATTTCTCTTTTTTCTATTTCGTTATAAGGACACTTTTTCTCAATTACCAGATTTCAGAATTGTTCGTAGCTTAGTCCGTTCATGACATACCTCCCTTTCGTTTGCATCTCCATTTTCCACCAGGTTTGTGCCTCTTCATTAAATGAATGCGAGGCAAACAATGTTTGGTAATTGTTAGCACAGTTACAAATTTCCAATACCGATTCCATTTCATCTAACTAGCGTAGGGCTTGTACAACTCCCCCTTTTCAATCAATTTCTTGTGGTCTGCATGACATGAAAGTTTTGTAGGAGCATCCTTTCCTAACTCCATTTACGATTTCCTCCTCTTGTCGTTCTCCTATATTAGCGCCTTTCGGTTCTTCGTTTCCATGCGATGCAAC
The DNA here is from genome assembly GCA_025506515.1 of Flaveria trinervia. NCBI lineage: Eukaryota > Viridiplantae > Streptophyta > Magnoliopsida > Asterales > Asteraceae > Flaveria > Flaveria trinervia. The sequence continues at coordinate 108,455,081 of CM046444.1, read as the reverse complement.
TCCAAAGTTCAGGTTTTGTTATGGTTGAGCTATCAACATAGGCAGTGCACTTCTATTTGTTGGGTTACTAATTGAGAAATCATGTTGTTCTTCGTACGGGCTAAGTATTTCTTTTTGGCGACATGATTCACTACAGTTAATTGTATTAGTATTAAAAAGTAGAAAAACATAACCTTTATATAGTTTATTTTTCATATAATAATTAACAGTTACAAATAAAAGATATATTTCATTCTGTTCTTATTTTTAAGGGTTAACATGTTATATAAAATTCTAATTCCCGCAACCCCATTTCCATATCTTTGTAAAGATACTTCTTATGTCTTTTTATTTCCTTGACATATTTTTGAATTGTCCGAATTACTTGTTGTAGCTTCTTAATCTTCTTAAGGATTTGTTGAGTTGTTTCTATTTTACCATTTTCTAACTTTTGTCTTTTGGTTCCCTTTTCTTCACCTTCAGAGTCATTTGAATTTTGCATTTTCAAGTCTTCATTTTACTTGATCAAAAATCTTTTGTCACGTCGTACCCTTTTTCTGGGGGTCACAATTGTATAACAACCAATTGTCATTGGTGCGCGTCGAACATAAAACTTTGGTTTGGGGTTAACCTTAATTTCAGGTTGTAATGTTTCCCTAGTATTCTGGGGTTATGGTTCAGGGGTTGTTTCTTTATGATTGCTCTGGTTGGAGCATTCCGAGGGATCAATGATTATCCGTACTACAAGCATTATGGCTACAGGGTTCTTAAAAAGAAACAATTTTAATATTACAAAATAGTTAGTCATATAATCATACCAAATATTTCATAGATGTATCACAAAACAAATTTTTTTGCTCTTTAATCTGGTTACACATAGAATTTTAAAATATACACATGATGTCACAAATTAAGTATATATACATGAAGTCACAAATTATTTATCATAAATATGCACATAATATATATGTGTATATTTCTTAATCATACTAGAAATTTATTATCATATGAGCTTATGGTTATAGTATAGGCATTTTATAATACCTTATTCTCTATAACTAATGGATCTGATACCAACCTGTCACATCGTGGTGAAAACGTAAAATGCTTTAGATATGACTACTTGTTCAGAACGCATTGATTATAAAATAAACAAACAACACGTAAAACATAATACATTAATATATATATATATATACATACCATGTTTAGTATCAGCTCGGGTTAAATTAATGTTAGTACACAGAACTTTCATATAACCATATTACAAAATATGTTAAATTAACTGCTACATCTTTAGTAATGATGAAAGTGAGCATCCACCGCCAGGCTAAAATTCTACAAATAAATAGTTAAATTCACACAAACATTCCCCATAACTTCGCCCTAGCTATTGTACACATCAGACGAGAACATATGTTGATGCAATATGAATAAGATTACAACCAAAACTACTTATAAGCCAAATGATTCATAGCTGTCACAAAATACAATCACAAAATCTAATAATATAGCATCAAAAAACTCATCCTATTGGTGCATTAAATAGTTTCCTGAGTAGCGCTACTTATATTATCCAACGGTTACATATCCGAATTAATGGTTTTAACATCACAGTCTATCTCAAAAATCTTATATATGCATCAATCTCAAAACAGTATGCTTTCCCCCCAAAAAACTCATAAATCTTATATATGCATCCGAATTAATGATTGTAACATAAATGTTAGTGTATCTCAAAAAATTATATATACATCAGTCTAAAAAAAGTATGCTTTTCCCCTAAAAACTAATAATACAAAATGAGGCTGAGTCTCATCTTTTATTCCACTAGTTAACCTATAAAAATTAGAAATAAATATTATTTCTTTAAAAATTTTAGCAACTCAGATTACAAAATTAAAACAGAAGTTATAGTTACCTATTTGTCACAATACTTTTATAGAAGAAACATACAAAAATCTATTTGGGTAAATTAACAAAAATGCATGCGGGTTCTTAAAATTAACTAAAATATATCACAATCTACACTCTAAAATTCATATTATCTCATAAATTCCTAGGGTATTAATTCTTAACGTAATCCCTTTTTAAAACTTTTACCATTTTAGCAATAGTCTATAAAAATAGTAGAACATTTGTAACACCCCGAATTTTTATTTAAACGAAAGGAAAAGAAAAGTAAATAGAAAGAATAGAAATTGTGCACAAGTAGATGGGGATAAAGTGTACAAAGTACAAACCTTATTACTTTAATTTTAAAAGGGGCATGGTTGCCTATTCTTTCTTCTTCACCTTCTTCAAGCGACTAAAAAGAAGAAAGAAGAGAGAGAGCCCCGGTTCTAGAGAGAGAAGGAGGAAGAAGCAGCTGCAAAGGTAAGTCTTCTCTTATTTGAGCTCGGTTTCAGTTGGGTTTGGAGTTCCTGACCAAAGTTTTGGTCGTTTAGTGTTTGTTTTCGGGATTCAAGAGTTGAATAGAAGGTGGGACTAGAACAGGAAGAGTGTAGCTCAAAGGCTGCTCAATCTGAGTTTCTAGAACCCTTCTTTTACTGATTTTCAACTGATTTTGGGATATTATGCATACTAAGTAAACATTTTGAAGGAAACTTTGGGTTTACAGCCATATGTTCGAAATGATGTATGTATGTATGTATGTATGTTATAGTGTTGATTATGGGTTAGTGATGATGATTAGCATGCTTAGGTGCCCTTAGTATGTTAGATCTGTGTTTGGGTATGATTAGAATGATAATTGGGTGATGTTGATAATATAGAAAATATTTCAGAATGTTTTGATGAACATGAAAAGTGGTCCATGCGCCCAGAGGTGGTTCATGCGCCCAAACAGTGGCCCATGCATCTAGCATGAGTGGCCAGACGCCTAAGTGTTGGCTATGCGCCCAAGAGTGGGTCACGCGCCTAAACAGTGTCCCATGCGCCCCACATGTTCGCCATGCGTCTAAGTGTTGGCCATGCACCCAAGTGCTGCCCATGCGCCTAAATAGTGGCCCATGCGCCTAAGTGTTGGCCATGCGCCTAAATAGTGCCATGCATCCAAAGTGATTGAAACGGCTAAGTGTTGATGTGCTTGAACAGGTGCCATGCGCCTGAACAGGGCAAAAGCGCCTAAATAGTGCCCATGCGCCCAGACTGTTTTACACTTAGAATTATTATGCCCATGCGCCTGGAAGGTCCCATGCGCCCAATTTGGACTTGAGGTTTTCTAAGAGGTTTTTAAGGGGTAAAATGGGGAGATAGGCCTGGTTATGATGTGATGGTTTATGTTTGATGTGTGTTATGCATGTATGATGTTGCATGTATGGTGATAGTGTATGTTTATGTATGTTCCTTATTATGTATGTATGTCTTCCCTTGGCTTTGCGTTAAACGTTAATAAATGTAATGAAAGTATTATGTAATGTAATGTGGAAGATAATGAAAAGAGGAACGTAATGAATGAATGCATGCATTAATAATAGAGAAAGTATAGAAAGGTTTGCAAGCAATATGTATAGAGGTGCACGGCTCTAAATGCCTTAAGCTCTACCGCGTGAGGTTCAGCAAATCCTAAAATGTGCACACAAGGGTTTCAGTCTTTGTGACTGACCTTCAGTGGTGTTACCCACTTCGGTGGGGGTGTTACCCATTTCGGTGGGGGTTTTACTCACTTCGGTGGGGTGTTACCCACTTCGGTGGGGGTGTTACCCACTTCGGTGGGGGTGTTACCCACTTCGGTGGGGGTGTACCCACTTCGGTGGGGTGTTACCCACTTATGTGGGGGTGTTACCCACTTCGGCGGGGGTGTTACCCACTTCGGCGGGGGTGTTACCCACTTCGGCGGGGGTGTCACCCACTTCGGCGGGGGTGTCACCCACTTTGGCGGGGGTGTTACCCACTTCGGTGGGGGTGTTACCCACTTCGGTTGGGGTGTTACCCACTTCGGTGGGGGTGTTACCCACTTCGGTGGGGGTGTTACCCACTTCGGTGGGGGTGTTACCCACTTCGGTGGGGGTGTTACCCATTTCGGTGGGGGTGTTACCCATTTCGATGGGGGTGTTGTCACCCATAATGTTAGGAGTGAAATACATGACGCTTACCCGATTCATGTATAACTCCAGGGGTGTGGCATAAAGCCAAACATAGATAATGAGGTGAGCGACTTTGTTTTGCAACAGACTCGGATAGAGTTCAATCCCTGTGATTGACTCATATGGGATCTTGGTCGCGTATCCTAGTGTTGTGTCAGTCTTCGGACATTAGTCGAGGGTTTGTGAGCAGGCCCCGGCACAGCATCAGCTTTCGAGCATAAGTCGGGGATATTGAACGAGACAAGATTCGAGTAACAAAGAGTAATGAACGAAAGATAACGTATGAAAGAACGAAGAGATTAATGAACGTTAATGAATTATCATAATAACATACTAAACATGATCCTTGTCATTCGACCTCAGTAATCGTGGCTGAGTGCCACGAAGAGGGTAAAGTCTGACTGGATCTAGGAAGAGAAGTAAACGGTAATCTAATACGTTGAATGAACAATGTTAATGAATGTAATGACGAAGATAATAATGATATTATCTGTATGTACGTATGATGCATAATCACGAACGGTGTAAAGTATAGCATGATTTGAAATAATGTAAAGAATGGTTTCAACAAAGAAAAATATGTTTTATTATAAAACTAGAACTCGCTCAGCGTCGTTGAGTTTTGTATGCATGATAGTTGGCAGGTATTTGTTGATGCTACGGAGTTGCAGGCATGGATGCATAAGCTACTGGGAGCATTTTAAGGCTGGCATCCGTATTTTGACATGTCATTGTATTTTGAGATGAAAACAAACGTTGTAAATGATATGTTTTTAGTTATTAATGAAAGATTTAAATTCCACTGCAAAATATATATACGTTTTAAAATGTTTTAAGTACAATGAATGACCTATTGTGAGGTGCCCGGGAATGGGGTCTTAGAAGTTGGTATGAGAGCAAAAGTTTAAGTGAATTGGGTAAATATTTTGAAAACCTAATCTTAAACTGAGAAGCGGACTAAAAGGAAAGGGATGCCAGTGCTAGTAGCTACGTGCCTGCATGTAAAGGTTTTATGTAAACGTTTACAGTAAGTTAATGTTACTCGACATTATGTGCGCATGTTATGTGGCTTGTGTGCTCTTAGTAGATTTAGATACTGATGTAGTCGGGATAGGAAATGCTTGGGGTATGAAGATTAAAGTAAGTGGCTAATCACAACTGGCCACTATAATTAGGGACTTACTATACTTGACATAAACAGAGTTATTACCTTGAATGACCGCGTTAGTGTTTGAATCTTATAGTGTGCATTTAGAAGATAGCTGGTGGTACATCTTCTAAAGCTTCACGAGGTGGAGGCGGTGGTGGACGTGGTGCTGAACCACGGGTCACAAGAGGAAGGCCTAGGGCTGAAAGAGTAGTCCATGAAGAACCCGATACCCCTCACTAGGAGGGCGGTAATGAGAATGCTAATCAGAGGACCTCGATGAGAGGGGTAGTCAGGAAGGAAGTGCATCAGGTCATGCAGACGATCCTACCGTCTGTGGTGACTGAAGTTATAAAGGCTGTTAGAGATGACGAGAGACAGGAAAGGGGTAGATCTTCGGGCGAAAGGAGACGACCGGAGACTTAAACGGTGTTCTTCGATGACGAAGAAGAAGAAGAAGAGCCTGCGGTAGAGGAGACACGAGGCTGTAACTATGGGGCGTTTCAAAGGTGCAAGCCCCCAACTTTTGACGGAAATGGTACTGCTACTACTGCTCACCGATGGGTCAGAGAGATGGTAGCTGTATTGAATATCAGCGAGTGCCGGGAGGATCAGAAAGTAAAGTTTGTTGCCCATTCTTATATGGACTCGGCTCTGTGCTAGGGGGACAATATAGTCCAAGCCGAGGGTAGCAGAGCTATTGGAAGGATGGGATGGCTAGAGTTGAAGAGGCTGGTGATTGAGAAGTTCTTTCCTCACTGAGAGATGGACAAGGTTGAGAGGGAGTTCCTGAAACTAGAGGCGGGAACCCTAACACATCAACAATACACCATAAAATTCAACGAGATGGCACGTCTGGTGCCGGATCAGGTGACATCTCTTTCACGAAAGATCAAGAGGTACATTCAGGGCTTGCCGGCGGACATCCCTAGGCACATGATCGCTGCCCGACCAAGCATATTTAGGTCGGCGGTTGATTTGGCTGGGAGATTATATGATGAAAGATCTATGATGGTGATTGAAAGTAGCAAGAAAGGAGAGGGTGATCAAGAATGGAATGGGAAGCGATTGGGACGTGGTGGAGCCGCTCCAGGTGGCAAAAGTGCACGAGTGGATGATCAGCGTGTGGTTATAACTGGTGCCGGGTCAAAAAGGTGTGACAAGTGTGGACATAGGCACCCCGGGGAATGTAGATTGGGGGGCAATGTCTGTTTTTGTTGTGGGAGGACCGGACATGTGGCGAAGAACTGCGGTATGGGGAGGTGTTATTCCTATGGTGAGGAAGGTCACATGAGCAGGGATTGCAAGAAGCCGAGGGCGGAAGGTTCAGGGTGAAGAAGATTGGAGGAAGCTGCGGTACGAGGAAGGAGAACAGAGGGTGAAGACTAGAGCCTTCGCTATGACCGGGAGGAGGCTAGGTCAAACTCCGAGGTAACGTCAGGTATGTTCTTGTAAATTTAGATTTATGCATTTATGCTTTAATTGTGATGCTAGTAGTAGTTTTGTTATCTCTATTTTTGTGATGTTGCACGTTAGGGGTAGGAAGATCGATAAGCCCTTCGATGTAAGAATTGATATTAGTAAGTCTAGCAGGTTACCTAATGCCCTAGAGGATTGCGCGATAGAATTGAGAGAGAGCGCTTGTTCCTGCTAGGCTGTTCAAGACAGACATAGGTATGTAAACATGCATCTCCAGGTGAGTTGATCAGTGACTCAAACCCCAAGTGTTGCAAGAAGATGGATTGCTCAACCGTGCACAACCAGAGTTCGGTGATGAATTGCAACAATGAATTATGAGGAAGGCTTCAACCAGGAAAGCGGATTGCTTGGTTTGGAGTCAAGTAAAGCTAATACTAAAGTGTAGAGGGTCATTCCTAGTTGTTGCTCAGGTAGGAGAAGTGACACATTGACTAGAGCTACCCGATGAGTTAAGTGGAATTCATCTGATGTTCCATGTTTCTCGTCTAAGAAAGAGCTCAACTGATGAGGATATGATCATGCTACTAGAGAACATTAAGATTGACAAAGCAGTCAACCACGAGAAGTAACTGGTGACCATTACTAATAAGAAGAGGAGAATAGGCTAAGGAGGATGATGGTTTCACTTGTGCGGGTGCAGTGAAGCCTAAAGGTATCTAAGTTTAAGTGCAAGATCAAAGAAGAGGTGAGATAGTGTTACCCGTAACTGTTCGAGAAGCGACAGGTTTCGGGGACGAAACCTCTTTAAGGGGGGTAGACTTGTAAAACCCCGAATTTCTATTTAAACGAAAGGAAAAAAAAAGTAAATAGAAAGAATTGAAATTGTACACAAGTGGAGGGGGATAAAGTGTACAAAATACAAACCTTATTACTTTAAGGTTTAAAAAGGGCATGGTTGCCCATTCTTTCTTCTTCACTTTCTTCAAGCGGCTGAAAAGAAGAAAGAAGAGAGAGCCTCGGTTCTAGATAGAGAAGGAGGAAGAAGCAACTGCAAAGGTAAGTCTTCCCTTATTTGAGCTTGGTTTCAGTTGGGTTTCGAGTTCCTGACCGAAGTTCTGGTCATTTAGTGTTTGTTTTCGGGATTCAAGAGCTGAATCGAAGGTGGGACTCGAACAGGAAGAGTGTAGCTCAAAGGCTACTCAAGGTGAGTTTCTAGAACCCCTCTTTTAGTGATTTTCAACTGATTTGGGGCTATTATGCATACTAAGTAAACATTTTGAAAGAAACCGTGGGTTTACTGCCGTATGTTCAAAATGATGTATGTATGTATGTATGTTATACTGTTGATTATGGGTTAGTGATGATGATTAGCATGCTTAGGTGCCCTTAGTATGTCAGATCTGTGTTTGGGTATGATTAGAATGATAATCAGGTGATGTTGATAATATAGAAAATATTTCAGAATGTTTTGATGAACATGAACAGTGGTCGATGCACCCAGAGGTGGTTCATGCGCCTAAACAGTGGCTCATGCATCCAGCATGAGTGGCCAGACGCCTAAGTGTTGGCCATGCGCCCAAGAGTGGGTCATGCGCCTAAACAGTGGCCCATGCGCCCAACATGTTCGCCATGCTTCTAAGTGTTGGCCATGCGCCTAAGTGTTGCCCATGCGCCTAAACAGTGGTCCATGCGCCTAAGTGTTGGCCATGTGCCCAGGTGTTGGCCATGCGCCTAAATATTGCCATGCGTCCAAAGTGATTGAAACGACTAAGTGTTGATGCGCCTAAATAGGTGCCATGCGCCTGAACAGGTGCCATGCGCCTGAACAGATGCCATGCGCCTGAACAGGGCAGAAGCGCCCAAATAGTGCCCATGCGCGCAGATTGTTTTACACTTAGAATTTTTATGCCCATGCGCCAGGAAGGTCCCATGCGCCCAATTTCGACTTGAGGTTTTCTAAGAGGTTTTTAAGGGGTAAAATTGGGAGATAGGCCTGGTTATGATGTGATGGCTTATGTTTGATATGTGTTATGCATGTATGATGTTGCCTGTATGGTGATAGTGTATGTTTATGTATGTTCCTTATTATGTATGTATGTCTTCCCTTGGCTTTGCGTTGAACGTTAACAAATGTAAGGAAAGTATTATGTAACGTAAAGTGGAAGATAATGAAAAGAGGAACGTAATGAATGAATGCATGCATTAATAGAGAAAGTATAGAAAGGCTTGCAAGCAATATGTACAGAGGTGCACGACTCTAAATGCCTTAAGCTCTACCGCGTGAGGTTCAACAAATCCTAAAATATGCATGCAAGGGTTCCTGTCTTTGTGACTGACCTTCAGTGGTGTTACCCACTTCGGTGGGGGTGTTACCCATTTCGGTGGGGGTGTTACCCACTTCGGTGGGGGTGTTACCCACTTCGGTGGGGGTGTTACCCACTTCGGTGGGGGTGTTACCCACTTCGGTGGCGGTGTTACCCACTTCGGTAGGGGTGTTACCCATTTCAGTGGGGGTGTTACCCATTTCGATAGGGGTGTTGTCACCCATAATGTTGGGAGTTAAATACATGACGGTTACCCGACTTACGTATAACTCCTAGGGTGTGGCATAAAGCCAAGCATAGATAATGAGGTGAGCGACTCTATGTCGCAACATACTCAACAGAGGTCTTTGTCCATGAGACGAGATAATGAGGTGAGTGACTTTGTGTTGCAACAGACTCGGATAGAGTTCAATCCCTGTGATTGACTCATATGGGATCTTTGTCGCGTATCCCGGTGCTGTGTCAGTCTTCGGACATGAGTCGGGGGTTTGTGAGCAGGCCCCGGCACAACTTCAGCTTTCGAGCATAAGTCGGGGATATTGCACGAGACAAGATTCGAGTAACAAAGAGTAATGAACGAAAGATAACCTATGATTGAACGAAGAGATGAATGAACGTTAATGAATTATCGTAATAACGTACTGACAGGATCCTTGTCATTCGACCTCAGTAATCGTGGCTGAGTGCCACGAAGAGGGTAAAGTCTGACTGGATCTAGGAAGAGAAGTGAACGATAATGTAATACGTTGAATGAACAAAGTTAATGAACGTAATGACGAAGATAATAATGATATTATCTGTATGTACGTATGATGCATGATCACGAACGATGTAAAGTATAGTATGATTTGAAATAAAGTAAAGAACGGTTTTAACAAAGAAAAGTATGTTGTATTATAAAACTAGAACTCGCTCAGCGTCGCTGACTTTTGTATGCATGATAGTTGGCAGGTATTTGTTGATGCTGAGGAGTTGCAAGCATGGATGCATAAGCTACTCGGAGCATTTTGAGGCTGACATCCGTATTTTGACATGTCATTGTATTTTGAGATGAAAACGAACATTGTAAATGATATGTTTTTAGTTATTAATGAAAGATTTAAATTCTGCTGCAAAATATACGTACGTTTTAAAATGTTTTAAGTGCAATGAATGACCAACTGTGAGGTGCCCGGGAATGGGGCCTTACAACATCTCTAAAACTTCCTAACTTTGTACAGATAGTTCTAATCAAGATATTATATTTAGTATAATTTTTTCATGATTTATCTTATTTTTTAAATATTTTTCCTGATTTTTAAATTATAGAATCTTTTAAAACATATAACTCAGGCATAACTACAAATTAGATCAGATAATATATTCTATAGGTCATATAAAACATAAGGATTGTCATATAATTTTTCCAACTCTTTACCAGGTTCGGATTTTCTGATTGAAAATTTTCTTTCAATACTTAAATAAATTATATAAATTATTTTACTTATTATAATCATACCAAAAGTTGTAGAATGTTATTTCCAATATTTTATAACAAGTTCCCGTTTTTATTCCCACAATTACAGCTATTTAAGTATTAATTCAACTTATGAAGAATATTAAGTTTTTATTCTTCTTATATGTAGTTTTCTCAAAATCTTTGTTTATAACAAGTTTCCTTATTATTTTAAATATCTAATACTTTGTTGGACCAAAAGAACCAATGAGCCGGATCAGAAAAACCTTTAAGTCCCACAGAGGTCACAACAACTACTGAAGACCACAACAGCTGAAGACAACAGCTGATTACAAAGTCTGAACACAAGTGCTGAAGACAAAGTCTGAAGACAAGTGCTAAAGACAAAGTCTGAAGACACAAGTGCTGAAGACAAAGTTGAAGACAAGTGCCGAAGACAAAGTCTGAAGACAAGTGCTGAAGACAAAGTCTGAAGACAAGTGCTGAAGACAAAGTCTGAAGACAAGTGCTGAAGACACAAGTGCTGAAGACAAAGTCTGAAGACACAAGTGCTGAAGACCAAAGTATCAGACGTTGTCACAACAGCTGAAGAGGTCTTCTTCAGTAGTTGTGACAGTTTACCTTTGAGTAGTTTTATGTTTTATCTGTTCAGTAGTTGACACAACAGCTGAAGAATACTCTTCAGTTGTTGTGCTCATCAGTAGTTTAATTTTTTCAGTAGTTTTGTAAAACGACTGAAGAGCTTGTTCTTCAGTCGTTGTAGTTTCAGTAGTTTCTTGTCAGTAGTTTCATATTTTGTACTTAACACTCTTATATGTTCTCAGTAGTTGTGAACATTTCAGTAGTTTGTTAAGAGTTAGTTATTTTTGTAAGAGATCTGCCAGTTGTCACTTTCCCGTGATAACAGCAGCGATTGCACTCTATATAATGAGTGTCAACCTATTGTAATAAGTGAGAATGATTTGATCAGAAATATTCGATATCATAGAAACATTCCTTGTTACAGAAATATATTCTCTCGTTATAACCGTATTTGTTCTTAATGCATACGAGTATCAAATTCTTGCTACAATTTGTCTAATTCTTGTTCTTATTCCGCTGCGTTACGCTCTAATACATCAAACTTGTGATCACTGATCCTGTCAAATGGTATCAGAGCGGGTTAATCATTGATCGATCTAATAATTGATCATTGAAACTGCTAATCAAGATCCAAGTTTGATTGAATTAGCATTTTTTTTGCAAGAAACGGTTATAGAGATTGAATTTTCTGTGTTTCTGGTCATTCATCCTGAGATTTTCTCTTGGTTTTCATTGAGTCTGTTGTGGTCTATGTAAAAACGTTTAAAAGCTTGTATTTGGACTGAAAATGACTACTCCTTCCAATGATCCTTATAATACTGGTTCCTCAACCAAGCCTCCAATGTTGGTTAGGAATGAGTATAACATATGGCAATGACGAATGCTCCATCACCTGTCTGTTAACAGCGCAGGTTGTTGGACATCAGTGGTACATGGTCCACACAAGCCTATGGTGAATAACCCGGAAACCAATCAAATGGTTCTGAAGAGGAAGGAGCAATACTCAGATGAGGATAAGAAATTGTTTGAGATTGATGCAAAAGCCCATGGAATTCTGGCCATGGCACTGCCCAATAAAATCTATTCTGGGCTAATGCATCATGAAACTGCCCATGACCTCTGGAATGCCTTGAAAGAACAATTTGGAGGAACAGATGAGGTCTTGGCAAATAATAGAGAAATCCTTGCCCAACAATACGAGACATTCTCTCATAGAAAGGGTGAGACACTGACTCAACAGTTTGAGCGGTTCTCCTGTTTGATCTCTGAATTAAAAATAGTCAAACTTGAGTACACCAATATCCAGATGAATAACAGATTTCTCAGATCACTGCCTGAGAGATGGGACACATATACTATTGTCCTACGCTCTAGTGCAAATCTGGACAAACTATCTCTCACCCAACTCCATGGGAAATTGCTCACATGTGAGAGAGAGATAGAACAGAAACGAAAATTGTCTTCATTTGGAAAGCTCACTGAAGACTTTGTACAAGGCAACACTGCCTTGGTTGGTCATGAGTTAGAATATGCTTCATCTGAATGCCAGTATGATGAGCATATTGATTTCTCCTCAAACACTTCTGATTCTGCGTTTGTGAGTGTTGATAGTTAGTTTACTGGGTGTAATAATGACATTCTTTGCTTCATCATGGATGATCTCAAGGGGATTGCTGATGATGACTTAGAAGAGATGGATATTTTGAGCCAAATGGCCTTGATAAATATCAGATCTCAGAAGTTCTACAAAAGAACTGGAAGAAAGTTCCCAGGACTCTCTGGCAAAACCAAAGTTGGTTTTGACAAGAGTAAGTTGAAGTGTCACAAATGCCATAGGCTTGGACCCTTTGCTAGAGAATGCAGATCATCTGGATCTAATTCCTCTGCACCTTTTGTGACTTTCCCTGGCAATAGTCAACAACACAGAGGGCAACATCCTGTCAATTCTAGTCATCATTCTTAACCATAATCTCCTGCATATTTTGTTCCTCAGGGTCAAAGGCCATATCCTTACCCTTGTTATTACATGCCACAGTCAAATCAAGTTCAAGTTCCTATAGTACCACAACCTCATGCACTACCAGAACCTCAACCATCTCAATCTCATCAACCTCAGCAACACAGCTTCTTCACCCCTGGAGTTGTTGAGATTACCGGATGACATGTCTGGTCATGAACAACTGTTCACAGGTGCTGGTCAACATAGTCCTTTTGGGAATCTGGCTCTCATGGCCCTGGAGTCTACTGAGGGTTCCTGCTCAAATGCATCATCTTCACAGGTAACTCAGGTATCTTCAAAGGCTAAAGCCAAGTTATGTTCTGAATCATGCATTGCTGCCTTTGTCTCCATTAGAGAGGCAAATGTAGCATTAATAAATCAAAAACTTGAGTTTGAGAAAACCATTTCCAAAAGAAAAGCTAAGTTTGAGTCTGCTCTTAATAGTAAAAATGATGAGATTTATAAGCTTAAATGCCAATTAAATGATGAAAAGGCCAAGCTAGAGGTTATTCTGGAAGACCAGAGAAGTCTCAAAGAAACCCTTGCAGTCACCCAGGTAGAGTGTGATCAATGGGTACAATCATGCAAAGGTTTTGAAATGCTTCTTAGTAAGCAATCTGCTTCCAATGTGAAGTTTGGTATTGGTTACAATCACACTGCTCCACCTACAGATTTTTCCTAAAGGCCAATAGGACAGGAAGAGTGTATGCCTTAGATCTTTCCAAGAAAATAGATCTCCAAGGCCATCCTTGCCTATTTTCCAAGGCTTCCCCTCAAGAATCTATTCTATGGCATAGAAGGCTGGGTCATGTTAATCTCAAAAACATAAATCAACTGAGAAACCGTGGTTTAGTAAGGGGACTGCCTATGAAGGAGTTCAAGTGTGAAGATAACTGCACTGCTTGTTTAAAAGGAAAACAACACAAAGCTTCATTTCCTTCCATAGAAGAACCTAAGTACACTGCCTGCTTACAGCTTCTTCACATGGATCTCTTTGGTCCTGTGAGAGTAATGAGTATGGCTAAGAAGAAATACTGTCTGGTAATTGTGGATGATTACTCCAGATTTGTATGGACTTTCTTCTTGCATTCAAAGGATGAGGCTGCGCAGTCCACTATGAACTTTGTGTTACACGTTGAGAAGCAGTATTTCTTACCAGTTAAGTGTGTAAGGAATGACAATGATACTGAATTCAGAAACCACACACTTGATGAGTTTTACTTATCAAAGGGAATGAAGAGGCAGTATAGCATCCCAAGAACTCCTGAGCAAAATGGAGTAGTGGAGAGAAAGAACAGGACCCTTATTGAATCTGCAAGGTCCATGTTGGCTGATTCTGGACTGCCAATGACTTTTTGGGCTGAAGCTGTCAGTACAGCTTGCTATGTACAGAATAGAGTTCTAGTAAATTAGAGGTTGATGAAGACTCCATATGAAGTTCTTCATCATTTGGCCCCTCTAATTTCATTCTTCAAAGAATTTGGGTGTCCTTGTTTCATTCTCAACACACGAGATCAACTCCAAAGATTTGATCCTAAGGTGGATGCAGGGTACTTTGTTGGTTATTCATCAACTTGCAAAGCATACAGAGTCTTCAACTGTAGAAACAAGATGGTTGAAGAGACTATACATGTTAAGTTTAATGAATCTCCAACGGACAAGATTCCACAAAGCCCTGTGGAGATATTTGATTTGGACATACTGCAATATGTTCCTTATCAAACTCCTGTTGTTGCTCCTGTCAACAGTTCACCACCTGGTGGTTCTGCTGGTGCTGCTAATGATGATGATAGCAGTACTCACCTCTTCAGGTTTAGTGATCAACTGCCTGATTCAGCTAGACCTGATGGTCCTGTAGCTCCAGTAGCACCATCCACAACAAATGCCGATGAGATTTCATCAAATTCAACTTCCTTTGAATTACCATCCACTGATTGGTTTCAAGGAAATGATTTACCATCACCATATGTTGCTGCTGAGCCTGCTACAAACACTTGCACAGATCTCATTGTGTATCAAGATCTGAAGAATCACCCTATGTCTCAATCATTGGTGATATCACTGCTGGCGTATCAACAAGAAGTCAATTGTCAAATTTCTGCTTCTATGCTCTCTTCATTATCACATTGCTTTAAAGGACAATGGATGGGTTGATGCCATGCAGCTTGAGCTTCTTCAGTTCAAGAAACAGCAAGTGTGGGAACTGGTTCCTCTACCTCCAGGTAAGTGTGCAATAGGCACTAAATGGGTGTTTAGGAACAAAACTGATGAAAATGGGCTTATTATTAAGAACAAGGCCAGATTGGTTGTTCAGGGGTTTGCACAAGAAGAAGGTATTTATTATGATGAAACCTTTGCCCCTGTAGCTAGACTGGAAGCAATTCGATTGTTTTTAGCTTATGCTGCTTATCAAAACCTTAAAGTTTTTCAAATGGATGTCAAAAGTGCATTTTTGTATGGGAAAATTAAAGAAGAGGTTTATGTATGTCAACCACCAGGCTTTGAGGACAATAAACATCCTAATTGGGTGTATAAGCTTGATAAGGCTCTTTATAGGTTGAAACAAGCTCCTAGAGCCTGGTATGAGACATTATCAAACTTTCTTCTGGACAATAATTTCACTACAGGCTCCATAGATAAGACTTTATTCATTAAGAAAGCTGGGCAGTATAATCTACTTGTTCAAATTTATGTAGATGATATTATTTGTGCATCCTCTGATCCACAGTTGTGTGATGCCTTTACAAAGTTGATGCAACAGAAGTTTGAAATGAGTGCCATGGGATAATTACAGTTCTTTCTGGGTTTGCAAATCAAACAAAAGGCTGATGGAATTTTCATTCATCAGTACAAATACACAAAAGATCTTTTGGAAAAGTTTGATTTACAAAACTGTAAGCCCTGTTCTACCCCCATGTGCAGCACCACACAACTGGATACAGATCAGAAAGGTAAAGTGGTTGATGAAACACTTTACAGATGTATGATTGGGTCCTTGATGTATTTAACAGCTTCTAGACCAGATATTATGTTTGCTACATGTGTTTGTGCTAGATTTCAGGCTGCACCTAAGGAGTCTCATCTGATTGCAGTCAAGAGGATCTTTAGATATTTGCAAGGTACACAATCTCTAGGTTTATGGTATTCCACTGGGCACTCTTGCAAATTAGTTTCTTTCTCTGATAGTGACTATCCAGGGTGTAAGTTGACCAGGAAATCAACTTCTGGTGGATGTCAATTCCTAGGCAACTGTTTGATTTCTTGGCAGAGTAAGAAACAAACATCTGTTGCTACATCCACTGCTGAAGCCGAGTACATTGCTGCTGCAAGTTGTACATCCCAAGTACTCTGGCTTCAGAATCAACTTTTGGATTATGGCATAACAGAGACTAAGACCCCATTGTTAATGGACAGCTCTTCAGCTCTTTGTATTGTCAAGAATCCTGTCCAGCACTCTAGGACTAAACATATTGAAATCAGTCACCATTTTATTAGAGATTGTTTTGAAAAAGGTCTGATTGATCCAAAATTGTTCCTAGTGCTGATGAGCTTGCAGACATTTTTACTAAACCTTTGGATAGTTCAACTTTCCACAACCTGGTGTTAAGGCTTGGTATGCTGCAGCTAGAATAAGTGACAACTACTGATGATCTCAGCTCATAAGTACCGATGATCATTAGTTCATTATTGTCACATATAAGTACTGATGAGTTTTTTTTTTCTCAGTAGTTTTTATAACTACTGAAGGCTACATACCTCACCAGTACTGAAGTACTTTATTTGTTGAAACAACTAATGTAGTTACAACAGCTGTGTAGTCACAACAGCTGTTGTAGCCACAACTACTGATGTCAGAAATGCAGATAAGTACTGATGTCCTATGAAACACCTGAAAAGCAGATGAAAAGTCTGATGAGTAAGTGTTGAGGACATTGTGAAACAGCTGAAAAGCTATGAATTGACGAAAACAGCTGATGAGTAATTACTCTTCAGTTGTTTCTACAACTGCTGTTTCATTAAAACAACTGAAGCCAAAACTATGTCTTCAGTAGTTTACAACTACTGAAGACTAACACCAAGTCTTCAGCTGTTTACAACAACTGCTGACAAAACCACTGTCTTCAGTAGTTTCATAACTACTGATGACTAATACCAAGTCTTCAGTTGTTTCATCACCTGAAGTCAAAACTTCTTGAGTAGTTTTATAACTACTGATGACTAAATCGGAGACTTCAGCTGTTTCAACGTCTGACGGTTAAAACCAAGTCTTCAGTTGTTTTATAACAACTGCTGATCACACCAATACGGTTAGCCTTTTCAAACCTCTGAAAGTTAATACCACGTCATCAGTAGTTTCAACAACTGATGACTCACACCACAACCTTCAGTCGTTTTCTAACCCGACCCTTTAAATACCTTATCCCACCTTCAGAGTTTTTATCTTCTCTTCTCAAACCTAACTTTCAAAAACTCTCTACCCTCTCTTCATCAATGGCGACCATGCAACTAAAACCACGACACAACTGTTTCGCACATCTCACCAAATCGCCATACTGGACCAAGTTTCACAACGCCATTGATTTAATGGTTCAGTCACCCTACAAAATGGTTTTTCTGGTAAATCCCACCATATATGCCGAATCCCTTAACCAATTCTGGACAAACGTCACTCTGGTCTCTGAGGAGAATGACACAGAGTCTCTTCAATCGTTTGTCCATGGCCAAAAAGTGGTCATTACTCCAGACACTCTTTGCCAAACCCTTAATCTGGATGATGCCACTTTCCCAACTGATTATCCAAAGGGCACAACAGATCAATCATTTGCCCACCATGGATACCAGGGTAACCTGAGTGCATCTACCATACTGAAGAAACATTTCCCGGATGCCGAACGTCTCATATTTCATATGGTAAATGTATGCCTTGCCTCCAAGACTTCATCATGGGATCAAATGTCCACAAGGTGGCAACAGGTAATGTACTCCATCCTTGAGCAACAACCTTTAAATTTTTTCTAAAATACTATTTTTTGAGCTCAAGGATATGGCCCAAAAACAAACTGCTAACCGTTGGATATTATATCCTCGGTTCATAATGGCCATAATTGAAAACCAGCTTCAAGCTGAGGGACTTGTTGGCATGGGAGTCCCTGCTATGGCTGTACTGTCGGAAGTATACTCCCGGCACAACTCTGACCAATCACTCAAAATGGCTGCCAAGCTGCGCAAACCCACGCAGCTGGAACCCACAGCCACCACCTCCAAATCCAAAGTCCCCACCAAACCCACTAATAAGAAGACAAACAAGGCTACTCAGGGAAATGAGTCCCCTAAGGATGCCCCTGCAACACAAACGCAGGCTATATCCACTGGTTATAGCCCCCTAGTGGATACAAGGACTTCAACAGCCACAGCCGCTCAGGATTCCTCTCAAAAGGAGCCTGCAGCAACCACAAAAGGGGTACCCACAAATCTGGTATCTTCCTCATTTGAGGAGATTGCCATTGAAGAGCACCATTCTCCCCAGGTGCACACTGCTTTTACCCCATCTCCCCATGCAACCGCCCCCCAAAGTCCAACCATTATCATTGCAAACGTGCTGACTCAGCTGCATGCCTCTCCTCCTCCTCAACAACCACCAACAAAGGGGAGAACCACAGCTATTGAGGACGAGGATCACCATGCTTCTGACAACCCACAGCACCGGGGTTTACACGTTCTATCTCCTGGTGTGGATATGGAGATTAGAACATCTAGTGAGGCTGCCACCTCTTCTGAATCAGCACATGATCAGAATGAGGCTGGTAACATAGCTAAAACCTCACTAGAGGCAACAGCTGATGAAGGACATAGTCCTGAGGCTGGAAGTCCCCAGTTCCAAGAAAAAGGGGCACATGCTAAAACTGGTCTACACCCAGTGCATGTACATCCCGCTACAAGCAGGAGGTCAGGTGATTCAGCATCTGCTGATGATGACCTGGGCTTCTTTTATGATGTTCTGGCCCAAAACACAATTCTTGAGGAAGAAGTCAGTAGACTACAAAGACTACTTGACCAATTCTCTCAAGAAGCAAGTCCATCTGCCACCAACATAAACCCACAGATGGCACTTTCACCTGAAGGTCTCCCACACACTCAGCCACTCAAAACTCCCAAGCCACCAGCTTCTGTTTCTGGCACTGCTTCTCAGGGACAGAATCCCTCTGAGCAAACAGTTGCTATCTTTCAGCAAACCCTCCCTCTCATCACCCCAATGATCACAGACATTGTGATCAAAACCATGGATGAGAGTCTTCCCTCAATCATACAACCCCTGGTGGAGGAGATTGTGAGCACAAGGCTTTCTGCTACTCAAACCCTTGCAACCAATGCAACCAAAAAGGGGGAGAGTTAGTCAGTGAAAGCAAAAAGGAAGAGCAAACTGAAAGAAAAGGAAACTGAGAAGGAAGAGGAGTCTGTGAAGGGAACCGAAAATGATCAAGTGGGTGAAAGTCACAAAGACTTTCATGTCACATATAAGAAGAGGAAGGGTGAAGGAAAAGAGAAAGAACTCCAACTCGATGAGACGATGAAAATGGCAGATGCTACACATAGTAAATCAATGGATGCCATTATTGATCAACTGTATAGACAAGGGTTCGATACTGCACAGCTTGACTCAGAGATCAGGAGACTTGAAGTTGAAGAAATTAACTCAAGATGGGCAAGTTATGATACATTAGAAAGAGAGAGACTAGACATCATGATCAGATTCATTGCAAAATATCTTGGGAGATTATTGATCGAGATTAAATCATGGACCAGGGACAGTATCTTGGCCATAATCTCCAAGATCTGTTCGTCCAAAGCATACACTAAGGGTTTAGTAGTCAAAGCTTTGAATGAAGCAGGAGCAGGGAGCAGGACTGAGCTAGCCAAACACTCAAAAGCCACACTGACCTCTCCAAAACAACCACAACCACAAACCACAAAACCAACTCCCTTACCCTCTAAACCAACAGCCGATGATGCACCCAAGAAGAAGAAGATAAAGGTGTTGAGGCTAGAAGAAGAAGAAAAGGATGATGTGGAAGAAGATAGGCTGCCTCTGTCTACAGTCCTAACATTGCCTAAAGCCAGACCCATGCCCATCACTCCCACCTCACAGATGGAAACTATAAGAGTAAAGATTGAAGAAGAGCAGCAGCAAAGGCTTCATGATGATAAGATGTTGAAAAGCATCGACAAAACTTATGCTGCTTCTTCATCAATAATTAGTATGAAGAAAGAAGCTCTGAGGTTGTACACCCTTGCCAACACATTTCAATATCAGAAGGAAAAGGTGAGAGTATGGCCTGATCCTAGGGTGGCTCACAGGATTGTAAAGAAAGACATTCCTTCGAGATACAAGGGCCAAGTAAAAAGGAGCGTAGATGAAGAGATCACAGTGGTCCTTGTAGTATCACCCTGGGAGATTGTAGAAGATTTCAAGAAGGCCTATGAGACTAAACAGCCACCCCAAAAGATGTTAGAGAACAGAGTTATTAAAAGGGGTTAGTCTACAAGAGGCTTGAGAACTTCAAACAAAATGAGCTCAGTCTGTTACTTGAAGGGACTCATCCTGATGAGTATGCATACAGACAGATTACAACAGTTGAGCTCAAAAATGGCAAATAGGCCAAGTACATCTCAGAGCTGTATGGGCGTGAAGGATTGTTTGATGGTGAAGCTGAGAACCTGACCATGGAAGAACAAATTATGTTTCTTAGAGCATACACCAGAGAATCCTACAGGCTTATACATGGGAAGTGAGTCTCATGGATGGGGGAATAGCTCAGTGTCCAATTCCCCAATACAGAGCTCCCATCCATACATTGCCAACCAAATCATCAGAAACTCATTCCCAGGCCAGTGCTTATATGGGTCATCTTCTCAACTGATCAAGAAGGAAAAAGATCAACCATTCTGTCAACAATAAGTGGGACCGCAATAAAGTTAAAGGTTTTGGCTGCATTGGTTCAAGGGGAGTTTGTTGGACCAAAAGAACCAATGAGCCAGATCAGAAAAACCTTTAAGTCCCACAGACGTCACAACAACTACTGAAGACCACAACAGCTGAAGACAACAGCTGATTACAAAGTCTGAACACAAGTGCTGAAGAAAAAGTCTGAAGACAAGTGCTAAAGACAAAGTCTGAAGACACAAGTGCTGAAGACAAAGTCTAAAGACAAGTGCTGAAGACAAAGTCTGAAGACAAGTGCTGAAGACAAAGTCTGAAGACAAGTGCTGAAGACAAAGTCTGAAGACAAGTGCTGAAGACAAAGTCTGAAGATAAGTGCTGAAGGCAAAGTCTGAAGACACAAGTGCTGAAGACAAAGTCTGAAGACACAAGTGCTGAAGACCAAAGTATCAGACGTTGTCACAACAGCTGAAGAGGTCTTCTTCAGTAGTTGTGACGGTTTACCTTTCAGTAGTTTTATGTTTTATCTGTTCAGTAGTTTGACACAACAGCTGAAGAATACTTCTTCAGTTGTTGTGCTCATCAGTAGTTTTATGTTTTTCAGTAGTTCTGTAAAACGACTAAAGAGCTTGTTCTTCAGTCGTTGTAGTTTCACTAGTTTCTTATCAGTAGTTCATATTTTGTACTTAACACTCTGATATGTTCTCAGTAGTTGTGAACATTTCAGTAGTTTGTTAAGAGTTAGTTATTTTTGTAAGAGATCTGCCAGTTGTCACTTTCCCGTGATAACAGCAGCGATTGCACTCTATATAAGGAGTGTCAACCTATTGTAATAAGTGAGAATGATTTGATCAGAAATATTCGATATCACAGAAACATTCCTTGTTACAGAAATATATTCTCTCGTTATAACCGTATTTGTTCTTAATGCATACGAGTATCAAATTCTTGCTACAATTTGTCTAATTCTTGTTCTTATTCTGCTGCGTTACGCTCTAATACATGAAACTTGTGATCACTGATCCTGTCATACTTACTGGTTTAAAAGAAAACCATAGGTTATGTGGTTTTTAAGGATCATTCTTGATGATTTGCTTTCAAGAAATTTAGATCATATGTTTTTGTTTTAAACACATATGGATTCTTTATATATGGTAAAGAATCTAACCTTTTAGTTGAATGAGTAACTAAGAAATCGATGGCTTAGTTGAGGTGGTGTTCTTGGTGCTTGATTTCTAAGTTCTTGAATTGGAATAGGTCTTAGTCGATGAGATGATGATGAGATGGTTGGTGACTTGAAAACCGATAGAAGAAACTGTTGATAATCTTAGGACTAGTTGATGATTGTGTTGTAGTTGTTTGTGGTGCTTTACAGTGAGGGTGCTTGAGGTATGTAGAACAAAAGGATGAGAGTGATGGTGTGGTGGTGTGCAGCTTGAGAAAGTCATGGTCGTGAAAGACCCATTGTCCGAGTCATTCATGTAGTGGAGATGCCATCATTAGGCCAACTCCTTAGCTTGATGTGATGGTAGTTAATAGGGGTGCTTAGTCAATTCAAAGAGAGGAGGTCGCAAGCATTAGGGAGGGCTTAGTGTAAGGATGGTGATAGGTGGCGATTTATGGGAAGAGTTAGTGGGTAGGTGGCGGTTTTTGATGCTAATGACTTACTTAGTCATTAAGCTTAGGATTAGCCGAGTTTAAAATACTTAATCATGTTTAGTCTAGTACCTTAATGCACCGAGATTAGTTATGGTTATGTTTATTTTGTTTGTTTAAGTGATTAGGGTTTTCTTAGCTTTAAATATTGATAAAAGGTTTTCTTGATAAGATATTGTTTTGTGATAAGTATCTTTATGTAAGTGTGATGTTTACATTATTGAAATAACTAATGAAGTAATCTCATTATTTGATATTCAAATACATAAGTTATGAAATTCACGTATAAGTATACATGCACACATAAATTCATATGCATGCATGCAAGCATGCATACGTATCACATACATGTATAATTACTAAAACACATATAATTCATAAGGTGTTAGTCAATATAGTGTAATATGTATGAAAATTTTCTAGTGGCATAACCTTATCGAACCTTAATTTTTAAGGTTGTCACATATTAATTGATTTTGTTTCCTATATTATAGATTGTCTATAACATCCAAGGCTTTGTACCACCAATATTATTCGCTTTACCCACGAAGAGCTCACATATTTTTTTTGGTTTCCCAGGTGAAACTTCCTAGGGAGCTCACCCATCTTTGTATTGTATTCACCTGATCAATCATAACTGTAGAGTTATCCTCTCATCCACAACCAATATGCCCGAAACGTATTGTGATATTAGAGGCAGGACCTTCCTTATGAACCAAAATCTCTCTTGTTCACAACCGATATGGGATTTGGCTAAGGTGTTATAATCACCCCTCCCCCCTCTTTGAACTTATCATCCTAGGTGAGGTTTGCCTTACCATCCTATTCATGGATATCAGATTTTCCTAAAGTATCCCTCTGAACACTCCCGCAAACTCGCCATCCTTGATGAAATTTTCCCCACCATCATGAACAACACAAGAGTAGCCCTGATACCAATTGTACAAGGATTTTCTTTTGGTTGTCCGGATGAAAACTTCATAGGGAGATCACCATCTTTGATTTTATTAGTCACCTAAGCATGCTAAACTATAGAGTTCTCCTCTCATCCATAATGAGTACACCTTAAATATATTAGTGATATTAGATGCACGACCTTCCTTATGAGCAGGTAATCTCTCTTGTCTATGACCGATCTAGGATGACTAGGGTGTTACAATATTAGTTCTTATTTATCTCTAATGTAACTTGTATATATTCTAATGTATATGGCTGGAAAATTCACATTTGATACATAAAGGATTATACCATTCAACATGGTATTAGAGCTTTAATTTTATGCCTAACCACAGCTGCCAACCTTCCTTCGACCATAATCCCTTATTGCATATAGCCATGTATTTTAGTGTCATGATGTGAGAGAAACCAAAATCCTTGACCCACACAAAATCATCTCTTTAAATCATGGTATACTTAGTCACAACCCTTAGCATAAGATTAAAGTTCTTGATAGGGTTAATATCACTTACTCTTCTTGGGTTAAGTTGTTCAAGCTACATGCTTGAGGCTACAAGGTCATGAATCACATCAATGGTAAAAAATATATGATAAAATAGATCCTAAGTACTCTACCTAGTCCAAGATAGATGTTATAGTCCTACTATAAATCTACGAAACAATGCCTGACGGCCTCCTTGTACATGTATTAGACACTGGTCGTCCCTCATGAAGTGTACTTTTCATCATACTAGTCATTTCACTTCAACTTATTATGATCTTTACACTTTATTATTTTGAGCTTCAAAATGCCAAATTTTTGTCTTTCATTTCAGTGTGTGAAACTAAATATAAAGGTGTTACTAATGATATTGCTAAAATATGTTTGCTTCAGGAATATGCTCATTGAGCTTCATTATCCTTTAGTCATCTTTATTGCTTACATGAGAAAATCAACATCGTTTACCTTTCAAATATCCAATACAATATTAACATACAAAACATATTAATCAAGATTGATGTTACTTTGTGCGGCATATTTGTGATAGATAAGCATCATGATCTTCATGTTCCATCAATCTCACGTTACACTAACATGATTATCACAAAGAGTTGTCTTTATTCCTTTCCAACTATTTTCACTCTATTTTAAATATTTCAATTCCTCTTATGTAACACCTGGAAAATTTAAAGAATAGAATGAAGAATAAAAGAGAAGAAAAAGGAAGAAATGCAATTTAACCCAAAATGAGAGGTTAAATGTGCAAAAAGTTCAAAATTATATTATATTTTGTACAAAAGTGGGCATGGTCCACCCACTCCATGTTACATCAACATATCTCTTGATTTTAGAGAGAGAAAGCAGAGAAGAACTTTTGGGTTTTAAAAGAAGAAGAAGAAGCCGGATTTTAGGTTAGTTTTAGTGTTTTTAAGTTGTTCTTGGCTTATTCTAGCCTTAGTTACATGCTTATATGTGTTTGTTTGCGTTAGGGAGTGTGTTTTGGTGTGTTGTTGGTGTTTGAACTCTAAGTGTGTTCAGGTTTGAAGAAGTTCATCCGAAAGTTGCCAAAGATGAGTTCTAGATCCCACTTTTACATGTTTTAACTGATTTTGGGATTCATAATGCATTTTAAATGTTTTTTATAAGTTATGGTGTGTACCTATGTGTATATTTTTGTGTTTTGTGCGTGGGTGTAAGTTTTGGATGATTATGATATTGTTCATGTTGGTAGGCATGTTTTGTTGCTTAGAATTCTAGAACTAAGCTTAGAACAGGATATAATTGAATTTTGGTTTGAATGTTGTTGCTTTGTTGTAAGTTAGTTACTCATACGCTTGAAAAGTGGCCCATGCGCCTAATTGTCAAGTGTGTAAGTGTTTCCCAAGTGTCCAAGGTTGCCCAAATAGTGTCTAGACGTCTAGGTGCCCATGTGCCTAAGTCAGGCTCATGTGCCTGCATAGTACTCATATGCCTAGAATGTTGCTTGATTGACTAAGTGTTGGCCATGCGCCTAAATAGTGCCCATGCATCTAACTCTCTTATGCGCCTAAGGGTTCATGCGCTCGTATAGTGTTCATGTGCCTAGAATTCCCCTATGCGCCTAAGTGTCCCAAGCGCCTAAACAGCATGCGCCTGCATAGTGCCTATTCGCCGAAAGAGTTAGAAAATTTTCTAAAACATAGAAAGAAAGGAAGTTTTAGGCTCTGACTTGGGATGTTCTCGGGGGTGATGTATGATGGGGTATGATGATGTGTGATGGTGTTATGCTTATGTATTATATGTTTTCTTATGCTCCTTATTACATATTATTACATAGCTTTACGTGTGTGATTATATTAATGAACGTAAAGTATTATCTTAAAGAAGCAAAAGATTTAGATAATAAAAGTGGAACATAATAAATGAACAAATAAAAAGTCTTGCAAGCAAATATAAGGAGGTTCATAACTCATTGAGAGGTGTTAGCTCAAATGTGTGATTTATAGTGTGCGATCTTGCCTAACCCTTAAGGGTTGACACACAGGGGGAGTTAGTCTATGTGACTACTCCATATGTGTGATATGGGATCCTTGTCACTTAACCCTAGATAATATGGCTTGGTGCCCAAGAGGGGTTAACACATATGATAGGATCTGGATTAAAGTGAAAGAAAAGAAAAGTACAAAAAGTGCAATAAGTACGAAACCTGTGATATAAACGAAATGAACAATGAAGAAAGATAATAAATATTACCTTGTTGTATGTATGATGTATGATCATGTTCGATAGAAAGAAAATTTATTAACAATGGAAGGTAATATAATGTTTTTAGAAAACTAAAACTCACCCAGCAACGCTGACTTTTATGTATTTTTCAGTTGGTAGGTAATGGTTGCTAAGGATGGCATGGGGTCAGCTACTTAGGTTGTTTTGGATGGCATCCATTTTGTGTTATGATAATATTTTTGTGATGTAATGCAATAAGTGATACTCTATAATTTAACAATGATGTATTATTTTGCGAAAGAGATTATTAATATATGATATGGTTTTAGTTAAATGATTCCATTGCAGTATTATGAGATTGTAAATGAAAGTTTTATAATTATGTATGATGATTGACCATCTGTGAGAGTCCTGGGAACGTGGCCTTACAAGTTGATATTAGAGCCAAAGTTTAAGAGAAATGGGTAAATAATTTCAAAAGAAACCTAAACTTAATCTGAGAATGAGACAAAATGGAAGAATGCCAGTCCACGTGGCTACGTGCCATCATGTAGTTTCTTTATGATGACTAGTATTATGTGCGCATGTTATTTGATCTGTTTGCCTTTAGTAGATTTAGATACTGATGTAGTCAGGATAGAAATGCTTGGGTATGAAGAGTAAAGTAAGTGGCTAATCACAACTAACCACTTTAATTATATATTTACAATACTTGACATAAACTGAGCTATTACCTAAAATGACCGTGTTAGTGTTTGAATCTTATAGCATGTTTAGAGGATGGCGGGAGGAAGATCGTCAAAGGCTTTGCGTTATGCTCGTCGTGGTGGACATGGTGATAGACCACATGTCACGAGAGGTAAGGCTAAGAGAGGGCTCATGAAGAGCCCAAGACTCAGCACCAGGAAAATAGTGATGAGAGTGCTAACCTGAGAGCCTTAGTGACGGAGGATGTGGTGGAGGAAGTCCACTAGGTCATACAAATAATCCTATCGTCTGTGGTGATTGAAATGATCAAGGATGTTAGAGAAGGCGAGAGGAAGAAAAGGAATAGGTCCTCAGGAGAAAAGGAGCAATCGGAGATTAAGATGGTTGTTTTTAGTGATGAGGAGGAAGTTGCGCCGGTGCAAGAAACAACATGAGGTTGCAACTATAGGACATTTCAGATTTGCAAGCCCCCAACTTTCGATGGGAACAACACTATTGCCGCTGCCCATCGGTGGATTTGTGAGATGGAGGCTATGCTCGATATCAGCGAGTGCAGGAGGGACAGAAGGGGAATTTTGCCACTCACTCCTTCATGGACTCAGCCTTGTGTTGGTGAGACAACATTGTCCAGGATGAGGGCAGTAGAGCTATTGGGAGGATGAGGTGGTAGAGCTGAAGAAATTGGTGATTGAGAAATTCTATCCTCATATGGGGTTAGACAAGATGCAGAGGGAGTTCCTACAGCAAGAGGTGGGAACCATGACACACCAATAGTACACCACCAGGTTCCACGAGATGGCATGGCTGGTGCAGGATTAGGTGACGCCTTTGTTATATAAAAATATTAAGAGGTATATCTAAGGATTGCCAACAAATATCCGCAGGCATATGATCGTCACCCAGTCGAGTACTTTTAGGTTAGTGGTTGATATAGCAAGGAGGTTCTATAATGAGAGAGAAGTGACTATGGTTGACGTGAGCAAGAAAGGTGGTGGTGATCGAAACTGGAATGGGAAGTGGTTTGGATAGGGTGGTGCCATGACAAACAACAAGAGTGCACGGGTGGATGATCGGCACTTAGCCACACCTGGTGCGGGTTCGAAGAGGTGTGGCAAGTACGGGAAGGAGCATTTGGGAGAATGCAAATAGGGATCAAACATCTGCTTCAGATATGGGAAGCCCGACTATGTGGTGAAATAATGTGGAGTTATAAAGTGTTGTAAATACGATGATGAGGGCCATATGAGCCAGGATTACAAAAAGCCAAGGGCTAAGAGTTCCTGAGCAAAGAAGAAGAATGGAACCGAAGGCAGAGAGCAAGCGACAAAGCTTTCACGATGACCCGGGAGGAGGCTAGGACGAACCCCGATGTTGTATTAGGTACATTTCTAGTAAACCAAACTCTTGTTACTGTGTTATTTAATTTTCGTGCTAGTAATAGTTTTATTTCTACTGCTTTCTATACTAATTTTCCTGTTAGTAGCAGATGTATTGATGAGCCATTTGATGTAGAAACTATCATAGGTACTTTACTAGGATTTCTAATCTGATAGAAGGGTGTGATGTAGAACTAGAAGTCATAAGTTTCGTGCTAGATTGTTTGTGATGGCCTTAGGCGGTTTGATGTAGTCCTAGGAATGGACTGGTTAGTGAATTACAATGCGAACATTATGTGTCACAAGTAGATGATTAGGCTGACAGCGACTGCCGGGAGTTCGGTGATGATCTACGGTGATCGAGTTATGACGATTTCGAAGGTGATTTCAATAGCGGTGGCGGGAAAGTGCTTAAGGCGTTGATGTAGTGCCTACCAGGATTTCGTAAAGGATGTGAATACATCAACACCACAATTTTCCGATGTACTCGTGGTGTGTGACTTTCCCGATGTGTTTCTAGAAGATTTAATAGGTCTGCCACGGGACCGTGAGATCGAGTTCCAGATTGATTTGATACCCAGCGTCTAACATGTTGCTAAGGAATCATATCGTTTAGCTCCCTCTGAGATGAAGGAATTGATGGAGCAAATACAAAAATTTCTTGATTAGGGGTTTATTAGACCGAGTATCTCTCCCTGGATTGTTCCCGTCTTATTTGTGAAGAAGAAGGATGATAGTATGAGGATGTGCATCGACTACCGTGAATGAATAAGTTGACGGTGAAGAATCGGTATCCATTACCAAGGATCGAAAACTTGTTTGATAAGCTCCAAGGTGCCAGTTGGTTCTCGAGGATTGATCTTCGATTTGTTTACCATCAGTTGTCATGATGTGAGAGAAACCAAAATCCTTGACCCACACAAAATCATCTCTTTAAATCGTGTCGTACTTAGTCACAAACCTTAGCATAAGATTAAAGTTCTTGATAGGGTTAATATCACTTACTCTTCTTGGTTAAGTTGTTCAGGCTACATGCTTGAGGCTACAAGGTCATGAATCACATCAATGGTAAGAAATACACGATAAAACATATCCTAAGTACGCTACCTAGTCCAAGATAGATGTTATAGTCCTACTATAAATCTATGAAACAATGCCTGACGGCCTCCTTGTACATGTATTAGACACTGGTCATGACTCATAAGTGTACTTTTCATCATACTAGTCATTTCACTTCAAATTATTGTGATCTTTACACTTTATTATTTTGAGCTTCAAAATGCCAAACTTTTGTCTTTCATTTTAGTGTGTGAAACTAAATATAAAGGTGTTACTAATGATATTGCTAAAATATGTTTGCTTTAGGAATATGCTCATTGAGCTTCATTATCCTTTAAGTCATCTTTATTGCTTACTTTGAGAAAGTGAACATCGTTTACCTTTCAAATATCCAATACAATATTAACATACAAAACATATTAATCGAGATTGATGTTTACTTTGTTCGGCATATTTGTGATAGATAAGCATCATGATATTCATGTTCCATCAATCTCACGTTACACTAACATGATTATCACAAAGAGTTGTCTTTATTCCTTTCTAACTATTTTCACTCTAATTTAAATATTTGAATTCCTCTCATGTAACACCTGGAAAATTTAAAGAAAAGAATGTAGAATAAAAGAGAAGAAAAGGGAAGATATGCAATTTTACCCAAAATGAGAGGTTAAATGTGCAAAAAGTTCAAAATTATATTATATTTTGTACAAAAGTGGGCATGGGCCACCCACTCCCATGTTACATCAAAATATCTCTCGATTTTAGAAAGAGAAAGCAGAGAAGAACT
Organism: Flaveria trinervia; assembly: GCA_025506515.1. Taxonomy (NCBI): domain Eukaryota; kingdom Viridiplantae; phylum Streptophyta; class Magnoliopsida; order Asterales; family Asteraceae; genus Flaveria; species Flaveria trinervia. The sequence continues at coordinate 108,424,916 of CM046444.1, read as the reverse complement.
TTCAGGTTTTAAAGAAGAAGAAGAAGAAGAAGTCGGATTTTAGGTTAGTTTTAGTGTTTTTAAGTTGTTCTTGGCTTATTCTAGCCTTAGTTACATGCTTATATGTGTTTGTTTGTGTTAGGGTGTGTGATCTGGTGTGTTGTTGGTGTTTGAACTCTACGTGTGTTCAGGTTTGAAGAAGTTCATCCGAAAGTTGCCAAAGGTGAGTTCTAGATCCCCATTTTTACATGTTTTAACTGATTTTGGGATTGATAATGCATTTTAAATGTTTTTATAAGTTATGGTGTGTACCTGTATGTATGTGTGTGTGTTTTGTGCGTGGGTGTAAGTTTTGGACGATTTATGTTATTGTTCATGTTGGTAGGCATGTTTTGTTGCTTATAATTCTAGAACTAAGCTTAGAACATGATATAATTGAATTCGGGTTTGAATGTTATTGTTTTGTTGTAAGTTAGTTACTCATACGCCTGAAAAATGGCCCATGCGCCCAATTTTCAAGTGCGTAAGTGTTTCCCAAGTGTCCAAGGTTGCCCAAATAGTGTCTAGACGCCTAGGTGCCCATGCGCCTAAGTCAGGCTCATGTGCCTGCATAGTACTCATACGCCTAGAATGTTGCTTGGTTGACTAAGTGATGGCCATGCACCCAAATAGTGCCCATGCATCCAACTCTCTTATGCGCCTACGGGTTCATGCGCTCGTATAGTGTTCATGTGCCTAGAATTCCCCTATGCACCTAAGTGTCCCATGCGCCTAAGCAGCCATGCTCCTGCATAGTGCCTATGCGCCTAAAGACTTAGAACTTCTTCTGAAACTTAGAAAGAAAGGAAGTTTTAGGCTATGACTTGGGATGTTCTCGGGGGTGATGTATGATGGGGTATGATGATGTGTGATGGTGTTATGCTTATGTATGATGTGTTTTCTTATGGTCCTTATTACATATTTTACGTAGCTTTACGTGTGTGATTATATTAATGAATGTAAAGTATTATCTTAACGAAGCAAAAGATTTAAGATAATAAAAGTGGAACATAATGAATGAACAATAAAAAGTTTTGCAAGCAAATATAAGGAGGTTCACAACTCATTGAGAGGGGATAACTCAAATATATCTTTTATAGTGTGTGATCTTGCCTAACCCTTAAGGGTTCACACACAGGGGGAGTTATTCTTTATGACTACTCCACACATGTGATATGGGATCCTTGTCATTTAACCCTAGATGATATGGCTTGGTGCCTAAGAAGGGTTAACACATATGATAGGATCTGTATTAAAGTGAAAGAAAAGTAAAGTATGAAAAGTGCGATAAGTACGAAACATGTGATATAAATGAAATGAACGATGACGAAAGATAATAAATATTACCTTGTTGTATGTACGATGTATGATCATGTTCGATAGAAAGAAAATTTATTAACAATGGAAGGTAATATAATGTTTTTAGAAAATAGAACTCACTCAGCAACGCTGACATTTATGTATTTTCCAGTTGGTAGGTAATGGTTGCTAAGGATGGCATGGGTTAGCTACTTAGGTTGTTTTGGATGGCATCCATTTTGTGTTATCATAATAATTTTGTGATGTAATGCAACAAGTGATACTCTGTAATTGAACAATTATGTATTATTTTTCAAAAGAGATTATTAATATATGAAATGGTTTTAGTTAAATGATTCCATTGCAGTATTATGAGATTGTAAATGAATGTTTTATGATTTATGTGTGATGATTGACCATGTGTGAGAGTCTTAGGAATGTGGCCTTACAAGTTGATATCAAAGCCAAAATTTAAGAGAAATGGGTAAATATTTTCAAAAGAACCTAAACTTAATCTTAGACTGAGACATGGAAGAATGCCAGTCCAAGTAGCTATGTGCCATCATTTATTTTCTTTATGATGAGTAGTATTATATGCGCATGTTATTTGATCTCTTTGCCTTTAGTAGATTTAGATACTGATGTAGTCAGGATAGGAAATGCTTGGGGTATTAAGAGTAAAATAAGTGGCTAATCACAACTGACCACTTTAATTATGGACTTACAATACTTGACATAAACTGAGCTATTACCTAGAATGACCGTGTTAGTGTTTGAATCTTATAGCATGTTTAGAGGATGGCGGGAGGAAGATTGTCAAGGCTTCGCATTATGCACGTCGTGGTGGACGTGGTGCTAGACCACATGTCACGAGAGGTAAGGCTAAAGTAGGTGAGACGGCTCATGAAGAGCCCAAGACTCATCACTAGGAAAATGGTGATGAGAGTGTTAACCTGAGAGCCTTAGTGAAGAAGAAGAATGGAACTGAAGGCAGAGAGCAAGTGACAAAGCTTTCGCGATGACCCGGGAGGAGGCTAGGACGGAACCCGATGTTGTATTAGGTACATTTCTAGTAAACCAAACTCTTGTTACTGTGTTATTTAATTTTGGTGCAAGTAATAGTTTTATTTTTGCTCCTTTCTATGCTAATTTGCCTGTTAGTAGCAGATTATTGATGAGCCATTAGATGTAGAAACTATCACAGGTAAGTTGACTAGGATTTCTGATCTGATAGAAGGGTGTGATGTAGAACTAGAAAGTCATAAGTTTCCTGCTAGACTGTTTGTGATGGCCTTAGGCGGGTTCGATATAGTCCTAGGAATGGACTGGTTAGTGAACTACAAGGCGAACATTGTGTGTCACAAGTAGATGATTAGGCTAACAGCGACTGCCAGGAGTTTGGTGATGATCTACAGTGATCGAGTTATGACGATTTCGAAGGTGATTTCAATAGCGGTGGCGGGAAAGTGCTTAAGGCGTTGATGTAATGCCTACCAGGCTTACGTAAAGGATGCAAATACATCAACACCAGAATTTTCCGATGTACCCGTGGTGTGTGACTTTCCCCATGTGTTTCTAGAAGATTTACCAGGTATGCCACCGGACCGTGAGATCAAGTTCTAGATTGATTTGATACCTGGTGCCTAACGTGTTGCTAAAGAATCGTATCGTTAGCTCCCTTCGAGATGAAGGAATTGATGGAGCAAATACAAGAATATCTTGATTAGGAGTTTATTAGACCGAGTATCTCTCCTTGGATTGTTCCGGTCTTATTCGTGAAGAAGAAGGATGATAGTATGAGGATGTGCATCAACTACCATGAGTTGAATAAGTTGACGGTGAAGAATCGGTATCCATTACCAAGGATCGAAAACTTGTTTGATAAGCTCCAAGGTGCCAGTTGGTTCTCGAGGATTGATCTTCGATCTGGTTACCATCAGTTGACGGTGAAGGAACAGGATATTCCTAAAACAGCTTTTTGTATGCGTTACGGACACTACGAGTTCCTCGTTATATCTTTTGGTTTAACCAACGTGCTAGCTACTTTTATGGATTTGATGAATCGAGTGTATTGGCCGATGTTGGACAAATCAGTGATTGTGATTATCGATGATATCCTGATTTATTCAAAGAGCGAGGAGTAGAATACCGACCACATTTGAGAGGTGTTAGAAACGCTTAGAAGAGAGAAGTTGTATGCCAAGTTCTCCAAGTGTGCATTCTGGTTGCGTGAAGTTCAATTCTTGGGTCATGTGGTGAATCCCGAGGGTATTATAGTGTATCTGGCAAAGGTGGAGGCGATGATGCAATTGAAGTCTCCAAAGAAGCCATCCGAGATTTGTAGTTTCTTAGGATTGGGGGGGGGGGCTATTATGGAAGATTCATCCAAGACTTCTCAAATATAGCTTCTTCGTTGACCAAGTTAACCCGTAAGGATATGAAGTTTGTATGGGGTTAAGAGCAAGAGAAGGCTTTCAAGGAGCAGAAGAGAAGGTTGACACAAGCTCTAGTTTTGTCATTACCCAAAGGAAGCAAGGATTTAGTAGTCTATCAGATGCTTCTTACTCGGGGTTGGGTTGCGTATTGATGCAGCGAGGAAAGGTTATTGCCTATGTGTCCTGACAGTTGAAAGTTCATAAGGTTAACTATCTTAGTCATGACCTGGAGCTAACAGCTGTGGTCTTTGCGTTAAAGATTTGGAGGACTAGATGTATAGGACAAAGGGCATTATTTTCACTGTTTACAAGAGACTGAATTTCATCTTCGATCAGGAGGAGTTGAACATGAAGCAAAGGAGATGGTTGGAGCTCATAAAGGACTATGATTGCGAGATCCATTACCATCGGGGCAAAGCCAACGTAATGGCGAATGCCCTTATCCGAAAGGAGAGGCCTGAACCATTTTGGGTGAATGCTTATCAATTGGTTATGACATCAGACGTGATGAAGCAGGTCAAGGAGTTTCAAGATGAGGCATTGAAAGAGGATGACCTAAACTCCGAAAGGATGAGAGGTTTAGTCACGGAGTTGTTTGAAAACACTTTTGGTGTTAGAACCCGATTCAAACGAATATTGATTCCACGTTCTAGGGAATTATGAGGAATGATCATGGAATAAGCTAACAAGATTGGATATTCCATTCATCTCAGTGCCACAAAGATGTATCAGGATATGAAGAAAGACTATTGGTGGTCGAGTATGAAGTGTAACGTAGTGGAGTATGTGAGAAAATGCCTTACTTGCTTGCAAGTGAAGGCGGAGCATCGGTAGTCGTAAGGAAAGATCCAACCTTTGGATATATCCGAGTGGAAGTGGGAGCATATCACAACGGATTCTATTACGAAGTTACCATGTACCACGAAAGGGTACAATGCCATATGGATGATAGTGGACCATCTGATGAAAACCACTTTCTACCGATCCACGAGACGTATTCATTCGAAAGGTTGGCAGATCTATAAATCAAAGAGAATGTAAGTCGTCATGGTATGTGGTTTTCTATTGTGTCTGATCATGACACCTGGTTTACATCCAAATTTTGGAAGATATTTCGTGATGCGATGGGGACGAAGTTGCACATCAGCATGGCTTATCATCCATAGACGGATGGTCAATCGAAAAGAACCATCCAAACGCTAGAAGATATGATTCGTGTATGCGTCATTGATTTTGGAGGAAGTTAGGATGACAACTTACCACTAGCCGAATTCTCATACAATAACAGTTATCATGCCAACATTGGTATGCTCCCTTATGAGATGCTATACGGTAGGAGATGTAGAACATCCATTTGTTGGGTTGATATTGGCCAGAAGGAGTTAGGAAGTATCGAGGTGATTGAGGCTACAACTGAGAAATTGGAGAAAATCAAAGCCTTTATGAAGGTAGCCAAGGTTAGGCCAAAGTCGTATGCTGACAAGAAACGTAGACCGATTGAGTTCAATGTGGGTGAGAGAGTTGTGTTAAAGGTCTCACCTTGGAAGGGTATCATCGGTTCAGAAAGCGGGGCAAGTTGAGCCCGAGGTACATAAGGCCTTTCTGAATCATTGCGCAGTAGGAGAGGTGGCCTATAGGTTGGAACTACCTAATGAGTTAAGTGCAATTCACTTGACATTCCATGTATCTTATCTGCGAAAGTGTTTAGCCGATGAAGATATGGTCGTGCCACTGGTGGACATTGAAGTAGATGAACGACTCAATTACTGAAGATCAAGATTAGGTTGGACTCACCTTAGATTAGTTTTTGCTTATGTATAATTGTAATAGGTTAAATGTTAGATTATTTTTTAAAGTATTTTGGTTATTTGAGTTTTGCTGCTCAGTGAAAGTAAGAGCGAAACTATAGTTTTGCTCATAGTCAGTTGTCAGTTTCACCTGACCAAACTTTGTTTCTTAGCCGGGTGAGACTAGACTTGGGCATGATAGTTTCACTGACAGCGAAACTAATTGCGAAACTATCAACTCTATATATAGAATTTTTTTATTTCATTGTAGCAACTCTTCCAAAACCCTAATTCATGTAATCATTATTGCAAGACTACTTTGTAAGCTGATATTTCAATTATTATTGAGCTTTTATTTTATTGTTTGTATTGGATTTGATTGTTTACTTTTAAATACCTTTGGTCTATTCTTCATCATCAGATGATTCTATTGAGTGTTTGGTATTGATATTGAACGATTCTCTCAATCAATTGTAATGTGATTTGATCAGTTTGGACTAACAAAATGGTACCAGAGCCTTTGTGCTCTTGATTGTTTGGGGTTTTGGTTGGTTGAGTTTAATATCACTAGTACATTAATTCCAGATCAAATTTGAGTGTATTTGATATGAAATTTGAATGAATTTGGTTAGTTCTTGGTTGGGAAAGCCTTGGTAATCATCAGATCTCAAGTTCATTGAGATTTGAGTCATTTTGGATTGATTTCGTGTTGAAAAAGTTTTTTCAGAATCATCCAGCAAAATTACTATTCTTTTGGCAAAAATGTGAGCTTTAGCCAGCAAAACTATGAGCTTTTTGCTTACTGGTGATTGTTTTTGTAACCTCAATGAAAGTACCATCATTAAACAAAACTTCAACGGTACTTGTGATCTACTATCAAGCGAAATTGCTGCCGAAATTTACATTTGAACGAAAGGTCAAGCTAGTTCTGAGCGAAAATGTATGCGAGACTAGCATAATCAAGCAATTGGCTAGCGAAACTGCTGGCGAAATTATTAGCGAAACTACTGATTCTTCAGCGAAACTACTCAATTCAGTGAAACTAACGTTTCTTCTGTGAAACTACAATGTCAAAGATAACTACTCTTACCCTTGCTGATTTGGAGAGCGTGGCACCCAATAGACCTCCGAGGCTGATTAATGGAGGTAATTTTGAGGATTGGAAGAGATGTCTGAAAGCATTCTTTTTTTACACTGATCATAATCAATGGGAATCAATCATCTCCGATCCATACATACCGATTGTTACTGTTGGAGATGTTGTCTCTCTAAACAAGGACCCAACCACGTTTAATGAAAAGGATTTAAAATTGATTGATAGGGATCAAAAAGCTTTTGGAGCATTAACATTGTTAATCGCACTAGATATTTACAACCGCTTTGCTAAACCAAGAATGCCAACTCTCTTTTGATGCTCTTTGTGAATTTTATGATGGGAATGATGAGTTAGTAAAAGACAAAGATATACAAGCTGAGAAAGAATTCAACTCATTTGTGGGTTACAATAATAAGAGTCTTACCGATTTGACAAACCATTTTCTGATTGTCTCAAGCACTCTAAAGAAGTATGATGAAAAACTCTCAAATAGTGAACAAGTGAATAGGTTGTTGGATTCACTCCCACACAATGGAGTTTACAAGTGAGGATGCTAAAAGAAGAAAGAGGGTTTATTGATTACAAGCTCATGGACATCATCAACAAGCTTAATCATTTGACTTAGACATGAAGAGAAGAGAGTTTATGTTAGGACCTGGTATTTGACCGAAATACCTAGAGATTAACGTGTAAACCAGATCAAATAGTGCGGAATCCTATTTGATTGGCATCCAATCAGTGAGAACACACGAAGAATCAATCAAGGATTGAAACTAACGTTAGAAATCGATAGGGAATCGATCTAATGTGTTCTATGAACTTGGAGAACGATTTCGAAGGTTTCTGGACGGCTAGGGTTCGTCTGGAATCGTAATTGATCGAGCGTTTTTCTTTTCCACGAATTGAGTTGTATTTATAGGTTGGTATTATTCAATCGTGCGACTGAACCATTAGTCTGGTTCAGTCGTGCGATTGAACCATGCGGTTGATTCATTCGTACGACTGAGTGTTCAGTCGTGCGACTGAGCCAATCTTATATTACAATCGTACGACTGATCCAGTCTCCTGGTTCAGTCGTGCGACTGAGTCAATCGTGTGAAGTTATTCATGCGCATGCTTCATTCGCATGAGCCATTCGCATGAGAACTTCATTAAGTTAAGTTTGAATGTTTTAATTAAAATAACATAATGTGCAACCATTCAAATAATCATACACCCAATCAATTCAGTCACGACTCATTAATGAACTATTAAACATTATAACAACATAAAAAAAGACTATCATTTTTCATTAATCATACCAAACAAGATCTATTACACACATATCATGATCTAGGGACAAACATGTATCAACAAACTCCCCCTTGGACCTAGATCTCTCTAATGTCTTGTTTTCTTCATTAGCTCCTCATATTCTTCTACTTGTCCTCTTGTGTGACTCCCGCGTGAATATCAAACGCGAAGCAAAGTCGTATATCGTTTTGGAACTGGAGGGCTTGTACAATGTCTTGTGTGTCATAGAACAGTGGCCACTTGTATAATGTATAGACATCATTAGCAGACAGTTGGTTAGCCACATTGGGTCGAATACCCTCATGGTATCCATTTGGCCCTCTTTATCCAGAACTATGACAGCTTCAGCAGTTCTCCAATCATAGTACCACCATTTGAAGTGTGGAGTGAAATCCTGTGGCATTTCCCTGAGAGGGATTCTCGACATAGTGCACGGAGGACTCCACTTCAACACAATCTTTGGTTTTCCAGTAATGGCATCCATCTCAGACCTTCTAATATACCTTGTAGGTTGTTGAGGTCTGAAGTTAATCCACCTGGTGTGGTACTCTTTCTTTAGGGCAGCCTCAAACCAGCCTGACATCTTTCTCGGGTCAGCATACAACAGCTTCAATTTGGCCAGCTGGTTGAGTTCAAAACCTGGTAGAGTCTTTACATCATGTGGAAATCTAAAGTACTCTATGCCCTTCTCCCTCTTAACGGCATAAACGTTAAGATCATCAAAATATGCCCATGCTATAATCCTGCCTGACACCGTAAGATGTTTCTTGACGCTGTAGAACTTGGTGTAGGCATCCCTCTTCGGTGCAGCACGTTGGGCTCTGACTTCTTTAAAACATTCAGCCCACTCTGCCTTTCGAATGTCTACGTCATCATTTGAGGCTTGGGTGGTTCCTTCGGTCTTTCCTGTTTCCTGCTCCATCTTGTCTAGTACCTCAAACATATCACTGACTAGGGACTCACCCAGATTGGGTACCACATTACCCTCGTTGTCAGCGTACTGAGGGTACTCTTCAGCAGCAATATCTTCAACCTCAACTTCATCAACGTCATTTAGTTCTTCGTCACTGGTTGAATCAACTGTTGGAGCATCCTTGACAATTTCATCAGGATTGAGTCTGAACATCTCTGCCAGTTGCTCGTTAGATAGGTCGTGAATTATTTCACCTTCTTCAGGGGTATAACTCACTGACCTTCTCAATCCCTTGCAGATCAAGAATCATTGTGAGTTGAAACTTGACCTGTTGAAGGGGAGCAATATCAAACTCATCTCTGTGGTACTTTGGATTTTGATCCTGAATACTCCGCTCCTCACGTGACGGTGCAGAAGCAGAAGCTGACTGATCTTGTCTGTTCTTTGTTCTTTTCTCTTTCCCTGGAGCTGAGACAGATTAGCTGCTTCTCGTCCGTCAGTGTCTTCATCTTCACACCATTCTTCGGTTTTCTCTTCATCAGTGTCACTCTCCTTATCATCATCGTCTTCATCATCTTCATTATCTCTGTCTTCATCCCTTATCTTTAAAGGTTCCTCCTTTGATCCTTTCAATTTTAGCAAAATGGTCCTCTTAGCTTTTTCCAACTCCTCTATTTGCTTACTTGCTGCGACACTTTGAGCTGGAGTTGGTTCATCTGGGTGCTCTGAGCAGCCAATTGCTGGGCCTGCTCCTCAATTACTCGATCCTGCTCTGCAATTTTATGCGATTGTGCAGCAGTCAGGTCAGTAAGCTGGCGGATCTGAGTTGTCTTTTCTCATCAGCCGCCAGCAATCGCAACACCATTCTGTTTAACACCGACAACTGTTCCTCTACCCTGATTGGAGGTAGAGGAGATCTATAGGTGTGTGAGGATAGGCTGAGGGCTCGGTTTGGTGGCTAGTGGTGGTGGTGGTGGTGGTGAATATCGGGTCAGGTCGGGATGATAGTGATGGTGAGTGTGGGGTGAATGATGTAGTGGTGGCTGGGATCTGTCTTGTGGTGGTCGGTCTGGTGGTGTCTGCGGTTGCTGTGGGGGTGTGGCAGCTATGGTGGTGGATGGTGTGTCTGAAGAGGTGGTAGTGATGGTAGTGCTGAGGTAGTAGTGTGATGCCAACCGCCGCTTTCTTAAGTTTCTGCCCATGGGGTTGAGCCATCCGGTTTCTCCTCGTTCCCTTCGAGGTGGATGCTCCCCCTCCAATCCCGCCTGAGGACCCCGGAGCATAGGTTGGGTCAGTTCTGTATCTCCGGAGCCTCTCGGTGTTCACCAACAACCCGAAGCCATGTTTATGGGAACAACTTTCCTTCCCACAGTTCGGGTAAGTGGCTCCTCATCCGATTCATCCTCATCCTCCTCGTTAAGAACAAAATCTTGATGAAATCCCGCTGACTCAGTTACTTCAGCAGATGAGACAGACACAGGGGAACAGAATCAGACATAGTGCCTTGGGTGGAATAGCATCATCCCCACTGTCATCCTCATCTGAGTCAAGAGGGGTAGGGCTATCTGTTCCACCTCAGAGTCACTGTCCTCGTGACGCCACTTTCTCTTTTCCGGTGCAACATAGTCCTCTCTGGCAAGATGACCGAACAACCTCCTGACCGGAGGCTTCACTTGCTTTCCCAGTATACTTTCATCCTTCCAAGGGTGGTGTCATCCATTACCTCCAATACCACCGAATCCTCCTGTTCTTTTGGCAGGGAAGGAAGCTTCTGATCTATTATCATTTGCATAAACGTGGGTACATACAGAAAGCTTCTTTCCTTTCCCCTCGATGTTCTCCACCAGATAGGTGAAGATCATCTTAGAGAAGCTGAACGGATGGTTCAGCACCAACGCAACGTATGCGTTTTGCATCTGATCCGACAGCTCATCAACCCACCTTTTCTTGAAGCCATGCACTTGAGCAGCACGTGTGCAAGGTATTTAAACTGAGGACAGAGGTTACTCTTGTTGAGTACCCCTGAATTGATGTCCCCAGAGTATTTGGCTCTGAGAAAACATCTCTGATAGTGAGGGGGTGTAGACGGGTGGGCAGTCACCGTCATCCCCCAATTGAAGTACAATCCTTAAATCTTCCTCAGAAACGGTAATATCCTCGCCAAATATGGTACTTCTTATGCAGTGAGGTTCCGATGATCTATCAACTGTAGCGCCTTCCCAGAAGGCTTGTTGAATGGATCGATATGGGGTGCAAGGGGTAGAGATGGCATGCGCAATCCGTGATCTCAATAGAAACGTGATAATGCCAGAGAATTCTGCAGCATTTCTGGATGTTAAGTCCAGATGGGCCCATATATTATGCTTTGTGCTCATGGTCCATCTACTTGCCATCTGTTACACAAAGATAGTAAACATTAGTACTATTTACTAAGAAAGCAATGAACTCATTAAGCTTGAAGAACATCTTTCTATCATGCGATTGAAATTGTGCGACTGAGTTCAACAGTGCGATTGAACCGTGCGAAAGGGGTTCAGTCGTACGATTGAATGGTACGAATGGGGTTTAGTCGTGCGATTGACCCCATACGTATCTCAGAGTGTGCGATTGGGCTCCTATGGATATACCTTCATGCAGTTACTCAGTCATGCGACTGAACTTCATACGCATGGTTCAGCCATGCGTATGGGTAGTTTGAGCCCTTCAGTCGTGCAACTGAAGTTCATCTGGCTGTCCATTCGCATGAAGACCAACTGTGTGATTCACATTTTTAGTTTCACCGATTGTTTGTTTTACACCTCTATATCTAGTTCATTGGACTCGCCATCTCGTCACTAATGACCTATTAAACTTAATTTTAACATTTAGCTTAGTTGATGTAGGTTATTAGAGCATTTTTCAATCCTATCAATGTTTCATTTGAATAACCCCAAATTGGACTCAAAATCTTCTGATTTCTACAAGATTGAACTGCAATGTACCTTTATTCTTGTCAATCGAAAGTCAGAAGATGAAATGCAATGTGAACAACTATCTCTAGAGATTTTGGCAGAGTAACGGTAAAGAAAGCGATTTGGGGTGCGATTAGGAGTGACGAATGAGATGCGATCGACTGAAGCCCTTTTAAATACTAACCCTAATTTCAATGGTCGACTAGCCTCATTCGCTCGGTTCATTCGGGCGACTGAGGTTCAGTCGTGCGATTGGTCCAGTCGGTCGCTTTCAGTCGGCCGACTGAGTCTCAGTCGGTCGACTGACTCATTCGGTCTCCTTCATTCGCTCTTTAGTTGACCGACTGAGCCTCAGTCGGTCTACTGTTTCATTCTCCCCCTTCTATTCAGTCGAATGGATCATTTCATGTCCATTCGGCCGATTGGAAGCCATTCGCATAGTTGGTCGATAACATGATCCACTCGTGCGAATGGGTCACACTTAGTGAGTTTACAGTCATTTTGAACATTTTACTATTAAGACCCTTTCCACTTTTGAAAATAACATTATAAGCTCTTAACCAATTCAGTCACTTCAGACGTGACTTTTTAAACTTTGAAAAGCATGCGTCCATCTCAGACATGACCCTTTTAGGTAAGTTAATTCCCTTTTGATTTCCCTGATGTAGTCCGATGACACACAAATTAAAAGATAACCATAGAAACTTAAACTAACTACACAACTAAAGTTTATTTTGGACTTTTTGTGAGAGATAAACCCTAAGATGGAAATCTAAGGGATTTGGTTAGGGAGTAGACAGCTTCAACTTAGATTGATCATATCTGGACCAATTCAATTTTGGAATCATACAGGAACATCAAATCATTTGGACTTGTTATTAAAACTTTTGATGCTTAAATTCTCGGTGTTCATCCAGAGTCGTTAGCAACTTAAGGAAATCATACTGAAACTCTTAGATTTTCACATTGATTTGAACTCTTGAGCATGTAGCCACTAAGATTGTCAGTATGTTTGTCCACTTAAATCCATACACAGACTTTTGACGCAGACTGGTGACTGATTTAGGTTTATTATTTCAGCTAACATTTGTGGATCCCACACTTATATGGTAATCAACATTCCTCAGAGGTTTTTGAGCGATCTCCGGGTATTATTACAGAAGAGACTATTCTTAGAGCTTTCAAAGAGAAGCCTGTCCTCAGGTCAGTGCCATCGCACAGCAGAGAGGCGGCAAAACAATGAATTCTAGAATATCTAGGTTATGCTTATCCTCAGTGTGTCCATCGCACAGCAGAGAGGCACACAACCTATCTCCTTGTTAGAGCAGCTTATTTTATTTTACACAATATGCACCAACAACATAAGTCATTAGCTTTATCGCATTTGTCTTTCAATTTTTTTCTTGCTTTGCTCTAATTATGGTCATCCGCACACTTTTGTGCATTTAAATGCTCATTACCCCTTATTGGAATATATTGATTGTGTTAACCAGTGATAAGATGGAAGCCCACAGTCAGTTGAATAACTTAGTTGATCTTGAGATCACAATCAGGTCTAATTGTCTATTGTGTTGAATCTACCAACATATCATTTGTGATCTAGCAGCCTCGAAGTCTACTTTCTTTGTGTCACCTTAGGAGTTGCCAGTTTTCTATCATCTTCCCTTTTTATATTGCTTAGAATACACAGACTTATACTTTGAACTTTTGCATCTTTTCAAAACTTAAAATTTTAAAATCCCTCTTGATTTGTTCCTGTGTACTATCATGTTCCAAGGTATTGAATCGGTATCACAGACACAATCTACCTTATTTCAGCTAGTTACCCCTCTCCCTCGTTTTTTTTAATGTTAACTTGCTGACATATTCTCCCCCTAAAATACTAAATCATTTCGGATTTATTTTTTTGGATTTTAATAAACAGCAAAATAACATGAGTTTGAATATAACAGACAAAAAAAAAACAGATAACATAAAATAAAATAAACTTTAATGAAACTACATCGGACTACACATTATTCTCATCAGGAATTACCTCACTTTTCTTTTTAACGCCGTTGACCTCTAGCAAATATTGAAAACGTGGTTTATCAAAGGCTTTAGTATAAAGGTCAGCACGTTGAAAATCAGTATTGATTTTAACCACATCAATTAAGTTCTTTTCAAAACAGTCTCTTATGAAGTGGTATTTAATACCGATGTGTTTTGGTCTTAGGATGTTGAACCGGATTTTTGGTTACTGCAATTGCAGCAGAGTTATCAACAAAATAGGAGTAGATGAGAATTTTAAACCGTAATCCCGCATTTGCTGTTGAATCCAAATGATTTGTGAACAGCAACTTGCAGCAGCAACATATTCGGCTTCACAGGTTGACAATGCAACCGATGTCTGCTTCTTACACTGCATGTAACTAATCTTCTCCCAAGAATTGACACCCGCTGATGTAGACTTGTGTTCATTTTGCAGCCTCCATAGTCCGAGTCACTATACGCCGTGAGATCAAAATCATCATCATGAGGATACCACAACCCCAGTGTGGGTGTACCCTTTAGATAGCGAAAAATCCTTTTGACCCCGATCAGATGATTGACCTTAGGTTTAGCCTGATATCTGGAACATAAACATGTAGCATACATGATATCAGGTCTTGAGGCAGTGAGATACATGAGGGATCCATCATTCCTCGGTACATAGTAGCATCTACAAGATCTCCATTCTCATCAGGTATATATCATGATTCGTAGCAAGTGGAGTCCCAGCAGCAGAAGCATTCTCCATGTCAAAGCGACTGAGAATGTCTCCTACATACTTGGTCTGATGTAGAAAGATCCCATTAGGTGTTTGATCCACCTGTAACCCGAGAAAGAACTTCATCTCCCCCATAGCACTCATCTCAAACTCTTTCATCATCACTGCTTCAAACTCTTTGCATAACTCTTCGTTCTTTGACCCGAAGATTATGTCATCAACATATATCTGTACAAGCAGTAGGTCACCATCCTTTCTTTATAAACAGTGTACAGTCAATGACTCCCCTGCGAAAGCCGTGTTTCACAAGATGAGTCGAGAGTTTCTCATACCAAGCTCGAGGAGCTTGATGAAGCCATATAAAGCTTTGTCGAGTTTGTAAACTCTATCCCGATGATAAGGGTCTTCAAATCCCTCGGGTTGACTTACATAGACTGTTTCCCTGATTTCCCCATGAAGGAATGCACTCTTCACATCTATTGGTAGACTTTAATCTTCATGTACGATAGGCAAGGAAGATACGAATAGCTTCCATCCTTGCCACGGGTGCAAACACCTCATTATAGTCAATCCCCTCGACATGGCGAAAACGTTGAACCACCAGTCGAGCTTTGTTCCTGATAATGACTCCTTGGTCATCCTTCTTGCATTTTAGTACCCATTTGGTGCCAATGACTTTAGCACCTTGAGGTCTATCAACCAGAGTCCATACACCTAACTTCTTAAACTGCAGAAGTTCTTCTTGCATGGCACTCACCCACGCCTCATCATTTGTGCTTCACTGACATATTTTGGCTCAACTGCGAAACAAAACATCGATAAGCACCATCATGAATGTAACCCTTCTCGATAACTGAGGCGTAATCAGCTGAGTATAGCTGATTTTGGGTTTGTACTCCTGATCGGACATCTCCAATAACATTGCCAAGGGGATGATAGACGTTTAGTCGTGATTCTGGAGTAGTCGGCACAGTCACCTCCGAACCAGGTTGTGAACATTTTGTTCTGCATCTGAGGAAGGTGGAGTTTGAGGTTCCGAAGTCGAGGTGCATCACTTATAGATGTTTGTGGACTTTCAGGAACTGGAACCTGTTCCTCCTGACTGTGTTGGTCATCTGCTTCAGTTCATCTTCAGAGGAGGAGTCACTTCATCGACTACCCCTTCTGACTGACTAGACGATTCTCCCTGCTGTGGGTGGTGTATTTAGAATATCATACATCATCCTAGTAGCTAACTCATCATCCGAGGGAGAGAGAGGGATGTTGAAGGATTTGAAGAATCCATCATAATTGAAGAAGTATGCAGGTCCTTTGCCTGTAGGTGGTGTGGTATATCTCTAAACGTCGACATTACACCACACTTCTACAAGACCCGTTGAGTTATTGTAACTCACTTGTTCGGTATGTTGTATCCTAGAAAAATTCCTTCAACTGCCTTCTCGCTGAATTTTCCTTCTTGTGTCTTCTTCAGAAGTGTACACGTGCGCCAAAAGGTTCAAGATACTCCAAATCGGTTTTCGTCTTTGTAGTAGCTCATAACATGTCTTTCCGTGGCGCTTGACTATTAGGACTCGATTCAGTGTATAACACACATTTGCCACTGCCTCATTCCAGAATTGGATAGGCAGTTTCGAGTCTGCCAGCATAGTCCGTGCTGTCTCTATCAAACTCCTGTTCTTTCTCTCAGCAACGCCATTCATCTGAGGTGTGTAAGCAGAAGTGAATTGATGCACAATTCCCTTTTCCTTGCAGTATGCCTCTGCTTGATTCTTGAATTCTGTCCCGTTGTCTGAGCGTATTTGTCGAACTTTTAGCTTGTAGAGGGATTCTAGTGTGGTTACTAATTCCTTGAATGTCTCCAAAGTTTCTGATTTTGATTCAGAAACATTACCCAAGTGAACCTTGAGTAGTCATCAGTGACCACATAACAGTACACGTCGCCTGCAATGCTCCTTGTACTAACTGGACCAAACAGATCCATGTGAAGAAGCTCAAGAGGAAGTTCTATTGAATGAACTTTCTTTTCCTTATGAGACTTCTTTGTCTCTTTGCCTTTCTTGCAAGCTACACAAAAGTCAGGAAGTTGGAAGTTCTTGACATTTACTCCTCTCACTAAATCCTTCTGAATCAGATGATTCATCTTCCTTTGACTAATGTGTCCCATTCTCCGATGCCAGGAGATTGAATCCTTCTCAGTAGCTTTAGATAAAAAACACTGAACCTCATGATCCGTTGTGGCAGCTGTTGACAGATCCAAGACATAAAGGTCTTTATTCTTGAAGCAGTCATCAGAACTTGCTCCTCTGGGATCATATATTCTTTTTCAGCACGTAACACTTCTAGTTATCGAAGATGACTTTAAATCCTTTATCACAGATTTGGGAAACAGACAGTAAGTTGTTCTGAGTTGTTGAACGTAGTTCACCTTATCAAACTTAACTTTCTGATTTCCCACTTCTCCCTGAGCTATGATATAGCCTCTTTGTTTCCTGCAAAGGAAACATGCCCTCCTTTTATTTGTTTGACGTTAGATAACAGGCTCTATTTCCTGTCATGTGCCTGGATGCTCCGCTGTCTACAATCCACGTGTTAGTCTCAGCACTGTTGAACACCCTGCACATACAAAGTAAATGAATTAGTTTAGGTTAGGAACCCAAGCTTTGACTGTCTTGGTTTCCCAGAGGCATCACACATCATAAACTCCACCCATTGACCCTTAGAGGGTGAGGGTAGCTCAGGTTCCTTCTTGTCATCAGTATTAGACACGTAGGTGGCTTTTCTTTCCATAAGCCAGATTTGTGCAATGCCTGTTTATGATAAATAGTTGTCTGCTTACAGTTGGACTTTAGGTTCACTAGCTCTTCTAGGTGGAGTTAGAGAACTCCGCTTAGAAGACCTAGGTCTAGAGTCCTGATCAATCTTCTTCCTAGGTGTCTGATAGAAATGACAATAGGAAGCAATGTGTCCACATTCTCCATAGTTGTAGCATGACCTGCTATCAACTTTATGAGTAGACTTTCTTTGTGGAGAAGTGTGTGACACTCTAGTAACATCAATCACTTTAGTTTTTGACTCTTGTATGTTTGATGTTTTCTTTGATTTAATAAACTTTACGTTTTAACCTGTTTCACTTTTTGGTTAACTGGTTTTTGACTTGAAGCATGTGAAAAAGTAGCATTTGAAGACCTTTTAGGTTCTGATTTGACTCTATTTGATCCTGACTTTAAGTTAACTTTTTCAAATTCATTTCCAGGTTAACACAAGGCAATTTACCCTTTGCCTTTGAAGTGGCCTCCTTTTGTTTCTGACCAGATTCAGTAGATGAACATGAGGTGTCTGGATCAGTAACAAGAGGAGTAGTCACCACATGATCCTTGATGGGGTTATTATTTACTGGTCTAGACTTAGTGTTCATCAAGGTCTCAGGTGGTGGTGGAACCACTTTGTAGCCTAATCCCTCCCCGTTATTCCTTTCTCTCACTAAGTGTTGAACTATGTGTGATGAACTAGTCCAACTATGCAATTTCTGTTTTAGTGAATTGACTTCTACTTCTAGAACTGCCTTTGTTTCTTAGTGTCTTCTAGGGAGGTTAGATAGTACCTAATGTCATTTGCTTGGTTAAAAGCCACTACTTCGGTTTCCCTAAGTTGTTTAGTCAATAGGTCTATTTTTTCTTTATAACTATGCTCATTTTGTTTTAGTACTCTATTAGCCTCTGTGCACAGACGTAAATCTTTTACTAAGTTATCATTATGATCTAATAACCTAGCAAAATTTTCATCTATGCTATTCCTAAAAGTATCACAATCAGAACAAGCATGATTATTAAAAATTTGGTCAGTGGTACTTACCTGAGTTGGTTCAGAAGAGTTAGCCATCAGTGCAGCATCAGATATTTCTGGTTCTGGTGATTCTGATTTTTCTTTCTCTGACGTGGAAACTTCCTCAATTGGTTTGTAACTGACCTCGGCTGCAGTTTTTCTTCACTATGTGACATTGCTATCTCAACTGCTATTTCACCTTCACTCGCAGAATCATCATTAATATCCTCAACACTGGCAATGTTAGATTCTCCTAGTGAGACAAACCTAAAACTCCAATCCTGTCCTTCATCATCATGAGCAGTTAAGGCTTTTGGATCCTTGTTTGATGAAGTAGAACTAGAGGCTTGCTTGTCTTGGCGAGTAAAGGATGAGAACGGGTTCCCATTCCCCGTCTTCTTTGGCTTGACACATTCTCTTTGAAGTGCCCTTTCTCACCACAGTTAAAGCAGGTCACTTTACCTGTCGAAGCCAAGGTGGTATCCTTAGTAGCAACCAATTCTGTCCAGTCTTTTTCACAACCTCTTCGCCCTCCGGACAGCACTTGCTAAGGCCCACATTATATCCATTCTCTCAAGCTCCATCTCATCCACCTGCTCGTAGTCCTCATCTGCTATATGGCAGTTTCCAATCTTCCCGCAACAAGTCCATCATATGATGAACCACTGCTGCTAAAAGATCCATATGCTCTCGAGCTACTTCCACGGTCACATTACCGAGGTTCTCGATCTTCAGTTTGGTAGCGTTGCTTCTGATCCAATATGATGGGTACATGATGACCCAGACGTGTCTGATCCAGAAGGAGAAGCATGTGAAGGACCTGACGAGCTAGACACAAAAGCAGTCTGAAGTGGTGCTCCAGATGTCTTAGCTTGAGGCGTGGCGTTGTATAAAGCTGGATTTTGTGTGTAAGAAGACTTCTGAGCTCTATACTTCATCCTTAGTGCTTCTTCTCGCAACTTAAGAATGAAGTCATTTATATCCAGCTTTACAAGTATTCCATTCTGTCTCAGGTTAGACACGAATGTAGCCCACTTATCAGGCAATCCGTCTGCGAAGTTGCTTACTTTCTCTTCCATGGAAGTAGCCACTCCATGTGTATGCAATTCGCTTATCAAGTGGTAGAATCTGTCTATGACTTCGTCTAAACTTTCATTACCAATTGATGAGAAGTTATCGGATTCCTTCTTTAACTCCTTTGCCTTGATTGCCTTCAATGATGCATTCCCATCATATCTCTTCTCTAGCTCGTCCCATAGTTTCTTGTGACTGCTTGTTCTCTGAATACTGGTGGAATATGTCTTTGGGGATAGATTGAGTGATCAATGCATAAACTCTTTTCTCTGCATTGTACTTTACATTTTGTGCGTCTGTCATCCCGCTTAATGTTAGCTTAACTCCATCAGCTCCCACTGGTGTACTATAACCAATCTCAATGGCTTCCCACAGATTAGGATCTACTCCGTTAAGGTAGATCTCAAAACGTTGTTTCCAGTGGGGAAACTCATCTAAAGTCAAAAGCTTTGGTGGTTTATTGTGATTTCCCACCTCACTCTCAAGAAACAGCAGGTTCTGTATCCTTGAGTCCTTCCCAGCAGTAAAGGCTGACATCTGATCTTCCATGACTAATAAAGTTATAATCTAATCAAACAAACTTTTAGTGATGCGACTGAAGGATGCGAATGAGCTAATCGTGCGTATAAACTCTGCGATTGGTTCAATCGTGCGGCTGAACTGGGCGATTGGTTCAGTCGTGCGAATGAATCTAGTGCGTATGAGCTATGCGAACGAACGGTTCAGTCGTACGAATGAGGGTGCGACTATGTCCAATCGTGCGTATGGGCAATGCGAATGGAGTCCAGTCGTGCGAATGAGTCACTCGTGCGACTGAAGCTGCTGTTTTGCGAAAATTTCTAGGTTTGACGGGTTTCAGCCGTAAAGATTCGAAATTTCACAAGTTCTAATCGCCTAAGTCCGTAGAAACCAAACTTCGATGAGCAGGGTACTTCCAAGATCACTTTTGATGCCAAAGATTGCGTTTTTAGTGCAAAAACACAAGCTTTTATGTAATCTTGATTGAATCAACACGTAATCAAGAGCCAATAGCTCTAATACCACTTGTTAGGACCTGGTATTTGACCGAAATACCTAGAGATTAACGTGTAAACCAGATCAAATAGTGCGGAATCCTATTAGATTGGCAATCCAATCAGTGAGAACACACGAAGAATCAATCAAGGATTGAAACTAACGTTAGAAATCGATAGAGAATCGATCTAATGTGTTCTATGAACTTGGAGAACGATTTGGAAGGTTTCTGGACGGCTAGGGTTCGTCTGGAATCGTAATTGATCGAGCGTTTTTCTTTTCACGAATTGAGTTGTATTTATAGGTTGGTATTATTCAATCGTGCGACTGAACCATTAGTCTGGTTCAGTCGTGCGATTGAACCATGCGGTTGATTCATTTGTACGACTGAGTGTTCAGTCGTGCGACTGAGCCAATCTTATATTACAATCGTACGACTGATCCAGTCTCCTGGTTCAGTCATGCGACTGAGTCAATTGTGTGAAGTTATTCATGCGCATGCTTCATTCGCATGAGCCATTCGCATGAGAACTTCATTAAGTTAAGTTTGAATGTTTTAATTAAATAAAATGTGCAACCATTCAAATAATCATACACCCAATCAATTCAGTCACGACTCATTAATGAACTATTAAACATTATAACTAACAGACTATCAATATCATTTCATTAATCATACCAAACAAGATCTATTACATCACATATCATGATCTAGGGACAAACATGTATCAACAGTTTAATCGGTCCATGATGCCATCATCTAGTTTTCCATAGAATGCTGCATTTTCTACTTCCGCTACAAGCTCACCAATGAAAGCATCAAGACAAGGATGAGTGAATACAAATGTCTCATAGGATCAACTTGGTGGTGATATTAATTCTGTCTGAGATCAAGCTAAATCAAAAGCTACTTCTGCAATGTTAATCCCATCTAAAACAATGATATTGTTTGGCATGTTTGTGCAAAGTTACGAGGCATTGGTGGCTGGAGAACTAAAAGGGAAAGGAATGACTATGGAAGACATGTATCAGGTGGATCTGGATGATTTGGAAGAAACTGATATACAATGGCAAATGGCGATGTTGATTCTCAGAGCAAGAAGGTTTATGGAAAGAATAGGAAGGAGGAATTTTGGAGGTCAAAACTCCACTCCAAATTAGGATTTGATAAATCAAAATTGAGATGTTTTAATTGCAATCAGTTAGGATATTTCAAAAGAAAATGTCCATTGTCAATTGTCATAGATCCAAGCAACTCTGGAGTTCCAAGACTAGTTTCAAGTAAAGAAAAGAAAGAAAGTAAGCAGAAGAAAGATATAACTTTGATTTAAAGCTTTGACTAGAGTACAGAAGCTGAAGAAACTAAAGGATAAATCAATCAAGCCCTAGTTGTTAAGGTTGTAGAAGAGGAGAAGAATGTGGAAGAGTTTGATTTCTTCAAGGAATCCTAAAGTGAAGCTAAAGTATCTCAGGGTGTTTAGAATGAGAGGAAGGAGTGCGTTGAGAAGAATGAGACTAGAAATTTGATGGCTGATGGCTTGAAAGAAGATGAAGATGAGAAGGTAAAGTTAGCTGGGAACAAGACAGAAGAGAAGAGCAAAGAGAAGAATAATGTTGCATCCACTGTTAAGGAAAACGTGAAGACTACTCCAGTGTGTCAATGTGAAAAGGATCTAGCAACTAAGAAGTGGTGATGAACCTCCCTTATGAGGTAATACAAGACATGTGTTCTTCTTCTTGCAAGATAAGGTTATTTGGTGTGTATAAAGCAAATCGTCTGTCGCTTGACAATGAAAATGACTTACAATGAATTAATGAAGAGTTTAAACTAAACGAGTCAAAATATTTTGTTAAATTAAATGAAGCTTAAAAAACTGAACATTTAAAAAGAATTATTTTTAGAAAAAAATGTTGAAATAAATACTTTGATCGAAAGAGTTGCACTTGCTAAGCTTGAAACTAGTAAACTTCAGTCAAAACTTAATAAATGGACAATTTCTGGAATGAAACATGACGATTTGTGTAACTCATAATGGGGGGCTAGGAATAAAACGGGTTTGGGTTATGAAAATGTTTCGATTTATCCTCCACCTAGTACTTATTGTTATTCACCTATGCCTGTTCCACACGCTTCAAATGATTTAATTCAAACAGATACTAATAGTCTGTCTATAGGTTTAGAAGGAGTGAATTCTAAGGATGTGTATGAGGAGTATGGTTATGGATCGACTAGTGGGCTTGGATGCAATAGTTTTAGTACACCTAAGCCTCAACATTATGTTTTAGATGATAGCTCTAGTTTAAGTTATGTTTTTGTTTCCCAAAAATCTGTCTCAGACATTGATTCTGTATGTTCTAGTGATGTATTCACATCTTCATTAAATGATTTCAGATGTAATGTTGATGCTTCTAATGCTTGTTTGAATGATGTTGTGACAAATTCTGTTATTGAGAGTAAAGATAAAATTAAAAGTAATTGTTTTGAAAAATTCTTTTCTCATCCCATTGCATCATTTACTCGAATTAGTATTTCACATCCAATGAAAGGGTAACATCATATTCTTATGCAAGTACTAGTGGTAGAAGTACCACATGTACTTCAAATGAGAATGCATCAACATTTGTAAATAACCATTCTTTAAGAGACAAAATCAAAACTAGAGATATGTATGAAACTTATAGTGATGTTGATTCTAGATTGTCTGATTGTGATGAGAAAATATACATAGATAAAATTCCTAAGTTGGGGCATAATAGACCTAGATTAAAATCTCATTGTTTTAGATGTGGTAAAGATGATCATGTAGTTAAAACTGGTCCTGAGCTATATCACCGACATGTTCGTAAGAATTCTTTTGGCAGTAGATTAACTCATCTTGTTAATAATTTCTTTAGCAAAAGATCATCTGCACCAAAGCCCAAAATTGTTCAAACATGGGATCTCATTTTAGCCGGTTAATCTATTCATTCTATTTTTGTAGGAGTCATTCACTAGAGTTGTAAGTAGTGTTTGGCATGTTGATAGTGGATGCTCCAGACATATGTCAGGGCTAAAGTACTTTTTGACAAATTATCACATCATCAATGGAGAATATGTCGCGTTTGCTAGCGACAAGAAAGGTGGTAAAATGATGGTCAAGGGGAGGTCTCAAATGGATCCCTTACCCTAGAGAAAGTCAATTTTGTGCAGAGCTAGCATTCAATAATTGAGCGTCTCTCAAATATGTGATAAAGACATTCCGGTTCTGTTCATGTCCAATGAATGTTTATTTCTAAAATTTGGGTTTGCCATTCCAGAGGAGATGGTGCTCATGCGAGCTCCGAAAAAGAATGACACGTATCTTCTTGACATGGGATCTAAAGAATCAATGTCCACTGTTACCTTTCTTATATCAAAAGCTTCCACTTCTGAATCTTTCCTGTGGCATCGCACATTGCACCATGTTAATTTCAAAAATATTAACCAATTAATTAAGAACAATCTTGTTAGAGGATTACCTTTAAACAACTTTATTTTGTGGAGAAATGCATGGTGTGTGCCAAGGAAATAACATAAAAAACCTCATAAACCAAAACTTGAAAATAACATTTCTAATCCCCTCGAGTTATTACATACTGATTTGTTTGGCCCAATCAGTGTTAAATCTATTGCTAAGAAATCTTTTTGTCTTATATTTACCGATGACTTTTCAAGGTACTCATGGGTGATGTTTCTAGAAGTTAATTCTTTCAATTAAGATGTTAAGTAATAGGAAGGTGATGGTTATTTAAAGTGACAATGGTACCAAGTTTAGAAATCACATATTTGATTCCTTCTATATGAGTAAAGGGATTTTGAGACAGTTCAGTGTTGCCAGAACAATTCAGCAAAACGATGTTGCTGAAAAGAAAGAATCACACTCTTATAGAATCCAGTCACACTATGTTGATCGAATCTACTTTACCATTTATTTTCTGGGCTGAGGCGGTAAATTGTGCTTCATATGTTCTTAACCAGGTGTTGATTATGAATGATAAAATGAAGACTCCTGATTAACTGTTTCATAAGAGGAAGCCATTGATTGATTTCTTTCGTCTATTCGGATGCTCATGTATCTTGCTGAACACTCATGCACAAAAGACGAAATTTGGAGCTGTGTTGGATGAGTGTTACTTCGTTGGTTATTCATCCTCTCAGAAAGCTTATCGGGTGTATAACAACAGAACACATATTGTTCAAGAGTCATTCTATGTTGATTGGCAGGAATCAAATGGAATGACTGATCAGAACCTGTATGAATCAAAAGACGAATAATTCCTTAGATGTCTGATCAGAACCTGTATGGTTCTTTGACTCAAATACTATCTTCAACTCCTTTAATCTTCCAATTTTTTATGATGATGCATCCTTTTCTAATGTCCAAACAAAATTATTCCTCTAGATCCATTACCTCAAGTTCCTCTTGTTCATCAAGATTCTACTAATTCTTTAGCTAACCATGCTATATTGTTGATCTTCCATCTTCGTCATCATTTGACATACCACCTCCACCTGTCTCAACATCTTTTCCTTCGACACCAACCTCTACCTCATCTCAAAATTTTTCTTCACCTCAACCTATTCCACCCATTCAACCTATTCAATCATCTTCTCCATGACCTATTCCATCACCATCTATTTGTCCACCTCAATCCCACCAATTACCTTTACCCACTGATTTTAAATCACTGAACGATCATCCTCATGATAACATTATTGGATCCATTACTGAAGGTGTTAGGACACAGATTTAATATAGTTTGATAAACATGTGCTTATTCTCTTGTTTTATATCCCAAATCTTTTCAAAGAACATTCATGTAGCTCTTTAGGATCCACGTTGGGTTGAGTCGATGCAATTGGAGCTGCAACAGTTTAGAAAACTAAAGGTGTGGATACCGGTTGATCTACCACCAAACAAATGCCTAATAGTCACAAAATGGGTATTCAAGAATGTAACATTCTGTTTTATTGATGCAAATAAAAAATCTAAAATATAATTTAAAATATTGTTTAACAACTAAGTTTTGGGTTTTATTGTTATTGAATTAAGTTATGTTTAAACGAGTGTTGATTTTGTTTAATAATAAATAATAATAATAATAATAATAATAAAGTATAAATATAATTCTTGAAATTAGATAAAAATGACAGTTGAAGAGACGCTCAAGGAAGTTAATAATTAATTAAACTAACTAGTCAAACAACTAAATGAAGCCACGTTTGATAGAAAGATAGGTGCCATGTTTGGATAAAATTTGGTTCATCTCTTATAATATGTACACCTATATATTCAAAGAAGAAAGAAAAAGAACAACATACAAAACTAAGAATTATACGTGTAGATTGGCAAGAATAAGATTTGAGCAATTGAATATAAGAATTGTGAGGCAATTTGAGGATGGCTTCGTTTCCATATTTATGAGTTATCTTTTGAGAAAGAAAGTACACTAACTCATAACTTACTCATAATACATATTTATTTTTGTGTTACATGTTTTAGTTATCATAAGATTGTATGATTTTGTGAAGATGAAGCATGTTTAAATACATGAGATATGTGCTTTGTAATATGTATGATTATGATGAAAATTTTATGGGGTATGGGTCAAATATATGATTTATTGGCTTTAAAGATGATGTATAATTAAAATATATGTAAGGATTTTGGATGTTGAAATCCCAAGGGATTCGGGTGTTGAACTCCACATATATAGAAAAGAGGAGTTAAATATATGTAAGGATTTCGGGTGTTGAAATCCCAAGGGGAGTAATTAATCCTCAACGGTTAAAGATAAACCCATAAGGAAGTCGGGTTTTGAATTCCTAAGAAGTAATGCTGATTTAGATAAAAAGGATTTTGGGTGTTAAATCCCAATCAAAAAGAAAAAATGTCTTTGAAATAAAAAAATGTGTACTTACCTAGCAAAAGCTAAGAAATATGATTTAGTAGAAACGTACCCGACACCACATCGGGGTCCGTCCTAGCCTCCTCCCGAGTCATCGTGAAAGCTCGGGCGCTTGCCGTCTGCCCTTCTCCTCCAGCCTTCTTCACTCCCGAACTTTCAGCCCCTGGCTTCTTACAATCCCTGCTCAGATGGCCATTTTCTCCACAGTCGTAACACCTTACAACCCCACAATCTCTAACCACATGACCAGGCTTCCCACAATTGGAGCAGGTGTTTGATCCCCATTTGCATTCTCCCGAATGCTCCTTCCCGCATTTACCACATTTCCTCAATCCTGCACCGGATGTGACCACACGCCGGTCACCCACCTTCGCCACCTTATTGTTTGGAGCGACTCCGCCACGTCCAAACCGTTTCCCGTTCCGGTCGCCACCACCCTTCTTGTTCACCTCAGCCACCACTACCTTTCACTCATCATATAATCTACCTGCCAAATCAACCGCCGACCTGAATGTGCTTGGTCGGGTAGCAATCATGTGCCTACGGATATCCGCCGGTAACCCCTGGATGTACCTCTTGATCTTTCATGACAGACGCGTCACCTGGTCCGGCACCAGCCGTGCCATTTCTTTGAATTTAATGGTGTACTGCTGATGTGTCATGGTTCCCGCCTCTAGCTACAAGAACTCTCTCAACCTTATCCACCTTCCTATAAGGACAGAACTCCTCAATCACCAATTTCTTCAGCTTAGACCACCTCATTCTTCCAATCGCCGGACTACCCTCGACTTGGACAATGTTGTCCCACCAACACAGAGCCGAGTCCACAAATGAGTGGGCAACAAACTTCACCTTTTGATCCTCGCGACACTCGCTGATATCAAGAACGACTTCCATCTCTCTCACCCACCGGTGAGCAACAGCAGCAGTGCCATTTCCATCAAAAGTTGGCGGCTTGCATCTCATAAATGCCCCATAGTTACCGACTCGTGTCGCCTCATGCACAGGCTCTTCTTCCTCCTCCTCATCATCGGAGAGGATCGTCTCAGTCTTGGGCCGTCTTCTTTCACCCGCAGGTCTGCTCCTTTCCTTCCTTTCCCTCTCTCGAACAACTTTTATAACTTCAGTCACCACAGACGGTAAGATCATCTTGCATGACCTGATGCACCTCCTCTACAACAGCCTCCTTCACTAAGGCCCTCAGATTAGCACTCTTATCTCCACCCTCTGGATGAGGGGTCTCGGGTTCTTCATGAACCACCATTTCGGATCTCAGCCTTCCTCTTGTGACCCGTGGTTGAGCACCATGTCCACCACGACCTCCACCATGTGAAGCCTTAGAAGATCTACCACCACCCATCCTCTACGCGTGCTATAAGATTCAAACACCAACACGGTCATTCAAGGTAATAGCTCATTTTATGTCAAGTATAGTAACTCCCTAATTACAGTGGCAAGTTGTGATTAGCCACTTACTTTACTCTTCATACCCCAGGCATTTCCTATCCTGACTACATTACTATCTAAATCTATTATAAACACATAGATCAAATACCATGCGCACGTAATGCCATTTAACATTAAGAAAATACCTCATGGCACACAGCTACTAGGACTAACATCCCTTCCCTTTCTGTTCCATTTTCAGTTTAGTTTAGGGATCATTATGCAGCGGTAACACTTTAAACAAATATTTCATTTCCTTTAAATAAACACTTTTGCAAAATAATACATTGTTCATTACAAAATATAGTTCGTTCGCATTACAATGCAAAAACATTATACAAAAGAATGCCATCCAAAAATGCAAAGTAGCTGCCCCGCGCCATCCTTAGCAATGCTCACCTGCCAACTAGAAAATGCATACAAATTCAGTGTTGCTAAGTGAGTTCTAGTTTTATAAAAACTTTGCATTACCTTCCATTTGTTAAAACATTTTCATTACTATCACACGTGATCACACATCGTACATACATCAAGGTAATCATTATTATCTTCATCATCGTTCGTTTCATACATTTTGCACGTTTCGCACATTTCGTACTTATCGCATATTTCATACTTTTATTATCTTTCACTTCTATCTAGGTCATGTCATGTACTTAACCCCCCTCTAGAGCACCAAGCAATTCATCTAGGGTTAAACGACAAGGACCCCATATCGTACGTATGGAGTGGTCACTGGGAAAGACTCCCCCTGTGTGTGTGAACTCTTATGGGTTAGCCAAGATCGCATGTTGTATAACACACAGTAATTAGGAAATCGCACGTATTGGAGCAGTCACCAAGACTGAACTCTTACTATTTGTATGAACCCTTATGAGTTAGCCAAAATCGCACGCTGTAGACACACACAGTTGAGCTAACAACTCTCAATGAGTTGTGAACCTCCATTCATTTGCTTGCAAGGCTTTTCATTCATTCATTCATTATGTTCCACTTTTATTATCTTAAATCTTTCACTTCGTTAAGATAATACTTTACGTTCATTATCAATATCACACCACGTAAAGTCACGTCATCATACGTAACAACGAACATAAGAAAACATATCGTACATAACATACATAGCTCACATAATCAACATACATCAGTATCATCATACACAACATCAATCATACATCATCCTAAACATCATGCAACATACATTCAAATACATAGACATATGCATATCAAGCATGAATCATCATACACTTAACTGACCCACCACGGGTTAGCAAGGGTTCAGGGGTGGCAGCCCCTGACAGCGGGGTCCTAGGGGCAGCAGCCCCTTGTGGGGTCCAAGGGGCAACGCCCCTAGCCGGGGTCGCGTTGACCTGGACTTAGTGAGTAGCTTTAAAACCTCTTAAAACGTATATTTAGTATGCATTTCCAGCCCCAAAGTAGTTCAAAACCTTTAAAATAGGGGATCTAGAACTCACCTAGACTCAGTGAGTAGCTTCTCAATCAAGTTTTCAAAGCAAGGGTTGCACTACACAGCCTATTGTTAAGTTAACACTTAAGGGAGTTAGTTTCTGCCTATTTTTGCTCCTAATTTCGTTGCAAGATTAGCAGTTTCGCTGCTAGTTTCGCCAGCAGTTTCGCTGGCAGGTTCGCTCGCAGTTTCGCTGGCAGGTTCGCTCGCAGTTTTGCTAGCATCTTCGCTGCAAGTTTTGCTGCCAGTTTCTTCCAACTTTCGTAGGAAAACCATGTCTCCGAAACTACCTGCGAAACTATAGTTTCGCAGGAAGATCCACAGTTTCACTACACGAATACATAATTTCGTTGGATGAACCTGCAATTTCGTAGAACGGGTTGAAAAATACGAACCAACCCATTTTTGACCCAAAACTTCAATATTTTACATCCAAAACCTTGGTTTATCACCCAATAAGCTTTATCTAAGCTTCTTACGTGTTTTCTTACACAAAAACATGAGTTTTGGGTGAATCTTTGCCACTTTCAAAAACCCAAGCCCTAGAATCTGGGTTTACATCAAAAGGAACGATTAAATGATGGATTCTTGGTCTTTTACTGTTGCTTGGATGCCCACGAACACCGGTTTTCAATCCTAAGATCAACCGAGCCTTGAATCTTCACTTCTCTCTACTTTCTCTCTTTACTCTCTCTCTCTCTAGAACTAGAGTGTTGAGTTGCAAATGAGAGTTGCACAAGCTGATCTGTTTATATATACCAGGCATTCCCAGGACCTTATACTCATCAAACTCACAATCCAAAGAGTTAATTCAGTCCATAACCCATATCCATCTTATTTTCATTAAATGGTCTCATCTAAGCCCATTATTATCACCTGGTTCGCTTAGACTTTATTCGGGGCGTTACATTTTTGGCTTTATATATTTGCTTAGTCTTGGCAATAATGTTAAGAGCATTAAGGCCTTAAATAAGTACTTGCAGTGTAGAAATCATTAGAATAAAAATAACATGAAATAAGTAGTTGATAGAGTGATATGACGGATAAAAGAGGAGAAAATGTGAGACAAGGTGAAGGAAGTCATAATACTGAAAAGCATGTAGATGATGCTTCATAAATATCAGTGCATTCATCTCGTCTTAATAATAATACAACGCTTATACTTGAGGAAATCTGTAGACAAATTTCCATTGAAGTGGGAAAGGCATTTGAAGCCAATATCCCATTTCTTCTAGCTAAAATACAAAATTCTATTAGAATTCTGCTAGAAGAAAAATTGCAAAAAAGAATGAAGTGATTATAGAAGAACCTATGAATAATATGTGAGTGGCGCCAATAGCTGAAGTTGAAAAACTTCACTACACGTATATAGACTTCATAGCTTGTAAAACATTGCAATTCAAAGGTGAAATTGACCCTTTGTTGAACCAAACATGGATAATAGCTATGGAGACTATTTTTGATAGATGTCATTGCGACCCGTGTGATGAAGTGATGTTTGCGACGAACCAGTTTTGTGAAAGAGCTAAAGACTGGTGGGATATGGTGTAGATGGAAAAAGGAAGAAAAAGAATAAGAAATAAGAAATTGTATGCTCAATAGTGAAAGCCAAGAATTACATACGACAAGCACATCAAGTGTTTCTAACCTACATGGCAACTCAAAGAGAAAATACTTAATGAAGTCTTTGTAATTAACAAATTCTCTAACATGTTCCCTGATGAGCTACTGGGCGTTCCACCAGAAAGAGAAGTCAAATTCAAAATCGATTTAGTTCCTAGGGCTAAACCTGTGGCTAAATCACCATATCTACTCGCACCAAACGAGATGAAGGAGTTGATGTCTCAACTCCAATATTTATTACCTTGGGTCGAGCCTATATTGTTCGTTAAAAATAAGGACAGTAGCATGCGAATGTGCATTGATTACCTTGAATTGAATAAGCTAATCATCAAGAATAGGTACCCTTTGTCTAGAATTGATGATCATTTTGACCAATTACAAGGTGCTAGCTGGTTCTCAAAGATTGATTTAAGGTCAGGTTATCATCAAGTTAAGGTACGAGAAGAAAATGTACCTAAGAAAACTTTGTGTACTCGTTATGGGCACTATGAATTCATTGTGATGCCATTTGGTCTAACAAATGCTTAGCAGCTTTCATGGATCTCTTGAATCGAGTATGTAAACCTATGCTTGATTGTTCTATCATTGTTTTTATCAATAATATTCTTATTTATACATGATCTGAAGATGATTATGCTTAACATCTTCGTGAGGTTCTCAATGTACTACGAAAAGAGAAGTTATATGCAAAATTTTTTAAATGTGCATTCTAACGTCGAGAAGTACAATTCTTAGGTCATGTGGTGAATATGGAGGGTATTTTGGTGGATTCCGCCAAAGCTAATGTTGTAGCTGATGCTTTAAGCGGAAGGAGAGTTACACCCCAATTAAAGTAAAGTCATATAAACTGATTGTGAATTCAGACTTGTTTGATCAAATTAGGGTTGCGCAAGTGGAGGCGTTGAAAGAGGAAAATTTAAAGTGGGAATAGATTATTGGTCAAGTCCATCTACTTGAGCAGAATAAAAAAGGAATTAAAATTTGTTTTGGACGAATTTGGATTCCTTGGACTTCTAAAGTCAAAACATTGATTCTTGATGAGACACATAAATCGAAATATTCAATTCATCCAGGTGCGACAAAAATGAATAACGATTTGAAGAAAGACTATTGGTGGTCTGGAATGAAAAGTGATATTGTTAAATATGTTGAGAAGTGCTTGGCTTGTTTACAAGTTAAAGCTGAACATCAGAAGCCATACGATAAAATGCAACCACTAGAAATTCCATTATGGATGTGGGAGCATATTACAATGGATCTAGTGAAGAAACTTCCTAAAACTGCCGAAGGATATGATTCAATATGGGTAATAGTTGATCGTTTGACAAATAGTGCTTAGTTTATACCCATTCATGAAAACTATTCTTCTGAATGACTGGCAGAAGTATACGTTAACGAGGTGGTATCAAGGCATGGTGTGCTAGTATCTATTTTATCAGATAGAGACACACGTTTCACTTATAGATTTTGGAAGAAATTTCAAGATGAAATGGGCACCAAATTATTAACCAGCATAGCATATCACCCGCAGACAGATGGACAAAGTGAAAGAATGATTTAAACGCTCAAAGATATGTTACGTTCATGTATTCTTGATCTTGGTGGCTGTTGGGAACTTTTTTACCTTTAGCAGAGTTCTCTTGTAATAACAGTTATTATTCGAGCATTGGAATGCCCCCGTTTGAAATGTTGTACGGTAGAAAGTGCCGCACTCCTGTATGTTGGGAGAGGTCGGTCAAAGAGAACTTGCTAATAAAGATGTGGTGGAGGCAACAAATGAAAAGATTGATCAAATAAGAGCTCATTTAAAGGCTACTCAAGATCGAGAAAAGTCGCATGCTAAGAAACGAAGATGACCAATTGAATTTCAGGTAGGAGACTATGTTATCTTGAAATTCTCTTCATTGAAAGGTGTGATTCGTTTATGTAAACATGTCAAGTTAAATCCACTGTTTATTGGTCAATTTAAAATTATTGCTTAAGTGTGACAAGTGATGTATGGTCTGGAATTACCTGACGAATTAAAGGGTATCCATAACACATTTCATGTGTCATATTTACGAAAATGCTTGACTGATGAAACGACACACGTGTCGTTAAATGAAATAAAAGTGGATGAAAAGCTTAACTACATAGAAAATCCAGTAGCGATTCTTGATTGTAAAGTTAAGTAATTATGAAATAAAGAAATAAGTCAAGTAAAAGTACAGTGGAAACATCGGTGTGGTTCTAATACCACATGGGAAGCCGAGGATGAAATGAGGAAATATTACCCTGAGTTATTCAAGGTATGAGCAGGTTTTCAGGACGAAACTTAAATAAGTGTGTGAGAGTTGTAACATCCTGATTTATGGATGTAAATAAAATATCTAAAATATAAATTTAAAACATTATTTTACGAGTAAGTTTTGGGTTATAGTGTTATTGAATTATATTATGTTTAAGCGAGTGTTGATTTTGTTTAATATAATAGTAATAATAATACTAATAACAACAATAACAACAACAACAACAATAATAATAATATAATAATAATAATAATAATAATATAATAATAATAATAATAATAATAATAATATAATAATAATAATAATAATAAATTGAAGAGGCGGCCATGAAAGTTAATAAATTAATTAATTAATGAGTCAAACAACAAAATGAAGCCACATTGGTTCATCTCTTATTATATGTACACCTATATATTCAAAGAAGAACGGAAAAGAAACAACTTACAAAACTAAGAATTATACATGTAGATTGGCAAGAGTAAGATTTGAGCAATTGAATATAAGAATTGTGAGGCAATTTGAGGAGGACTTCGTCTGCATATTTAAGGAGTTATCTTTTAAGAAAGTAAGTAAACTAACTCATAATACATATTTATTTACATGTTACATGTTTTAGTTATCATAAGGTTGTATGATTTTTGTGGAGATGAAGCATGTTTAATTACATGAGATATATGTTCAGTAATATGCATGATTATGATTAAACTGATTATGGGGTATGGGTCATATATTTTATTTATTGGCTTTAAAGAAGATGTATAATTAAAATATATGTAAGGATTTTGGGTGTTGAAATCCCAAGAAATTTGGGTGTTGAACTCCACATATATAGAAAAGAGGAGTTAATTATATGTAAGGATTTCGGGTGTTGAAATCTCAAGGGGTTATATACAAGATGAGTTATTAATCCTCAAGGGTTAAAGATGAACCCATAAGGAATTCGGGTGTTGAATTCTTAAGAAGTAATGATGATTTAAATAAAAAGGATTTTGGGTGTTAAATCCCAATAAAAAAATATATGTTTTTGAAATAAAAAAAATATGTACTTTCTCAGTGAAAGCTAAAAAAATATGTTTTAAATGTTTTCAGGAAAAACACCAATACATGGTTAAAGCTTCAGGCGTGACTGGACTACCAAAGGAACCCTCCTCTCGTTTCATATTTAATGTATGGAATCTTGTAGAAAAATTTTGGAAAACATTTATTTTCCATGTAATACTTTTATATATTTTTTAAAATGATATGTCACTACGAGTAACAAATTTTGTTGTGAACTCAAAGCAAAACTCTGATATAATTGGTGAAAGTGTTTTAAAAAAAATATTAAAAATTGGTGTGTTTCAAAGGGCAAACCCCATGATCATGGTATTGTGGTACGGAACAAGTCAAGGTTGATGGTACAAGGATTTGCTCAAGAAGAAGTGATAGATTACATGGAAGTCTTTTCTCCCGTAGCACATCTTGAAGCAATAAGGATTTTTCTGGCTCATACCACAAACAAGCAATTCAAAGTGTATCAAATGGATGTCAAATGTGCCTTTCTCTATGGAGACATTGATGAAGAAATATATGTGTGTCAACAACCAGGGTTTGAGGATCCAGACTTTCCTCAGCAGGTATATAAGTTTGATAAATCTCTCTATGGTCTAGATCAAGCTCCTCGCATCTAGTACGAGACTCTAACACAATATCTTCTAAGAAATGGTTTTTCTCATGGCACCATCATATAACTTTATTCAAGAAAGAGGTGGATGGTGAGATGCTAATCGTGCAAGTCTATGTTGATGACATTATTTTTGGCTCCACGAATCCAAAGTTGTGTCGGGAATTTTAGAAGGTTATGCGAAGCCATTTTGAAATCAGAATGATTGGGGAGATGTGTTTTTTCTTTGGGCTGCAAGTCGAACAAAAGCTAGAAGGAATTCTCATTCATCAAGAGAAATATATCAAAGAGATTCTGAAGAAATTCAAGATGGATGATGCTTCTTCTAAACTAACTCCATTCACAGCTCAAACATGCCTCACTCTAGACAAGAACATGAAACCTATTAGTCCTCACCTATGCAGATCCATGATCGGTTCCCTAATGTATCTTACAGCAAGTCGTCCAGACATCACCTTTGTTGTAGGATACTGTGCTCGATACCAATCTGCCCCTAAGGAGTCTTATGAGATTGCCATTAGATGAATCTTTCGTTATCTTAAAGGCTCCTCTTGATTGGGTCTCTGGTATCCTTATGGTGGAAATTTTGATTTACATGCTTATTCTGATTGTGATTCTAATGGTTGCAGGTTAAATAGAAAATCTATCACTAGAGGCTGTCAATACTTGGAAACTGTATTGTATCATGGTAGAGCAAGAAACAGACTACTGTGTCTCTTTCCACGGTGGAGGCAGAGTATATTGCTGCTTCAAGTTGTTGCTCTCAAGTGTTATGGATACAACATCAGATGATTGACTATGGAATCATGTAAAGCCCCGTTCCCGGGCACGTCACAGCTGTTGGTTCATCGCACTTAAAACATTATAAAATATACATTAATTTTGCAGGGGAATTTAAAACTTTCATTTATAACTAAAACATGTCATTTACAACATTAATTTTCATCTCAAAATACATGACATGTCAAAATACGGATGCCAGTCTCAACTGCTCCCAGTAGCTTATGCATCCATGCCTGCAACTCCTCAGCATCAACATATATCTGTCAACTATCATGCATACAAAAGTCAGCGACGCTGAGTGTGTTCTAGTTTTAACAATAAAATACTTTACTTTCGTTAAAACTGTTCTTTCAAATTATACTATACTTTACATCATTCGTGATCACGCAACATACGTACCTACAGATAATATCATTATTATCTTCCATCATTACATCATTAACTTTGTTCATTCAACGTATTACATTATCGCTCATTTCTTTTTCTAGATCCGGTCAGACTTTACCCTCTTCGTGGCACTCAGCCACGATTACTGAGGTCGAATGATGAGGATCCTGTTCTGTACTTTATTACGATAATTCATTTACGTTCATTCATACGTTCGTTCTTTCATACATGATCTTTCGTTCATTACTCATTATTACTCGAATCTTGTCTCTTGCAATATCTCAAGTCCGAAGACTAATGCTGTGCTGGGGCCTGCTCACAAACCCTCAACTCATGTCCGAAGACTGACACAACACCGTGATACGCGACAAAGATCCTATATGAGTCAATCACAGGGATTGAACTCCATCCGAGTCTGTTGCAACACAAAGTCGCTCACCTCATTATCTCGTCTCATGCAATATCCCCGACTCATGTCCGAAGACTGATACTGTGCCGGGGCCTGACAAACAAACCCCCAACTCATGTCTGAAGACTGACACAGTACCGGGATACGCGACACGGATCTCATCATCCGTCACTTTCGTCATATGCAATACTCCCGAATCATGTCTGAAGACTGATATTGTGCCGGGGCCTGCTCACAAACCCCCTACTCATGTTCGAAGACTGACACAGTACCGGAGTACGCAAGTTGTATCATGTCTCATGCAATACCCCCGACTCATGTCCGAAGCCTGATACTGTGCTGGGGCCTGACATACAAACCCCCGAATCATGTTCGAAGATTAAAACAATAACGGGATACGCGACAAGGACCTCTTTCGAGTCTGTCGCGACACAAAGTCGCTCACCTTATACATATGCTTGCAAGGCTTTCTATACTTTCTCTTTTATTCATTCATTTATTCATGCATGCATTCATTCATTTTCCTCTTTTCATTATCTTCCACTTTACGTTACATAATACTTTCATTACATTTATTAACGTTCAATGCAAAGCCAAGGGAAGACATACGTACATAATAAGAAACATACATATAATCATAAAGATACACCAATACAGGCACATCATACATGCATAACACGCATAAGCCATCACATCATAACCAGGCCTATCTCCCCATATTACCCCGTAAAAACCACTTGGAAAACCTCAA
Organism: Flaveria trinervia; assembly: GCA_025506515.1. Taxonomy (NCBI): domain Eukaryota; kingdom Viridiplantae; phylum Streptophyta; class Magnoliopsida; order Asterales; family Asteraceae; genus Flaveria; species Flaveria trinervia. The sequence goes on along the minus strand of CM046444.1, from coordinate 108,387,719 downwards.
GTCCAAAGTGGGCGCATGGGTCCTTCCAGGCGCATGGGCATAAAAATTCTATGTATAAAACAGTCTGGGCGCATGGGTACTATTTGGGCGTTTTTGCCCTGTTCAGGCGCATCAACACTTAACATTTCACTTGGGCGCATGGGCACTGCTTAGGCGCATGGCCAACACTTAGCCGTTTCAATCTCTAGGACGCATGGGCACTATTTAGGCGCATGGCCAACCCTTGGGTGCATGGCCAACACTTAGATGCATGGGCCAACATGCTGGGCGCATGGGCCACTATTTAGGCACATGACCCACCCTTGGGCGCATGACCAACACTTAGACGCATGGGCCAACATGCTGGGCGCATGGGCCACTATTTAGGCGCATGACCCACTCTTGGGTGCATGGCCAACACTTAGGCGTCTGGTCACTCATGTTGGACGCATGGACAACTGTTTGGGCGCATGAACCACTGTTCATGTTCATCAGACATTCTGAAATCTTTTCTATGCTACCCATTCACCCGATAATCATTCTAAGCATACCAAAACATAGATCTAACATACTAAGGCCATCAAAGCATGCTAAACATTATCTATACCCATAATCATCACTATAACATGCATAGATACATACAACATTCGGACATAAATCTGTAAATCCATGGTTTTACTTGAAAACATCACTTGGTATGCATAATAGCCCCAAATCAATTGAAAATCCATAAAAGAGGGGTTCTAGAAACTCACCTTTAGCAGCTTTTGAGCAGCACTCTTCCCGTTCGAGACCCACTTCGATTCAATTCCTTGAATCCCGAACATAAACTCTAAACAACCGAAACTTTGGTCAAGAACTCAATACTCAACTGAAACTAAGCTCAAGGAAGAGAAGACTTACATTTTCAGCTTCTTCTTGCTCTTTCTCTCTCTAGAACCGAGCTCTCTTTCTCTCTTCTTCTTTTCAGCCGTGAAGAAGATGATGGAGAAAGAAGAATGGCAACCATGCCCTTTAATATCTTTAAAATATAAAAAGTGTACTTTGTACACTTTTTCCCCTCCATTTGTGCACAATTTCCATTCCTTCCACTTACTTTTCTTTTCCTTTTGTTTGAATAAAATTTCGGGGTGTTACAAATCAACTATCTCCATACTCTATTATTCTGTGACAATGAAGCAGTCTATGGAATGGCAAAGAATCCAAAACACCATTCCTGCACCAAGCACATCGAGACAAAGATTCATGTCATGTGTGATCTCCATGTTAGGATTGATATCATTTTAAAACTTGTTTTTTGAATTGTCTCATGCACTTATTGTACATATTCCTTCTATTGTTGTCTCTCTTTTTTTTCACTTTAATCTCCATAGTCCTTCATTATTTTACATAAAATAATAAATAAATAAATAATATTAATAAAAATAATAAAAATAATATATATATATATCATTTTGCACTTTAAAATTTCTTCAATCTTGTAGATTCGTAAAAATTTTGGGGGAGAATAATAAATGTTTTCTTCTCTTTATTTTAGAGTTCTCGTAAATAAATTTTTTGTTGCTTGAAAGATACGAAGGAGGTCAACAATATTGAGTTGGGATATGCTTGATAGGCTCAGCCAAAATACGAATTTGACAGTGATCTTGTGTCTAAACTAATAGGATAAGAAAGTTACTATCTTAGATTATCCCCTTGACATTTTTTGCCTTCACAAAATCACAAGTGCTTGTCCGAAATGGATTAAGAACGTGATACCTCTTCTTTGATTTGTTTTTGGAGTATGCTTGTTTCTCTTCCCCAAATTATCCTATTAGCTACTTGCTAAATCCTTTTTGTATCAAAGAAGCACCTTGTTGTATATTATGACGTTTTTCTCTCCTCTACTATGTTTGAACATTGGCCTGGAGTGATTATCTCCTCTATTAAGTGTAAGTATAGACCTAGCACCCTCATCGGCACGTCATGATGATCTTCTTTGTTATACATGAGTATAGACCTGAAGCTCTCATCTATCTTAATCAAATAAGCATTTCCTCTAATATACATGAGTATAGACTTGGAGCTCTCATCATTTGACATCTACAAGGTTTGTGCTTCTTTTCTAAGATCTTTGTTCTTCTTAATGGGATAATCATACAGAGTGTGTCATTTGTTCAATATATCATGAGGACAAGATAAGTTTTATTGACAAATGTTTGTGGGGACTGAGTCATTTAAGTCTTCTTTAATCGAAACAAAAACATGATAACAGAAGTTGCAGTTCACATGTTGAAAAGAATAAGGCATGGGCTTAAAACGACAAATATATCAGCAATCCCGCCAAACTCTAATTCTCTAGAAAATCTCTTCAGTTTTTGTCTTTCTATATCCTTTTATTTTCCTTTATTTTTGTCAAAAGGGGTGAAATTTTGTTAGGTCTTGTGCGGCATTTTCTTTTCTGAGTCTTTTATTTTTGTCTTTACCTTAACTCTTTTCTAAATAATCATATATTAAAAAAATAGAAAATTATAAGGTTTTAGGTTTCAGTGAAACTATAGATTCGCTAGTAGTTTAGGTGTGCTAAACTATAGATTTGCCGACACTTTCGCTCATTTCTAAGTCATTCTAATCAAAACATGTACCGGGCGAAACTACAGTTTTGTTGTCAGCGAAACGAAGTGTTATATTGTAAGGCCCCGTTACCGAAACTCTCATAGCTAGTCAATCATCGCACATAAAACATATATTTACATTAACTTCAATAAAACATTGCAGCGCAAAACATTTAAACCATCATTTTATTTCATTATAATAATCGCTTTTGCAAAATAATACAACATTCATTAGAGAATATCGTTTGTTCGCATTACAATGCAAAAACATTATACAAAAGAATGTCATCCAAAATCAGCCAAGTAGCTGCCCCGTGCCATCCTCAGCAACAATCACCTACCAACTAGAAAATGCATAAAAATTAGCATTGCTGAGTGAGCTCTAGTTTTATAAAACATTATATTACCTTTGATTCGTTAAAACATTTTCTTTACTACCACACGTAATCACACATCATACGTACATCAAGGTAATAGTTATTATCTTCTTTCATCGTTCATTTCGTACATTCCACACATTTCTAGTTATCGCACTTTTCAGACATTTATTATCTTTTCACTTTTATCTAGCTCCTGTCGTATGCTTAACCCCCCTCTTGAGCACAAAGCCATATCATCTAGAGTTAAGCGACAAGGACCCCATATCGCACATATCACATGTATTGAGTACTCACATAGACTAACTCCCCCTATATGTGAACCCTTAAGGGTTAGCCAAGATCGCATGTTATAAACACACAGTTGAGCTAAGAACTCTCAATGAGTTGTGAACCTCCTTTCATTTGCTTACAAGACTTTTTGTTCGTTCATATGTTCCACTTTCATTATCTTAATCTTTCACTTCGTTAAGATAATACTTTATGTTCATTATCATTGTAAGGCCCCGTTTTCGGAGACCTCACAGTTGGTCATTCATATCATTAAATACATTAAATGTCATAAATTTAAATGCTTAAGTAGCGGAATTATTTTAACAAAAGCCATTCATTTCATTAAAACACTGTTGTTGAGCAATACACTACTGTTTAACTAATTACAAAAGAATTGTTTAATTGCATTACAAAACAACATCAATAACAAGTATGAATGGATGTCAGTCTTTCCCTGCCGAGTAGCTTCACCCTCATGCCATCCTCAGCAATAATTACCTGCCAATTGAAAATGTATAAGAGTTAGCTTTGCTGAGTGAGTTCTAGTTTTAAAAGTAATAAAATACTTTGTGTAAGGTATATGTATGAAAATACTCTTTTTGTGAAAATTCATCTCTTTATACGTGAGCACGCATTAACTATGCAATCAAGTAATGCGTTTCTCTTTACTGTATGCCTTGTTTACTCTGTATTCTTTTATCTATATCATTCACTGTCTATGTGGATCAATGAGCAATACCCTAAACTATGTGCGCGGGGGAAATGGTGTTGGGCCCTCTGTTCCCACAAAGGGCTCTACAAACTGTATACAAGGCTGACCCAGACACCTAGGGTACGCTGCAAAGGTTCGCCAATCTCAATTGACTGGCCCCGTGTGCACCTTAGGGTATCTAACTCGCATCACAGTTGATCTAACGACCTCATGGTCGTGCACCTCCTATAAGCTTGCAAGACTTGTTAACATTTTAAATTATGTTCTACTTCTCTTCTTTATTACTCTTTTACTTTATTATTAGTAATACTTTATGTTATGATAGTAAACACACCACATAAAATCACACACTAATAATAATACTAATAAGGAACAATCATAAGGCAATCATAATAATGCATGAAAACAAAGCATTTAATAGCCCTAGTCAAACCTCGGTCAAAACCCTAAAAGCACAGACTCCCAAAAAATTTTTGTAATAAATTCTAAGTGTTAGGCGCATCAAGACTATTTGGGCGCATGAGCCCTGTGTAGGCGCTTCATCACTATGCAGGCGCATCAGCCTACTCTTAACTGTTTTAACACTTAGGCGCATGAACTATTCAGGCGCATTGGCACTATTCGGGCGTATGGTCCATTCGAACGCATGGGCACTTAGGCGCATGAACACTTAGGCGCATGAACTCTTCGGACGTATGGGCACTATTTGGGCACGTGAACACTTAGTCATCTGGCTAATACTCTAGGCGCATGAGGGCGCTGTTCAGTCGCATGAGTTACACTTAAATATTTCTAAGGCAATTCAGGGGCATGAGCCTTATTTAAGCGCATGAACCTTCTGTTAACATGTTCCTAAGGTATTTTCAATCCCAAACATCATACTAATCATTTCCAAGCTTATTAAGGCTATTCTAAACATGAACAACCTATAAGCATCTAAGAATCATCATCAACATGCATAATATATACGGGTATATGTACAATAATATTGTAAAATCGTTTTTAATACATTTTCAACCCCAAGAAGAGTTTAAAAGAAGTAAAACCGGGGTCTAGAAACTCACCTGGTGCAACTTTGGGTGTATCTTCCTTCTAACCCGTATGTAATGAGTTCAAACACCTAGAAAACCCACCAAACACACACACAGACGAACACACACACAAACACATAAGCATATAAGCATATAACCGAGACAAAACCCATCATAAGCACTTAAAACCCATGAATTCTTAACTTGAATTCGACCTCTTCTTCTTCTTCTTCTTCTAACCAAGAGTATTTTCCAGCTCTATTTCTTTCTCTCTCTAAAATGACAGATGGTATGTGTGTAGAAAAGATGATGGGCGGCCATGCCACCTTTATCAGCAACTTTTCAAAGATTTTGTCCTTTTAGACACTTTTAGTCCCTCTACTTGGGCTTTATGGCTTTTCTTTCTTTTATTCTTCATTTCTTGTCTTTCTCTTAAAAGAATAACCGGTTGTTACAAGTCCACCCCCTTATTTAGGTTTCTTCCCCGAAACCTGTTATTCCTCAAATAGATGAGGGTAATCCTGCCTCATCTCCTCCTCAGTCTCCCATGTAGACTCGGATCCCTTTCTGTGCCTCCACTGTACGCGCACAAGAGGAACCACTTTATTCCTTAGTCTCTTCTCTTTTCGATCAATGATTGCCACTGGTTGCTCCACGTAATTGAGCATTTCGTCTACTTTGATATCCTCCAGTGGAACAGTCATGTCTTCATCAGCTAAGCACTTTCTCAGATGAGACATGTGGAATGTCGGGTGAATTCCACTTAACTCATCTAGTAACTCCAATTTATAGGCCACCTCTCCTACTCGAGTGATGACTTGAAAAGGGCCTATGTACCTTGGGCTCAACTTGCCCCTCTTCCTAAATCGGATGATACCCTTCCAAGGTTAGACCTTCAACATAACCCGGTCACCCACCTGAAACTGAATCGGTCTGTGTCATTTATCAGCAAACGACTTTTGTCTATCTTTGGCTGCCTTCATGAAGGACTTGATCTTTTCAAGCTTTTCAGTTGTAGCCTTGATTACCTCGATGCTCCCTAATTCCTTCTGACCAATATCACCCCAACAAACGAGTGTTCTGCATCTCCTACCGTATAGCATCTCATAGGGTGGCATACCAATGCTGACTTGATAGCTGTTGTTGTATGAGACTTCGGCTAACGGTAGGTGGTCATCCCAACTTCCTCCAAAATCAATCACACATGCTCGATGCATCTCTTCTAATGTCTGAATGGTCCTTTCTGACTGACCATCCTTTTGGGGATGATAAGCCGTGCTAATACGTAACCTCGTCCCCATGGCGTCATGGAATTTCCTCCTGAATTTAGATGTAAACCGGGTGTCACGATCAGACACAATAGACACCGACACACCATGACGAGTTACAATTTTCTTGATGAACAGGTCAGCCAAACTCTAAGATGAATATGTCTCGCGGATTGGTAGAAAGTGAGCACTCTTGGTTAGACGGTCAACAATCACCCATATGGCATCGTACCCTTTCGAAGTACGTGGCAGCTTCCGGAGTACGCGGCAGCTTCATAATGAAGTCCATGGTGATGTGCTCCCACTTCCATTCCGGTATATCCAAAGGTTTAATCTTCCCATACGGCTTCTGATGTTCGGTCTTCACCTGTAAGCAAGTAAGGCACTTACTCACATACCCCACCACTCGTGCTTCATACCTGGTCACCAATAATCTTTCTTCATATCTTGATACATTTTTGTGGCACCGGGATGAATGGAGTATCAAGTCTTATGAGCTTCATCCATATTTTTTTCCCGTAGATCCCCAAAACGAGGAATCCACACCCGTCCAAATCGAGTTTTAACACCAAGTGTGTTTTCACCCAATTCCCCAACCAGACCTCTCATCCTTTCAGAGTTAAGATGATCTTCTTTCAGTGCCTGATCTTGAAACTCCTTGACTTGTTTCATCACATCAGAGGTCATGCTCAGTTGATAGCTTTCACGCGAATCGGCTTGGGCCTCTTTTTTCGGCTAAGGGCATCAGCCACTACGTTAGCCTTACCCGGATGGTAGTGGATCTCGCAATCATAATCTTTTATGAGCTCCAACCACCTTCTCTGCCGCATGTTCAGATCTTTTTGCTCGAAAAACTAATTCAAGCTCTTGTGGTCAGTGAAAATGGTGCACTTCGTCCCGTACAGATAGTGCCTCCAGATCTTTAGTGCAAAGACCACGGCTACTAGCTCCAGGTCATGAGTAGGATAGTTAACCTCATGCACTTTCAATTGTCGGGATGCGTAGGCTATCACCTTGCCTTGTTGCATCAACACACAACCCAACCCCGAGAAGGAAGCATCTGAATAAACCACCAAATCCTTGCTTCCTTCGGGTAGTGACAAGACAGGGGCTTGGGTCAGTCTTGCCTTCAACTCCTCAAAAGCCCTTTCTTGCTCTTGACCCCACACGAACTCCACATCCTTACGAGTCAACTTAGTCAACGGGGAGGCTATCTTGGAGAAGTCCTGAATGAACCTTCGATAATATCCCGCCAATCCCAAAAAACTACAAATCTCGGATGGCGTCTTTGGAGACTTCCATTACATCACTGCCTCCACCTTTGCGGGGTCTACCATAATCCCATCAGGATTCACCACATGACCTAAGAATTGAACTTCGCACAACCAGAATGCACACTTGGAGAATTTGGCATACAATCTCTCCCTTCTTAAGGTCTCCAACACCTCCTGAATGTGACCGGCATGCTCTTATTCGCTCTTCGAGTAAATCAGGATATCATCAATGAACACAAACACCGATCTATCTAACATTGGCCAGCACACTCGATTCATCAAATCAATAAAGGCAGCTGGCGCGTTAGTTAGACCAAAAGACATAACGAGGAACTCGTAGTGTCCATAACGCGTACGGAAAGCTGTCTTAGGAATGTCTTGTTCCTTCACCTTCAATGATGGTAGCCAGATTGTACATCTATCCTCGAACCAACTGGCACCTTGGAGCTGGTCGAACAAGTCATCAATCCTTGGTAACGGGTACCGATTCTTCACCGTCAACTTGTTCAACTCTCGATAGTCAATGCACATTCGCATACTTCTGTCCTTTTTCTTTTCAAACAATATTGGAGCACCCCATGGAGAGATACCCGGTCGAATGAATCCCTTATCCATTAACTCCTGCAATTGGCTCATGAGTTCCTTCATCTCAGTTGGAGCTAATCGATATGGTGTTTTGGCAACGGGTTGAACACCGGGTATCAAATCAATTTGGAACTCAATCTCGCGATCTGGTGGCACGCCGGTAAGTCTTCCGGGAATACGTCCGGAAAGTCGCACACTACCGGTACCTCAGATAATTGCGGTACCGACGCTTCCACATCTTTTACGTATGCCAAGTAGGCACTACATCCACGCTTCATGCACTTCCCCGCCACCGCTATCGAAATCAACTTCGGGATCGTAGTAACGCGATCTCCATAAATCGTAACCAAACTCCCAGCGGGCGCAACTAATAGAATCATCTCCTTGCGACATACGATGTTTGCTTCGTAGGTTGCTAACCAGTCCATCCCTAGTACTACATCAAATTCACCTAGGAGCATCACGTGTAACCTAGCAGCAAACCTATGACCTTCTAGTTCTATGGCAAAGTCCTCTATCACATCAGTAATTCTAGTGGACTTACCAATAATGGTTTCTACATCGAATGGTTCACTAACATTTCTACTACTAATGGGCAACTTAGCACAGAAAGTAGTGGAAATAGAACTCCTACTAGCACCGGAATCAAACAATACAAAGGCACAAGTTTGGTTAACTAGAAACATACCTGACACAACATCGGGATCAGCTCTGGCTTCCTCCCGGGTCATAGTGTAAGCTCTAGCACTTGCCCTCTGCCCTCCTTCCTCCGGCTTCTTCTTCGCCCCAGAGCTCTCTGCTCTCGGCTTCTTATAGTCTTTGGTCGAATGGCCCTCCCCGCCACAGTTGTAGCACTTCAGCACCCTACAATCTCTAGCGATGTGGCCAGGCTTGCCACACTTGAAGCATACATTCATTCCCATCCTGCACTCACATGTATGCTCCCTTCCGCACCTGCCACACTTTTTCAGCTCTGATCTTGACGACACCCCACGGTCGTCCACCTTCATCTTCTTGTTGTTTGGAGTGAAACCACCACGTCCGAACCTTTTCCCATTCCAGTTCTTACCATCCCCACTTGTCTTCTTCACCTCCACCACAGTCCCCTCTCGCTCATCATACAATCTACCTGCCAAATCCACCACCAATTAAATGGTGTTTGGCTGAGCAGCAATCAGGTGCATGCGAATGTCAGCCGACAGTCCCTGGATGTACCTCTTGATCTTCCTTGACACTGACGTCACCTGATCCGGCACCAGCCTCGCTATCTCGTTGAATTTAGTTGTGTACTGCTGGTGGGTCATGGTTCCTGCTTCAAGTTGCAAGAACTCCCTCTCGATTTTATTGAGTTCCCTATGAGGACAGAATTCCTCGATCACCAACTGCTTAAACTCCTTCCATCGCATTCTCCCGATGGCTCTGGCACCCTCAGCTTGGACAACATTGTCCCACCAACAAAGCGCTGAATCAAAGAAAGAGTGAGTTGCGAACTTCACCTTCTAGTCCTCGCAGCACTCACTGATCTCCAAGACTGCCTCCATCTCCCTCAGCCAGCGGTGAGCAGCAGTAGCAGTTGCCATCAAAAGTCAGGGGCTTACACTTTTGGAATGCCCTATAACTGCACCCTCCGGTTGCTACCCCCACTACGTCATCCCCCTCTACACCGGACAACACCGTCTCAGGCTCCAGTTGTTCCTCCTCCCCTTTGCTTCCCTTACCCGATGACGCCTTTCTAGTCTCCTTCTCTCTCCTTTCCTCGCTTCTCACGACCCTAAGGACTTCAGTCACCATAGACGGTAAGACTGTTTGCATGACCTGGTGTACTTCGTCAGCAATCGCCTCCCTAGCTGAAGCACTCAAGCTAGCATTCTCATTCTCTTCGCTCCGGCCATGAACCTCAGGGTTCTCGTGGGTCGTCTCAGGAGCCTTAGCTCTATTTCTAGTCATACGTGGACGGCCTCTGCCTCTAGGAGTCTTGGAAAATTTCTGCCCAGCCATCCTCTAACACACTGTAAGATTCAAACACTAGCGCGATCATTCAAGGGAATGGCTAAGTTTATGTCAAGTATAGTAAGTCCCTAATTACAATGGCCAGTTGTGATTAGCCACTTACTTTACTTTTCATACCCCAAGCCTTTCCTATCCTTACTTAATCAGTATCTAAATATACTAAGAGCACATAAATCAAATAACGTACGCACATAATACCGGTTAGCATTAAGAAAAGACATACCTTATGGCACGTAGCTACTCGGGCTGACATCCCTCCAATTGTCCCATTTTAAGTTTAGGTTTTAAAATTTTATTTAACCCAATTCTCTTAAACTTTGGCTCTAATACCAACTTGTAAGGCCCCGTTCCCAGAGACCTCACAGTTGGTCATTCACAGCATTAAATACATTAAATGTCATAAATTAAATGCTTAAGTAGCGGAATTATTTTAACAAAAGCCATTCAATTCATTAAAACACTGTTGTTGAGCAATACACTACTGTTTAACTGATTACAAAAGAATTGTTTAATTGCATTACAAAACAACAGCAATAACAAGTATGAATGGATGTCAGTCTTTCCCTGCCGAGTAGCTTCACCCTCGTGCCATCCTCAGCAATAATTACCTGCCAACTGAAAATGTATAAAAAATAGCGTTGCTGAGTAAGTTCTAGTTTTAAAAGTAATAAAATACTTTCTGTAAGGTATATATATAAAAATACTCTTTCTGTGAAAATTCATCTCTTTATACGTGATCACGCATTAACTCTAGAATCAGGTAATGCTTTTATCTTTACTGTATGCCTTGTTTACTTTGTATTCTTTTATCTTTATCTTTCACTGTCTATGTGGACCAATGAGCAATACCCTAAACTATGTGCGCGGGGGAAATGGTGCCGGGCCCTCTGTTCCCACAAAGGGCTCTACATACTGTATACAAGGATAACCTAGACACCTAGGGTACGCTACAAAGGTCCGCCAATCTCAATTGACTGGCCCCGTGTGCATCTTAAGGTAGCTAACCTGCATCATAGTGAGCTAACGACCTCATGGTTGTGCACCTCCTATAAGCTTGCAAGACTTGTTAACATTTTAAATTATGTTCCGCTTCTCTTCTTTATTACTCTTTCACTTTATTACTAGGAATATTTTACGTTATGATAGTAAACACACCACGTAAAGTCACACACTAATAATAATAATAATAATAAGGAACAATCATAAGGCAATTGTAATAATGCATAAAAACAAAGCATTTAATAGCCCTAGTCAAACCTCGTTCAAAACCCTAAAAGTACAAACTCCCAAATAAATTTTGTAATAAATTCTAAGTGTTAAGCGCATCAAGACTATTTGGGCGCATGAGCCCTGTGTGGGCGCTTCATCACTATACAGGCACATGAGCCTACGCTTAACTGTTTTAACACTTAGGCACATGAACTATTCAGGCGCATGGGCACTATTCGGGCGTATGGTCCATTCGGACGCATGGGCACTTAGGCGCATGAACTGTTCAGACATATGGGCATTATTTGGGCGCATGAACACTTAGTCATCTGGCTAATATTCTAGGCGTATGAGGGCACTATTCAGGCGCATGAGTTACACTTAAATATTTCTAAGCCAAGTTCAGGCGCATAAGCCTTATTTAGGTGCATGAACCTTCTGTTTAACATGTTCCTAAGGTATTTTCAATCCCAAACATCATACTAATCATTTCCAAGCTTATTAAGGCTATCCTAAACATGAACAACCTATAAGCATCTAAGAATCATCATCAATATGCATAATACATACGGGTATACATACAATAACATTGTAAAATTGTTTTTAATACATTTTCAGCCTCAAGAAGAGTTTAAAACAAGTAAAACCGAGGTCTAGAAACTCACCTGGTGGAACTTTGGGTGTATCTTCCTTCTAACCCGTATGCAATGAGTTCAAACACCTTGAAAACCCACCAAACACACACACACACGAACACACACACAAACACATTTTCATATAAGCATATAACCGAGAAAAACCCATCATAAACACTTAAAACTCATGAATTCTTACCTTGAATTCGACCTCTTCTTCTTTTTCTTCTTCTAACCGAGAGTATTTTCCTGCTCTATTTCTTTCTCTCTCTAAAATGATCGATGGTATGTTTGTAGAAAAGATGACGGGCGGCCATGCCACCTTTATCACCAACTTTTCAAAGATTTTGTCCTTTTGGACAATTTTAGTCCCTCTACTTGGGCTTTATTGCTTTTCTTTCTTTTATTCTTCATTTCTTGTCTTTCTCTTAAAAGAATAACCGGGTTTTACAATTGTAATCATACCACGTAAAGTCACGTCATCATACGTAATAAGGAACATAAGGAAGCATATCATACATAACATACATAATCATCATACATCACCATCAAGCATAAGCATACATCAATCGCACATCATCATACAAGGCACCATCATACATCACCGATCATATCATCAATGACTTCAAAAAGTAAACACATATCCTCGAGGACCCTCTCAAGTCAAAGCCTACATTTTACATTTTCCCCAAAATTCAGAAAAAATATTCTAAGTCTTAGGTGCATGGGCACTATTTAGGCGCATGGCCTTCTGGGCGCATGGAGAACACTTAGGCGCATGGGAAACTTTCAGGCGCATGGGCACTATTGGGGCGCATGGGCAACACTTAGTAAATTCTGGGTGATTTCTAGGCGTATGGGCACTATGCAGGCGCATGAGTGCCTAGGTGCATGGGCTTTCTAGGCGTCTGGACACTTAGTCAATTTCAGCCTAATTCTAGGCCCATGGGAATTATTTGGGTGCATGAACTTTGGGCGCATAGGACACTTAGGCAGTTATTTCTATTAGGTGCATGGGCCACTATTTAGGCGCATAGGCAGTCAAGGTCATACTTAAACAACATAATTCAGTCCCCAATCATCGTCTAACATGTTATAAGCTTAATTCATACATTCTAAACCATAGGAAAGAATTCATAACATCATCACAATCATAAACACACCCAAATCAAACCCACCCGTAAACACAAACACATATACATACGAGTGAAAACCTATTTTTTTATAAAAATGTTCATACATGCATTTCCAGCCCCAAATCAATTTAAAACAAGTAAAAGGGGGATTCTATAACGTACCTTTGACAACTTTCAAATGAACTTCTTCCAAAACCCGAATGTAAATTGAGTTCTACCACCTAGAAACCCACCAAACACACACAACCGAACACACAAACACACATAAACATGCAACCGAGGCCAAGACCGGTTAAGAACATCTTATAAACACCAAATCTTACCAGAATTCAGCCTCCTTCTTGATCCTCTTCAAATATCCAAACTCTTCTGCTCTTTCTATCTCTAAAAATATCCAAATGAAAAGGTGTGAGTAAGCAACATGGGCGGCCATGTTGCTTTATTCACCCACTTTCAAACTTTTTTTCCTTTTGACACTTTTAACTCCTTGGTTTGGGTTAAATTGTATTTCTTTCTTTTTCTTCACTTTTATTCATTCTTTCTTGCTATGAAAAATAACCGGTTGTTACAAGTCCACACTCCTTATATAGGTTTCGTCCCCGAAACCTGTTATTCCTTAAAGAATCGTGGGTAATACTGTCTCATTTCCTCCTCGGTCTCCCACATCGACTCAGATCCATTCCTGTGCTTCCACTGTACACGCACAAGAGGAACCACTTTATTCATTAACCTCTTCTCCTTATGATCATAGATCGCCACTGGTTGCTCCACATAATTGAGTCGTTCATCCACCTCGGTATCTTCCAGTGGTACAACCGTATCCTCATCTGCTAAACACTTTCTCAGATGGGATACATGGAATGTCGGGTGAATTCTGCTTAACTCATCTGGTAGCTCCAATCTATAGACCACCTCTCCTACTCGAGCAATGATTCGGAAAGGCCCTATGTACCCTAGGCTCAATTCGCCCCGCTTTCTGAACCAAATGATACCTTTCCAAGGTTAGACTGTCAACATAACTCTATCACCCACTTGGAACTCAATCGGTTTTCTCCTCTTATCGGCATACGACTTCGGCCTATCTTTGGCTGCCTTCATGAAGGCTTTGATCTTTTCTAGCTTCTCAATCGTAGTCTTGATCACCTCTATACTCCCCAACTCTCTTTGACCAATGTCATCCTAACAAACGGGTGTTCTACATCTCCTACCGTATAGCATCTCATAAGGGGGCATACCAATGCTGGCATGATAACTATTGTTATATAAGAACTCAACTAACGATAAGTGGTCATCCTAATTTCTTACAAACCCTATGACGCACCGAAGCACATCTTCTAGTGTCTGAATCGTCCTTTCTGACTCACCATCTGTCTGAGGATGATAAGCCGTGCTAATAAGTAACCTCTTCACCATCGCATCGTGAAATTTCTACCAAAATTTTGATGTAAACCAGGTGTCACGATCAGACACAATAGACACTAGCACACCATGACAAGTTACAATCTCTTTAATGAACAAATCCGCTAACCTCTGAGATGAATATGGCTCGCAGATCGGTAGGAAGTGAGCACTCTTCGTCAAACGATCAACTATCACCCATATAACATCATATCCTCATGTGGTACGCTGCATGTTGGAGCTGTACAAGATAGTCTATATTATCAACACAGTCAAAGTCAACAAAACTCAACATCACGGTTAAAGTCCACAAAAGTCAAACCCGATACGTTTGAGATGAAGAATCGAGACGAGACGTTAACGATTTAGATGACTAGGAGTTTTATTATAATAAATATATTTTGTGTGAATAAAATATATTTTATCTTGCTTTAGTCATTTCTATATTTAATATGTAATTTTATTAATTAGCCTAAGTGTAGGGGGTTAAGTGCAATTACTAAATTTTAGTCTAGAGTATAAATAGGTTAAATGTCATCAGTGTGAAAGATGGTTGTATGACCAAGAGATTGAGGGATTACTTGGAATATTATTTGAATTCTTATTGAAGATCAAAGGGGTTTTAGTGTGTTTATCATATTTTGATCTATAATCTTCATGATTTGATCCAAGTGTGATTATCCTGGATTTACAATTTTGTATCAGAGCCATATTGGATAAAATGCATTGAAGATTTAAAGAATTTATTACTGATTTTTGAAGATGTTCATTAATTTTTAGAGAGAGAAACCGGGGTTCTAGATAGAGAAAGTAGATCAATTTCTACAAATTCAACAACAAAAACATCAGATCTATCATTATAATCAATAAATATTGAATTTATCATCATTTGTACAAGAATAATCAATGAAAAACTTTAGATCTGAAAGTTTCTCTCACACACACTAGCGTGTGTGTTCTTGGTGTTCTTGAGGCTTCAACATCTTAATCCAGCGAATTTAGCACCATTTTGAATGAAAGTTCAAACTGTCCGGCTAAATTACAGTTTCGTCCGGCGAAACTCCGGCGAAAATAATGTTTCGTCTGGTGAAACTAAACTTTTTAGCGAAATCATCAGTTTTTGCGAAATAAAAATTATTATTAGTTTATGTGAAATTAAAAAAACCTGTGAATTTAAAGATTCAAACTGCGAAATTACAAAATTCAAGTTGTGAAGTACAAATTTATGCTGCGAAATTACAATTTTAAAAAAATTGCAAACTTATTTTTCTTTTTCTTAGCCTGAAGTTTCAAACTTTTATCACTGTGATCCATCATCTCAATTTTAAAGTTACAATCAATTTCTAGTCTACAACCACAACAGATCTTACAAGATTCGTTTGTAGCATACTAAAGACCTTCTTCACCAACATAGCAACACACCGGAGAATAACTTGAATCTACAACAACCGCTCCTTCCAGCCATTCCACGGTGGTCAATGGGACAACCACTAGCTCCGCCGATTCTCCTACTAGGGAAAATAAAGCCGACGGAAAGAACTTCAAACTCTACCAAATCAAGGCACAAAAGTTATTGGATGACATATTAGAGAAAAGCTTACAGGTGGTGAGACAAGAACCCATAGAAGTTGCAGAAAACCATTCCAAGTCGGAGATAATCTATCAACTGATGTCCGATAACGATGATTCACGATATGGGATTTTACCTTCAAAAGATCCACCGTCCATGTATTCAAAGCAACATCTAAATCTCACTGGCGTAATCAAACATATCGTGACACTTAACGACGTTTAGGCCATCGACATCTTGGAGGATCTTGATCTCGCGGTGGATCTGACGACAGACGTCGTCTTCATGGTTGCAGGAGATCACTTTTAGGGAAAACAATATGTCGGTGGGGAGGTGGAGGACTTTGTAGATGGTGCCGCCGCTCAAACCATACACCAACATATACAGACGTAAATCGCCACTCAAACCATACACCAACAGATCTAACGATGTGGATGAGTGATCTGTGAGTTTGAGTGTGTTTCGTTAGTAGCAGATTGGTTGATTGTTGTGAGTTAAAAGGCCATTTGAAAACCATATGGAGCTTTGGGATATATGAGAGAGATATATATATCAGACAAAAGTGGATCTAATAATAACATTTTGAAAGTGGTCAAGATGTTTAGGGTTCAAGATTTTAGTGTTTTAGGGTTAGGGTTTGGAAGTGGTTAATGGGTTGGGTTGTGTAAGATAGTTTCTTTTTTATTAGGCTGTCTTTGTTAAAAAATTTGGGCTAACAATTAATTTGAGCTAGTAAGGATAAAAATCAAATAACATTGACTAGTTGGGATTGATTGATTTCATCCTGATAAAGAAATATTCAACGATTTTAAAAGATTTATAAAAAACAAGCTGACCTGGCAGCTTGACCCTAGTTGCTAAGATGACATTTAAAAATAATATTTTCCCGGGGGAGAATTATTTTACAATTTTTTCGAAAATTATTTTTGAGGCGTTTAACTGTTCAAAATTATAACATAACGTAATCTTCAAAAGACTTTAAATTAGATAATCTCACAATGGCAGAAAGCTGATTGATCGATTCTTAAAGGTGGCAAATAATCTGAAGAAGCATGTTCTAGATCTCAGTAATCATGAACAGATTCAAAGGCTTCTCGACTCTCTTCCGTCTACATGGAATCATCAAGTTAAAATATTGAAGCAAGAAAAAGGTTATGTCGACACAAAACTTATGGATATGATCAACAAACTAAAATCTCTCGAGCTGGAAATCCAAAGAAACGAATTTCAACAAGCCGTGTTTCCATATCAAACCCACGCGCTTAATACTGATCTTTTCTTCTGTAACAAGCATACTTGATTACAAAACAGAGATGGTCGAAAAATTGAAGTTATTGAGAACTGATTCGGATTTAAATATAGAATTCAGAGAAACTGTTCACGTAGAATGTGAAGCTTTAAGAGTTGACAATGACAGTAAACCAGAGTCTATGAGAATAGTTGATGATAAGGCTGGAAAAACTGATAAAAGAGAGAAAGAATTTGAGGCTGACCCGATGCTGAAAGTCAAAGAAAAGGAACAACAAAAAACCATAAGGGTTTGCAACTGTGAAAAGAGCTTAGTTGTAGAACGAACTATCATGGGTCTTCCTTATGAGACTGTTCAGGATATGTGTTCTTCGTCTTGCAAAATCAGATTGTTTGGGATTTATAAGGCAAACAGATTGTTACTGGAAAATGAAAAGGAATTAAAAATAATCATTAGGAACTAAAGAAAAATGAAATTGCTTTTTCAAGGTACTTAATGAAGCATTGGCTAAAATGATCTTTTAAGAACCATTTTGGAGCGTAACGTTGAAATTAGTATTTTGAGAGAAAGGGTTGTTTTAGCTCAATTTGAAACAACAAAGCTTGATGAATGGACCCTTTCACAAATGAAAAATGTGAGCTTATTGCTAAACAACAAGGGACGCGGGTAAAACATGGGATTGGAAATAAATCTGATAGTAAAACTGTATTTAGTTTAATTCCACCCCCTTCTACTTTATGTTATTCACCAATCCCTAGACCTCATCCTAAAAATGATTTGTTTGAACAATCTACTAATAATCTGCATGCAGGTTTGAGTGATGTCAATCTTAATAAGGTGCGAGATGATTATGATTCTATAACTAGTATGGGATACAATAAACCGAATGCTGACAGTCAAGCTAACGATTGTTCAGTCCCGGTTGTTTGTAAATCTATATCTACTATTTCTTCTAACTTCTTTCATATGTTTAAAGCAGGTGAAATTCCTACTTTTGAGCCTGTCAAGGTTATGATAGAAGAGATACATCAGGATTCATCTAATCATCAAGTTCCAACAACAACAACACATCCCACACCTGTCAATCAAGATCCATTGGAAGCAGATCTGTGTATGCGACACTGGTCAAGCTCAGATGATGAATCAAACATAGAGGACCGTGTCAGTTCATCAAAGAACAAGATATCACCTGAAATTGTCAAGTCTTAGATGCTTCCAAAAACTAAATCAAGACCAATATGGATCTCATCTCCAACTGCAAATCAACCCAGTCAATTAGTGAAGATCTCATTCCCTATTCAGCACGGGAAAATTTAGAACAAACACGAATCTACTACAAGCTCTAAGCAATCCTTATCACCACCTAAACTGTAACACCCGGTTATTTTTCTAAAAGACAAAAAAAATTAAGAATAAAAGAAAGAAAAGCTATAAGGTCCAAGTGGAGGGACCAAAAGTGTCCAAAAGGACAAAACTTTA
The DNA here is from genome assembly GCA_025506515.1 of Flaveria trinervia. Lineage (NCBI taxonomy): Eukaryota > Viridiplantae > Streptophyta > Magnoliopsida > Asterales > Asteraceae > Flaveria > Flaveria trinervia. The sequence goes on along the minus strand of CM046444.1, from coordinate 108,368,940 downwards.
GAAAAGTTGGTGATAAAGGTGGCATGGCCGCCCATCGCCTTTTCTACACCCAATTCTCGGTCATTTTAGAGAGAGAAACAAGGGAAGAAGAGCAGAACTCGGTTTTGAAGAAGAAGAACAGAAGAGGTCGAATTCAAGGTGTTTTGAACTCTTTGCAAGAGGGTTAAAAGGAAGAACACCCAAGTTGCACCAGGTGAGTTCTAGAACCCGGTTTTTACATGTTTTGATACATATTTAGGGATGAAAACATATTAAAATGATTTTTACAGAGTTTATGTGAATACCCGTATGTAATGTGTATGTTGGATGTTAGTTCTGGACGGTTTATAGGCTACTCATGTGTAGAATAGCCACATTATGCTTAGAACAGATAGGTTTGATGATTTGGATCGGAAATATCCTAGAAACATGTTTTACAAAATGCTCATGCACCTAGATAAGTGTTCATGCGCCTGAAATTGCCTTAGAAAGAAGTAAGTGTGAGCCATACACCTAAACAGTAGCTCATGCGCCCAAAATTTGCCTTAGAAATGTTTGTTCTGTTCATGCACCTGAACAGTGGCCCATGCGCCTAGAAATGTTAGTTAGATGACTTAAGGGTAGGGCCATGCGCCCCAATAGTGCCCATGCGCCTAAGTGGCCCGTGCGCCTAAGTGTTCATGCGTCTGAATAGTATCCATGCGCCTAGATTGGGCTGGAATTTACTAAGTGTTCAGACGTCCAGAAGTCCCCATGCGCCTAAAAGTGACCATGCGCCTAAGTGTTCCCCATGCGCCTGAATAGTGTCCATGCGCCTTCATAGTGCCCATGCATGTAGGACTTAGAATATTTTTCTGATTTTGGGGAAAATATGTAAAGTAGGCTTTGACTTAGGAAATTCCCGGGGGACTATAAGTTGACTTTTAGGGTCATAGATGGTATGATGGGAATGTATGGTGATGATGATGATGATGATGATGTTGCATGAATATGCATGATGTATGTTATGTATGTATGATGCCATGTGATGATATATGTATGGTATGTTATGTTATGTTCCTATGATGATGAATGTTTATCTTTCCATGGCTTTACGTGTTATGTTAATGAATGAACCGAAAGTATTATGTAACATAAAGTGAAAGATAAAGAAAGAGGAACATGATGAATGAATGCATGCATTAACGAATGAATGAACGTAAAATTCTTGCAAGCAAATGTATGGAGGTTCACACCCAATGAAGGGTGCTAGCTCAACTGTGTGCGGGTTAGCTACCCCAAAAGGATACACACTAGGGTCCAATCCTTATGATTGGCCACACGTATGGGATCCTTGACACTTGCCCCAGGTACTGGAGTCAGCTTCGTGCACAATGTTCGGGGTCTATGAAAGACCTCATGCCCAGTAACCAGCTTCGTGCACAATGTTCAGAGTATAGCCTATGGCATTGATCCGAAATAAAATGAAAAGATAAACGGTGAATGTACTTGCCTCAGGTACTGGAGTCAGCTTCATGCATAATGTTCGGGGTCTATGATAGACCTCAGGCCCAGTAACTAGCTTCGTGCACAATGTTCGGGGTAATGTACATGTCACAAGATGTAATGAATGAACGAAGGTTAACGAACGTAATGGAAGATAATAATGATGTTATGTGTATGTACGTATGATGTATGATTACGAACATATGAAACGTATAGTATGGACTCTGTAATGAAATAAATAATGATTTTATGTATGTTTTATTATAAAACTAGAACTCACTCAGCAACGCTGATTTTTATACGTTTTCAGTTGGCAGGTAAACGTTGCTGGGGATGGCACGAGGCGGCTGCTCAGCTCTTTTGGATGGCATCTATTTAATTAAGGCTTTTGTGATGTAATACAACGATATAATTTTGTAACTGACAAATGATGCATTATTTTGCAAAAGGTTTTAGGATGAAATGAAATGCCACTTGTTTTATGTTTTCCGCTGCATGTTTTGATGAATAAATGTAAAGTATATGTTTTCGTGCAATGAATCACCAGCTGTAAGCGTCCCGGGAATGGGGTCTTACAAGTTGGTATCAGAGTCAAAGTTTAAGTGAAATGGGTAAATTTTCAAAATAAACCTTAACTTAAACTGAGAATGGGACGGAATGGGAATGGGATGCCAAGCTGAGTAGCTGCGTGCCATCAGGTATTTTCGTAATGTTAACCGGTTTTTGTGCGCATGGTATGTGGTTATGTCTTGTATGTAGATTTAAATACTAATGTAGTCGGGACAGGTAATGCTCGGGGTATGAAGAGTAAAGTAAGTGGCTAATCACAACTGGCCACTGTAATTGTGGAGTTACTATACTTGACATAAACTGAGTTGTTCCCTTGAATGACCGTGTTGGTGTTTGAATCTTTCACTGTGTTAGTAGATGGCTGGAGGTAGATCTCGAAGGCCTCTTGTGGTGGAGGTCACGGTTTTGAACCACGACCCAAGAGGGGGAGACCCAGAGTCGAGAAAGTGGTTTATGAAGAACCAGAAACTCCTCATCCGGAGGCCGGAGATGAGAGTGCTAACATGAGGGCCTCAGTGAAGGAGGTGGTTGTGGAAAAAGTGCACCAAGTCATGCAGATGATCCTACCGTTTGTGGTGACTGAAGTGATAAAGGCGGTTAGAGAGGGAGAGAGAAAGGAAAGGAGTGGACCTACGGGCGACAGAAGACAGCCCAAGACTGAGACAGTTCCGTCTGATGATGAGGACGAGGAAGAAGAGCCTGCGCCAGAGGCGACCCGAGGCTGCAACTACGGGGTTTATGAGATGCAAAGCCCCTACTTTCGATGGAAACGGCACTGCCGCTGCTGCTCACGATGGGTGAGGGAAATGGAGGCGGTACTTGATATCAGCGAGTGCCGAGAAGACCAGAAGGTTAAGTTCGCTACCCACTCATTCGGTGACTCGGCTCTGTGCTAGTGGGACAACATAGTCCAAGCTGACGGTAGTCGGGCGATCAGGAGAATAGATGGTCGGAGTTGAAAAAGTTGGTGATCGAGGAGTTTTGTCCTCACCGGGAAATGGACAAGGTCGAGAGAGAGTTTCTTCAACTAGAGGCGGAAACTATGACACACCAAGAGTACACCACAAAATTCAATGAAATGGCACGACTGGTGCCCGATCAGGTGACACCACTATCACGAAAGATTAAGAGATATATTCAAGGACTGCCGGTGGATATCCGTAGGCATATGATCGCCGCTCGGGCAAAAACTTTTAGGTCGGAGGTTGATTTGGCGGTAGACTATATGATAAGCGTGAGGTGGTAGTGGCTGAGGAGAAGAAGACGAGTAGGGATGGGAGAAACTGGAATGGGAAATGGTTTGGGCGTGGTAGAGCCGCTCCAAACAATAAGGCGGCGAGGGTAGGTGACCGACGTGTGGTCACAGCTAGTGCTGGGTTGGAGAAGTGTGGCAAGTGCGGGAAGGAGCACAGTGGTGAGTGTAGACGGGGGTCGAATGTTTGTTTCAAGTGTGGGAAGTCTGGCCATATGGCTAGAGATATGGAGGCATGAAGTGTCTCACTACGGGGGAAGTGGTCACATGAGCAGGGAGTGTAAGAAGCCAAGGCCGAGAGTTCCGGGGTGAAGAAGGCCGGAGGAGAAGGGCAGAAGGCAAGCGCTCGAGCTTTCACGATGACTCGGGAGGAGGCTAGGACAGATCCTAACTGGTGTCAGGTATGTTTCTAGTAAACCAAACTCTTGTATCTGTGTTGTTTGATTCTGGTGCTAGTAGGAGTTTCATTTCTGCGGCCTTTGGTGCTAAGTTTCCCATAAGAGTAGATGTGTTGGTGAGAGCATTCGATGTAGAAACTGCTATTGGTAAGTCCACTAGAATTACGAAGGTGATAGAGGACTATGCCATAGAACTAGAAGGCCATAGGTTTGCTGCTAGGTTACATGTGATACCCCTAGGTGGATTTGATGTAGTACTACGGATGGACTGGTTAGCAACCTATGAGGCAAACATCATGTGTCGTAAGAAGATGATTCGATTGACAACGCCTGACGAAAAGAGGTGACGGTTTATGGTGATCGCGTCACGACAATCCCGAGGGTGATTTCGATGGCGGTGGTGGGGAAAGTGCATGAGACGCGGATGTAGTGCCTACTTGGCATACATAAAAGATGTGGATGCGTCAGTACACAATTATCGAGAAGTACCAGTGGTGCGCGACTTTCCAGACGTATTCCCGGAAGACTTACCCGGTGTGCCACCAGATCGCGTTGAGTTCCAAATTGACTTGATACCCGGTGCTCAACCCGTTGCCAAGGCACCGTATCGGTTGGCTCCGACTGAGATGAAAGAGTAATGGAGCAGTTGCAAGAACTGCTAGATAAGGGGTTCATTAGACCGAGTATCTCTCCATGGGGTGCTCCGTATTATTTGTGAAGAAGAAAGACGGTAGTATGAGGATGTGTATTGACTACCGAGAGGTTGAACAAGTTGACGGTGAAGAACCGATACCCCCTACCAAGAATAGACGATTTGTTTGATCAGCTCCAAGATGCCAGTTGGTTTTCGAGGATAGATCTTCGATCTGGTTACCATCAACTAAAAGTGAAGGACAGGACATTCCTAAAACAGCTTTTCGCACGCGCTACGGTCACTATGAGTTCCTCGTTATGTCGTTTGGATTGACCAATGCGCCAGCTGTTTTATGGATCTGATGAATCGAGTGTGTCAGGCCAATGTTAGATAAATCGGTGATTGTGTTCATTGATGATATCCTAATTTATTCGAAGAGTGAGATTGATCATGCCGGTCACATTCGGGAGGTTCTGGAGATGTTAAGAAGGGAGAAGATGTATGCAAAATTCTCCAAGTGCGCGTTTTGGTTACGCGAAGTTCAGTTCTTGGGTCATGTGGTGAATCCCGATGGGATTATGGTGGACCCGGCTAGGTAGAGGGAGTGACGCAATGGAAGTCTCCAAAGACGCCATCCGAGATTCGTAGTTTCTTGGGTTTGGCGGGCTACTATAGGAGATTTATCCAAGACTTCTCTAAGATTGCTTCTCCACTGACTAAGTTCACCCGGAAGGATGTAAAGTATGTATGGGGTCAGGCTCAGGAGAAGGCATTCGAGGAGTTGAAGGCGAGGTTGACTCAAGCTCCTGTCTTGTCGTTACCTGATGGAAGTGAAGATTTGGTGGTGTATTCAGACGCTTCTTCGTCGGGGTCGGGGTGTGTGTTAATGCAAAGAGGAAAAGTTATAGCCTACGCATCCCAAAAGCTGAAGGTTCATAAGGTCAACTACCCTACTCATGACTTGGAACTAGCGGACGTGGTCTTTGCACTAAAGATTTGGAGGCACTATCTGTATGGAACAAAGTGCACCATCTTCACCGACCACAAGAGCTTAAAGTACTTCTTTGAGCAGAAGGACCTGAATATGAGGCAGAGGCAATGGTTGGAGCTCATAAAGGATTATGATTGTGAGATCCATTACCATCCGGGCAAAGCTAACATGGTGGTTGATGCCCTTAGCCGGAATGAGAGGCCCGAGCCGATTCGGGTGAAAGCATACCAACTAATCATGACCTCTGACGTAATGAAGCAAGTCAAGGAGTTTCAGGATGAGGCATTAAGAGAAGATCATCTAAACCCTGAAAGAATGGGAGGTCTGGTTAGGGAATTGAGTGAAAACACACTTTGTGTTAAAACTCGATTTGGACGGGTGTGGATTCCTCGTTTTGGGAATCTACGTGTGAAGATTATGGACGAAGCTCACAAGACCCGATACTTTATCCATCCTGGTGCCACAAAGATGTACCAAGACATGAAGAAGGATTATTGGTGGCCGGGTATGAAGCATGACTGGTGGAGTATGTGAGCAAATGCCTTACTTGTTTGCAAGTGAAGGCGGAACATCAAAAGCCGTATGGGAAGATCCAACCTTTGGATATACTGGAATGGAAGTGGGAGCACATCACCATGGATTTCATTACGAAGCTGCCGCGTACTCCAAAAGGATATGATGCCATATGGGTGATTGTTGACCGCTTGACTAAGAGTGCTCACTTCCTACCAATCCGCGAGACATATTCATCCGACAGGTTGGCTGACTTGTTCATCAAGGAGATTGTAACTCGTCATGGTGTGTCGGTGTCTATTGTGTCGGATCGTGACACCCGGTTTACATCTAAATTCTGGAAGAAATTCCACGATGCCATGGGGACGAGGTTACACATTAGCACGGCTTATCATCCCCAAACTGATGGTAAGTCAGAAAGGACCATTCAGACGTTGTAAGACATGCTTCGGGCATGTGTGATTGAGTTTGGAGGAAGTTGGGACGACCACTTGCCGTTAGCTGAATTCTCGTACAACAATAGTTATCATGCCAGCATTGGCATGCCACCATACGAGATGCTATACGGTAGGCGATGCAGAACACCGTTTGTTCGGGTGATATTGGTCAAAAGGAATTGGGGAGCGTCGAAGTAATCGAAGCTACGATGGAGAAGCTTGAGAAGAATAAAGCCTTCATGAAGGCAGCTAAAGATAGACAGAAGTCGTATGCCGATAAACGACGCAGACCGATCGAGTTCCAGTGGGTGCCGAGTTATGTTAAAGGTCTCACCTTGGAAGGGAATTATCAGATTCAGGAAGCGGGGCAAGTTGAGCCCAAGATATATAGGTCCTTTTTGAATCATTGCTCGAGTAGGAGAGGTGGCCTATAGGTTGGAATTACCAGATGAGTTAAGTGGGATTCATCCGACATTCCATGTGTCTCATCTGAGAAAGTGTGTAGCTGACGAAGACATGATTGTTCCACTGGAGATATCGAAGTTGATGAAAGTCTCAATTATGTAGAGCAACCAGTGGCAATCATTGATCGTAAAGAGAAGAGGCTGGAAAATAAAGTGGTTCCTCTTGTGCGTGTACAGTGGAAGCACAGGAAGGGATCCGAGTCTACATGGGAGACTGAGGAGTAGATAAGGTAGCATTATCCTTATATATTCGAGGATTAAAGGGTTTTGGGGACAAAACCTATATAAGGGGGTGGACTTGTAACACCCGGTTATTTTTCTAAAAGACAAGAAAATAAAAAATAAAAGAAAGAAAGGCTATAAGGTCTAAGTGGAGGGACCAAAAGTGTCCAAAAGGACAAAACTTTAGAAAAGTTGGTGATAAAGGTGGCATGGCCGCCCATCACCTTTTCTACACCCAATTCTCGGTCATTTTAGAGAGAGAAACAAGGGAAGAAGAACAGAACTCGGTTTGAAGAAGAAGAACAGAAAGGTCGAATTCAAGGTGTTTGAACTCTTTGCAAGCGGGTTAAAAGGAATAACACCCAAGTTGCACCAGGTGAGTTATAGACCCCGGTTTTTACATGTTTTGAAACATATTTGGGGCTGAAAATGTAATGACAGGATTAGTGATCTCAAGTTTGATGGATTAGAGTGTAACGTAGCGGAATAAGAACAAGAATTAGACAAATTATAGCAAGAATTTGATATTCGTATACATTAAGAACAAATATGGATGTAACGAGAGAATATATTTCTATGAAAAGGAATGTTTCAATAATATCAAATGTTTCTGCTCAATCATTCACCGATTACAATTAGGTTGACACTCCTTATATAGAGTGCAATCACTGCTGATATCACGGGATAGTGACATCTGGCAGATTTATTACAAAAATAACTAAAACTTAACAAACTACTGAATGTTCACAACTACTGAGAACATATCAGAGTGCTAAGTACAAAACATAAAACTACTGATACGAAACTACTGAAACTACAACGACCGAAGAACAAGCTCTTCAGTCGTTTTACAAAACTACTGAAAGAAAAACATAAAACTACTGAAAGAAAACCATCACAACTACTGAAGAAGACCTCTTCAGCTGTTGTGACAACGTCTGGTACTTGGTCTTCAGCACTTGTCTTCAGACTTTGTCTTCAGCACTTGTGTCTTAGACTGTCTTCAGCACTTGTCTTCAGACTTTGTCTTCTCAGCACTTGTGGTCTTCAGACTTTGTCGTCAGCATGTGTCTTCAGACTTTGTCTTCAGCAATTGTGTCTTCAGACTTTGTCTTCAGCACTTGTGCTTCAAACTTTTCTTCAGCACTTGTGTCTTCAGAATTTTGTCTTCAGCACTTGTGTCTTCAGACTTTGGCTTCAGCACTTGCGTCTTTAGACTTGTCTTCAGCACTTGTGTCTTCAGACTGTGTCTCAGCACTTGTGTCTCAGCAGTTGTTGTGACATCTGTGGGACTTAAGGTTTTTCTGATCGGCTCATTGGTTCTTTTGGTCCACAAACTCCCCCTGAACCAATGCAGCCAAAACCTTAACTTTATTAAGGTCCCATTATTGTTGGTGATAAGATTGGTCTTTTTCTTCTTGATCAGCTAAGAAGATGACCCAATAAGCGCTGGCCTGGGAATAGATTCTGAAATGTGGTTGGCATGGTATGGATAAGAGCCCGACTTGGGGGAACTGGACAACAGGGCTGTGTCCTATCCAGTGAAATCTACTTCATGTAAGCCTGTAGGATTCTCGGGTATGTCTGAGAAACATAATTGTTTTCCATGGTAAGATTTTCAGCTCCACCATCAAACAGTCCTTCACGCATACAGCTCTGAAATGACTTAGCCGTTTGCCATTTTTGAGCTCAATGTTGTAATCTGTCTGTATGCAACTCATCTGGGTTGTACCTTCAAGTAACGACTGAGCTAATTTTGTTTGAAGTTCTAAGCCTCTTGTAAGACTACCCCTTTTAATTACTCTGTTCTCTAACATTTTTTGGGGTGGCTGTTAGGTTCTAGGCCTCTTGAAATCTTACAAGTTCCCAGGGTGATACTAAAGGACCACTGTGATCTCTTCATCTACGATCATTTTACTTGGCCTGTATCTCGAAGGAATGCTTTCTTCACAAATTATGTGAGCACCCTAGGATCAGGCCATAGTTCTCACCTTTCCTTTGATAGAAATGTGTTAGCAAGGGTTCAATCTCAGAGCTTTTTCTCATAAGCATTATTGATGAAGAAAGCAGCATAAGTTTGTCTATGATTTTGTGCATTAATCATCATGAAGCTTTTGCTGATTAGTAGTCTTCTATCTTTCTTCATGACAGGATCAGTGATCACAAGTTTGATGTATCAGAATACAAAGCAGCGGAATACAAACAAGAATTAGACAAATTGTAGCAAGCAATCGATACTTGTAAGCATTAAGATCGCATACGGTTATAGGGAGAGAATATGTATTTCTGATTTCTAGGAATGTTTATAGATGTAGAATATTTCTAATCAAATCAATCATTCATTCCATTTAATTACTCATTCCCATTGTTACAATAGGTTGTCACTCCTTATATAGAGTGCAACAGTCACTGCTGTTATCACGGAAAGTGACAACTGGCAGATCCAATACAAAAATAACTAATTCTTAACAAACTACTGAAATGTTCACAACTACTGAGAACATATCAGCGTGTTAAGTACAAAATATAAAACTACTGAAACTACAACGACTGAAGAACAAGCTCTTCAGTCGTTTTACAAAACTACTGAAACATAAAAATATAAAACTACTGATATCACAACTACTGAAGAAGTACTCTTCAGCAGTTGTGACAAACTACTGAGGCTTCAGTACTTGATCTTCAGACTTGACCTTCAGGTGTTTCATCAGCTGATGACTTCAGTAGATATCATCAGCTGATGTCTTCAGTCTTTGTCTTCAGACTTTGTACATCAGTGTTGATCTTCAGCACTTGTGAACTCTTCAGCTGTTGTACTTCAGTACTTTGGTCTTTCAGCTTCAGCACTCGTCAAAACTATGATGAGGCTTTCAGCAGTTGTTGTGATACCGTGTGGGACTTAGAGGTTTTTGATCTTGGCTCATTGGTTCTTTTGGTCCAACAAACTCCCCCTGAACCAATGCAGCCAAAACCTCTAACTTATTTATACTCCCACTTATTGATGGCAAAATGTTGGTCTTTTTCCTTCTTGATCAGTAGAGAAGATGACCCATGTAAGCTCCGGCCTGGGAAGAAATCTCAAATATTTGTTTGGCAGAGTATGAATGGGAACTCTGTTTTGGGGAACTGGACACAGAGTTGTTATCCCATTCATGAGATTTACTTCCCCATAATGAGTCTGTATGACTCACGAACATAGGCCTCAAGGAGAACAACTTTGTCCTCTTGAGAGAGTTCTTCTGCTCCTCCTTCGAAGAAGAACTCTGGACCATAGTACTCTGATAAGTACTTCATGGTCCTGCCATTTTTCAGCTCCACCGTAGTTACCTCCCTATATACAAATTCATCAGGATGGTTGCCTTCAAGGAGTAATGGAGCTCATTCTTTGGATGTCTTCAAGCTTTTTATATAACAACCCCTTCTTAATCATCTTGTTTTCTAGTAAGGCTTGAGGTGTCTTCTTTGCTTGGTGAGCTTTCTTGAATTCATCAATGATTTCCCAAGGTGAGACTACAACGGCCAACATGATGGTAGATTCTATTGTTTTTCGTACCTGGCCGTTGTATCTGTGTGGGATAGTTCTTTTATGGATTCTAGAACTCACCCTGGGGTCTGGCCATACTCTCACTCTCTCCTTCTGATACTGAAAGGTGTGCCTGAGAGTGTACAGCCTTTGAGCATGCCTTTCATGGCTTGAATAGATGATGACTGAGGAAATTCCTTGTCAACCATCTTCAACAGTTGCTCATCGTGCTGTTTCTGCTGTTCTTCTTCTATCTTGACTCTGACCATTTCCCTTTGAGAGTCAGGTGTGATCATGGGTTGACTTCGGGGTTTTGGTAGCTTCAGAACAGCAGAGAGTGGCAGACTATCATCTTCATCCTCTTCTTCTTCTTCTTCTTCCATCCTCAGCACCTTCTCCTCCTTCGGGGTACATCACTGGGATGGTTGGGTTGGTGAAGGAATTGGTTTGAAGAATGAGGATGTTTGGATTTTGGCTTAGAGGTTGGTTGGGAGATTTGAGGGATAGGATCTGTTTGAGTGGGTGGAAGGGAAGGTTGATCTAGCATCCTTGTAGTTAGTTCGCCTTTGTGAGTTTAGCCATCTCTAACCTTTTACCAGCCCAGCCTCATCAAGGGCTTCCACAATAATCCTTTGTTGAATTGCTCAGACAGACAGATTCTGGTGGCTATAGCCAGAATGCTGTCCCTGGTCCATGCGCGGATCTCCATTAATGATCTTCCCAAGTATTTTGCAATAAAGCGGATCATTATTTCCAACTCTCTTTCTCAAGAGCATCATACCCTGCCCATCGGGTTTGTATCTCTTGTACTTCTAACCTTCTGATCTCACTATCCAGTGTGGCTGTGTCAAACCCCTGCCTGAAGAGTTGTTCAATTATTTTATCCATGGAGCGGCTGTGTGTGGTGTCAGCTTCTTTGACCAGCTCCTCCAAGGATTTGTCTTCAGCAGTGTGATCATCAGCACTTCTCTTTCGCTTGTAAGTGAGCAGAGGTTGCTTTTCTTTTTCCTCCTCTTGGACTTGCTTCTCTTCCTGTTCCTCGGATCTTTTCCTCTTCCTTTCTTTCACTGCAGTACTCTCCCCCTTTTTGGTTGCATTGGAGGAAGGGGTTGGTACCGCAGAAAGAGGTTTTGGACAGCAGCATCAACCAGGGGCTGTAATGTGGAGGAAGCCTCTCATCAAGGGCTTTGATCACTATATCAGTGATATGGGGTGATGAGAGGAAGGGAATTTTGGAGTACAGCACCTATTTGCTCAGGAGGGTTCTGTTCCTGAGAAGTAGGGCCTGAAGCAGAGGCAGGTGGTTGATTTTGGGGTGGCTCTGTGTTTGGGAAACCTTCAAGGGAAGGTGCCATCTGTGGGTGTATGATGGTGGCAGATGGACTTGCATCCTGAGACATCTTGGCCAGCAGCTCTTTGAGTCTGCTAACCTCATCCTCTAGAATGGTGTTTGAGCAACTACATCATAGAAGAAGCTCAGGTCATCATCAGTTGATACTGAATCACCTGACCTCCTGCTTAGAGCAGGATTTACATGCACTGGGTGTAGACCAGTTGGTGCATGTGCCCCTGTGCTTGGTACTGGGGACTTCCAGCCTCAGGACAATGTCCATCATCAGCTGTTGCCTCTAGGGAGGTCTTAGCAATGTTACCAGCCTCACTCTGGTCATGTGCTGAGTCAGAGGAGGTGGCAGCCTCACTAGATATTCTAAGCTCCTTGTCTACACCAGGAGATAGAATTGGGAAACCCCTGTGCTGTGGGTTCTCAGGTGCACTGTGTTCCTCCCCCTCAATTGTAGAGGAATTCCCAGTAGTAAGTGGTTTCTGGGGAGGGGGTGAGGAGTGCAATTGAGTCAGCACTTGTGCAACTATTAAAGTGGGCTGTGAGGGGCGGTTGTTTGGGGTAAGGGGTTAGAAGCAGTGTGCACCTGGGGTGGATGGTGCTCTTCAATGGCAATCTCCTCAAGTGAGTAAGATCCCAGATAAGTAGGTGCCCCTTGGGTTGCTGCAGGCTCCTGTTGAGAGGAAGCCTGAGCGGCTGTGGCTGGAAGAGTCATTGTATCCACTAGGGGGTTTGGACTAGTGGATATATCCTGCGTTTGTGGGCAGGGCATCCTCAGGGGACTCAATTCCTGAGTAGTAGCCATTTTGGGTTTCTTTTTGGTGGGTTTGGTGGGGACATGGATTGGATTTGAGGTGGTGGCTGTGGGTTCCAGCTGCGTGGGTTTTCGCAGCTTGGCAGCCAGTTTGAGTGTCCGGTCAGAGTTGTGCCGGGAGTATACTTCTGGCAGAACAGCCGTAGCAGGGACTCCCAAGCCAACAAGTCCCTCAGCATTAAGCTGGTCTATAATGATGGCCATTATGAACCGTGGATAGAGTATCCAACGGTGGCAGTTAGTTTTTGAGCCATATCTTTGAGCTCTGAAAATATTAATTCTGAAAAATTAGTGGTTGTTGCTCAAGGATAGAATACATTACCTGCTGCCATTGGTGGACATTTGATCCCAAGACGACGTCTTAGGGGCCAAACATACATTGACCATGTGAAAAATCAGGCGCTCAGCGTCATTAAAGTGTTTCTTCATGATGGTGGTGGCACTGAGATCGCCTTGATATCCATGCTGAGCAAAAGATAGATCTATGGTGCCCTTCGGATCCAGCAGGAGAAGTAGCATCACTCAGTTGAAGAATTTTACGGATTGTTGCAGGAGTAATGACTACTTCTTTGTTGTTGACGACTGACCGGAGGGACGTGTGTTGCTCTCCTCAGTTGTAACAGTAACGTTCATCCAAAATTGGTTCAAGGATTCGGCATGTAAGACGGGGTTCAGAAGGAATGCCTTGTTGTATTGGGACTGAACCATAAGATCGATAGCAGTATCGAACTTAGTCCAGATCGGCGATTTTGTGAGGTAGGCAACACAGTTGTGTCGCGGTTTAATTTGCATAGACGCCATGGAGAAGGAAGTTTTGGAGAGGAACGTTAGGTTTGAAGAAGATGAAGCATGGAGAGCTCAGGTTAAGGGGATTTATAGGGTACGGGTGAGGAAACGACTGAAGGATGGTGTTAGTCATCAGTAGTTTTAAACGACCGTTGACATGGTATTATCCTTTCAGACGTTGAAACAGCTGAAGTCGTGGTGTTAGGCATCAGTAGTTTAGAAAACTACTGAAGACCGTGGTTTTGACTTCAGATGATTGAAACAACTGAGGACATGGTGTTGTCATCAGTAGTTATGAAACTACTGAAGACAGTGGTTTTGTCATCAGCTGTTGTAAACAACTGAAGACTTGGTATTAGTCATCAGTAGTTATAAAACTACTGAAGACGTGGTTTTGCTTCAGTTGTTTAAAATGAAACAGCAGTTGTACAAACGACTGAAGAGAAAGTTCTCTTCAGCTGTTTTCGTCAATTCTTAGCTCAGCTGTTTCAAACTGTCCTCAACACATTCATCAGTCTTTATGGCTGATTTCAGTTTTTTCATAGGACATCAGTACTTATCTGTTTTTACTGATTGCAGTAGTTATGACTGCATCAGTAGTTGTAACTACATCAGTAGTTTAGAACAGATGAAGTACTTCAGTACTTGTGAGACATTTAGCCTTCAGTAGTTATAAAACTACTGAGGTTAAAAGAGCTCATCAGTACTTATATGTGACATAGGTACTCATGATCATCAGTATGAATTACTGAGATCATCAGTAGTTGTCACTATTCTAGCTGCAGCATACCAAGCCTTAACACCAGGTTTTGGAAAGTTGAACTATCCAAAGGCTTAGTAAAAATGTCTGCAAGCTCATCAGCACTAGGCACAAACTTAGGATCAATCAGACCTTTTTCAAAACAATCCCTTATAAAATGATGTCTGATCTCTATATGTTTGGTCCTAGAGTGCTGGACTGGATTTTTGACAATGCAAAGAGCTGAAGCACTATCCATTAACAATGGAGTCTTAGTCTCTGTAATGCCATAATCCAAAAGTTGGTTTTGAAGCCAGAGTACCTGAGATGTACAGCTTGCAGCAGCAATGTACTCTGCTTCCGCAGTGGATGTAGCAACTGAGGTCTGTTTCTTGCTCTGCCAAGAAATCAAGCAGTTGCCTAGGAATTGACATCCACCAGAAGTTGATTTCCTGGTCAACTTACACCTGCATAGTCACTGTCAGAAAAAGCAACTAATTACCAGAATGTCCGGTAGAATACCATAAACCTAGAGATGGAGTGCCTTGCAGATATCTAAAGATCCTCTTGACTGCAATCAGATGAGACTCTTTAGGTGCAGCCTGAAATCTAGCACAAACACATGTAGCAAACATAATATCTGGTCTAGAAGCTGTTAAATACATCAAGGACCCAATCATACATCTGTAAAGTGTTTCATCAACCACTTTACCTTTCTGATCTGAGTCCAGTTGTGTGGTGCTGCTCATGGGAGTAGAACAGGGCTTACAGTTTTGTAAATCAAACTTTTGCAAAAGATCTTTTGTATATTTGGATTGATGAATTAAAATTCCATCAGCCTTTTGTTTGATTTGCAACCCCAGAAAGAACTGTAATTCTCCCATGGCACTCATTTCAAACTTCTGTTGCATCAACTTTGTAAAGGCATCACACAACTTTGGATCAGAGGATGCAAAAATGATATCATCTACATAAATTTGAACAAGTAGATTATGCTGCCCAGCTTTCTTAATGAATAAAGTCTTGTCTATGGAGCCTCTAGTGAAATTGTTTTCCAGAAGAAAGTTTGATAATGTCTCATACCAGGCTCTGGGAGCTTGTTTTAACCCATAAAGAGCTTTATCAAGCTTATACACCCAATTAGGATGTTTATTGTCCTCAAAGCCTGGAGGTTGACATACATAAACCTCTTCTTTAACTTTTCCATACAAAAATGCACTTTTGACATCCATTTGAAAGACTTTAAGTTTTTGATAAGCAGCATAAGCTAAAAACAATCGAATTGCTTCCAGTCTGGCTACAGGGGCAAAGGTTTCATCATAATCAATACCTTCTTCTTGTGCAAACCCCTGAACAAACAGTCTGGCCTTGTTCTTAACAATAAGCCCATTTTCATCAGTTTTGTTCCTAAACACCCATTTAGTGCCTATTGCACACTTACCTGGAGGTAGAGGAACCAGTTCCCACACTTGCTGTTTCTTGAACTGAAGAAGCTCAAGCTGCATGGCATCAACCCATCCATTGTCCTTTAAAGCAATGTGATAATTCTTTGGCTCTTGCTGACTGATGAAGAGAGCATAGAAGCAGAAATTTGACAATTGACTTCTTGTTGATACTCCAGCAGTGATATCACCAATGATTTGAGACATGGTGATTCTTCAGATCTTGATACACAATGAGATCTGTGCAAGTGTTTGTAGCCGGTTCAGCAGCAACAGATGGTGATGGTGAATCATTTCCTTGAAACCAATCAGTGGATGGTAATTCAAAGGAAGTTGAATTCGAAGAAATCTCATCAGCATTTGTTGTGGATGGTGCTACTGGCGCTACAGGAACATCAGGTCTAGTTGAGTCAGGCAGCTGATCACTAAACCTGAAGAGGTGAGTACTGCAATCATCATCATCATCAGCAGTACCACCAGGTGGTGAACTGTTGACAGGAGCAACAGCAGGAGTTTGATAAGGAACATATTGCAGTATGTCCAAATCAAATAACTCCACAGGACTTTGTGGAATCTTGTCCTTTGGAGATTCATTAAACTTAACATGTAGAGTTTCTTCAACCATCTTTGTTCTGCAGTTGAAGACTCTGTATGCCTTGCAAGTAGATGAATAACCAACAAAGTATCCTGCATCCACCTTAGGATCAAATTTGTGGAGTTGATCCTTTGTGTTGAGAATAAAACAGGGACACCCAAATGCTTTGAAAAATGAAATCAGAGGAGCCAAATGATGGAGAACTTCATATGGAGTCTTCATCAACCTCTGATTTACTAAAACTCTATTTTGCACATAACAAGCTGTGTTGACAGCTTCGGCCCAAAAGGTCAATGGCAAACCTGAGTCAGCCAGCATGGACCTTGCAGCTTCAATGAGGGTCCTTTCTTTCTCTCCACTACTCCATTTTGTTCTGGAGTCCTTGGAATGCTGAACTGCCTTTTGATTCCCTTTGAAAGATAGAAGTCATCAAGTGTATGATTTCTGAACTCAGTTCCATTATCACTCCTAATACACTTGACTGGAAGGGAATACTGCTTCTCAATGTACAGCACAAAGTGGATAATCTTCTGAGCAGCCTCATCCTTTGAATGTAGAAAGAAAGTCCATACAAATCTGGAGTAATCATCCACAATTACCAGACAGTATTTCTTCTTTGCCATGCTCATTACTCTCACAGGACCAAATAGATCCATATGCAGTAATTGCAAGCAGGCAGTGGACTTGGACACTTCAATAGGAGGAAATGAGACCTTGTGCTGTTTTCCTTTTAAACAAGCAGTGCAGGTTCATCACAGTGGAACTCCTTTATTGGTAAGCCTCTGACTAAACTATTGTGGCTAAGCTGATTCATGTTTTTGAGATTAACATGACCAAGCCTCCTGTGCCACAGTTTAGATTCTTGAAAAGAGGCTTTGGAAAATAGGCAAGGATTGCCTTTGAGATCTATCTTCTTAGAGAGATCTAAGGCATACACTCTTCCTGTCCTGTTGGCTTTCAGGAGAGTGTGATCATCCAACACCTTGTCAATCAAGTGCAAAACTTTGGATGACAGAATCCTACAGTTTTGACTTGTGAAAAGGGCAACATGGCCTTATCACACATTTGACTGACACTCAAGAGGTTGTACTTGAGATTTTCCACATGATTAACATCATCAAATTTGATTTCTCCATTGGAGACAAAGCCCTTACCGATGATGTAACCCCTAGCATCATTGCCAAAAGAGACAAATCCCTTCTTTCCTTGAGAGTAGTCATGAAGAAGAGAGATGTTCCCAGTCATGTGCATAGATCCCCCATGTCTACATACCAGATGCTACTTTGGCATGTTGAAGAACCCTGCAATAATAAACAATCAGTTAGTTTTAGAGACCCAAACCTTTTTGGTTTTGGGCCTGGTCTCATCAATAGATGGTAAACTAACATGTTTATTTGTAACAACAGCCTGAGAAGAAGATGGTGTAGAAGAGGAGTCCTTTGGCTTAGACCTCCTTTTCTGTGGTTTCAACATAGGAGAATCTAGTTGGTTAACTCTACCCAACAGATGTTGTACCATCATCACCAGCTGTGTCTGATTTTGTGATAAAGCTTTCAGCTCATCAGACACATTGCTAGTGGAGTTAGATAAGGTCCTATGTTGCACCTTCTTCTTTTGAGCACCTCAGCTGTCACCTGTTTAACTCCTTCCTTTTGGATTCTTAAGGACTTAAGGGTTACAGGATTTGATGTTGCTGATACAAATGTGGTCTCAAACTCAGTTTTCATTTTTACCATTTTCTCATTAATTTCTTCTTTTTGTTTGAGTTTGGAACCTCTTTTGTACCAACAATCATCTGTAAGATGATTGAACAAACCACATACTTCACATGGTTTCTTCTTCATCTTAGGTTGATCATCAACTAAAGATGGTGAAGCAACAAAAGACTTGTTCTTCAATGCTTTGGAAGCATTGGTTGCTTCTTGACAACCTCTTTAGTAGTCTTCAAACTCTTTCTACTGCCAGTTTTCTTCTCTTCAGTACTGACAGCAGTTGAAGTTTGAACTTCAGGTGTTAAATCCTGCTCTCCAGTCCTTTCAGGACCTTCAGGATTAACTCCTGAGTTGATCAACTTATTGATCATGTGAATGTCAGCATTTGGACCATCAACATCAGCTGATAGGTTCAAGGAGGACTTGATGCTGACTGCTACTTCTGATTGTGCTGTATCAGAAGGTAGATCACATGATGATGGATTGGTTATCACTCTCACCATCAGATTCTACCTCTGCTCTTGGGGTAAAATCTGTAGGTGGAGCAGTGTGATTGTAGCCAATGCCAAACTTCACATTTGAAGCAGATTGCTTACTAAGAAGCATTTCAAAACCTTTGCATGATTGTACCCATCTATCACACTCGACCTGGGTAACTGCAAGGGTTTCTTTGAGATCTTTGTACTTCTCTAGAAGTACATCTTCTCTAGCCTTATCATCAATTATTTGCAATTCAGTTTTAAACCTCATCATTTTTATCTTTGAGCACAAACTCAAACTCAGCTTTGTTTTTGGAAATTATTTGTTCTAGCTCAATGTTCTTATTAATTAAAGCTACATTTGCTTCTCTAATGGAAGCAAATGCTGCTATGCATTGTTCAGAACATAATTTGGCTTTTGCCTCAGAGGATACCTGTGATACCTGAGGTGTAGAGGCATTGGAAGATGAAGTATCAGCAGACTCCAAAGCCATAAGAGCTAGATTCCCAAAGGGACTGTCACCACCATGTTGACCAGCACCTGAGAACAGTTGATCATGACCAGACAAGTCATCTGGTAAACTGCTCCAGTCAACAACTCCTGGGGTGAAGAAGCTGTGTTGTTGAGATGAAGGTTGTTGATGAGATAGGGAAGGCTGAGGTTCTGGTAATGCATGAGGTTGTGGTGTCATAGGAACTTGAACTTGATTTGACTGTGGCATGTAATAACAAGGGTACTGATATGGCATTTGACCCTGAGGAACAAAATATGCCGGAGATTGTTGTTGAGGATGATGACTAGATGTGACAGGATGTTGCCCTCTGTGTTTGACTATTGCCAGGAAAAGTCACAAAGGGTGCAGTAGAGTTAGATCCAGTTGATCTACACTCTCTTGCAAAGTGTCCAAGCCGTTGGCATTTGTGACACCTCAACTTGCTCTTGTCAAAACCAACTTTGGTTTTGCCAGAGAGTCCTGGGAATTTTCTTCCAGTTCTTTTGTAGAACTTCTGAGATCTGATATTTATCAAGGCCATTTGGCTCAAAATATCCATCTCTTCTAAGTCATCATCAGCAATCCCCTTGAGATCATCCATAATGAAACATAGATTGTCATTATTACACCCAGTGAACTGACCATCAACACTTACAAATGCAGAATTAGAAGTGCTCGAAGAGAAATAATATGCTCATCATACTGGCATTCAGATGAAGCATATTCTGACTCATGACCCACCAAGGCAGTGTTGCCTTGTATAAAGTCTTCAGTGAGCTTTCCAGATGAAGACAGCTTTCTCTTCTGTTCTATCTCTCTCTCAAAAGTGAGCAATTTCCCATGGAGTTGGGTGAGAGATAGTTTGTCCAAACTTGCACTGGAGCGTAGGACAATAGTATATGTGTCCCATCTCTCAGGCAGTGATCTGAGAAATCTGTTATTCATCTGAATATTGGTGTATTCAAGTTTGACCATTTTTAGTTCAGAGATCAAACAAGAGAAACGCTCATATTGTTGAGTCAGTGTCTCACCCTTTCTATGAGAGAATGTCTCATATGTTGGGCAAGCAAGAATTCTCTTATTTGCCAAGACCTCATCTGTTCCTCCAAATGTTTTTTCAAAGCAATCCAGAGGTCATGGGCAGTTCATGATGCATTAGCCCAGAATAGATTTCATTGGGCAAAGCCATGGCCAGAATTCCATGGGCTTTTGCATCAATCTCAAGCAACTTCTTATCCTCATCTGAGTATTGCTCCCTCCTCTTCGGAACCATTTGATTGGTTTCCGGGTTATTCACCATAGGCTTGTGTGGACCATGTACCACTGATGTCCAACACCCTGCGCTGTTAACAGACAGGTGATGGAGCATACGTCTTTGCCATATGTTATACTCATTCCTAACCAGCATAGGAGGCTTGGTTGAGGAACCAGTATTGTGAGGATCATTGGAGGGAGTGGTCATTTTCAGTTCAAAAACAGTTTAGTTCAAGTTTTAAAAAGTTTTAGACAAACCACAACAAACTCAATGAGAACCAAGAAAAAGATCTCAGGATGAATGAGCAGAAATACAGAAAATTCAATCTCTATAACCGTTTCTTGCAAAAACAAAAGCTAATTCAATCAAACTTGGATCTTGAATAGCAGTTTCAATGATCAATTATTAGATCGATCAATGATTAACCTGCTCTGATACCATTTGACAGGATCAGTGATCACAAGTTTGATGTATCAGAATACAAAGCAGCGGAATACAAACAAGAATTAGACAAATTGTAGCAAGCAATCGATACTTGTAAGCATTAAGATCGCATACGGTTATAGGAGAGAATATGTATTTCTGATTCTAGGAATGTTTATAGATGTAGAATATTTCTAATCAAATCAATCATTCATTCCATTTAATTACTCATTCCCATGTTACAATAGGTTGTCACTCCTTATATAGAGTGCAACAGTCACTGCTGTTATCACGGAAAGTGACAACTGGCAGATCCAATACAAAAATAACTAATTCTTAACAAACTACTGAAATGTTCACAACTACTGAGAACATATCAGCGTGTTAAGTACAAAATATAAAACTACTGAAACTACAACGACTGAAGAACAACTCTTCAGTCGTTTTACAAAACTACTGAAACATAAAAATATAAAACTACTGATATCACAACTACTGAAGAAGTACTCTTCAGCAGTTGTGACAAACTACTGAGGCTTCAGTACTGATCTTCAGACTTTGACCTTCAGGTGTTTCATCAGCTGATGACTTCAGTAGATATCATCAGCTGATGTCTTCAGTCTTTGTCTTCAGACTTTGTACATCAGTTGTTGATCTTCAGCACTTGTGAACTTCAGCTGTTGTACTTCAGTACTTTGGTCTTTCAGCTTCAGCACTTGTCAAATATGATGAGGCTTCAGCAGTTGTGTTTGATACCGTGTGGGACTTAGAGGTTTGCTGATCTTGGCTCATTGGTTCTTTTGGTCCAACATCACAGCTTCCTCTGTGAGGTGGGAGTGATGGGCATGGTTGGCTTTAGGCAAAGTTAGGATGGTGAAAGAGGTAGCCTACTTCTTCATCACATTCTCTTCTTTCTTCTAGCCTCAACACCCTTCTCTTCTCTTCTTGGGTGCATCACGGCTGTTGGTTTGGAGGGTAAAGGAATGGTTTTAGTGGGTTGTGGTATTGGTGATTTTGAAGTGGGAGGTTTGCAGGTTGTTCTAGCATTCTTGTAGTGAGTGAGGCTTTTGAGTGTTTGCTAGTTCCTTTCTGTTCCCAGCACCTGCCTCATTTAGTCTTCAATCACCAATCCCTTAGGGTATGCTTCAGACGAATAGATCTTGGTGGTTATTGCCAAGATATGTCCCTGGTCCATGACTTATCCGATCAATGATCTCAAGGTACTTTGCAATGAATCTGATCATGATCTCTAGTCTTTCTTTTTCTATGCACATAACTGCCCATCTGATTAATTTCTTCAACTTCAAGTCTCCTAATCTCTGAGTCAAGCTGTGCAGGCACGAAACCCTATCATACAGTTGATCAATAATGGAGTCCATTGATTTACTGTGTGTAGCATCCGCCATTTTGATCATCTCATCAAGTTCGAGTTCTTTTTCTTTTCCTTCAACCTTCCTCTTCTTATATGTGACATGAAAGTCTTTGTGACTTTCACCCACTTGATCAATGTCAGCTCCCTTCACAAACTCCTCTTCCTTCTCAGTCTCCTTTTCTTTCTTCCCCTCTATGCTCTTTCTCTTTGATTTCACTGACTGACTCTCCCCCTTTTTGGTTGCATTGGTTGCAAGGGTTTGAGTAGCAGAAAGCCTTGTGCTCACAATCTCCTCCACCAGGGATTGTATGATTGAGGGAAGCCTCTCATCCATGGTTTTGATCACAATGTCTGTGATCATTGGGGTGATGAGAGGTAGGGATTGCTGAAAGATAGCAGTTGTTTGCTCAGAGGGGTTCTGTCCCTGAGAAGCAGTGCCAGAAATAGAAGCTGGTGGCTCGGAAGTTTTGAGTGGCTGAGTGTGTGGGAGACCTTCAGGTGAAGGTGCCATCTGTGGGTTTATGTTGGTGGCAGATGGACTTGCTTTTTGAGAGAATTGGTCATGTAGTCTTTGTAGTCTACTGACTTCTTCCTCAAGAATTGTGTTCTGGGCCAGAACATCATAAAAGAAGCCCAGGTCATCATCAGCAGATGCTGAATCACCTGACCTCCTGCTTGTAGCAGGATGTACATGCACTGGGTGTAGACCAGTTTTAGCATGTGTCCCTTTTTCGTGGAACTGGGGACTTCCAGCCTCAGGACGAAGTCCTTCATCAGTTGTTGCCTCTGGTGAGGTCTTAGCTATGTTACCAGCCTCAGTCTGATCATGTGCTGATTCAGAAGAGGTGGCAACCTCACCAGATGTTCGTATCTGCATATCCACACCAGGAGATAAAACAGTAAACCCTGGTGCTGTGGGCTGTCAGAAGCATGTTGATCCTCTTCCTCAATTGCTATGGTTTTCCCCTTTGTTGGTGTTGTTGGGGAGGAGGAGAGGCATGCAGCTGAGTCAGCATGTTTGCAATAATGAGAGTAGGACTTTGTGGGGCGGTTGCAGTGGGAGATAGGGTAAAAGCAGTATGCACCTGGGGAGAATGGTGCGCTTCAATGGCAATCTCCTCAAATGAGGAAGATCCAGATTAGTGGGTACCCCTTCTTTGGTTGCTGCAGGCTCCTTTTGAGAGGAATCCTGAGCGGCTGTGGCTGGTGAAGTCCTTGTATCCACTAGGGGTTTATAACCAGTGGATATAGCCTGCATTTTTGTTGCAGGGGCATCCTCAGGGGACTCATTTCCCTGAGTAGCCTTTTTGACTTCTTTTTAGTGGGTTTGGTGGGGACTTTGGATTTTGAGGTGGTGGTTGTGGGTTCCAGCTGCGTGGGTTTGCGCAGCTTGGCAGCCATTTTTAGTGATTGGTCAGAGTTGTGCCGGAGTATACTTCGGGCGATACTGCCGTAGCAGGGACTCCCAGGCCAACAAGTCCCTCAGCTTGAAGCTGGTTTTCAATTATGACCATTATGAACCGAGGATATAATATCCAACGGTTAGCAAGTTGTTTTTGGGCCATATCCTTGAGCTCTAAAAATAGTATTTCAGAAAAATTTAAAGGTTGTTGCTCAAGGATGGAGTACATTATCTGTTGCCACCTTGTGGACATTTGATCCCATGATGAAGTCTTGGGGGCAAGGCAGACATTTACCATGTGAAAGATGAGACGTTCGGCAACCTGGAAATGTTTCTTCAATATGGTAGATGCACTCAGGTTACCCTGGTATCCATGGTGGGCAAATGATTGATCTATTGTGCCCTTTGGATAACCTGTTGGGAAAGTGGCATCATCCAGATTGAGGGTTTGGCGAAGAGTGTCTGGAGTAATGACCACTTTTTGACGATGGACAAACGATTAAAGAGACTCTGTGTCATTCTCCTCAGAGACAAGAGTGACGTTTGTCCAGAATTGGTTAAGAGATTCGGCATATATGGTGGGATTTAACAGAAAAGCCGTTTTGTAAGGTGACTGAACCATTAAATCAATGGCGTTGTGAAACTTGGTCCAGTATGGCGATTTTGTGAGATGTGCGACACAGTTGTGTCGTGGTTTTAGTTGCATGGTCGCCACTGATGAAGAGAGGTTATAGAGTTTTTGAACGTTAGGTTTGAGAAGAGAAGAAAGGAAAAACTCTGAAGGTGGGATAAGGTATTTAAAGGGTAGGGTTAGAAAACGACTAAAGGTTTTGGTGTTAATAATCAGTTGTTGAAACTACTGATGACGTGGTATTAACTTTCAGAGGTTTGGAATGACTAACCGTATTGGGTGTGATCAGCAGTTGTTATAAAACAACTGAAGACTTGGTTTTAACCGTCAGACGTTGAAACAGCTGAAGTCTCAGATTTAGTCATCAGTAGTTATAAAACTACTGAAGACAGTTTTGACTCAGGTGGTGAAACAACTGAGGACTTGGTATTAGTCATCAGTAGTTGGGAAACTACTGAAGACTTTGGTTTTACCATCAGTTGTTGTAAACAACTGAAGACTTGGTGTTAGTAATCAGTAGTTGTGAAACTACTAAAGACATGGTTTTGCTTCAGTTGTTTAAAAAGAAACAACAGTTGGAAAACTACTGAAGAGAAAAAGGCTCATAAGTAGTTGTCGTCAATTCATTGCTTTTCAGCTATTTCATACTGTCCTCAACACGTACTCATCAGACGTTTTCATCTGTTTTCAGATGTTTCATAGGACATCAGTACGTATTTGTATTTCTGACAACAGTAGTTGTAGCTACATCAGCTGTTGTAACTACATCAATTGTTTTATCAAATAAAGTACTTGAGTATGGAGAAGTTAAGCTCTAGTAGTTTAAAGAAAACTTCCGGAGGGAAAATAACTTCAGTACTTATATATATGACAATAATAAACTAATGATCATCAGTACTTGTGAGCTGAGATCATCAGTAGTTGTCACTTATTCTAGCTGCAGCATACCAAGCCTTAACACTAGGTTTTGGAAAGTTGTGCTATCAAAGGGCTTAGTGAAAATGTCTGCAAGCTCATCAGCACTAGGAACAAATTTTGGATCAATCAGACCTTTTTCAAAACAATCTCTAATAAAATGGTGTCTGATTTCAATATGTTTAGTCCTAGAGTGCTAGACAGGATTCTTGACAATACAAAGAGCTAAAGAGCTGTCCATTAACAATGGGGTCTTAGTCTCTGTTATGCCATAATCCAATAATTGGTTTTGAAGCCAGAGTACCTGAGATGTACAACTTGCAGCAGCAATGTACTCTGCTTCAGCAGTTGATGTAGCAATGAGGTCTGCTTCTTATTCTGCCAAGAAATCAAGCAGTTGCCTAAGAATTGGCATCCTCCAGAAGTGGACTTTCTTGTCAACTTACACCCTGCATAGTCACTGTCAGAAAAAGCAACTAATTTACCAGAATGTCTAGTAGAATACCATAAACCTAGAGATGGAGTGCCTTGCAGATATCTAAAGATCCTCTTGACTGCAATCAAATGAGACTCCTTAGGTGCAACCTGAAATCTAGCACAAACACATGTAGCAAACATAATATCTGGTCTAGAAGCTGTTAAGTACATCAAGGACCCAATCATACATCTGTAAAGTGTTTCATCAACCACTTTACCTTTCTGATCTGTATCCAGTTGTGTGGTGTTGCACATGGGAGTAGAACAGGGCTTACACTTTTGTAAATCAAACTTTTCCAAAAGGTCTTTTGTGTATTTGGACTGATGAATGAAAATTCCATCAGCCTTTTGTTTGATTTGCAAACCCAGAGAAAAAAACTGTAATTCTCCCATGGCACTCATTTCAAACTTCTGTTGCATCAACTTTGTAAAGGCATCAAACAACTGTGGATCAGAGGATGCAAAAATAATATCATCTACATAAATTTGAGCAAGTAGATTATGCTGCCCAGCTTTTTAATGAATAAAGTCTTATCTATGGAGCCTCTAGTGAAATTATTTTCCAGAAGAAAGTTTGATAATGTCTCATACCAGGCTCTAGGAGCTTGTTTCAACCCATAGAGAGCCTTATCAAGCTTATACACCCAATTAGGATGTTTATTGTCCTCAAAACCTGGTGGTTGACATACATAAACCTCTTCTTTAATTTTCCCATACAAAAATACACTTTTGACATCCATTTGAAAAACTTTAAGGTTGTGATAAGCAGCATAAGCTAAAAACAATCGAATTGCTTCCGGTCTGGCTACAGGGGCAAAGGCTTCATTATAATCAATACATTCCTCTTGTGAAAACCCCTGTACAACCAGTCTGGCCTTGTTCTTAACAATAAGCCTATTTTCATCAGTTTTGTTTCTAAACACCCATTTAGTGCCTATTGCACACTTACCTGGAGGTAGAGGAACCAGTTCCCACACTTGCTGTTTCTTGAACTGAAGAAGCTCAAGTTGCATGGCTTCAACCCATCCATTGTCCTTAAAGCAATGTGATAGTTCTTTGGCTCTTGCTGACTAATGAAGAGAGCATAGAAGCAGAAATTTGACAATTGACTTCTTGTTGAAATGCCAGCATTGATATCACCAATGATTTGAGAAATAGGGTGATTCTTCAGATCTTGGTACATAATAAGATCTGTGCAAGTGTTTGTAGCAGGCTCAGCAGCAACAGATGGTGATGGTGAAGTATTTCCTTGAAACCAATCAGTAGATGGTAATTCAAAGGAAGTTGAAGTTGTAGAAATCTCATCAGCATTTGTTGTGGATTGTGCTACTGAAGCTACAGGAACATCAGGTCTAGCTGAATCAGGCAATTGATCACTAAACTTGAAAAGGTTATTACTGATATCATCATCATCATCAATAACACCAGATGGATGACTAGCTACAGAAGATGATGGATTCATATGATCTGCAACAGCAGGTGGTTGATAAGGAACATATTGCAGAATGTCCAGATCAAACAACTCCACAGGGTTTTGTGGAATTGTATCCTTAGGGGATTCATTAAACTTCACATGCAAGGTTTCTTCAACTATCTTTGTCCGACAGTTGAATACTCTCTAAGCCTTGCAAGTGGATGAATACCCAACAAAATACCCTGCATCCACCTTAGAATCAAACTTTTGGAGTTGATCCTTTGTGTTGAGAATGGAACAGGGACACCCAAATGCTCTAAAGAATGAAATCAAAGGGGCTAAATGATGTAAAACTTCATAAGGAGTTTTCATCAACCTCTGATTTACTAAGGCTTTATTCTGTACATAGTAGGCTGTATTGACAGCTTCAGCCCAAAAGGTCAGTGGCAGACCAGAATCAGCCAACATGGACCTTGCAGCTTCAATGAGGGTCCTGTTCTTTCTCTCCACTACTCCATTTTGATCTGGAGTCCTTGGGATGCTATACTGCCTCTTGATTCCCTTTGACAAGTAAAACTCATCAAGAGTGTGGTTTCTGAATTCAGTACCATTGTCACTCCTCACACACTTAACTGGTAGGGAATACTGCTTCTCAATGTGTAACATAAAGTTCATAATGGACTGAGCAACCTCATCCTTTGAATGCAAGAAGAAGGTCCATACATATCTAGAGTAATCATCCACAATTACCAGACAGTATTTCTTCTTTGCCATACTCATTACCTTCACAGGACCAAAAAGATCCATGTGCAGTAGTTGTAAGCAGGCATTAGACTTGGATTCTTCTATGGTTGGGAATGAAACTTTATGTTGTTTCCCTTTTAAGCATGCAGTGCAGATTTCATCACAATTGAACTCCTTTATTGGAATACCTCTCACTAAACTCTTGTGGATCAGCTGATTCATGTTTTTGAGATTAACATGACCCAGCCTTCTATGCCACAGTTTAGATTCTTGGAGAGAGGCCTTGGAGAACAAGCATGGATGGCCTCTTAACTCAATTTTCTTTGACAGATCCAAGGCATATACTCTCCTATCCTGTTGGCCTTCAGGAGAGTATTATCATCCAGTACTTTGTCAATCAGGCTCAGAACCTTGGAAGACAGAATCCTACAGTTCTGGCTTGTGAAAAGAGCAACATGTCCTTTGTCACACATCTGACTGACACTCAACAGATTGTATTTGAGATTCTCCATATGGTTGGCATCATCAAATCTAATATCTCCATTAGACACAAATCCCTTTCAATGATGTAACCTTTAGCATCATTTCCAAATGAGACAAATCCCCTCTTTCCCTGAGAGTAATCATGAAGAAGAGAGCTGCTCCCAGTCATGTGCATGGATCCTCCACTGTCCACATACCAGATGTTTCTTTGGCATGCTGAAGAACCCTGCACAATCATAAGAAACTAGTTAGCTTTGGAGACCCAAACCTTTTGGTTTTGGGACTGACTTTATCAACAGATTTAACCATAGCTGGTTTCTCATGATTAACAGCTGATGAAGATGGAGATGGTGCTGAAATAGATTTGGACCTAGAATTCCTCTCCAGTGGTTTGGTCACAGTGGCTTCAAGTTGGTTAACTCTCCCCAACAGATGCTGAACCATCATAACAAGCTGTGTCTGATTTGAAGCTCGAGCTTTCAGTTCATTTGACACTCCCGAGCTTGTTTTTGATGAGTTCCTGTGACCCACCATTTCCTCCTTCTTAGATTTCACAGACTTAGTCTTATGTTTATCATGAGGAACAATATCAGCTGTCTTCTGATAAACCGTATCCTTCTTAGTGGATTTGGGTAAGGCCTTAGGTTTATCAGGTTGAGATGATTGTGGTACAAACTTGGTCTCAAACTCAGTTTTCATTTTATTTAATTCTAGTTTAATGAGCTCATCCCTTTGGAGCTTTAAACCCTTTTTGTACCAACCTTCATGTTGGACCAAAAGAACCAATGAGCCAAGATCAGAAAACCTCTAAGTCCCACATGATATCACAACAACTGCTGAAAGCTTCATCAGCAGTTTGACAAGTACTAAAGACTTCAACAGCTGAAGATCAAGTGCTGGAGACTTCAACAGCTGAAGACTAAGTGCTGAAGTACAACAGCTGAAGAACACAAGTGCTGAAGCTGAACAGCTGAAGAACACAAGTGCTGAAGCTGAACAGCTGAAGAACACAAGTGCTGAAGCTGAAGACCAAAGTACTGAAGTACAACTGCTGAAGAGTCTACAAGTACTGAAGATCAACAACTGATGTACAAAGTCTGAAGACAAAGACTGAAGACATCAGCTGATGATATCTACTGAAGTCATCAGCTGATGAAACGTCTGAAGTTCAAGTCTGAAGATTAAGTACTGAAGTTTCAGTAGTTTGTCACTATAGCTGAAGAGTACTTCTTCAGTAGTTGGGATATCAGTAGTTTTATATTTTTACTTTCAGTAGTTTTGTAAAACGACTGAAGAGCTTGTTCTTCAGTCGTGTAGTTTCAGTAGTTTTATGTTTTTCAGTAGTTATAACAACTTATAACACTTAGCATTTTTGTAAGGAGATGTCAGCTGTTTTGACATCTTCAGTAGTTGTGTTTTAGTTGTAATAAATCTGTTAGATGTCACTATCAAGTGACATCAGCAGACGTCACATCTCTTATATAAGAGGTGTCGACCTAATTGTAAGTGTGACATTTTGTTACCACGAAAGCGAATATTGAATGAAATATATTTGCAGAATTCTCTCTCTATAACCGTCTTTGTTCTTCATTGAATATCGTTTCGTTCTTGTGAATTGGCTAATTCATTGTTCGATTTCCGCTGCTATACTCTCTAATCAATCAAACATAGATCACTGATCCTAACACTTCATAAGATAGATGATTGAATTTACCACAAATTTCACATGGTTTATTATTCATCTTGGACATCTTTACTGCTAAAGTGGAAACTACTGAAGGTGTGATCTTCAGTACTTTCCTCCTATCAGTACTAGGTACTAAAGGATTTGTAACAGCTGAAGACTGGTAATTCAACTGTTTTCCATCCGTCCTAATAGACTGTTTGATGGATTCCTCAGCAGTTGTTAGTCCTTGTATTTCAACTGATTTGAAATGCTTTTCAGATGTGGGTCTCTTTCAGTACTTGGGGTGCATTGAGGAACAACATCTGAAGTACTCAGCTTCATATGAGTCTCAGTAGTTAGACCATCAGTTAATTTATTTGTTGAGATCTTAACACTGGTTTCATTCTCTGATCTTATAATATCATTGGAGAATGACTCACATGATAATATGGTTTGGATATTGCTTTCACTTTCAGACTTAACTATGGAGTTAGGAGTAAAGTCTGTTGGTGGAGCAGTATGGTTGTAACCAATGCCAAACTTCACATTTGAAGCAGTTTGCTTGCTAAGAAGCATTTCAAATCCCTTGCATGATGAGACCCAGCGTTCACACTCAA
The DNA here is from genome assembly GCA_025506515.1 of Flaveria trinervia. Classification (NCBI taxonomy): domain Eukaryota; kingdom Viridiplantae; phylum Streptophyta; class Magnoliopsida; order Asterales; family Asteraceae; genus Flaveria; species Flaveria trinervia. Next base: position 108,338,670 of record CM046444.1, on the reverse strand, counting down.
CTTTGGTCACTGCAAGTTTTTCTTTGAGACTCTTGTGGTCTTCCAGAATAACCTCTAGCTTGGCCTTTTCATCATTTAATTGGCATTTAAGCTTATAAATCTCATCACTTTTACTGTCAAGAGCAGACTCATACTCAGCTTTTCTTTTGAAAATGGTTTTCTCAAACTCAAGTTTTTGATTTATTAATGCTACATTTGCCTCTCTAATAGAGACAAAGGCAGCTATGCATGATTCAGAACATAACTTGGCTTTAGCCTCTGAAGATACCTGAGTTACTTGTGAAGATGATGCATTTGAACAGGAACCCTCAGTAGACTCCGGGCCATGAGAGCAAGATTTCCAAAAGGGTTTTCACCACCATGTTGACTAGCACCAGCATAGTATTGCTCAGTGTGACCGCACAAGTTATCAGGTAAGCTACTCCATTCAACGACTCCAGGTGTGAAGAAGTTGTGATGAGGTTGTGATTGAGATGGAGATGGTTGAGGTTCTGGTAGTGCATGAGATTGTGGTACTATAGGAGCTTGAACTTGATTTGACTGTGGCATATAATAGCAGGGATAAGGATATGGCATTTGACCTTGAGGAACAAAATATGCAGGAGATTGAGGGTGTGATGAATGACTAGAACCAGCAGAATGTTGCCCTTTGGATTGTGAATTGTTATTTGGAAAAGTCAAAAAGGGTGCAGAAGTGTTAGATCCAGTTGATCTACACTCTCTTGCAAAGTGTCCAAGCCTGTGGCATATGTGACACTTCAACTTGCTCTTGTCAAAACCGACTTTGGTTTTGTCAGAGAGTCCAGGAAATTTCCTGCTAGTTCTCTTGTAGAATTTCTGAGATCTGATATTGATCAAGGCCATTGGCTCAAAATGTCCATCTCTTCTAAATCATCATCAGCAATGCCCTTCAAATCATCCATGATAAAGCATAGATTGTCACTATTATTACCAGAATGACAATCAACACTCACAAAGGCATGATTAGAATTGTTGAGGTGAAATAAATATGCTCATCATAGTGGCATTCTGATCCTGCATACTCTGACTCATGACTTACCAAGGCAGTGTTTCCTGGTACAAAATCATCAGTGAGCTTTCCAGATGATGACAGTTTTCGTTTCTGTTCTATCTCTCTCTCAAATGTGAGCAATTTCCCATGGAGTTGGGTGAGAGATAGTTTGTCCAAATTTGCACTGCAGCGTAGGACAATAGTATATGTGTCCCATCTCTCAGGCAGTGATCTGAGAAATCTGTTATTCATCTGGCTATTTGTGTACTCATGTTTGACCATTTTGAATTTAGAGATCAAACAAGAGAACCGCTCAAAATGTTGAGTCAGTGTCTCACCCTTCCTATGAGAGAATGTCTCATATTGTTGGGCAAGGATTTCGATATTATTTGCCAAGACCTCATCTGTTCCTCCAAATTGTTCTTTCAAGGCATTCCAGAGGTCATGGGCAGTTTCATAATGCATTAGCCCAGAATAGATTTCATTGGGCAGTGCCATGGCCAGAATTCCATGGGCTTTTGCATCAATCTCAAACAATTTCTTATCCTCATCTGAGTATTGTTCCCTCCTCTTCAGAACCATTTGATTGGTTTCCGGGTTATTCACCATAGGCTTGTGTGGACCATGTACCACTGATGTCTAACAACCTGAGCTGTTAACAGACAGGTGATGGAGCATTCGTCGTTGCTATATGTTATACTCACTCCTAACCAACATTGGAGGCTTGGTTGAGGAACCAGTATTCTGAGGATCATTGGAAGGAGTAGTCATTTTAGGTCCAAATACAATTTAATTCAAGCTTTTAAAAGATTTTACACAGACCACAACAGACTCAATGAAAACTAAGAGTAAATCTCAGGATGAATGACCAAAAACACAGAAAATTCAATCTTTATAACCGTTTCTTGCAAAAATGCTAATTCAATCAAACTTGGATCTGGATAGCAGTTTCAATGATCAATTATTAGATCGATCAATGATGAACCAGCTCTGATACCATTTGACAGGATCAGTGATCTCAAGTTTGATGGATTAGAGTGTAACGCAGCGGAATAAGAACAAGAATTAGACAAATTATAGCAAGAATTTGATATTCGTATGCATTAAGAACAAATACGGTTGTAACGAGAGAATATATTTCTGTGAAAAGGAATGTTTCAATAATATCAAATGTTTCTGCTCAATCATTCACCGATTACAATTAGGTTGACACTCCTTATATAGAGTGCAATCACTGCTGATATCACGGGATAGTGACATCTGGCAGATTTATTACAAAAATAACTAAAACTTAACAAACTACTAAAATGTTCACAACTACTGAGAACATATCAGAGTGCTAAGTACAAAACATAAAACTATGATTTGAAACTACTGAAACTACAACAACTGAAGAACAAGCTCTTCAGTCGCTTTACAAAACTACTGAAAAGAAAAACATAAAACTACTGAAAGAAAACCGTCACAACTACTGAAGAAGACCTCTTCAGCTGTTGTGACAACGTCTGATACTTGGTCTTCAGCACTTGTCTTCAGACTTTGTCTTCAGCACTTGTGTCTTCAGACTTTGTCTTCAGCACTTGTCTTCAAACTTTGTCTTCAGCACTTGTGTCTTCAGACTTTGTCTTCAGCACTTGTGTCTTCAGACTTTGTCTTCAGCACTGTCTTCAGACTTGTCTTCAGCACTTGTCTTCAGACTTTGTCTTCAGCACTTGTGTCTTCAGACTTTGTCTTCAGCACTTGTGTCTTCAGACTTTGTCTTCAGCACTTGTGTCTTCAGACTTTGTCTTCAGCACTTGTGTCTTCAGACATTTGTCTTCAGCACTTATGTCTTCAGACTTTGTCTTCAGCACTTGTGTCTTCAGCAGTTGTTGTGACGTCTGTGGGACTTAAGATTTTTCTGATCCGGCTCATTGGTTCTTTTGGTGCAACATGTAATAAAATGATTTTTACAAAGTTTATGTGAATACCCGTATGTAATATGTATGTGGATGTTAGTTCTAGACGGTTTATAGGCTACTCATGTGTAGAATAGCCACATTATGCTTAGAAAAGATAAGTTTGATGATTTGGATTGGAAATATCCTAAAAACATGTTTTACAGAATGCTCATGCGCCTAGATAAGTGTTCATGCGCCTAAAATTGCCTTAGAAAGAAGTAAGTGTGAGCCATACGCCTAAACAGTAGCTCATGCGCCCAAAATTTTCCTTAGAAATGTTTGTTCTGCTCATGTGCATGAATAGTGGCCCATGCGCCTAGAAATGTTAGTCAGATGACTTAAGGGTAGGGCCATGCGCCCCAATAGTGCCCATGCGCCCAAGTGGCCCGTGCGCCAAAGTGTTCATGCGTCTGAATAGTATCCATGCGCCTAGATTGGGCTGGAATTTACTAAGTGTTCAGACGTCCAGAAGTCCCCATGCGCCTGAAAGTGACCCATGCGCCTAAGTGTTCTCCATGCGCCTGAATAGTGTCCATGTGCCTGCATAGTGCCCATGCATCTAGGACTTAGAATATTATTCTGATTTTGGGGAAAATGTGTAAAGTAGGCTTTGACTGGGAAATTCTTGAGGGACTATAAGTTGACTTTTGGGGTCATAGATGGTATGATGGGCATGTATGGTGATGATGATGATGATGATGATGTTGCATGAATATGCATGATGTATGTTATGTATGTATGATGCCTTGTGATGATATATGTATGGTATGTTATGTTATGTTCCTATGATGATGAATGTTTATCTTTCCATGGCTTTACGTGTTATGTTAATGAATGAACCGAAAATATTATGTAACGTAAAGTGAAAGATAAAGAAAGAGGAACATGATGAATGAATGCATGCATTAAGGAATGAATGAACGTAAAAGTCTTGCAAGCAAATGTATGGTGGTTCACACCCAATGAAAGGTGTTAGCTTAATTGTGTGCGGGTTAGCTACCCCAGAACGATGCACACTGGGGTCCAATCCTTGTGATTGGCCACACGTATAGGATCCTTGCCGCTTGCCCCAGGTACTAGAGTCAGCTTCGTGCACAATGTTTGGGGTCTATGAAAGACCTGAGGCCCAGTAACCAGCTTCGTGCACAATGTTTGGGGTATGGCCTATGGCATTGATCCGAAATAAAATGAAAAGATGAACGGTGAATGTACTTGCCTGAGGTACTGGAGTCAGCTTCGTGCACAATGTGCGGGGTCTATGATAGACCTCAGGCCCAGTAACCAGCTTCGTGCACAATGTTCGGGGTAATGTACATGTCACAAGATGTAATGAATGAACGAAGGTTAACGAACGTAATGGAAGATAATAATGATGTTATCTGTATGTACGTATGGTGTATGATCACGAACATATATAACGTATAGTATGGACTCTGTAATGAAATAAATAACGATTTTATGTATGTTTTATTATAAAACTAGAACTCACTCAGCAACGCTGACTTTTATACGTTTTCAGTTAGCAGGTAAACGTTGTTGGGGATGGCCACGAGGTGGCTGCTCAGCTCTTTTGGATGGCATCTATTTAATTAAGGCTTTTGTGATGTAATACAACGATATAATTTTGTAACCGACAAATGATGCATTATTTTGCAAAAGTTTTTAGGATGAAATGAAATGCCACTTGTTTTATGTTTTCCGCTGCAATGTTTTGATGAATAAATGTAAAGTATATGTTTTACGTGCGATGAATCACCAGTTGTAAGCGTCCTGGGAACGGGGTCTTACATGAACAACATGGGACTAAAAAGCATCAAAAGCCTTTCAAAGCTTGTTTTGAGTGTGGAAAAGAAGGTCATGTGGTAAAGAAGTGCCCTTAAAGACTTGCATCAAATGGTAAAGGCAAAACGAATTGCTTCTCTGAATGTAAGTCTACAAAGAATATTCGAGACGGTAAAGGCAACACGGGTTGCTTCTCTGAATCAAGAGGTATAAAGCACACATCTTTGAATGGTTGGATGAAAAACCCTCCATCCAAACCTTTTCATGTGAAACCAGTTTCACATGATTCAAAGATGAAAATGACCAAAGACCCAAAACCAAATTATTTTCCTTTTGCTCATAAACAGAAAATGTTTTCAAAATTTAATTCATTCAGATCCAAATTAATTGAACCGAAACAAATTTGGCAAATTAAAAAGAAGGATACAAATGTCCCCGATTGTTTAAATGGTTGTGTGCAGAAGCGGGTTTCTTATATCGATGAAAATGGAACTTCCAGGACTATCATGGCCTGGGTTCCCCTTTCTAACTAATTTGTTATGAGTGCAGGAACTTCAGGAGGACTGATGGTAATCCGGTTTACTGACAGGGATTGTTCCTAATTCAAAATAGAGGCGCAACAAATAGGTTAAGGTCATGGTATTTTACACACAATCTGGATTTTTATCTACACAATTACCGTTCTCACTTCACAATCACTGCATATTTCTGGAGAATTCATTTCTTATATTCATATCAGTGTAGTTTGGAAGACCTTCTTTTAGTATATTTTTACTTTTGTACAATTTTATAAAAACAAAATTAAAATATTAAAAAATTAAAAAAATTAAAAAAACAAAAAAATAGGTTTACAAAAATAAAAATTTAGGGGAGAGTATATAAGTTATACATCAAAAATAAAAAAAGAACTGGGAACTTGATTTGAGATGACTAAGAAATGATTGTATATCTTCTTAAATTGCTTGTTCTTGTATGACTTGCATTTTAAAATGACAAATGATAGTAACTGATGTTGTGATCTGATTTACATCTTATTTTTAATTGCAAATAAAAGAAAAACAAACAGTTTCTTTAATGATATGTTTGGTAGACTCAGCCTGAAGAATAAAGTAGACAGCAGTATGATAATTTAAATTAAAATATATGCTCAAGGATGTATGGTTTTACGCAATCATTTTGGCTTGCATGAAAACTGAGTCCCAACAAAAATTGGATTGGGAATTGATCTTTCACCCACCATGATACAAATCATATAAGCCATATCTTTAAGCCATCTTTGGTGTATCTTTGAGTCATCTTTGGTGTATTTATGTGTCTTGTGTTTGTGCTAATCTTCTCTGCTATACAGAAGTACTGACCTGGAGTGATGATCTCCTTTGTTGTATGACAGTACTGACCTGGAGCTCTCATCGGCACATGATTAAATGGTCATCTCCTTTGTTATACGTGAGTACAGACCTGGAGCTCTCACCATTTTGGTCTAAGTTGTGTCAAATCATCTAACGATGAATTCATCACAGAATGCAATATACTGTTGATAATCACTAGCACACTAATGCATAAGCCTTGCTCTATAAAGATCATAACAAAAGTCAAGAAATCCCGAGGTTGGGTGAGGGTTTTTGCCAAATAATTGTTGGGTCCTATCATTCTAAATTATTTAATCGAAACTTAACAAATCATCTGCTGCTTTTTGAAAAAAGATAAGGCATGGGTTTAAGTGGACAAACATATCAGCAATCGTTATTAATCTGTTTGAGAATTTCAAAATCATTTAAAGACTATGATTAGATTTAGTTATCAATGTGATCTCATTGCTTTTCGATGATTAAATTCATCTTTGTGCTAAAGTATATCTTGAGGATGTGATCTCATGATCGATTTAGTTCTCGGTAAATAAATAAATATATATAATAAAAATAAAAAAGAAAATATAATAAATTTTTATTTTAAAATTTCTCTTAGGTCTTCCATAGTATGCTGTTTCATTTATCATGCATTTCATAGAAATTGCTCTCAAACGAACACAGACTCGCTTGTTTTCATACACAGATAAAAGCAATCAAGATTAGAGATTCAGGAAAGCTGTTCTAGTATCCTCACAAAGGATGCAATCGAAAAGGGGAGCACATAAATAGGGGGAGGTGATGAGATGAATAATATTTCTCATCAGATTCAGAAAGCTTTAATTTAAAGATCTTTCTAATGTTGACTTCTCGATGTTGATTTCGTTTGAAGACGTTGATAACGATAAACTAAGGGGGGGTATTTTTGGAGCTGTACAAGATAGTCTATATTATCAACACAGTCTAAATCAACAAAAGTTAACGTCACCGTCAAAGTCAACAAAAGTCAAACCCGACATGTTCGAGATGAAGAACCGAGACGATATAATGAAGATTTAGATGACTAGGAGTTTTATTGTAATAAATATATTTTGTGTGAACAAAATATATTTTATCTTGTTTTAGTCATTTTTATGTTTAATATGTAATTTTCATTAATTAGCCTAAGTCTAGGGAGTTAAGTGCAATTAATGAATTTTAGTCTAGACTATAAATAGGTTATTTGTCATTATTTTTGAAAGATGGTTGTATGACCAAGAGATTGAGGGATTACTTGTAAACATTATTTGCAATCTTATTGAAGATCAAAGGGGTTTTAGTGTGTTTATCATATTTTGATCTATAATCTTCATGATTTAATTCAAGTGTGCTTATCCTGGATTTACACGGTAGCTTCGTAATAAAATCCATGGTGATATGCTCCGACTTACACTCTGGTATATCCAAAGGTTGGATCATTCATTATGACTTCTGGTGCTCGGCCTTCACCGGTAAACAAGTAAGGCATTTACTCACATACTCCACTATATTGCGCTTCATACCCGTCCACCAATAATTATTCTTCATGTCTTGGTACATATTTGTAGCACCGGGATGAATAGAGTATCGAGTTTTATGAGTTTCATCCATAATTTTTCCACGTAAATCCCCGTAACGAGGAATCCACATTTGTCCGAATCGGGTCATAATACCGAGTCTGTATTCACCTAACTCCGCGACTAGACCTCTCATTCTTTCAGTAAGATGATCTTCTTTCAACGCTTCATCTTGAAACTCCTTGACCTGCTTCATCACGTTAGAGGTCATAACCAACTGATAAGCCTTTACCCGAATTGGCTCGGGTCTCTCTTGTTAGCTAAGAGCATCCGCCGCCACGTTGGGTTTGCCCGGATGGTAATGGATCTCGCAATCATAATCTTTTATGAGCTCTAACCATCTCCTCTGCCTCATGTTCAAATTTTTCTACTCAAAGAAGTACTTCAAGTTCTTATGCTTAGTGAATATGGTGCACTTCATCCCATATAGGTAGTGCCTCTAAATCTTTAATGCAAAGACCATAGCTACTAGCTCCAAGTCATGAGTAGGATAGCTAACCTCATGAACTTTCAACTGTTGAGATGCGTAGGCTATAACCTTTTCTCGCTGCATCAAGACATATCCCAACCCTGAGTAAGAAGCATCTGAATAAATTACCAAATCCTTGCTCCCTTCGGGTAATGACAAGACTGGAGCTTGAGTCAACCTCTCCTTTAACTCCTCAAAAGCCTTCCCATGATCTTGACCCCAAAAAAACTTCACCTCTTTACGTCAATTTAGTCAACGGAGAAGCTATATCAAAGAAGTCCTGGATGAATCTCCTATAATAGCCTGCCAAGCCCAAGAAACTACAAATCTCAAATGGCGTCTTTGGTGATTTCCATTACATCACCGCCTCCACCTTTGCCGGGTCCACCATAATCCCTTCGGGATTCATTACATGACCTAGGAAATGAACTTCCCGCAACTAGAACGCGCACTTGGAGAATTTAGCATACAACTTCTCCTTCTCAACGTCTCCAAAACCTCCCGAATGTGACCGACATGCTCTTTTTCACTATTTGAATAAATCAGGATATCATCAATAAACACAATCACTGATTTATCTAACATCGACCGACACACTTGATTCATCAAGTCCATAAAAGTAGCTGGCGCGTTGGTCAATACAAAAGACATAACAAGAAACTCGTAATGTGCATAGCGCGTGCGAAAAGCTGTTTTAGGAATATCCAGCTCCTTGACCTTCAACTGATGGTAACCAGATCGAAGGTCTATCCTTGAGAACCAACTGGCACCTTGGAGCTGATCAAACAGATCAACAATTGTCGGTAAGGGGTACCGATTCTTCACCGCCAACTTGTTCGGCTCACTGTAATCTATACACATCCTCATACTACCGTCTTTCTTCTTTACAAATAAGACCGGAGCACCCCAAGGAGAGATACTCGGTCTAATGAACCCCTTATCAAGCAACTCCCGCAGTTGCTCCATCAATTCCTTCATCTCAGTCGGAGCCAACCGATATGGTGCTTTAGCCACAGGTTGGGCACCCTATATCAAATCAATCTGAAACTCGATCTCGTGGTCCGGTGGCACTCCTGGTAAGTCTTCTGGAAACACATCCAGAAAGTCATGCACAACCGGTACATTAGACATTTGTGGTCTTGGCGTATCCACATCCTTTACGTAGGCCGAGTAGGCACTATACCCACACCTCATGCACTTTCCCGCCAAAGCCATCAAAATCACTTTCGGGATCGTTGTGACTCGATCACCGTAAACTGTCACCGAACTCCCATCAGGCACTGTCAATCGAATCATCTTCTTATGACACATAATGTTCGCCTTATAGTCCACCAACCAATCCATTCTTAGGACTACATCGAATCCGCCTATCGTCATCACGAATCATCTAACAGGATACTTGTGACCTTCTAATTCTATGGCACAACCTTCTATCATCTTCGAATTCCTGGTAGACTTACCTATGGTAGTTTCTACATCAAAGGGTGTGTCTATACTCCCACTACTAACAGGTAGTTTAGCACAGAAAAAAGCATAAATAAAACTTTTACTAGCACCAGAATCAAATAACACAAAAGCTAGAATTTGGTTTACTAGAAACATACCTGACACAACATCGGGGTTCGTCCAAGCCTCCTCCTGCGTCATCGTGAACGCTCTAGCACTTGCCCTCCGCCCTTCTCCTCTAACCTTTTTCGCTCCCGAACTTTCAACCCTTGGCTTCTTGCAATCCCTGCTCAGATGGCCATTTTCGCCACAGTTATAACACCTTATAACCCCACAATCTCTAGGCATATGACCAGGCTTCCCACATTTGAAGCAGATGTTTGATCCCCATTTGCATTCTCCCGAATGCTCCTTCCGGCATTTACCACATCTCTTCGATCATGTACCGGACGTGATCACACGCCGGTCACCCACCTTTGCCATCTTATTATTTGCAGCGGCTTCACCACGTCCAAACCGTTTCCCATTCTAGTTTTGGTTACCACCACCCTTCTTGCTCACCTCAGCTACCACCACCTCTTGCTCGTCATACAACCTTCCTCCTAAATCAACCGCCGACCTAAACGTGCTCGGTCGGACAGCGATCATGTGCCTACGGATATCTGCCGGCAAGCCCTGGATATACCTCTTAATCTTCTGTGACAAAGGTGTCACTTGATCTGGCACCAGCCGTGCCATTTCGTTGAACTTGGTGGTATACTGCTGATGGGTCATTGTTCCCGCCTCCAACTACAGGAACTCCCTCTTAACTTTATCCATCTCTCAGTGAGGAAAAAACTCCTCAATCACCAACTTCTTCAACTCTGGCCATCTCATTCTTCCAATCGCCCGACTACCCTCGTCTTGGATAATATTATCCCACCAACACAGAGTCGGGTCCACAAACAAGTGGGCAGCAAACTTCACCATCTGGTCTTCCCGGCACTCGCTAATATCAAGTACAGCCTCCATCTCTCTCACCCATCGGTGAGCAGTAGCAGCAGTGTCATTACCATCAAAGGTAGGGGGCTTGCATCTTTGAAATGTCTCGTAGTTATACCCTCGTGCCACCTCCTACATAGGTTCTTCTTCTTCCTCCTCATCATCAGAAATAACTGTCTTAGTCTCTGGTTACTCCCGTCTTCCCGAGGATCTGTTCCTCTCCCTTCTTTCTCCTTCCCGCACAGACTTAATCACTTTGGTTACCACAGACGGTAGGATCGTCTACATGACTCACTTCCTCAGCCTCCTTCACTAAGGCTCTTAAGTTAGCACTCTCGTCCCTAGCCTCCGGATGAGGGGTCTCGGGTTCTTCATGAACCACCTCTTCGGCTCTAGGCCTTCCTCTTGTGGCTCGTGATTCAACACCACATCCACCACGACCTCCACCACGTGAAGCCTTTGACAATCTACCACTGGCCATCCTCAAACATGCTATAAGATTCAAACACTAACATGGTCATTCAAGGGAATAGCTCAATTTATGTCAAGTATAGTAAGTCTCAAATTACAGTGGTCAGTTATGATTAGCCACTTACTTTACTCTTCGTACCCCAAGCATTTCCTATCCTGACTATATTAGTATCTAAATCTACTAAAAGCACACAGATCAAATCATATAACATGCACACATAATGCCAGTTAACATTAAGAAAATACCTTATGGCACGTAGCTACTCGGACTGGCATCCCTTCCTTTTTCGTCCCATTTTCAGTTTATGTCTAGGTTTCTTTTGAAAATTTACCCGTTTCACTTAAGCTTTGGCTCTGATACCAACTTGTAAGGCCCTATTCACGGGAGGCTCACAGCTGGTCAATCATCGCACATAAAACATATACTTACATTAAATTCAATAAAACATTGTAGCAGAAACATTTAAACCATCATTTCATTTCATTATAATAATCGATTTTGTAAAATAATAAAACATTCATCACAGAATATTGTTTGTTCGCATTACAATGCAAAAACATTATACAAAAGAATGTCATCCAAAATGAGCCAAGTAGCCGCCCCGTGCCAACCTTAGCAACAATCACCTGCCAACTACAAAATGCATAAAAATCAGCATTGTTGAGTGAGCTCAAGTTTTATAAAATATTATATTACCTTTCATTTGTTAAAACATTTTCTTTGCTATCGCAGGTGATCACACATCATACGTACATCAAGGTAATAGTTATTATCTTCTTTCATTGTTCATTTCGTACATTTCACACATTTCGTACTTATCGAACTTTTCGTACATTTATTATCTTTTCACTTTTATCTAGCTCCTATCGTATACTTAACCCCGCTTTTTAGCACAAAGCCATTTCATCTAGGGTTAAGCAACAAGGACCCCACATCGCACGTATGGAGTAGTCACATAGACTAACTCCCCCTATGTGTGAACCCTTAAGGGATAGCCAAGATCACACATTGTAAACACACAGTTGAGCTAACAACTCTCAATGAGTTGTGAACCTCATTTCATTTGCTTGCAAGACTTTTCATTCGTTTTATGTTCCACTTTTATTATCTTAAATCTTTTACTTCGTTTAGATAATACTTTATGTTCATTATCATAATCACACCATGTAAAGTCACATCATCATACGTAATAAGGAACATAAGGAAATATATCGTACATAACATACATAATCATCATACATCACCATCAAGCATAAGCATACATCAATCACACGTCATCATACAAGGCACCATCATACATCACCCATCACACCATCTATGACTTCAAAAAGTCAACTTACATATCCCCCGGGAACCTCCCGAGTCAAAGCCTACACTTCATATTTTCCCCAAAATTTAGAAAAAATATTTTAAGTCTTAGGCGCATGGGCACTATTTGGGCGCATGGGCACTATTTGGGCGCATGGCCTTCTGGGTGCATGGGGAATACTTAGGCACATGGGAAACTTTGAGGCGCATGGGCACTATTGGGGCACATGGGCAACACTTAGTAAATTCTGGGTGATTTCTAGGCGCATGAGCACTATGCAGGCGCATGAGTGCCTAGGCGCATGGGCTTTCTAGGCGTCTGGACACTTAGTCAATTTCAACCTAATTTTAGGTGCATGGAAACTATTTGGGCGCATGAACTTTGGGTGCATGGGGCACTTAGGCGGTTATTTTTGTTGGGCGCATGGGACACTATTTAGGCGCATGGGCAGTCCAAGTCATACTTAAACAACATAATTCAGTCCCCAATCATCATCTAACATGTTCTAAGCTTAATTCATACATTCTAAGCCATAGGAACACATTCATAACATCATTAAAATCATAAACACACCCAAATCAAACCCACCACAAACACATACACATATACATATGGGTGAAAACCCATTTTTTATAAAAATGTTCATACATGTATTTCCAGCCCCAAATCAGTTTAAAACAAGTAAAATGGGAATTCTAGAACTCGCCTTTGACAACTTTCGGATGAATTCTTCCAAAACCCGAACGTAAATTGAGTTCTACCACCTAGAAACCCACCAAACACACACAACCGAACACACAAACACACATAAGCATGCAACCGAGGCCAAGACCGGTTAAGAACATCTTAAAAACACCAAATCTTACCTGAATTCAACCTCCTTCTTGCTCCTCTTCAAATATCTGAATTCTTCTACTCTTTCTCTCTCTAAATATATCCAAGTGAAAAGGTGTGAGTAAGCAACATGGGCAGCCATGTTGCTTTATTCATCCACATTCAAACTTTTTGTCCTTTTGACACTTTTAACCCTTTGGCTTGGGTTAAATTGCATTTCCTTCTTTTCCTTCACTTTTATTCATTCTTTCTTGCCATGAAAAATAACCGGGTGTTACATATATACTGCAAAATGCAAAATTGAAAGCTCATTTTCGCACAATCGTAGGTTTTTAGTCTTGGAGCCCTAAAAGTGGACCTCTCGTACGATGTTGAGCTTTAGTGTGTTTTTTAATGATTGATGATTATTTGATCTTTAGGTGTATGTTTTGAACCCTAGGTTGTAGTTTAATCTAGGTTTAATCATCGTTTTAGGGATCGATTGGGTTTCGACCCTTCGGTACCTTTGTAGTTCATACTGCGAAAGTATAGATGCTCATGCGAAACTGAACGAAAGCTCAATGGTTTTCAGCAAAACTGTGAAGTTATGCTATCCAAGCAAACTTGACAGTTTTGCCTGACAAAATCCAATTTTGCGTCACCAAAATTATAGTTTCGGCTTGCCGAATCTACCACTTCGGCCAGCCTAAACTACAATTGTTTCTTTGCCGAAACTACACTTTCGCTTGCCGAAATTACTATTTTGGCCATCAAAACTATACTTTCTTCTAGCGAATTTAATTTGATTTTTCTTTATTTTTATTCTTATCAATTGTTATTCTTTATTATTCATTTTGATTCATCTTTCTAACGTATTCCATCATCTTCTTTTCAGATAAATGGCTAATTGGAAATTCGACGAACGGAACAACATCACGGCCATTTTTGATGATACAAACCCAAAGGCTGCAGGATTCCATGACAGTATCAATGGCTCCAACTCTCCCCAATAGCGTATACGGTCTCTCACTCTCCTAATATATATGATCTTCATATCCGAGACTTCAAGAGAGCCGCCGAGTATGACACGAGAGCTGATCCTCAGATAATTGTAGCTAAAGTTCTAGAGAACGACATCTCGGTCACTGTGGAGATTATTGCAGGGGTACTAAGGATTCAAGAAGATTGTGGAGATGAGGTTATGTTACCTGATCAGGAGGTATTTGAGACCTTCAGGAGCATATGATATGAGGCCCCTCTTTTCGGGACAAGGAAAAAGATCAAGAAATCTTTCTTGTCCAAGAAGTGAAGATATATTGCTCATGTTTTCATCATGTGTTTGGATCACGAAAATGGTGGATCAAATGGGCAAAACTTGGACTAGGTCAAGGCCACGATTATTTTTTGTAGAGGGCAGAAGGCTAACCAGCTAGGCTTATTTTCTACTGCATGACCGAGAATGTTATGGCACTAAAGAAAGATAAGTGGTTGCTATACCTAATATTCCTCTAGATGTTGATAGATGATTTGATACCAAATATGCCTATACATGGAGAGATAAAGAGATTTCTTCAAATGAACACAAGAATATTTGTTGACTGCTCAGCCATCAAGCATGACTTTAGTGGGAAAATCACTCATCTATGAGAAAGTAAATATCCAGCCAAAAGGTGGAACTATATTAGGAGGGTGATAGAGGCTTAAAATAAGCATATAGATGAGACAATGAAAAAGCAGGAAAAATCTATAAAGAAGAGGAAGAGATATGTCAAAGAGAAAGACTATGACTTTGAGGAGGATATAGATGAGGTGGAGCAGGTGTTGAGAGCTGAGCAGGAGAAATGATCAAAGAAAAAGGCTAATCAAGGTGAGACTGAGAGAAGAACAAAACACAAGTATCAATCATCTACTAAGCACTATTGGAGAGAAGAGAGGGGAAACTTGGATGAGGATGTTATCAAGAACCTTAACTCTTCACTAGCCAATGAGTTGAGCATGATAAAGACAAAATTGAAAAATTAAGAGTTGAGCGAGAATAGGAAGGATGACATTTGGAAGGGATGTTGAAGATGTTGGTTGATCAGCAAATTTGATTAAGAAAATTTTCAACAAAGGTTAATGAGCTTAAGGCTGACACCGGCCTGCCTAATCAGCTAACTCAATCTGAGTTAGATAATCTTACTCATATGTCAAGGTACCCATTCTTGAATGTGGGTACCTCTACCAAGGCAGGAGAGGGCACAGGTGTGCAGCAAATGAGACTGTAGGAGGATCAGGTGTGAGGAATGAGGAGGAAATAGAGAATAAGGATAGAAGGAAGGAGAATGAAGAGAACGTTGAGGAGGTGTTCCAAGCGGGATTTATAGACATTAGGCTGAAAGTTGACACTAACCTCGGAGGTGAGGAAATAGTCAAAGAGAAAACTATAGAAGGTGCGCAGAAGACAGCTGAGATGAGTTTGATTAATGATGAGGAGGAGGATGAACAGTTGGTGGATTATGACTTAGAACCTGAGTATTATAAAGTTGATGAACGACCCTAGATTTATGTGGCCAAGAAGGGCTATGCTGATGGTGATGTATTTGAACTTGAGAAGGAAGAGTGGTTCGTTAGGGAGAAAGAGCCCGAAGAGATAACCCCATTATTCCAAAACCTATAGGGGTCGAGCAAGTAAGAGGCTGACAAGAAAATAATCAGCTAGAAATATAACACTGGCCTGAAGATGTTTATGATAAAGAGGAGAGAGGGAAGTATCACTCACCTACATAAAAGGAAGGCATTTAAAACCTTGGCTAAATGGGATCTAGGAGGTTGGTGGTGATTCCCATGATGATTCTAATCTAAGTGAGAGAGCCAAGCTTTTGGAGGAAGAGATTAAACAAGGGTTAAATGATAATTTTGAGGGACATGGATATATGAAGGCCGAAAGAAGGAGATCAAAGAAGGATAAAGACTAGGAGACAGGTAAGGGTCGGATCACGCTAAGAGTTAAGCCCCCTAAGACTGTGAGTAGAGTAAGGTTACCTGATCCCCTCCCCTAAAAGCTTTAGAGGTTTGATAAGTGGTCTAAGATAACAACACGGGGGAGGTGGTGATTAGGAAGGATATACCTGAATTCAGACTATTTGATCTAATGGAGATATTTGCATTATGTGATGAAGATTTGTTGGTGTTGTGTGAAAATCACATAAAAGCTAGGGCAGGAGCTAAAACGAGAAAAGAGGCAAGCCTATTAATGATGGTTGCCAACAAGGTGAGAGCGGTTAAGGCAGAAGTACGAGAGTTGGCCCAGAAAATTCACGAGGATGATGAAGTAAGGATGGATGTGTGAGATTTGGAGAAATAATTTGAGAAAGCTAGCGCACATGCCGAGGAAGCAACTACAACAAGAACCGACCATGAAGAATCTTTGGCTAAAGTTTTTGAAGATAAATGTACAACAAGAGCTGAAGCAGAAGGCATATCTATGGCTAGAGAAGAACCTGGAGCTAGAGCTACTATTGAAGATGATCCGGTCGGTGAGATCCAACCTAAGGGGAATATTGAAGATCAAGATTAGGTTGGACTCAACTTAGGTAGATTTTGCTTGTGTCTAATTTTAATAGGTTAAATGTTAGATTACTTTTGTAAGTATTTTAGTTATTTCAGTTTTGCTGCCCAGCAAAAGTATGAGCGAAACTATAGTTTCGCTCATAGTCAGCTGTCAGTTTCACCCGGTGAAACTATGTTTCTCAGCTGGGCGAAACTAGACTTGGGCATGATAGTTTCCCTGACAACGAAACTGTAAGGATTCATATAAGGCTAATGCTACCCAAAATATCCAAACAATCTGTTCTGCATGCATGCACTAAGTGCCGAAGTAGAACGCGTTGGAAGTTTCACATTATGCATTATTCTAAGTGTGAAATCTGCCGAAGGCAAGACCAATATCTTCCGAAACCAAGACCAATAAGCCAAACATGAAGTATTCTAAAAGCTTCAAAGACACATTCTTCCGAAGCCAACACTTGAAGACAGATTTTTTCCGAAGACTTTTGAGTACATGCTTTATCTGTTGTACCTTTACCATAAAGTTGGACCACCTTTCCGCTGCAACTCTATTTGACTCACCAAATTTCACAAGTTGGTGAAAGTTCTATGCTTTTGGTAAACTATACATTGAGGTCTTGATTCTGTTTCTTTCTACTTTATGTAATTCTATCCTTTTTGTAATATATTAGAATGTGAGTTATGACATGTCATAGTCACTAGTCAAAAGGCAATCTGCCTTTTCACTATACATTGATTTTGTTGTCTAGATCATGTATCCAGCTGGCCTTCAAAGTATGGCCAGCTATAGGATGTACTATAAAGTATCTCTGGTCCCTTGCATCTTAATGTATGCTTTGTAACACTTGTAAGGAACTAGAGAGCAATATACAGCATTCTTGAAAACCAAACACTAGTGTTGTTGTTCTTGTTTTGTCTCTTTATTACTTGTGTTTCTTAGTATCAAAGTGTGACTGGTTGATAGTTTCTCATTTGATTTGTTAAGTGTTCTAACTCACTCTCCTTATAGTGTTGTTATGTTGTAAGTGACCATACCTTAAACGATCCTGCAGAAACTGTCTACGAAACTATCAACTTTATATATAATTTGTTTCTTTCATTTTAGCAACTCTTGCAAAACCCTAATTCGTGTTATCATTGTTGCAAGACTACTTTCTAAGCTGGAATTTCACTGAAATATTATTGAGCTTTTATTCTATTGTTTGTATTGGAATTGATTGTTTACTTTTGAATACTTTTGGTCAATTCTTCATCATCAATTGATTTTATTATGTGTTCGGTATTGATATTGAACGATTCTCTTAATCAATTGTACTGTGATTCGATCAGTTTGGACCAACAATTACGTGGAGCAACCAGTGGTGATTATTGATCACAAAGAGAATAGGCTAAGAAATAAAGTGGTTCTCTTGGTGCGAGTGCAGTGAAAGCATAGAAAGGGATCCGAATTGACATGGGAGACTAAAGAGGAGATGAGGTATCACTACCCATGTTTATTTGAGGACTAACAGGTTTTAGGGACGAAACCTATATAAGGGGGTTGACTTGTAACACCCGAAAAATTTAAAAGAAAAGATTGAAGAATAAAAGAGAAGAAAAAGGGAAGAAATTCAATTTAACCCAAAATTAGAGGTTAAATATGCCAAAAATATAAAATTATATTATATTTTGTATAGAAGTTGGCATGGGCCACCCACTCCCATATTACATCAACATATCTCTCAGTTTTAGAGAGAGAAAATAGAGAAGAAATTTTGGGTTCTAGAAGAAGAAGAGGAAGCCAGATTTAAGGTTAGTTTTAGGGGTTGTTTGATTACACTGACTGAGTAAGATTTGACTGAGTCAAAAGCTTACCCATTAAGAAGTTCTTACTGAGTCTGCATCTGACTGAAACTTGGCTGTTTGATTTAGTATCTGACTGACTCGTCTGTATGATATAAATAACCTTATTGCCCCATTATTCTATTGAGTTTGAATTTAACTGGTGTTGTGTAATCAATAAAAATAGCCAAATTAGAATAATTCAAAATGTCATACAAAACAGAAGTTAACATAAATCAAAATAATCAAACAAATACATCGAATTTTAAACATATTACCAGAGTTTGCATACAAATCTAATTTGAAGCATACAAATCTAATTTGCATAAAAAATAGAGTTTTCATATTACAAATGGGAGCTATGTTTCCATTTGAGTGCACTTAACATCATCCAACTCATATTCAAAGAATTCTTCAGTTGGATGAGGAAGCGTAGAAGATGGCCCCCAACTGTGAATGCCAGTCGCGATCACCTCCTCAAATAGTTTGGTACAAAGATCAGGGTAAGGAAGGGGAGCATGTCTTAACTTTTGCACAAACTTGTTTAACTGTTTGAAAATTTTTATAGATATAAATAAGATACTAAACAAAAAAATAATCTTATTAAAAAAGATTTCATATTAAAAAAACACATTTGACTCCGCTTCTCATTCATCATCACTCATATTGAAAGTGTTGGTTATAGGATCATAAATATTCCCTGTTTTGTTTTTTAGTTTGACCCAAGCCCCATACATTGACTTTAGGTAGTCATATAGATTTCTCATTTGTTTATGGTCAACCATAAAATTGTGATATTTTTTAGTTTTTCTGCAACAACTTTCCATGAGCTTTCTTTTAGTCTACTACCCTCACGACCGTTGTCTATTATTTCATGTATACATGCTTCGATAAATGTTTTCTCGACACAATCTGACTTTCATTTAACTCTAGATTTTCTTTCTGTCATGCCTAGATCAAGAACTAATTTGTTATTTCAAGATAATCACATAAGCAATATTAATTTCAGCAAAGTAATATGATCAAAAAATTGTTCAATAATGACCCACCTTTACACTCAATATACATACACAATTGTAATATTTTTTATTTTCCAAGAACTACAAAATCTATAATAACACTACAGATACTAACCAATCTGCATATATTCAAATAACCAATATGTAATAACATTCAATAATTGACCCACCTTTACACTCAATATACATACACAAAAATGTTTTATGAAGAAAAACATTTTTACCCACAATCTTCGTATATTCAAATAACCAATATACAAAAAACCAATATACAAAAAACTAATATACAAAAAACCAATATTCAAATAACCAATCTGCATATGTTCAAATAACCTACATGAAGAAAACCATCAAGCAAAAGGGTTTTCTACAAACACATATACATACATATCTACATAAACATATACATCTACATACATATCTACATACACATACACATCTAAATACACATATACATACACATCTATATGCACATACATCTACATATACCTCTATATTCATAAAGAAAACATGATTACCGCAGGGAGGTGCTCGGTCGGCTGCAGGGAGGTGCTCGGTCGGCTGCAGGGAGGTGCTCCAGTCGGCTGCAGGGAGGTGTTCCGGTCGGCTGCAGGGAGGTCGCGCAGGGAGGTCGCGCAGGGAGGTGCTCCGGTCGGTAGCAGGGAGGTGCTTCGGTCGCTCAAGGAGGTGCTCCGGTCGTGCAAGGAGGTGCTCCAATCGCGCAGGGAGGTGCTCTGGTCGCCCAGGAGGTGCTCTGGTCGGCTATAGCGTAATGGGTGGATTTGTGTGTTGGTGCTCTGGTCAGCTGTGGCGCAAATGATAAGGAGTTTATGTTGAAGAAGTGGGTCAGCAATTTTAGGTTTGCGTCAGAAGCAATGACCCGGTCAGCTGGTACCACTTACGTATCAACGGGCTGACCCGCTAATCGAGTCAGCCTGGTCAGCCAGGTCAAGAAAAACAAACAACCCCTTAATGTTTTTAAGTTGTTCTTGGCTGATTCTAGCCTCGGTTACATGCTTATACGTGTTTGTTTGTGTTCAGGCGTGTGTTTTGGTGGGTTGTAGGTGTTTGAACTCTAAGTGTATTCAGGTTTGAAGAAGTTCATCCGAAAGTTGCCAAAGGTGAGTTTTAGATCCCAACTTTTACATTTTTTAACTGATTTTAGGGCTGGAAATGCATTTTAAATGTTTTTATAAGTTATGGGTGTGTACCCATATGTATGTGTGTGTGTTTTATGGGTGGGTGTAAGTTTGGGATGATTTATGATATTGTTCATGTCGGTACACATGTTTTGTTTCTTAGAATGCTAGAACTAAGCTTAGAACAAGATAGAATTGAATTCGGGTTTGAATTCTGATGATTTGTTGTAAGTTAGTTACTCATGCGCCTAAACAGTGGCCCATGCGCCTAAACAGTGGCCCATGCGCCTAAACAGTGGCCCATGCGCCCAACTGTCAAGCGCCTAAGTGTTTCCCAAACGTCCAAGGTTCCTGCGCCTAAATAGTATCCAAACGCCCAGGTGCCCATGCGCCTAAGTCAGGCTCATACGCCTAGAATGTTACCCAGTTGACTAAGTGTTGGCCATGCGCCCAAATAGTACCCATGCATCCAAATATCCTATGCGCCTAAGGGTTCATGCGCCTGTATAGTGTTCATGTTCCTAGAGTTCCCCCCTACGCCTAAGTGTCCCATGCACCTAAGCAATCATGCGCCTGCATAGTGCCCATGTGCCTAAATACTTAGAAAATTTTCTAAATTTGGAAAGAAAGGAAGTTTTAGGCTATGACTTGGGATGTTCTTGGGGGTGATGTATGATGGGGTATGATGATATGTGATGATGTTTGATGGTGTTATGCTTATATATGATGTGTTTTCTTATGTTCCTTATTACGTAGCTTTACGTGGTGTGATTATGTTAATGAACGTAAAGTATTATCTTAACGATGTAAAAGATTTAAGATAATGAAAGTGAAAAATAATGAATAAACAAATGAAAAGTCTTGCAAGCAAATGTAAGGAGGTTCACAACTCATTGAGAGTTGTTAGCTCAACTATGTGTTTTATAGCATGCGATCTTGGCTAACCCTTAAGGGTTCACACATAAGGGGAGTTGGTCTATGTGACTACTCCATACGTGTGATATGGGATCCTTTTCGCTTAACCCTAGATGATATGGCTTGGTGCCCAAGAGGGGGTTAAGCATATGAAAGGATCTGGATTGATGTGAAAGAAAATAAAAGTACGAAAACTGCGATAAGTACGAAACGTGCAATATGAATGAAATGATGATGACGGAAGATAATAAATATTACCTTGTTGTATGTATGATATATGATCATGTACGAAAGAAAAAAAATGTTTTAACAGTTGGCAGGTAATATAATGTTTTTATAAAACTAGAACTTAGTCATCCATTTTGTGTTATGATATTGTTCTTGTGATGTAATGCAACAAGTGATATTTTGTAATTTAACAATGATGTATCATTTTACAAAAGCGATTATTAATATATGGAATGGTTTTAGTTAAATGATTCTGTTGCAATATTATGAGATTGTAAGTAAACGTTTTATAATTTATATGTGATGATTGACCATCTGTGAGTGTTCCGGAAACGGGGCCTTACATCTCAGGAGGTGTAGTAACATATGTTCACTCTAATTTATATAGATACATTTCAACAAGTGGTTAACATATGGTTGAAATATAAATCATGTTATTATATTGTTCATAAATAAGGCATTGCCATAAACGCTTAAATATTCAACATTTGATTAATTGTATTCAAATTACTAGTTTAGAACTAGAGTATGTATCAAATGAGAATTATCTTTTTTTGTGAGAACTCTAAGAAACAACGTAAACCACTAGTTTTTTATGACAAAATGGTAAATAATGAAAACATAATAAAAATAATAAAACATAAAATAACATAGAATAAAAAAATAAATACACAAAATAGTACTCTTGTTTGGCTCTTTCATAAATAATATAAATTCTTTATTGAATTCGTTTTTAATATGTATAATATCAGATTTACACATGTGAATTGGGTTTACACATATGTAAATAACGGATGAATGATTTTCTTAATATAGTATATCAATATGGTAGGTGTTAGAAAAATAAAAAAATACTAAAATTAATGGTGAATGATATCGTAAAAATTAATTATGAACATTAAAAAATAAGATGAAAATAACAGATGATTTGCATGTGATAAGAAATATGTATCTTATATTGGTTTTTAGGTTTTACATAATAAAATGATAGTTTAAAGATAACCCTACCCTTAGAAACTAATGTATTTCATGAGCTAAATGAAAATATTAAATTAACAGTTCCTAAGTAACATTTAAAAATTATAAAATATTTTTTTTGGATAAGATATTATTCAAGTTTCATAGAATCAACTACTTTATTAACCTATTTAGGTAGTAAATAATGATAATACTATTTATTATTGTGTGATTAGGTTTAATACTTTTTTATGAAATACTGCTTTTCAAACAATGTCATTTTTATAAGTTCTTTGCATTAAAAACTACAAATTTTATAACATATTAATTTAAAAAAAAATTTATAAAAAGAAACATGTTTATAATTTATTAAAAAAATTGTTTTGTAGTTTGAAAAAAATATAAATAATATCATTAGGATTTATAATATTAGTAAACTTTTGACTTGTTCAAATAGTGATATGTGGCAAAAACATATGTGAGAGACGTGTGGCAAAATTATTATGTTTTATTAGGTTACATTATTAGAGAATCAGATAAGATAATATAAACTAAGAAAAATTTTAACAAAATACAATTTAATAGAAACTGTATATCGACATTAAACTTTCAGGAACGTTTAACTCCGAATTTAAGCCAAACCAAAATTAAGTTTACATCGATTATTAATCCAAATTGGAGTTGAGTTGACTTAACGAGTATGCAGCTGGAGTTTGGATAAGGTCTATATATTTGCATGGCTCCATTACATTTGATTGGGTATTGTAAAGGTGTATTAGTTTTGTCACTTTCCTTGAGTCTGGTTATTTCTATGGTTTTGCATGGCTCCAGTTGATTTGATTGGGTTTTGTAGAGGTTTATTAGTTTTTTTGTGATGGTGTTGCACATTTCCCGGAAGATAGGGTTCCTGGTTCTTTGGCACTTGTTTTGGACTTCTTTTTTTTTTTTACCAACACTATATAATATTGCATGCTAAATTTTTAAGGCCTCAACATGAAGGCTGAAATGTAAATTGGTGGAGTGTTAAATCTATGTCTTTTTATGAATTAAACATAGGGGGAAACTTGTAAACATTAGTTGGGACTTATGGTTCATCATGCAAATTCCAATTGTAATGTTTCTTTTAACTTTCTAATAACCTCCGTAGCACATTGCTAGTTTTAATAAATTTCTTTCTATTGTTCAAAAAACACATATATGATAATTTTGACTTGTTTATTAATTACGTATTCTATTATTTTGTCTTATGGTGCGGACCAAGCGTGGAGTAGCAAGCCATTTTATTTTTCGAGGCTGAATATCATTTGTCCAAAGTAGTTTCATTAAAATGATCATAACTTGGACTATAAGTCTACATTTTGGGCTTACGACTAGTTGAAACGATCGTTGGACCGAAGATCATATTTTCACAAACAATAACAGGCGGTATGGGTCATCATTTCAACCCAAAAATGGTATATTTTATGAGATATTTTACATTTTGTCTTATTTCTAGATTTTATTGAAATTTATTTTTAGCCTAGATGTTGTCATCTTTATATTTTGTGGCTCATTTGACTTTTGATTTACTCTTTATATGCATGTAAACAATGCGAGAAGAACAGTTTTTAAACTTTATAAAAATATTTTTCTCTTTATCACAGCATGTGTTAGTGTATGTAAAATTTGATTATCGGCATCTTTACGAATCAACAATAGTTAAAGAGTCAAAGATCTTATTATCGGTGAATTAACATCTTCAATTGTTATCTTTTGCTTCATCTACATTACATTATCTCAATTTCAACTATTAAAAGTGTTAACTAGATTCTCTAGATCAATATAACTACTTATAGCATCCTCTAGGTATTTAAAGAGTGTATTAGAGGGTGAAGATGTGGCATTTCAACGTGTTTGTGGTTATCGGGGTGTGTTGACGATTGAACGTGTTTTTGGTTATTGGGGCTTTTTTTAGCTAAAGTTGTTTTTTGGAATGTGTATGCATTTTTAGTATGTTCCCCGAGATCCTATTGAATATGAGTAATTATCAAATGGTCTTCGTTGGGTATTCGATCGTGTGAGAAAGCCACTTCACCAAAAAAGTATTCCAATTTTAAAACAACTCAATTTTCATTAAATTTTATATTTGAATGTTGAAAAAAAATTGTGCATTTATATTTTTATAAAAGCATATGAGTATAACTTATTAAAGAAAAATCAATTATATGGTAAGTGAAATTATTTAAAAAAATTAAAAGAAATGAACTTACAATGCCATTTACAATTTATATTTATAATACATAATATACAAGTAACCAAAGCATGTTAAATAATACTAAATTAGTATTAAATTCTTAAACATTTGAGAACCCTTCGGCTTGCACAACATGCAAATCACTCAAAATTACAATATCTCTATGAAGAGGCCGGTGTTTCCATCGATACCAAGCGGTGTCGAGCCCTAACCCACTTGCTCTCTTCACTCTTAGAGGGGGGACTGTAACACCCGGTTATTCTTTTAAAAGAAAGATAAGAAATGAAGAATAAAAGTAGAAAATGCAATTTAACCCAAGTTGAAGGGTTAAAAGTGTCAAAAGGACAAAAAGAATAATGTTCGTACAAAAGCAACATGGCCGCCCATGCCATGTTACTTTTCACCTTTTTGCAATCGGTTCTAGAGAGAGTGAGAGCAGAAAACTTTCGGGTGAAGAGGAAGAAGAAGAAGGTTGAATTCAAGGTAAGAATTCGAAGTTTTTAAGTGTTTATGATGGGTTTTGTCTCGGTTATATGCTTATGTGTTTGTGTGTGTGTTCGTGTGTGTGTGTTTGGTGGGTTTCTAGGTGTTTGAACTGTAAAACCCCGTTCCCGGAAACCTCACAGTTGGTCAATCATAGCAATTAAAACATTAAACATTACGATTAAACAAGCTTAAGCAGCAGAAATAATTTATCAAAAGCCATTCGCTTCATTTAATGCACTGTTGTTAAGCAATACATCATCATAGACCGTTTACAAAAGACTTGTTTATATGCATTACAAAACAACAGCAACATAGAGAGCGAGTGGATGTCAGACTTTTCCTGCCGAGTAGTTTCACCCTCGTGCCATCCTCAGCAATAATTACCTGCCAACTAAAAATATATAAAAGTTAGCATTGCTGAGTGAACTCTAGTTTATTAGTAATAAAATACTTTCTATATGTTGTATAAGAAGATACTCTTTTCTGTAATATACAACTCTGTACTGTATGTGCGAGCACGCAACAACTATATGAACAAATATTGTTCGTTCTCTTTACTGTAGGCTTTGTTTGTTCTATAAACTTTTATCTTTATGTTTCACTTTCTGTATGGACCAGTGAGCAATACCTCAACTATATGCGCGATGGAAAATAGGTGATGGGCCATCTATATCCCTCGAAAAGGTCAACTGTATCCCTCGAAAGGGTCAACTATATCCCCCGAAAGGGTCAACTGTATCCCTTGAAAGGGTCAACTATGTCCCCCGAAAGGGTTCTGTGTACTATGTACAAGGCCAACCCAATCACCCAGGACACGCTACAAAGGTCCTACCAATCTCAATTGATTGACCCTGTGTGCATAATAGGGTAGCTAACCCGCAGCACAGTTGAGCTGACGACAACATGGTCATGTACCTCCTGTAAGCTTGCAAGACTTGTTAACATTTTCAGTAATGTTCCTCTTCTTTCTTTATTGCTCTTTCACTTTATTATTACGATATACTTTACGTTAAGATAATAACATACCACATAAAGCCACATACTATAAGTAATAATAATAGCAATAACAATAATAAGGAACAATCATAATCAATCCTATCATGCATGAAACAACATCATTAAATAGTCCTTAGTCAACCTCGATCAAAACCTTAAGGCACAGACTCCCAAAAAATTCTGTAAAAATTTCTAAGTCTTAGGCGCATCGGAACTATTTGGGCGCATGAGCCCTATTCGGGCGTTTCATCACTATGTAGGCGCATCAGCCAACACTTAAAAACATTTTCACTCTAGGCGCATGAACTATTCAGGCGCATGGGCACTATTTGTGCGTATGAACACTTAGACGCATGAGTAATTCAGGCGCATGGATACTTAGGCGCATGGACCACTTGGGCGCATGGGCACTATTGGGGCGCATGGCCCTACACTTAGTCGTCCAGCTAACATTTCTAGGCGCATGGGCCACTGTTCAGGCGCATGGGCTATACTTTATCGTTTCAAAGGTAATCTTAGGCGCATGGGCTACTGTTGGGCGCATGGATCACACTTAGTTCTTACTATGGCATTTTCAGACGCATGAGCCTTATCTAGGGGCATTGACCTTTTGTTCGTCATGTTTATGGTATGCTTTCAACCCAATCATCAAATCCATCTGTTCTAAGCTTAATGTGGCTATTCTAAACATGAATAACCTATAAGCATTCAAGAATCACATTCATTCATGCACAATACCTACGGGCATACATACTCAAACATTTGAAAACCTTTTACATACATTTTCAACCCCAAAGATGTTTGAAAACAAGTAAAAACCAGGGTCTAGAACTCACCTGATGCAACTTGGGTGTTTCTTCCTTTCTAACCCACTTGCAAATGAGTTCAAACACCTAAAAACAATACCACACACGCACACCCGAGCACAAACACAAACACATAAGCACATAAGCATGTAACCGAGATAAAACCCGTCATAAACATGTAAAAACCACGAATTCTTACCATGAATTCGTTCACTTCTTCTTCTTCTTCACAAACCGAGAGTTCTCTTCTGCTTTCTCTCTCTAGAACCGAAGAAATGGTGTTGTGAAGTGAGGGTGGGCGGCCATGCCCACCTTTACACCAACTTTCAAAGTTTTGTCCTTTTGGACACTTTTGGTCCCTCCACTTGGACCTTATAGCTTTTCTTTCTTTTATTCATTATTTCTTGTCTTTTAGAAAAATAACCGAGTGTTACAAGAACTCATTTGCATACAGGTTAGAAGGAAGATACACCTAAAGTTGCACCAGGTGAGTTTCTAGACCCCGGTTTTACTAGTTTTAAAATCTTCTTGGGGCTAAAAATGTATTTAAATGATTTTACAATGTTTATGTATGTATACATGTATGTATTATGCATGTATGATGATGTTCCTTAGGTGTTATTATGTTGTTCATGCTTAGAATGACCTTGGTAAGCTTAGAACAAATAGGCTTGATGTTTGGGTTTGAAAATATCCTAGAAACATGTTTAGTAGAAGGTTCATGCGCCTAAATAAGGCTCATGCACCTGGAAATGCTTTAGAAACGTTTTAAGTGTAACTCCGCCTGAACACTGGTTCATGCGCCAAGAATTTGTAATCGGACGACTAAGCGTAAGGCCATGCGCCCCAATAGTGTCCATGCGACCGAATGGCCCATGCGCCTAAGTATCCATGCGTCCGAATGGCCATGCACCTAAGTATCCATGCGTCCGAATGGCCATGCGCCTAAGTGTCCATGTGTCCGAATGGACCATACGCCCAAATAGTTCATGCGCCTGAATGGTTCATGCGCCTAAGTGTTAAAGCGGTTAAGTGTTGGCTGATGCGTCTGCATAGTGATGAAGCGCCCAACAGGGCTCATGCGCCCAAATAGTATTGGTACGCCTAAAAACCTAGAATTTATTACGAAATTTTTGGGAGTCTGTGCTATTAGGGTTTGACCAAGGTTTGACTAAGGCTTATTAATGCTTAGTTTTATGCATGATTATGATTGTTTTATGATTGTTCCGTATTATTATTATTACTATTAGTGTATGACTTTACGTGGTGTGTTTATTATCATAACATAAAGTATTACTAATAAGAATAAAGTGAAAGAGCAATGAAGAAGAGAAGTGGAACTAAATAAAATGTTAACAAGTCTTGCAAGCTTATAGGAGGTACACGACCATGTTGTCGTTAGCTCAACTGTGATACGGGTTAGCTACCCAATTATGCACACGGGGCCAGTCAATTGAGATTGGCGGACCTTTGCAGCGTACCCTTGGTGACTGGGCCGGCCTTGTATACAGTAATCATAGCCCATTGGGGTACCAAAGGACCCATCACCAGTTTCCCCCGCGCACATAGTTTAGGGTATTGCTCATTGGTCCACATAGACACTGAAAGATAAACATAAAAGAGTACAGAATAAACAAGACATACAGTAAAGAGAAGAAGCATTATCTGGTGTATACTCAATGCATGCTCACTTATAAAGAGATGGAATTTCAAAGAAAAAGTATTTTCATATGTATACCTTACAGAAAGCATTTTATTACTTTTAAAACTAGAACTCACTCAGCAACGCTGACTTTTATACATTTTCAGTTAGCAGGTAAACATTGCTGAGGATGCCACGAAGGTGAAGCTACTCGGCAGGAAAAGACTAACATTCATTCATACTTGTTATTGTTGTTGTTTTGTAATGCAATTAAACAATTCTTTTGTATTCGGTTAAACAATAGTGTATTGCTCAACAACAGTGTTTTTAATGAAATGAATGGCTTTTGTTAAAATAATTCCCCTGCTTAAGCTTGTAAATTTATAATGTTTAATGTATTTAATGCTGTGAATGACTAACTGTGAGGTCTCCGGGAACGGGACCTTACAGGGACTTTGGGTATGTTTTAGCTCTTTAATTTTAGATAGTCTTGTACATTTAAAAGTTATGTTAACTAATACGATATTAATGCAAATGGTTTATCTATTAAAAGCATGATATTAATATAAGTTTATAGATTAGATAAAAAAATTTACTCTTTCTAAATAGTTTTTTCCTATATAGTACTTTTTTTATCTTTAACATATTCATAGATTTAAAATTAAAATAAATGGTTTAGTTATTAAAAATATCTAGTGGAGATTCCCCGTATAATGCGGTGGAAATTGAATTTAGAACTACTATATTAAGGAACACCGGCTAACTTCGAAACATAGGAACTAAATAATATACTTGAGCCAGCATGGTTTTAATATACAATTCGTATTAAGACGTAAATAAAAACAAACATATCAAAGTATATCAAAATTTAAGAAAACATTTTTAAATAAATATATACATATCACCTTCGATTATTCTAGTGTTATAAAAACCTATGGAAGTTTAATCCGGTACCCAGCAAGATTACAGTAAGTCAAGGGAAGTTATAACCCAAAGCTTACAAGTGCATCGTCATTAGGTATTTAGAGGATGTCAAAAATTACAAGTTATAGAGGATTGGAAATAGGAGAGCAAATGTTGTAAGTAGAATGGGCATTTCAAGAAAACATTATTATAAAAGATGTTGGTAACAAGAATGTTTAGTCAAGTGAAAGTAATATTGAACAAGTTGGAGTTTTGTCTAATCCTAATGTAAAAGAGGTTGGTCTATAAAATAGAGATTCTAAAAGGAGGTCAAAAGGCACAGAGTAAACTAAAAATTGGCTAGAGGGAGGTCAAAACGCACATAGTTCCTCTATTAAGATATAAAGACAATGCTAACAAATTTTTTGTTGCTTTTATACGAGTTTAACAAAAGAGTACAAGTGAGCCTCTTCATATAATGAGTCTATAGTTTAGCTGAAAAAGAAAGTTGTACAAGCAATAGAAGAAGCGATTGAATCACTTTACAAGAACATAACTTAGAAACTTGTTGATAAACCCCAATATTAAAGTTCGTTTCTTGTAAGTGCATATATAAAATTAAACAAGGGGTGCTGAATGGAAAATGTTCCGGATATAAATCCAAGCTAGTGGCAAAGGGTTTTATGAGACATTTGGCGAGTTCATTATTACATATGTGTTTATAAAGAGTTTACATGATAGTAGTGGTTACTTTAAGGAGCACCAAAGTAACAAATTCTTCTATTTGTTATTATTTAGTGATGATATGCTCGTATCATGTAGTGACAAGCATGAAACTGAGACTACTAAGGAGTTGTTGTTGATGGAATTTGTATAGCAAAGAAAAGCTTAAGTATGAATTATTATAGGAATAGAAGTCTTAGGAAACTAAAGTTCACTTATAGTTTTTGCGTAGAAGATTCTAAGGAATTTTGCTATGGAAGGCAGTAAACCAGTTAAGATTCCTATAGTAGCTTATTTCAAGTTTTTAGCATATGATTCTCATAAAATAAGTGCAAAATGTACTCATGAGTAAGGTATCTTATGTAAATGTGGTGGGTATCTGATTATTTGATGGTTTGTATTTGGCCTATGTAATGGGCTTGGTTAGTAGGTATTTTGTTGTACCAGGTTAGGCTCATTAAAGGTTGGTAAGTGGATATTAAGGTACTTAAATGGTACTAAAGGTTATGCATTGATATTATGTAAAGCTACTGAAAATAAATAAGGTCTGGTTAAAGGATCTATAAGATGAAGATTATGCAAACAACCTGGATAAAGGGATACTGATAATTCGATATGCATTCAAGGACTTGGTAATGTAGTAAGTTGGAAAGCATAGTTACAACATGTCGTGACTTTATTCATAACAAGAACAAAGTATGTTGCTTTGACAAAAGAAGTTAAAGGAAGTCTTAAAGCATTCACATAACTTCCACATCCCCATCTTTATATTTATACAAAAAACACTACTATTTTTCTCTTTCTTTTACTTAAATAATATATATTTGAGGCAACTTTATAAAATAATAATAAAGTTTTATAATTATTCTAATTAAGTCACTTATAAAGTTTTTTGTTCCAATCAGATCACTCGTAAAAATTTTCCCCCAATCAGATCACTAAGTTTTGGCATTGTTTTAAATGAGTCATTTATAAGTTGCAAAAAAATTTAGACATTGAAATGTTTAATAAAAAGTTAACAATATTTATAAAAAAACTGAACTATTTTAAAAAAATTGTGAATTTAAAAAAATTTTGAAAAAAATTAGTACCTAATTGTAACACTTTTAAAACACTAGTGACCTGATTGTAACAAATAAAATATTTGTGACCTAATTGATACACTTTTAAAACTTTAACGACCTAATTAAAATAGATAAAAATATGAGTAACCTAGTTGGAACACTGATAAAACTTGATTACTATTCTATAAAGTTATCTCTATATTTTTATATCTTTATCATTATATTTTCTTTCTCATTCACTTACTATCACTTCTAGGAATATTAAAATTTTATGAAGGTTATATCCTATTTCTCTACTGAAAATCACTCACAATCATCCACGTAATATACGACATATATCCATATAAAAATGAAAAACCTACAAGAATGCTTTTATGTTTGAAATAGTTTGTTACTAGTGTGGAGTAAAGTAAAGACTTAATGGGGTATGGTGAGAATCAAGGGGCTATGCACTTGCCTAATAAGAGTATGTTTTATGAAAGAACTAAAGATACTGGTGTGAGGTTGCATTTCATAAGAGAAGTGGTTAATATAAGATTGATCACGGTGAAATGTATCAATACTAGTGGCAGACATCGATACTTGTGAATCCATCTGATACGTTTACGAAATCTCTTTCAAGAAAGAGATTGTTAAATTAAAGCCAAATAACATCTACGTGAAAGTTTTAATTTTAAATGGCACGTTGGTGAAACTCGGAGGTGCAATTCTGTCAAGTTTGAAATTAGCTTGTTAATCGGTTGTTAACATATTGTATTAGCTTATAATGGGATAGTTAATTAGTACTTAGTAGAGTTTTTATCCCTTCTTCTAGTTTGTTGTTTCTCTCATGTATTATTCTTCTATAATCTTTCTCTTGTTCTTAATAAAAGATTTCAATCATTAAGAGTTAGCCAATAATTGTGCCCCACAATATTAAATCACTATTTTGTATTTAAATGTATTGATTGTATTTAATTATTTCTGTAATCATCTCTCCCTAATGTAAGTATATATGTATATTCTTGGTTAATGAAATTTCCTAAGGGATTACAATATTTCACATGGTATCACCCTTCTAGGGTTCTTGATTTTGATCAACCCTCCTTGCCGTCCAAGCCTAATTTTGATCGGCCTTCTCATTGGTTCTTATTCAGCCTTCACAACCCTCCTTGGTCCCGTGGCAAACAATGAAGCCTCTAAAATCGCTGCCACCCTTGTAGTTGCCACTGATTCCACTCACAAACCATTACATCTGGTCTACACCATTAGCAATATCCGGTATAAGTACACGTTCTTGACGGTACCAAAGTTTCTTATGCATCGCGAGTTAAGCTCTTTAGCTTCATGCTAAAGGCTATAATGTGCTTTATCACATTGACGGTTCGCGCCCTTACCAAAGATTCTCCCGACTTTGCGACTTGAGAGAACATTGACTCCATTGTGTTACAATGGATATATAGCACCGTGTTAGATGATCTACTCGTCCGCGTTTAAGCCAATGAATCCACAGGTTTTGAGGCATGGAAACAGGTTAAATGACTCATTGTGAATAACAAATGACCCCGTTCCCAAGCTATTCAACATGAGCTTGCC
Organism: Flaveria trinervia; assembly: GCA_025506515.1. Taxonomy (NCBI): domain Eukaryota; kingdom Viridiplantae; phylum Streptophyta; class Magnoliopsida; order Asterales; family Asteraceae; genus Flaveria; species Flaveria trinervia. The sequence goes on along the minus strand of CM046444.1, from coordinate 108,305,449 downwards.
AATCTCACTCTTGCCTCCATGCCAAGCCTGGATACGTATGTTCGAAAATACGCAACCTAACCGACCAATTAACGGCCTTAGATTTCCCTATGAACGACCAACAACGCATCATACATCTTGTTAAAGGCCTACCAGAGAATTTGACACCATCTCTACCATCTTAAACCATGCCCTCCCGCCTTAGATTTCCTTATGCCCTTAGATCATACCCTCTACTTACCCAACCTAACCACCTATCACTCCTCCCTCCTCCTCACAACCCCAATTCACTAATTCCACCTACGCCTAGACATAACCAGCCCAAACATCCTCTCTACCAAATACTAAAAACCCTTCACCTACCCACGTTGATCCCGCACCTACACCCTTCCATCATATGCAAACTCGCTCAGTTCGGGTATTTTCAAACCAAAACTAGCCTACCCCCTCAATACCTGCACCACTCCCACCATGTCATGTCACACCTCGACCGACGGCGGAATCATCGGGGTGGAAGAATGTGAAACGATTGTTCATAGCTCATGTAATTAAATAAGTTAAAATAATATTATATGTTATTTTCATGAAATAATACAAACAAATAAATCATCACAATACAATAAAGATTCAAACAACAAAATAAAATCTTTAATTAAACTAGATCCAAGTCCTATATGAGCATGAAGAAGTCCTCAAAATAGCATCCTAAAACATGTTAAAAATAAAGTCAACATATAATGTTGGTAAGTTCTCACGTATTTGTACATACATACATAAACAAATTTTAAGCGGCGATTCAAGTCATAATGATACAATCAAACCTTGATAAAAGATGGTCATAATATGATATAACAATTAGCTAACTGTACTTGGTTTACATGATTAACAAGAATACGTCATTAGGAGCCAGAAATAACCTCGGGTTTAGCACCAAATAGGCTTGTCAAGCCCATAAATTTATGACGTCACTAGGCTATCAATAGTTAATGATTGTTTTTACAAGATGACTATCATATAATGCTCAAATAATCTCAAATAACCATGAAAAAATTTATAACATGAACTGCATGTGCATTACAAGTACTAAGATATTTTACAAGTGTACATTTTTACAATTAACATGCTTTACCCCAAAAGGTTTGAAATAAAAATAAAAACCGGTATGGAAAACTCATATTGTATAATGATGGTTGTAGAGTACATAAGAAAGCTTAGATGTCAAGAGTCAAAGGTGATGTCCTAAAGGATAAAAAAACAATAACTTGAGTTTAGAATTCATTACAAGAAGTTAGGACGTTTAGAGATTGCCAAAAGGCAAAAGCTAGATTAAAAAAAGATTATTGCACAATTTTCAGATTGTGGACAGAATGTTTGGTATGTGTTTGAACAGGTTTTAAAAATACTAAACGGTTTCATAAAATTATAAAAGTTTATAGTTGACTAGTTCAGAGTCTCCCGAACAACTTTCGTTTAGAAATATTTTTATGAAAACATTTGTAAATAACTCAAAACAGCAGCACAAGACAGAAGGTGCTGAAATGCGCACTTATCTTGTGAGGCTATTGTTGAGTCGCCCGATTGAGTTTGAAGACGTATAACTACCGTTGAAAAGGTTATTCGATGACTTAATATTGGAGTCTGATTTTACTCAATTTATGGTCAGTTGAAGTCAGATTATATTCTGCTAAAATTATAGTAAGCACTTATGTGCACTTTTACAATGTTAAAGCATGAAATGGGTTAGAAAAATTTACTATGTCGATATATGTATATTAGACTTCATTTGAGTTATAAAAATACTATTTCAAAACTTTGGCATAGCCATCATTTAGATAAGTAATCTTGTGGAATAACCGAATGCAACGACATAGTCGTCCATATGCAAACGTGATTCTTTGTTTACGATAGTGTGTTTTTAGCTTGATTTAAGAATGTTGTGATTGTTATAAGGTTAGTTAATGTTGGAAGGTTAATGATCAAATGATAATGATTAAAACTAAAAGAGATTTAGTAGAAGAAAGTATAAAAGTAAGAACATAAAGTCATGAGAACATTGAATGTTAGAATGATTGAAACAATATACAAAAATGCATAATATAAAATCAATATAAGGTTACCTTAGTATAAAAACTTCTTGAAATTACTGTAAATAAAATTCTTGAAATTGATCAAACCAAAAGATGAAAGAAAGCTTTGTTAGTGAGATTTTAAAAGTAAAAAGTGAAGCTTAAAGCTTGCTTTTATAGTTGATGTAAGGGGTTATGAATGGTGTTAATGCTGAGTTACAAGTCTTTTAAAAAGGGTTATGATTAGAATTTAAAATAAAAATAAAATAAATAATTTAATAATTAAAATAATAATTATAATTTAACTCTAAATTTATTAAACAACTTCTTTTTTATTATCTTTATAGACTTTTATAAATCTCATAAGACCTTGCATTTGATCATTTATTTTAGTTGAATAATTAAATCTTATACATATTAATAACCTTTTAACATTTATAAAAATTATTTTAAATTTAGAATTTAAGTTAATTGATTAAGTGACACATTTATCGTTTTGAACAGAAAATAAATAGCGTGACTAAATAATGAATTTGATTTATAACATTGACTCAAATGAGTTTGGGTTTGAGTTTATACTTTAAAATGAGCGGATGTTATATGTCCCCTCTCCCAAAATCCCATTTAATTGCCCTTAACGACCCAACTGGAAATTTGCCATGACTAACGAATAAGCTCTATTCGCAAACAACACGTGGGAACTTGTCCCTCCACCACCTGATGTTCCAGCTATACGATGCTTGAGGCTTCAAGCACAATTTCACGTAGGTGGCTCTCTAACGCCATAAGGCTTTATTGATCGTTAATAGAAAAGCCAAACGGGTGTTCATTGTGATGAAACTTTACCTAGTTGTAAGGCCCCGTTTTCCCGGGACGCTTACAGTTGGATTCTAATGCACATAAAACATATATTTACATTCATATTACATTAATCGCAGCGGAACACTAAATAATGTTCCATTTCCATGTAATTTGCTTTTGCAAGTTAATACAACATTCATTACACAACAACTTGTTTCGCATTACAATTCAAAAACATTATCAAAAGTAATGCCACCCAAAGGGCCGAGTAAACCCTTCCGTGCTCTTACAATCATTACTGTCACCTGGAAACACATAAAAGTCATGTTGCTGATTGGTCCGTTTATAATAAAGGACATTTCTTCGGTAAAACTATTCTTTACATTCATTGTGACCATACACATAATTACACATCGTTAATATATTATAATCTTCCATTACATTCGTTAACTTCGTTCATCCACACGTCCCTTCTTCGATCTGTTGCGACAACAGGGTCTGTTGGACCAAAAGAACCAATGAGCCAAGATCAGAAAACCTCTAAGTCCCACATGGTATCACAACAACTGCTGAAAGCCTCATCAGTAGTTTGACAAGTGCTGAAGACTTCAACAGCTGAAGATCAAGTGCTGAAGACCTCAACAGCTGAAGAACTAAAGTGCTGAAGTACAACAGCTGAAGAACACAAGTGCTGAAGCTGAAAGACCAAAGTACTGAAGTACAACAGCTGAAGAGTTTACAAGTGCTGAAGATCAACAACTGATGTACAAAGTCTGAAGACAAAGACTGAAGACATCAGCTGATGATATCTACTGAAGTCATCAGCTGATGAAACACCTGAAGGTCAAAGTCTGAAGATCAAGTACTGAAGCCTCAGTAGTTTGTCACAACTGCTGAAGAGTACTTCTTCAGTAGTTGTGATATCAGTAGTTTTATATTTTGTTTCAGTAGTTTTGTAAAACGACTGAAGAGCTTGTTCTTCAGTCGTTGTAGTTTCAGTAGTTTTATATTTTGTACTTAACACTCTGATATGTTCTCAGTAGTTGTGAACATTTCAGTAGTTTGTTAAGAGTTAGTTATTTTTGTATTAGATCTGCCAGTTGTCACTTTCCGTGATAACAGCATGATTGTTGCACTCTATATAAGGAGTGACAACCTATTGTAATATGAGAAATGAATGAATGGATGAAAAGATTTGATTAGAAATATTCTACATCTATAAACATTCCTTGAAATCAGAAATATATATTCTCTCCCTATAACCGTATGCGCTCTTAATGCATACAAGTATCGATTGCTTGCTACAATTTGTCTAATTCCTGTTTGTATTCCGCTGCTTTGAATCTAATACATCAAACTTGTGATCGCTGATCCTGTCAAATGGTATCAGAGCAGGTTAATCATTGATCGATCTAATAATTGATCATTGAAACTGCTATTCAAGATCTAAGTTTGATTGAATTAGCTTTGTGTTTTGCAAGAAACGGTTATAGAGATTGAATTTTCTGTATTTCTGCTCATTCATCCTGAGATCTTTTCTTGGTTTTCATTGAGTTTGTTGTGGTCTGTTAAAACTTTTAAAAGCTTGAACTAAATTGTTTTTGAACTGAAAATGACTACTCCCTCCAATGATCCTCACAATACTGGTTCCTCAACCAAGCCACCAATGCTGGTTAGGAATGAGTATAACATATGGCAAAGACGTATGCTCCATCACCTGTCTGTTAACAGCGCAGGGTGTTGGACATCAGTGGTACATGGTCCACAAGCCTATGGTGAATAACCGGAAACCAATCAAATGGTTCCGAAGAGGAGGGAGCAATACTCAGATGAGGATAAGAAGTTGCTTGAAATTGATGCAAAAGCCCATGGAATTCTGGCCATGGCACTGCCAAATGAAATCTATTCTGGGCTAATGCATCATGAAACTGCCCATGACCTCTGGAATGCCTTGAAAGAACAATTTGGAGGAACAGATGAGGTCTTGGCAAATAATAGAGAAATTCTTGCCCAACAATATGAGACATTCTCTCATAGAAAGGGTGAGACACTGACTCAACAATATGAGCGGTTCTCTTGTTTGATCTCTGAACTAAAAATGGTCAAACTTGAATACACCAATATTCAGATGAATAACAGATTTCTCAGATCACTGCCTGAGAGATGGGACACATATACTATTGTCCTACGCTCCAGTGCAAGTTTGGACAAACTATCTCTCACCCAACTCCATGGGAAACTGCTCACGTTTGAGAGAGAGATAGAACAGAAGAGAAAGCTGTCTTCATCTGGAAAGCTCACTGAAGACTTTACCAGGCAACACTGCCTTGGTGGGTCATGAGTCAGAATATGCTTCATCTGAATGCCAGTATGATGAGCATATTAATTTCTCTTCAAGCACTTCTGATTCTGCATTTGTGAGTGTTGATGGTCAGTTTACTGGTGTAATAATGACAATCTATGCTTCATTATGGATGATCTCAAGGGGATTGCTGATGATGACTTAGAAGAGATGGATATTTTGAGCCAAATGGCCTTGATAAATATCAGATCTCAGAAGTTCTATAAAAGAACTGGAAGAAAATTCCCAGGACTCTCTGCAAAACCAAAGTTGGTTTTGACAAGAGCAAGTTGAGGTGTCACAAATGCCAAAGGCTTGGACACTTTGCAAGAGAGTGTAGATCAACTGGATCTAACTCCACTGCACCCTTTGACTTTTCCTGGCAATAGTCAACAACACAGAGGGCAACATCCTGTCACTCTAGTCATCATCCTCAACAACAATCTCCCATATTTTGTTCCTCAGGGTCAAATGCCATATCCTACCCTGTTATTACATGCCACAGTCAAATCAAGTTCAAGTTCCTATGGCACCACAACCTCATGCACTACCAGAACCTCAGCCTTCCCAATCTCATCAACAACTCAACCTCAACAACACAGCTTCTTCACCCCAGGAGTTGTTGACTGGAGCAGTTTACCAGATGACATGTCTGGTCATGATCAACTGTTCTCAGGTGCTGGTCAACATGGTGGTGACAGTCCTTTTGGGAATCTAGCTCTTATGGCTTTGGAGTCTGCTGATACTTCATTTTCTAATGCCTCTACACCTCAGGTATCACAGGTATCCTCTGAGGCAAAAGCCAAATATGTTCTGAACCATGCATAGCAGCATTTGCTTCCATTAGAGAAGCAAATGTAGCTCTAATTAATAAGAACATTGAGCTAGAACAAATAATTTCCAAAAACAAAGCTGAGTTTGAGTCTGTGCTTAAGATAAAAATGATGAGATTTATAAACTGAATTGCCAAATAATTGATGATAAGGCTAGAGAAGAAGTACTTCTAGAGAAGTACAAAGATCTCAAAGAAACCCTTGCAGTTACCCAGGTAGAGTGTGATAGATGGGTACAATCATGCAAAGGTTTTGAAATGCTTCTTAGTAAGCAATCTGCTTCAAATGTGAAGTTTGGTATTGGTTACAATCACACTGCTCCACCTACAGATTTTACCCCAAGAGCAGAGGTAGAATCTGATGGTGAGAGTGATAACCAATCCATCACATCATGTGATCTACCTTCTGATACAGCACAATCAGAAGTAGCAGTCAGCATCAAGCCCTCTTTGAACCTATCAGCTGATGTTGATGGTTCAAATGCTGACATTCACATGATTAATGAGTTGATCAACTCAGGAGTTAATTCTGAAGGTCCTGAAAGGACTAGAGAGCAGGATTTAACACCTGAAGTTCAAACTTCAACTGCTGTCAGTACTGAAGAGAAGAAAACTGGCAGTAGAAGAGTTTGAAGACTACTAAAGAGGCTGTCAAGAAAGCAAACAATGCTTCCAAAGCATTGAAGAACAAGTCTTCTGTTGCTTCACCCTCTTTAGTTGATGATCAACCTAAGATGAAGAAGAAACCATGTGAAGTATGTGGTTTGTTCAATCATCTTACAGATGATTGTTGGTACAAAAGAGGTTCCAAACTCAAACAAAAAGAAGAAATTAATGAGAAAATGGTAAAAATGAAAACTGAGTTTGAGACCACATTTGTATCAGCAACATCAAATCCTGTAACCCTTAAGTCCTCAAAGAAATCCAAAAAGGAAGGGGTTAAACAGGTGACAGCTGAGGGTGCTCAGAAGAAGAAGGTGCAACATAGGAACTTATCAAACTCCACTAGCAATGTGTCTGATGAGCTGAAAGCTTTATCACAAAATCAGACACAGCTGGTTATGATGGTTCAACATCTGTTGGGTAGAGTTAACCAACTAGATGCTCCTATGTTGAAACCACAGAAAAGGAGGTCCAAGCCAAAGGACTCCTCTTCTACACCATCTTCTTCTCTCAGGCTGTTGTTTCAAATAAACCTGTTAGTTTACCATCTATTGATGAGACCAGGCCCAAAACCAAAAAGGTTTGGGTCTCTAAAACTAACTAATTGTTTATTTTTGCAGGGTTCTTCAACATGCCAAAGTAGCATCTGGTATGTAGACAGTGGGGGATCTATGCACATGACTGGGAACAGCTCTCTTCTTCATGACTACTCTCAAGGAAAGAAGGGATTTGTCTCTTTTGGCAATGATGCTAGGGGTTACATCATCGGTAAGGGCTTTGTCTCCAATGGAGAAATCAAATTTGATGATGTTAATCATGTGGAAAATCTCAAGTACAATCTCTTGAGTGTCAGTCAAATGTGTGATAAAGGCCATGTTGCCCTTTTCACCAGTCAAAACTGTAGGATTCTGTCATCCAAAGTTTTGCACTTGATTGACAAGGTGTTGGATGATCACACTCTCCTGAAAGCCAACAGGACAGGAAGAGTGTATGCCTTAGATCTTTCTAAGAAATAGATCTCAAAGGCAATCCTTGCCTATTTTCCAAAGCCTCTTCTCAAGAATCTAAACTGTGGCACAGGAGGCTGGTCATGTTAATCTCAAAAACATGAATCAGCTTACCCACAATAGTTTAGTCAGAGGCTTACCAATAAAGGAGTTCCACTGTGATGAAACCTGCACTGCTTGTTTAAAAGGAAAACAGCACAAAGTCTCATTCCCTCCTATTGAAGTGCCTAAGTCCACTGCCTGCTTGCAATTACTGCATATGGATCTATTTGGTCCTGTGAGAGTAATGAGCATGGCAAAGAAGAAATACTGTCTGGTAATTGTGGATGATTACTCCAGATTTGTATGGACTTTCTTTCTACATTCAAAGGATGAGGCTGCTCAGAAGATTATTCACTTTGTGCTGTATATTGAGAAGCAGTATTCCCTTCCAGTCAAGTGTATTAGGAGTGACAATGGAACTGAGTTCAGAAATCATACACTTGATGACTTCTATCTTTCAAAGGGAATCAAAAGGCAGTTCAGCATTCCAAGGACTCCAGAACAAAATGGAGTAGTGGAGAGAAAGAACAGGACCCTCATTGAAGCTGCAAGGTCCATGCTGGCTGACTCAGGTTTGCCACTGACCTTTTGGGCTGAAGCTGTCAACACAGCTTGCTATGTGCAAAATAGAGTTTTAGTAAATCAGAGGTTGATGAAGACTCCATATGAAGTTCTCCATCATTTGGCTCCTCTGATTTCATTTTTCAAAGCATTTGGGTGTCCCTGTTTTATTCTCAACACAAAGGATCAACTCCATAAATTTGATCCTAAGGTGGATGCAGGGTACTTTGTTGGTTATTCATCTACTTGCAAGGCATACAGAGTCTTCAACTGCAGAACAAAGATGGTTGAAGAAACTCTACATGTTAAGTTCAATGAATCTCCAAAGGACAAGATTCCACAAAGCCTGTGGAGTTATTTGATTTGGACATACTGCAATATGTTCCTTATCAAACTCCTGCTGTTGCTCCTGTCAACAGTTCACCACCTGGTGGTACTGCTGATGATGATGATGATTGCAGTACTCACCTCTTCAGGTTTAGTGATCAGCTGCCTGACTCAGCTAGACCTGATGTTCCTGTAGCTCCAGTAGCACCATCCACAACAAATGCTGATGAGATCTCTTCGAATTCAACTTCCTTTGAATTACCATCCACTGATTGGTTTCAAGGAAATGATTCACCATCACCATCTGTTGCTGCTGAGCCTGCTACAAACACTTGCACAGATCTCATTGTGTATCAAGATCTGAAGAATCACCCTATGTCTCAAATCATTGGTGATATCACTGCTGGAGTATCAACAAGAAGTCAATTGTCAAATTTCTGCTTCTATGCTCTCTTCATCAGTCAGCAAGAGCCAAAGAATTATCACATTGCTTTAAAGGACAATGGATGGGTTGATGCCATGCAGCTTGAGCTTCTTCAGTTCAAGAAACAGCAAGTGTGGGAACTGGTTCCTCTACCTCCAGGTAAGTGTGCAATAGGCACTAAATGGGTGTTTAGGAACAAAACTGATGAAAATGGGCTTATTGTTAAGAACAAGGCCAGACTGGTTGTTCAGGGGTTTGCACAAGAAGAAGGTATTGATTATGATGAAACCTTTGCCCCTGTAGCCAGACTGGAAGCAATTCGATTGTTTTTAGCTTATGCTGCTTATCAAAACCTTAAAGTTTTTCAAATGGATGTCAAAAGTGCATTTTTGTATGGAAAAATTAAAGAAGAGGTTTATGTATGTCAACCTCCAGGCTTTGAGGACAATAAACATCCTAATTGGGTGTATAAGCTTGATAAGGCTCTTTATGGGTTAAAACAAGCTCCCAGAGCCTGGTATGAGACATTATCAAACTTTCTTCTGGAAAAATTTCACTAGAGGCTCCATAGATAAGACTTTATTCATTAAGAAAGCTGGGCAGCATAATCTACTTGTTCAAATTTATGTAGATGATATCATTTTTGCATCCTCTGATCCAAAGTTGTGTGATGCCTTTACAAAGTTGATGCAACAGAAGTTTGAAATGAGTGCCATGGGAGAATTACAGTTCTTTCTGGGGTTGCAAATCAAACAAAAGGCTGATGGAATTTTCATTCATCAGTCCAAATATACAAAAGATCTTTTGCAAAAGTTTGATTTACAAAACTGTAAGTCCTGTTCTACCCCCATGTGCAGCACCACACAACTGGATACAGATCAGAAAGGTAAAGTGGTTGATGAAACACTTTACAGATGTATGATTGGGTCCTTGATGTATTTAACAGCTTCTAGACCATATTATGTTTGCTACATGTGTTTGTGCTAGATTTCAGGCTGCACCTAAAGAGTCTCATCTGATTGCAGTCAAGAGGATCTTTAGATATCTGCAAGGCACTCCATCTCTAGGTTTATGGTATTCTACTGGACATTCTGGTAAATTAGTTGCTTTTTCTGACAGTGACTATGCAGGGTGTAAGTTGACCAGGAAATCAACTTCTGGTGGATGTCAATTCCTAGGCAACTGCTTGATTTCTTGGCAGAGCAAGAAACAGACCTCAGTTGCTACATCAACTGCTGAAGCAGAGTACATTGCTGCTGCAAGTTGTACATCTCAGGTACTCTGGCTTCAAAACCAACTTCTGGATTATGGCATTACAGAGACTAAGACTCCATTGTTAATGGATAGTGCTTCAGCTCTTTGCATTGTCAAAAATCCAGTCCAGCACTCTAGGACCAAACATATAGAGATCAGACATCATTTTATAAGGGATTGTTTTGAAAAAGGTCTGATTGATCCTAAGTTTGTGCCTAGTGCTGATGAGCTTGCAGACATTTTTACTAAGCCTTTGGATAGTTCAACTTTCCAAAACCTGGTGTTAAGGCTTGGTATGCTGCAGCTAGAATAAGTGACAACTACTGATGATCTTAGTAATAAGTACTGATGATCATTAGTACCTATGTCACATATAAGTACTGATGAGCTCTTTTACCCTCAGTAGTTTTTATAACTACTGAAGGCTAAATGTCTCATAAGTACTGAAGTACTTCATCTGTTCTAAACTACTGATGTAGTTACAACTACTGATGCAGTTACAACTACTGCAATCAGTAAAACAGATAAGTACTGATGTCCTATGAAACAACTGAAATCAGCCAAAAAGACTGATGAATGTGTTGAGGACAGTATGAAACAGCTGAAAAGCTAAGAATTGACGAAAACAGCTGAAGAGAACTTTCTCTTCAGTCGTTTGTACAACTGCTGTTTCATTCTAAACAACTGAAGCAAAACCACGTCTTCAGTAGTTTTTATAACTACTGATGACTAATACCAAGTCTTCAGTTGTTTACAACAGCTGATGACAAAACCACTGTCTTCAGTAGTTTCATAACTACTGATGACAAACACCAAGTCCTCAGTTGTTTCAATCATCTGAAGTCAAAACCACGGTCTTCAGTAGTTTTCTAAACTACTGATGCCTAACACCACGACTTCAGCTGTTTCAACGTCTGAAAGGATAATACCATGTCAACGGTCGTTTAAAACTACTGATGACTAACACCACATCCTTCAGTCGTTTTCTTACCCGTACCCTATAAATACCCCTACCTAAGCTCTCAATGCTTCATCTTCTTCAAACCTAACGTTCCTCTCCAAAACTTCCCTTTCTCCATGGCGTCCATGCAAATTAAACCGCGACACAACTGTGTTGCCTACCTCACTAAATCGCCCATCTGGACTAAGTTCGATACTGCTATCGATCTTATGGTTCAGTCCCAATACCATACGGCATTTCTTCTGAATCCCATACTACATGCCGAATCCTTCAACAATTTTGGATGAACGTTACTGTTACCACTGGGGAGAACAACACACCATCCCTCCAGTCGGTCGTAAACAACAAAGAAGTAGTCATCACTCCTGCAATAATCCGCCAAATTCTTCAACTGAATGATGCTAGTTCTCCTGCTGGATATCCGAAGGGCACCATAGATCTATCCTTTGCTCAACATGGATATCAAGGCGATCTCAGTGCCTCCACTATCATGAAGAAACACTTTAATGACGCTGAGCGCCTGATTTTTCACATGGTGAATGTATGTTTGGCCCCTAAGACGTCGTCTTGGGATCAAATGTCGACAAAATGGCAGCAGGTAATGTATTCTATTCTTGAGCAACAACCACTAAATTTTCAGAAATAATTTTTAGAGCTCAAGGATATGGCTCAAAAACTAACTGCCAACCGTTGGATACTATATCCACGGTTCATAATGCCATCATTACAAACCAGCTTAATGCTGAGGGACTTGTTGGCTTGGGAGTCCCTGCTACGGCTGTTCTGCCGGAAGTATACTCCCGGCACAACTCTGACCGGACACTCAAAATGGCTGCCAAGCTGCGAAAACCCACGCAGCTGGAACCCACAGCCACCACCTCCAAATCCAAAGTCCCCACCAAACCCACCAAAAAGAAACCCAAAACGCTACTCAGGGAATTGAGTCCCCTGAGGATGCCCCTGCAACACAAACGCAGGTATATCCACTAGTCCAAACCCCCTAGTGGATACAATGACTCTTCCAGCCATAGCGCTCAGGCTTCCTCTCAACAGGAGCCTGCAGCAACCACACAAGGGGTACCTACATATCTGGGATCTTCCTCACTTGAGGAGATTGCCATTGAAGAGCACCAACCTCCCAGGTGCACACTGCTTCTATCCCTTCACCCCAAACAACCGCCCCTCACAGCCCAACTTTAATAGTTGCACAAGTGCTGACTCAACTGCACTCCTCACCCCCTCCCCAGAAACCACTTACTACTGGGAATACCTCTACAATGAGGGGAGGACCACAGTGCACTAGAGTGGGGCTGGTAACATTGCTAAGACCTCACTAGAGGCAACAGCTGATGATGGACACTGTCCTGAGGCTGGAAGTCCCCAGTACCAAGCACAAGGGGCACATGCACCAACTGGTCTACACCCAGTGCATGTAAATCCTGCTCTAAGCAGGAGGTCAGATGATTCAGTTTCGGCTGATGATGACCTGGGCTTTTTCTATGATGTTCTTGCCCAGAACACAATCCTTGAAGAGAAAGTCAGTAGGCTGCAAAACCTACTTGACCAACTCTCACAAGGAGAAAGACCATCTGCCTCAACCCACCCACAGATGGCACCTTCACTTGAAGGTTCCCCAAACACTGAGCCACTCCAAACTCAACCACCTGCCTCTGCTTCAGGCCCTACTTCTCAGGAACAGAACCCTCCTGAGCAAATAGGTGCTGCACTTCAAAATTCCCTCCCTCTCATCACACCCATAATCACTGATATTGTGACTAAAGCCATTGATGAGAGGCTTTCCTCAACTTTACAGCCCTTGGTTGATGCTGCTGTCCAAAAGACTCTTTCTGCGGTACAAACCCCTTCCTCCAATGCAACCAAAAAGGGGGAGAGTACTGCAGTGAAAGAAGAAGAAAGAAGAGAAAAGAAAGGAGAGAAGAAGAAGCAAGCCAAGAAGGAGAAAAAAGCAACCTCTGCTCACTTACAAGCGAAAGAGAAGTGCTGATGATCACACTGCTGAAGACAAATCCTTGGAGGAGCTGGTCAAAGAAGCTGACACTACACACAGCCGATCCATGGATAAAATAATTGAACAACTCTTCAGGCAGGGGTTTGACACAGCCACACTGGATAGTGAGATCAGAAGGTTGGAAGTGCAAGAGATACAAACCCGATGGGCAGGGTATGATGCTCTTGAGAAGAGAGATTGGAAATAATGATCCGCTTCATTGCAAAATATTTAGGAAGATCGTTAGTGGAGATTCGCGCATGGACCAGGGACAGCATTCTGGCTATAGCCACCAGAATCTGTCTGTCTGAGCAATTCAACAAAGGATTATTGTGGAAGCCCTTGATGAGGCTGGGGCTGGTAAAAGGTTAGATGGCTAAACTCACAAAGGCGAAACTAACTACAAAGATGCTGGATCAACCTTCCCTTCCACCCACTCAAACAGATCCTATCCCTCAAATCTCCCAACCAATCTCTAAGCCAAAATCCAAACATCCTCATCTTCAAACCAATTCCTTCACCAACACCAATTCCTTCACCAACACAACCATCATCCAGTGATGTACCCAGAAGGAGGAGACGGGTGCTGAGGATAGAAGAAGAAGAGGAGGATGAAGATGATAGTCTGCCACTCTCTGCTGTTCTGAAGCTACCAAAACCCCGAAGTCAACCCATGATCACACCTGACTCTCAAAGGGAAATGGTCAGAGTCAAGATAGAAGAAGAAGAACAGCAGAAACAGCACGATGAGCAACTGTTGAAGATGGTTGACAAGGAATTTCCTCAGTCATCATCTATTCAAGCCATGAAAGGGCATGCTCAAAGGCTGTACACTCTCAGGCACACCTTTCAGTATCAGAAGGAGAGAGTGAGAGTATGGCCAGACCCCAGGGTGTTCTAGAATCCATAAAAGAACTATCCCACACAGATACAACGGCCAGGTACGAAAAACAATAGAGTCTACCATCATGTTGGCCGTTGTAGTCTCACCTTGGGAAATCATTGATGAATTCAAGAAAGCTCACCAAGCAAAGAAGACCCCTCAAGCTTTACTAGAAAACAAGATGATAAAGAAGGGGTTGCTATATAAGAAGCTTGAAGACATCCAGAAGAATGAACTCCAGTTACTCCTTGAAGGCAACCATCCTGATGAATTTGTATATAGGGAGGTAACTACGGTGGAGCTGAAAAATGGCAGGACCATGAAGTACTTATCAGAGTACTATGGTCCAGAGTTCTTCTTCGAAGGAGGAGTAGAAGAACTCTCTCAGGAGGAACAAGTTGTTCTCCTTGAGGCCTATGTTCTGAGTCATACAGACTCATTATGGGGAAGTAAATCTCATGAATGGGATAACAACTCTGTGTCCAGTTCCCCAAAACAGAGTTCCCATTCATACTCTGCCAAACAAATATTTGAGATTTCTTCCCAGGCCGAGCTTACATGGGTCATCTTCTCTACTGATCAAGAAGAAAAAGACCAACATTTTGCCATCAATAAGTGGGATAATAATAAGTTAGAGGTTTTGGCTGCATTGGTTCAGGGGGAGTTTGTTGGACCAAAAGAACCAATGAGCCAAGATCAGAAAACCTCTAAGTCCCACATGGTATCACAACAATTGCTGAAAGCCTCATCAGTAGTTTGACAAGTGCTGAAGACTTCAACAGCTGAGATTAAGTGCTGAAGACCTCAACAGCTGAAGAACTAAAGTACTGAAGTACAACAGCTGAAGAACACAAGTGCTGAAGCTGAAAGACCAAAGTACTGAAGTACAACAGCTGAAGAGTTTACAGTACTGAAGATCAACAACTGATGTACAAAGTCTGAAGACAAAGACTGAAGACATCAGCTGATGATATCTACTGAAGTCATCAGCTGATGAAACACCTGAAGGTCAAAGTCTGAAGATCAAGTACTGAAGCCTCAGTAGTTTGTCACAACTGCTGAAGAGTACTTCTTCAGTAGTTATGATATCAGTAGTTTTATTTTTATGTTTCAGTATTTTGTAAAACGACTGAAGAGCTTGTTCTTCAGTCGTTGTAGTTTCAGTAGTTTTATATTTTGTACTTAACACTCTGATATGTTCTCAGTAGTTGTGAACATTTCAGTAGTTTGTTAAGAGTTAGTTATTTTTGTATTAGATCTGCCAGTTGTCACTTTCCGTGATAACAGCAGTGATTGTTGCACTCTATATAAGGAGTGACAACCTATTGTAATATGAGACGAAGAATGAATGGAATGAATGAATGATTTGATTGGAAATATTCTACATCTATAAACATTCCCTGAAATCAGAAATATATATTCTCTCCCTATAACCGTATGCGCTCTTAATGCATACAAGTATCGATTGCTTGCTACAATCTGTCTAATTCCTGTTTGTATTCCGCTGCTTTAAATCCTAATACATCAAACTTGTGATCACTGATCCTGTCAGGGTCGCTCACCTCCTTAGCAATCTCATCGATTGCATGCTATCCGAGTCTGTTGCAACCATCGAGTTGCTTACCTCATTGCCATTCTCATCGATAGCATGCTATCCGAGTCTCTTGCAACAACGGGGTTGCTCACCTCATGGCAACCTCAACGATAGCATACTATCCGAGTCTCTTGCAACAACAGGGTTGCTCACCTCATGGGCTATCTGACGATTGCATACCATCCGAGTCTCTTGTAACAACGGGGTTGCTCACCTCATGGGAAATCTCGACGATTTCATACCATCTGAGTCTCTTGCAACAACGGGGTTGCTCACCTCATGTATGTGCTTGCAAGCCTTTCCTTCGTTCATTCATCATTCAATAATGCATGCATTCTTACTTCATGTTCCTCTTTCATTATCTTTCACTTTACGTTACATAATACTTCATTCATTTATTAGCACGATGTGACATCCGTCACCTTAAGGTCCGTCGAACTACATAATTAAGCATAGAATTATTTTAATTATTCTTCCTCTTCTTCATGAACTCCTGTTTTAAGGAATCATGTCTGCTTTATTTCCCTTGTACTTGTACTTCCTTCGTGAACGCGTGTGTAGCTTAAACCTTTTATAAATCTCATCACCAATATCATCAAATATATCATTTTTAATTATAACCATTGTCATAATAAAACCATTTTTAAGCTACCAATTACCGTAAAACACGCTTTTAACATTAATATAACGAGCACTTTTAAGGTCGTAATCAACCGAAACAAATTTTAGGGAACTCGGGGGTTAAGTGCATGGACTAAACTCGCCATTTTTGCAAACATGGGCTGGGTATATAAACCCACATTCCAACCTTAATCTCATTTCATCTTCATCTTCTTCATCCTCTTCACCTTCTTCTTCACATCTTCTTCATTCTAGCACCAAATCCAACCCGCTGGTCTTGTTCTCGTCGTCTAGACTCCATCTACAGCCTAGTCTACTCTATTCTAGCAGGTAGACGACCTTGGTTGTTCCTTTTCTTGCTTATTCATGGCTGTCCCACCTAGGGTTTCGGGTGTTCGGGTCAACTCGACACAAGAGGTCGTGTGGGTGCGTGTGATGACTTTCTGCGTGTGCTTCTTGTTCGTGTGTGTTTGTTGTGTGATTCTGGAAGTCCTTGTTGTGTAAAACCCGTGCTTGGGGTAGCCGAAGGCTGCTCTGCACTTCAGCAGTCGCGAACCTGCAGTTCAGGCGACTGTGTCTGTCATGCGACTGAGCCGTGCGACTGGGTGAGTCGTGCGACTAAGCCATGCGATTGTGTCTTTCGGGCGACTGAATCATGCGACTAGGGATGTCATGCAACTGAGTTGTGCGATCGAATGAATGTGTGTGCGATGAGTCAATGCGGATGAGTGTGTGTGCGATTGAGTCAATGCGGGTGAATGAATGCATGCGACTGTGCGTGTATCGCACGACTGAAGGACAATCGTACGAATGAAGGTTCAGTCGTACGAATGAAGCTGATTCGTATGAATGAATGTTGATTCGTGCGTATGGAGGTTAAGTCGTGCAATTGAGTGTTGTGTGGTACGACTGAATGCCAGTCGTACGAATGAAGGTTCAATTGTACGAATGAAGCTGATCCGTACGATTGAAGGTTGATTCGTACGAATGGAGCGTTGAGGGCGAGCGTCTGGTCCTGTTGTGTGACTAATGATGCTGAGTGTGAATTTCCTCTTGAACGTTTGATGATGATAAGGTAACATCAGTAAAAGTGTAATTGCTTGACCACAAAGATTAAAGTCAACGCTATCAACATGCACATACTATTTCAATTGAAACCAACCTAACATTTTACAATTATCGACGACCCATTTGGAACTACAAATACTTAACAAGTGTCATCTTTCATAACAATGAGATCTTTACAAGGATGTCATAAGCAATGACGACTACTCTTAGTACTTGGATCTACATAAGATCTGATGCGTGTGTCTGCTTGTGTGTGTGCTACCCACGACCGAACCGATACAACCCGAACCGACCAAACATTACTATACGCTTTATACACGTCATTAATGCTTAACAATAACTGTCAATAGGTGTTTGACTGTTCTTTGCATACAACTGTTGGGAACCTCGATCATTCATACTTACCACTTAACATGTGAGTCTCGTGGCCCTTTTTAATGCTTATACTACTTTACAAACATTTACAAACATGGGGGAAAAGTATGCTCGCCCGTTTTCTATGTTTTACCACATACATACAATTTACATACTTAGAATCAACGTGCTACTGTTTTGTGGGTACTTATCTGATACATGCTTGAGTCTGCTTTGTGGTTCTTTCTTACAACCATTTAATTCCAGTGTGGGAACCGACGGATAGGTATTGGTAGTACTACGGGGTTGACACCCCCACCCTCGTGTTGGTATACTAGTTAGTACCAACAAAAGCCAGGAACGGGCCTTGGGTGAATATATTCCGACAAGATTCTTTGTGTACGTCGATAGGTTTGGTTGTAAAGCTCTTGACATGCGATTTTGCTTACTTATAACTGTATGCACAATATTCTGCAACAACTTTATACAGCATCAATTACTTATTTACTTTAGACCTGCGAACTCATCAACAATTTTGTTGACCATTTTGAGCATATCTTTTCAGGTGATCATGCTAGCTGAGGTTCTAGGTGTGCTGCCTTAGTGGAGACCCTAGGATGCATTTCTGGGCTAAACTTGTCATTTTGAAAACAATTGTTGTTTCTGTTTCAAACAACATTACACTTTGTAACTTGTTCCGGGTTATGGGAATTGCATACAATGTTATTATCTATGTTTATCTTATATCATATTTATGCTTATGGCTATGTTGTCATGAATACTGACTAAACACGACACAAGTCTCCTTGTTGTCGGGTGTTGTCATGACACGCTTGTCATCATTATTATTATTGCATCTCTATCGCTTACCATGTGTTATGACGATTCCCGTCTCGTTACATCCCCGTGTTTCCGCTCTTAGCGGGGGTGTGACACACGACACGTAAAGCCACAAGAAAGATAAGCATACATCATAATAAGGAACATATCATACACAGTCATCAACATCATACAGGGCAACATCATACATACATAACATGCATAATCATGCAACATCATCATCATCATGCCCAACATGCTCTCTAAGGTCTCAACAGTAATCTTACATGCTCTTACGGGAACCTTTACGTCAAAACTTACATCTGCACTTTCCCCCGAAAGTCAGAATTGAAACTACACTTTCGTGCTAATGGACTTCAGTCGCACCCTATTCGGCCGTATGGCCTCCATTCGGTCTCCAGTCGCTCGCCTAGCCCTAGCTGATGTAGAATGCAATTCATCCCGATTGCAGCCGAGGGTTTTTGGCTTCCAAACTCATCTAAACCCATTTTAAGCCCAAATCGACCATCCTAAAACTTAGGGATACATACCACAACACCATTCAAGCACACACAAGCTCACAATCAAGCCACAAACGTATCATACATACACATACACATACATAAATGGGTCAAACATACACACACTCAAAAACCCCATTTCAGATGTGTTCCAGCCCCAAATCATTCAAAAACGTTTAAAAGAGGGGTCCTAGAACTCACACAAACGACACCAAGAAGTAGAGCTTCGATTTGACTCGCTTCTCAACGACTTTGGCTACTCGAACCAACACTTTTCCTCTTTTCTTCCTTTCTCTCTTCTCCTCTCTTTAATGGCTGAAAATGTGAGTGTGGGGAGAGGTTAAGGGTTGCCCTCTCCCTTAAATACTCCCGCTTCCCAACTTTCTCTCGTTGGCGAGTTTGGTCCCTCGATTTTGGACATTATTCTTTTCTTCGTTTGTAGGCTTCAAAAGAGATAAATAACCAGGTGTTACACTAGTCGTCATCAAACCCACCGCTATTCGCATCATGCTTAGTCTTGTTGTCTCACGTGGTTGGTCGACCCACCTACTCGATATCAAAAATGTGTTTTTAAGTTACCACTTGAAAGAGACGATATATATATATTTATATATATATATATATATATATATATATATATATATATATATATATATATATATATATTATATATATATGTATGTATATGTATGTATATGTATGTATATGTATGTATATGTATGTATATGTATGTATATATATGTATATATATGTATATCGATGTATATATATATGTGTGTATATATATGTATATATATATATAGAGGGCTTTCAAATGAGAACCAAAAAATTGGAAAAAACCAAAAGAACCATTTATAACCACATATTCTTATTTTTATTTTTAAAAAGTTAACCAATTTTTTTTAAAAAACCAAAAGAACCATTTCTAGCCAAATATTTTATTTCATTTTTTTTAATTTTACTCAAAGCATATTTGTTTATAATATTTCTTCACCATAAAATTACTAATTATTTTAAATCAAAAGTTTTATACACCGTTTAGGTTTTTTATTCCTATTATGAATTTGTCCATTTATGTTTTCGCTTTCTTATTAAAGTTGTTTTGTATTTTAAAGTACACTTCAAAGCTTGTTTTGCATGAATTTTATGTATAGATGCACATACATATGTATGCATAGATGCACATATTCATATATGCATATTTTTTCACTTACGAACACAAACAATAGTCAAATTATTAAAAAAATTATTTCCTATGAATTTTCACGTAAAAAAATAACTAAATTAACATCAAAAATTACCATAATACCCTTACAAATATAAAATTTTGAAACTAGAAAGGAAAAATGAGTGGCTAAAAATGGTTTCTTTGGTTCTTTATAAATTTTTGGTTCTCATTTGAATGCATCCTTATATATATATGTATATATGCGTATGCGTATGCGTATGCGTATGCGTATGCGTATGCGTATGCGTATGCGTATGCGTAGGCGTATGCGTAGGCGTATGCGTAGGCGTATGCGTAGGCGTATGCGTAGGCGTATGCGTAGGCGTATGCGTAGGCGTATGCGTAGGCGTATGCGTAGGCGTATGCGTAGGCGTATGCGTAGGCGTAGGCGTAGGCGTAGGCGTAGGCGTAGGCGTAGGCGTAGGCGTACGCGTATGCGTACGCGTATGCGTACGCGTATGCGTATGCGTATGCGTATGCGTATGCGTATGCGTATGTGTATGTGTATGTGTATATATATGTATATGTATATATATAGATATGTATATGTATATATTTATATATATAGATATGTATATATATATATGTATATATATATACGTATATATATACATATATATACATACACACACATACACATACACACACACACACACACACACACACACACATATAATATATATATATATATATATTATATATATATAAAAGGGAGGGATCAATTCAAAACCATGAAAACCACCACTACCCAATCACATAACTTATAATTGATCTAACTTTCTACTTGTTTAAAGTATACTTAAGTAAAATTCAACCATATTTTTCAATGTCATTATATCTTTTTCATATAAATTCCAAGGAACGACAATAATGACGAAACGACTTACGTATATATAACTTGTATGAGCTACATGTACGTAACTCTTAGTTTCACACTTGGTAACACGAACTTACATATACATAACCTATACATGTATGTAATATGTAACCACTTGTTTTTATGGTTTTTAATTATATGTTTCAACCGCTAGGATTCACCTCTTTAACTAATCCCAAATATGTGTACAAACTTAACAAATCTTTATATGATTTAAAACAAGCTCCTAGAGCCTGGTATCAACATTTTGCAGGTTATTTAACTAGGTGTGAATTCAGGAGCAGTGTGTGGGACACATCACTTTTCATTTACCATCACGGAGCTCAGATGACTTATCTTTTGTTATATGTGGACGATATTATATTAATCGCCTTGGGTGATTATCTGCAACCAAAGATCATTTGGTTCATTATTGGTTGAATTCAAAACAACTGACTTGGGGACTTTGCATCATTTCTTGGGTATCAATGTGACTAAACAAGCTAATGGTTGTTTTTATCTCAATCTACCTATGCAGTAGACATTCTATCTCGTGCAAACATGTCTAACTATAAATCCACTAAGACCCTCGTCGAGCCTGGCTCTAAACTTAGTGCCAACAGTGGTTCTTCCTTTCCTAATGGTTATTTACAAAGGAGCTTAGCCGGAGCCCTTAAGTACCTCATGATTACACGACCTGACATTGCCTATGTCGTTCAACGGGTCTGTCTCTTCATGCATGCTCCTTGAGAATCACATTTTCAATTTCTAAAAAGGATCCTACACTATATCAAGGGCACCCTCGATCACGGTTTACTACTTTCTCAATAATCCTCCACAGAATTGACTGCCTTCTCAGATGTTGATTGGGGTTAGTGCCCTGATTCTTGACGTTCTACATCCGGCTATTGTGTTTATTTGGCATCCAACTTCATCTCTTGGCCTTCTAAAGCCAATCTACAATTTTCAAGTCAAGTGCAAAAGCCGAGTTGTAGCTAACACAGTTGCTGAACTCAGCTTCGCAACCTTTTACTTTACATGTTCATGTCCGCCATGCGTCGATCATATACTGTGACAACATCTCGGTTGTATACCTCTCAGACAATCCGGTTCAACATCAGCGCACACAACATATCGAATTGGATATCCATTTTGTCTGAGAAAGGGTCTGTCTTGGCTCTGTCAAGGTCCTTCACGTCCCCACCGATTACAAGTATGCGGATATTTTCACGAAAGATTTACCGAAGCATCGTTTCAAACGTTTTAGATCCAGTTTATGCTTTCGACCTTCTCCAGCTCAACCTGCGGTGGCGTGTTAGCCGATAATTGTGCCGTACAATTATTGGATCATTATTTTGTATTTAAATGCATTGATTGTATTTAATGATTTCCGTAATTATCTCTTTCTAATGTAAGTATACATATACATTCTTCATTAATGAAATTTCACAAGGGATTACAATATTTCACTGGTGTTGTTTTGATCTCTATTTTCTAGTGTTTCTTCGCTCACACTCACTCAGTTATAATTTCCCTGCTTCAAAATATTTCTCAACAAAATTTAGGCGTCTAAGTATTTCTTAACAGAATTTAGACCGAAACAAAAGTACATTGAAATACTGCATTTAAGGTTCAAGTAGAGTATAAACACACATTTGCATCATCATATCATATAGAAGCAACAAATTTTAAAGCTCCTCTCCCTCAGTCTTGCAACTTCATTTATTGATCAAAATATCAACTTTGAGTGTCTTTATAGACATCAAACGGGAGTATAAAATGTTACACACGTGGCTTTGACACTTGTGTGGCATGCACTTAGACACTTGTATAAAGTTGCAACACTTGTGGGAAACTACAACACTTGTGTTATATCTGCCTGTCACACCAATATAACACAAAAGTACAAATACAAATGTCTCTTCCAGCGACGTAGGGAAAAGTTAAGAACTATAATTCATTAAACCAAATAACAAAACAAATATGAGTTACGCCGTGTCATTTGAGGGAAAAGGTATTGTATTTTTTATATTAACTTTTAAGAGTATAATGGTGTAAAATTGTTTTTATTAATTTGACTACCTTAATTATATTTTTTAGTCAATACATATTAGTTATGTGATTACAATTGTTACTTTTTATACAAAATACCTCACAATTTTTAAATGATTAAAATTGTTTCCAAAGTTAATATATTTTTAAAAAATTTTACGCCATATAAACGACGATTTTATTTTTTTAGTTGAATTATGATATTCTATAATATTTTTAATATGTAAAAACTTTACATGTGTTATTTGTCACATCACGCATTCACCCTTGTAATATAATACTATATTTTTGTATACATCTTAAAACAGGATTATAAAATATTTAGATTAGTTTCATTCATTAAGTACATAGAAAACTGTTACATTTTCATGTAGAAATTAATATTTTTATACATGGATCGACGTTATTCTCTCTAAGATAATTATTCATAAGATAATTATTAGCAAATGATTTATATCAAAGTTTTAAACCATAAAATCTTAAACTTATACATAAAAGTATTAATTAGCTTTTATAAAATGTTTTTATATTAAATCCCAAACGCCAAACGGAACGGTTAACGACCTCGATAAGCTAAAGTATTAGTTAACTACCAATCTACCATACTATATTCATAAAAAATATATTATTATTTTACACAATAAAAACACACATAAGACGCTTGAAGTCTATATATATATGTGTAAACCCACAAGAGTTGGAAACAAGTGATCACATTTGCACAACAAAGAACAAACACCATCACAATTACAGCAATGTTTCCTCATTGCAAATCCTAATGTCTCCTTTCATCTCACTCCCCCTTCTCTTGTTACTCATGATCCCCTTCAAATGGCTTTCATCTTCTTCTACAACAACCAAAAGAAACCTCCCACCATCGCCACCGCGGCTTCCGATCATCGGAAACCTGCACCAACTGGGCTCCGTCCCGCACCTCTCGTTGCACGCTTTAGCGCGCAAATACGGGCCCGTTATGATGCTTCATTTAGGCAGTGCACCCATGCTTGTGGTCACCTCGGCGAAAGCCGCTCAAGAGGTGTTGAAAACACATGATTTAGTGTTTTCAAACCGGCCTAAGTTGAAGATACCTGATCAGCTTACCTATGGCTCCAAGGACATCGGGTTCGCCCCGTATGGCGAGTACTGGAGGCAGATAAAGAGCATTTCGGTTATACATCTACTGAGCCGCAGACGCGTTAACTCGTTCCGACAAGTTAGGGAACGAGAGGCGACTCGGCTCATTGACTTGATCGGAACGAGTGGTGGGTCTGCGATCGACTTGAGTGAGATGCTTGTTAGGTTAACTAACAATGTGATTTGTGAGGTGGCTCTAGGGAGGACGTATAATGATGGTTTGAGGTTTAGGGATTTGCTTGTGAGGTTTCAGAATCTGCTCGGGGCGGTGAGCGTTGGGACGTACATCCCGTGGCTCTCGTGGGTCGATTGGTTGCGTGGCTTAGATGGTCAAACCAAGAGGCTCGCGAAAGAACTGAATGATTTCTATGATGCCATATTGAAGAGCATGTGGTTAGGAGGAAGATGGGTGGTGGTGGTTATGATCAAGACCAAGATCTTGTTGATATCTTGCTAGATCTTCAAACTGAAAATGCAGCGAATTTTACATTTGGGAGAGATACCATTAAAGCTATCATATCTGTAAGTTTTTATTTTTTTTTCGTCCAAACATAGAGGGACGGCGCACGTTCAATTCTCTCGCGCCGCCCCTCCCATGCAGACGCTTATTAAGCTCCGTATTGAAGATGGTCATAATAATAATAATAATATAAATATATGTAGGTTTAGTTCATGCATGCATATGTGTGTGTGTGTGTTTCTTTAAAGATGCATGCATATTGTATGTATTTATGTTGTAGGATGTGTTTTCTGGTGGGACGGATACAACATCCGCAAGCATAGAGTGGGCGATGAGCGAGCTAATAAGACACCCACCCGTAATGAAAAAGTTGCAGAAAGAGGTGACGTCGATAGGCAAAGGAAAACCCATGATCACCGAAGACGACGTCGAGGAGATGCCTTACTTAAAAGCGGTGTTAAAGGAGACGATGCGCCTACACATTCCACTACCACTACTCGTGCCTCACGAGGCAATGGATGATGTGACGGTAATGGGGTATGATCTCCAAAAGGGCACCCAACTGATGATCAACGGGTGGGCGATCGCACGGGACCCAACTATATGGGAAGACGCAGACATGTTCAAGCCCGAGAGGTTTTTGAACAGCTGTGTTGATTTCAAAGGGTTTCACTATGAGCTTTTACCGTTTGGTTCGGGACGAAGGGGGTGTCCTGGGGTGCAATTTGCAGTTTCGATTAACGAGCTCGTGTTAGCTAACCTGGTGTACAAGTATGATTTCGTGTTGCCCAATGGGAAGCGAAACGAAGAGCTAGACATGACCGAGTTGTTTGGACTGGTTGTTCATAAAAGGGATCCTTTGAGGGTTGTGGCCACTGCTCGTTTCTAGTGATGGTGATGATGGTGCTGAATAATGATTTCATGGTAGATGAAATTGTTTAAGGGTTCAATAATTAAGTAGGTTGCGTAGTTGTAATATAATGTTGTGCTTTGTAGTGATGATTATGATTTGGCATTTGGATGATTGGAATCTTATGATCACTACAAAGATGATAAGTTGTATTAGTATTTTGAACCATTTGTGCATGCAATATTGTTTGCTTTAATTACCTCTTTAACTACCGAAGTATTATATCAATGCTAATCATCTGACAGATTTGTGCAATAGCGCCATGATTCAATGTCCAGGTGAAATTCTCTAACAACTCAAAGAAGCTTCTAATGTATCTTATATATGCTTGTATGCAATTAGAATATCACTTTACTTGAAATCGATTTTTGTATCAATGATTCAATTCCAAAGATCTGAACTCATCTATCAAGATTGAATTCAGAATAGTATACATAAGCACACTTTTGTAATTACAATGTGTTGGAATTTTAAACAGAAAATAATTATATTTATGTATTTATTATATAAATAGTTATTTATTTATTGGTTTAAGTTCTCGTTTTATAACGAATTATACCGTGTCCAAACCAAACCTAAGATGAATTAAATATCGATACTCGAAGTTGAGTGGTCGGAATGAATAAAATGAAACTCGGGCGACTAGTAGGAAATTGTTGTAATTTTTGCATAATCTAATAAAGTCATGTTTGATTAACATGAATATTTTATGTTTTGACAAGTCATTTAATAAATATTATGAATATTTATTATGGATCATAATTTTAATTAAAATTTATATTAAACATGTCATGTATAAAATAAGAGTTACTTTGGTCTCATAAAACAATTCATAAATCAAATGCAAGTTTTGGTTTTGAATCATAAAACTCACATTAATGTAAAGTCTTTAGCATGAGTATATAAACAAACTCATGATTAAAAAAGAAAAAAAAATATTTTCTTGAGGGTCATAAGTTTTATACATATTTAGAGATGAGCATTCTCTAAATTGATCTTCCTACACCATCACCTTTAATATTTTTTTATATAACATCATAACACATATTTTACCTCGTGACCTTTCGGGCCTGAGACACTCTCCGACAGTATATAACATTTTTTCATATAACATCATAACACATATTTTACCTGGTGATCTCTCGGGCCTAAGAGACTCTCCGACAGTACATACTGCTTTGACTGTTGTACCCTGGAAGACAAACGTATTGTCTTGAGTAGAGACGTGAAATATGTTTTAAGAGACCCTGTCTACACGATCCTCAGTCACAACCGTCAATCTTTTATTTGTTAATCTTTGCAATCAAGGGATATAGTTCATGTTAAGAATACTATATAAAGACCCATTGAAGTATATACTAAAACCGGATGTTTGTATCAAGTTTGGTATATAAATATTATTTAAATTTATTTTTTAGTTGTATTTGTTAATGGTATTGTATTATAATATTTCTCATGGATAACGAGAGTATCATTAGAATTACTATTTTTTTAATAAAAAAGTGAACCTACTTCTTACAATTTTAAAATAGATTTCATGATTGGATTTTTAAAACCATATTACTACGGTTTTTTTGAGGTTCACAAAATGTTAAAGAAACTATTATTTGAGATTTTTATTAAAAATCAAACAATTTTTTTTGTGAAATAACGTAGTACACCGTTGTGTTTGGATGTTAATAAAAATTGGAGTATAGTCTAATTCTAAAACACCATGTTATCGAACAAATATTTTGATTCTATCATGTGTTAAAACATTTGTGTAAATATTTAACAATATAACATTTGTGTTAGGGATGGTTTAATTTTTAAAAGCCATTAAAAAATGATGGGTTTATAGTTTTAAAACTATTTATGAATACAATGAGTAAAGCAAAAATAATTTTTGTTCTATAAATAAACTAAAACTAGTGTTTTACAATAAAAAGAGAATAGTTTATTTTATATGAACGAAAAAGCTTACAAACGATTTTGTAATCTTTTAGATCTAACGAGCGTGTTAGAAGCGGTTTTATGGTATAAATTGATAAGCTTAAAAACAATGTTTCGTAAGTGTTTATTTATAACAAGCATGTTAAAACCGGTTTATATTTTTTATATTGAAAAGCTTTAAAATGCTAATGTAATTGTTTATTTCTAACGAGTAAGTTAAAACTGGATTTTTTTATATATAAATTGAAAAGATTTTAAAGCGATATTCGTATTCGTTTATTTATAACGTGCGGGTTAGAAGTAGTAATTTTAACCGATAAGTTAAAAGGTTATTGTGATAATTTATTCTCTAACAATCGTGTTAGATAACAGTTTATTTATAAAAACCATAATTTTTTAAATGATTGTTGTAATCATTTGTTACAAATTGTTTATGAGTATAAACCAAATTTTGATGTGTGTAAAATACGAGCATGTTAGATATCAATTTACATAATAAAAATATTTTTGGAGTTTATGTTCTTGAGTTTTTTAATCAAGACATAAAATAAATACGATATATTTAAAATAGTTGCAAAGCTAGGAAATATTTTGAATGAATAAAACATTTGTTTTTCAATCTAAAATGATTAGCTACTCATGTGAGAAGTAGCATGTCTCAAACCAAATAATAGTCTCGACGAGATTATTTTAAAAAAAAAACTCGAGGCTATTGTTAATAGAAATAATTGTTCAAATACAACTACTTATAATTAAGATAATGTATACACAATGTTGGATCAAGAAGAAGGCTAATGCAACCAAAACTAAGTCACTTAAATAATTTTGGTGCTGCAGGCAAAGGCTTCCGAAGCTTAACATGGAACTTCCGAAGGTTGTAGAGTTCTTCCGAAGACAAAGTGAAAGATCAACTTCTGAAGACAGAACTCTACTTCCGTCAAGTGTATACTTCCAAAGTTCAAGTCTTAGAGGAATAAAGTGAAGACAACTTCCGAAGTATGCTCAAAAGATGAAGTCTCCAAGCCTTGGAAGAAGCAGTCTCTTCCGAAGTATAAGTGGCTTCGGAAGTACTTACTCTTCCGAAGCCATTTAACCTTCAGAAGACACTGCTATGAACCTGTGGACACAAGTATGGTCTCTAACACTTCACTGCAGACTTTTGATACAACATGGCTTCTTCCTAAAGAGCCATGTTGTTGACCATACTTTATTCCACTGTTCACCTTTTCATGATAGTACAAGTTACCAACTTTAGTTGATGACAAGAGGTAAGTCAGGGACATGTCCTGACTACCAAATCTTAGATAAGACTTTATTTCCTGACTTACCTTTTGTCACCAACTAAAGTCGATCACATGTACTATCATGAAGAGGTGAACAGTGGAATAAAGCATGGTCAAAAACATGGCTCTTTAGGAAGAAGCCATGCTGTATCAGAAGTCTGCAGCGGAGTGTCAGAGATCATACTTGTGTCCACTGGTTCATAGCAGTGTCTTCCGAAGGTTAAGTGGCTTCGGAAGAGTAACTACTTCCGAAGCCACTTATACTTCGGAAGAGACTGCTTCTTCCAAGGCTTGGAGACTTCTTCTTTTCATCATACTTTGGAAATGGTCTTCACTTTATTCCTCTAAGACTTGAACTTCGAAAGTATACACTTGACTTCGGAAGTAGAGTTCTGTCTTCGGAAGTTGATCTTTCATTTTGTATTCGGAAGAACTCTTTAACCTTCGGAAGTTCCATGCTAAGCTTCAGAAGCCTTTTGCATGCAACACTAAAATAACTTAAGTGACATAGTTTTGGTTGCATTAGCCTTCTTCTTGATCCAACAAACTCCCCCTAGGCTGATGCTACCAAAACTTCACTTATCTCGACTTCTCAAAACATTCAGCACCAAGGAGAGTAAATATTTTTCTGTCTCCTTGTTCTTCCCGGATGTGGTGCTGAGAAGCTTGTACAGATCCTTGGTAGACAGGAAATCCAGTCTGTCACCTTGGATAACACGTACCCTTTGTTGTTTCCCTATGAAAAGAGTTAGTCGATGGGAGCTGTAATCATATTCCCATCAAACTATAGGTTCCAATTCAGGACCTTCCACCATCTGTAGAAAGGCAGCACCTTTGGTGGGAGATCTTTCCTTGTCTTCCTGTCTTCTCAACTTCAACTCTTCTTCAATCTCTGCCTTTGTAGTTAACTCAGCTAGATGAAGACTGCTGAGATGATTTCTGATGAGTGCAGCAGTTTCAGAGTTGGAGGGGTTGGAGAATGGCTTCCCTGCTAGCTCAGCAAGATCAACCTGCTGGAGTGTAGCCGAGAGGTTGCATTGAGTCTATTGACTTCACCATTCTCTCTTTCCACAAAAACGTTGTGAGAAGGTTCATCGAACCTCCACTGGATTATCTTCCTTCTGGCGTAAGAGACTGACTAGGAATATTGTCCTCTTTCTTTGTATCCAGTAGAGTCACCAGTTTCCTTCTGAGCTTCTTCTCTTCATCATTCAAAGAGTCTGAGTTGAGTCCTAGAAGTCTCACAGCCTGGTCCAAAGTTCCTCTAGGCAGATCAAGGAATTTATCTCTTGTGAGGGAACTTGAAGAACCATCAACATAGGTGATGTTGACAGAGTCTTCTACACAAGAGACTTCGCTCAGAGTAGTGCAGTTGGCGAGTTTCGTCTTGATTGCCTTAAACTCCTCAAGAGAGAGATGTTAAGAAGGCTGAAAGGATGGTTTGGATGGTAATTGGGTAGGTTTAGGTTCAGAGGTTCTGGCTAGTGTTTTAGGTTGGATGATGGGAAGTTTGGGTGGTTGAGGTGAGGGAGTAGGTGTGGGTAGTGATGTGGGTTCAGGGGTGAAAGGTTCAGGTTTAATGGTGAAAGGTAAGGGTGAAGGTTTAAATTGTGGTTGGGTGGTAGCAGTGAAGGTCATCCCTTTTACCCTTCTATACATCTCTTTCCTTTTCCCCATTCATATGTCAGCCTTAATTTCACTAACAATCCGTTGGAGTGTCCTTTCAGACATGGGACCCACCTGCCTTCCAAAGAAGCCATGAGCCCGAAGATAGTCCTTTATCCAGGCCTTCTCAGTGAGCTTCTTGG
This sequence comes from Flaveria trinervia, assembly GCA_025506515.1. Taxonomy (NCBI): domain Eukaryota; kingdom Viridiplantae; phylum Streptophyta; class Magnoliopsida; order Asterales; family Asteraceae; genus Flaveria; species Flaveria trinervia. The sequence goes on along the minus strand of CM046444.1, from coordinate 108,274,660 downwards.
AGGCAGTGACCCTGGCTTCTTCTTCCTTCTTCTTCTTCTCTCTTGCCTTTTCTTTTGCAGCCTTCTTCCTTTCTTTCTCCATTTGATCCCGCTCTTTGTTGTTGAGCCAGAGGATCGTATCATCATTGTGTGGAGAAAGTTCTTGAAGATCAAAGCCTCTGGAGAGTAGGAAGTTCACCCTGTCTCTACTTAGCTGCAATTCAGCTTCCTTCTATTTCTCTTCTTCCATCTCCAAGGCCACCTAGCTTATTCCTCAATTTTCAGCCTGGTTGCCTTCTCCAGATCCACCAACTCCTCTAATGGTAGCAGGAGTGTTTCTTCATTGGCAGCTCCCAACTCAATGAGCTGATCAATGATCTCCTCTCTACTTTTATTGATGACAACCTCCTAATTGGATGCAACTGCTTTTGTACTGGCAACTGGCAACTTCTTAGTTTGAAGTCTTCCTTTCTTCTTGAGTTTCTCAATCTTCTCCTCTTCCTGAAGCTCTTCCGCAGTCATCTTCCTTTTTCCTTTGTCTTTTGAAGATCCTGACTGTGGTGGTTCTTAGAGAGAGGTTTCTGATTGTGAGAGAGGAAGAGATGGTGTCTGGGATGGAGGTGGCATCCGAAGTCCTCACTGTTCACCTCAAATTCCATTTCAAGGATTGCATCTGTGATGATCAGTTCCTCGGACATTTTAAACAATCCTTCTGCAGCTTCCATTTCAGCTTCGGAAGATTCAGCTTGTTCTTCCGAGGTTTTAACTTCAGCTTCGGAAGTAGAAGGAGATACAAATTATGTCCCAACTATTTCAGTTGCTGGGCCATCAGTCCCCATTTCCCCTTCGAATTGAATCTTAGGTTCCATGTGGAACTTAGGTTGCTAACTTCTTCCATAGTGGTAGAAGGTGCAGTCAGCCTTTGAAGCTCTTCTGCTCCAAAGTAGATCATTACAGCATCATGGCTTGGCTGCTCGAAGGAGGATCTCAATAGAAACTTAGTGAAGAGTCTGTAGAGATCACTGAGCATCATTGGGTCAATCTGAAGAATGACTTGAGGTGGCTCAGTCAATGTGATGATGGAAAAGAAGATGTTGAAGTTGAAGGTCGGCTCTGTGGTTCCTCATGTGTTTGTCTTTGAACATTCTCCCCCTTTTTGGTAGCATCATCTTGAGAGATAGATGAGCTAGAGGAAGAAGTCAATGAGACCTGAATAGGTACATGCCTAACAGACCCCTCTGTCTGTTTTTCAGCTAGTTGAGCCTTGAGATTGTCAATCTCAAGTTGCTGAGTGGCAGACCTTGCTTCTAAAGTCCTAACCAATGATTCAAGGTTTGAGACTTTAGACAGAAGGTCTTTAACAAGGAGTTGCATGCTTCCTTCATCTTCATTTGAAGAATCACAGGGAGATGAGGTAATATACCTAGTATGTTCAGCCTCACCACCAGATGTGGTTTCTTGGCACCCTGGTTTCCCATGCTTAATGATGTCTCTTTCAAAGTCATCAAAGGGCTCGGTTGCCATAGATTCAGTCTAAGAGATATTACCACTATCCACAAGGTCGATTGAGGCACCTTCTGTAGTGGCAGTTGAATCTACATGAGTCCCCTCCACATCAGTGGGACTCACCTCAGTTATTGGTTGCTGATGGGGGCTAGAGATAAGGGATTTCTCCGGGCTCTGTTGATCTTGAAGAGGGTATTGTAGATCAACTTCATTTCCATGGAGAGATGTCATCTCTTCATCAGTTTTGAATAAAAAGTCAGTGAAAGATAAGGAGGGCAAGAAAAATGAAGAAGCAAGGAAAGCCTAAACAACAAAGTCTGATCTAAGAGCCTACTGACCCGGGACTTTGGTCAATGTCTACAGGCATCGATCCTCTAGTGGGGATGTCCCTTGTTGGCTGCTCAGAAGAGTGTAGATACTCATTCTGAGGGCTGTTGGTTTGGGTATCGGGCTCCTGGTTTTGAGACTGAGGAGACTCAAAACCCAAATGGAGGTCAAAAGAGAAGGATGGAGAGACCTCTGACTGAGTGGGAGCCCATGTTTCCACTCTAGTTTTTTGGATTGAACAAAAGGGGCTTGTTCAATCAGAGTAGATTGAACAAGGGTTCATTTGGGGCGTCTTTGATAAGTGATGGTGATGGGTGGAGAAGGTAGTGTTGGCATTTTGGAGGTGGTTGCTGGTGTGGGTTCATCACCTGTGGGGTGAACAGGGATGTCACAAGGAGCTATGCGCTCAATCATACCTGGAAGCAGAGTAGTGTACCTTCCAGTGAAGTTGGTGGCTACCTTCTTCAAGGTCTTGAAGATGGTAGGCCGCATATAGGGGACAGTCAGATTAGCTGCACAGACAAGCATGCTCTGGTCCAACTCACAGTTGATGATATGTTGAATGAATCTAGGATACATATAGAATGTCTCCCTTTGTAGATTCCTAATCAGATTGGTGAACACAAATCGTGAGTAATTGAAGCGCAGGCCTCTCACCAATCCATGAACTAAGCATCCTAGTTCATATGGGATTTTATCCCATATGACGGACTTGTTGGACAACCAGTGGAGAACAACATGCAGGAGGAACTTCCAGTTGTAGGAGAAGTTGAACTTGTATACCGTTGACCTGCTTATGTCTCCACCATATCCCATTAGGATGTAGGTGCTATCCAAATCTGCCTTAGGGAATTCAGTAGGAGCTTCTTCATCATGAAGCTCTAGATGCTCCCTGATGAGTTGTTCAGTAATGATCAACTCCTGTCCACAAATGCTGGACCTCAATACTCGAATCCCATTTAGGGTTTCGGCATGACCATTTCCCCAAAATTCGGCCATGTGGTTGGAGTAAACGGTGGGGTTAACAATAAGAGCGGTGTAGTAAGGTGATTGGGTGAGAAAGGAGATGGTTTCAAAGAAGTCAGCATCTCTTGAAGAGTCAAGAACTGCGACTTGGTTGTGATGAGGGTTAAGTGCCATTGGAGAAAGGTGAATGTGGATGATTTTGAGCTTGGTAAAGTTAGAGAGGAGAGAAATTTCTACGCAGTAAAAATTACAGGTAAGAAGATGAAATTGAATAGTCAATATTATTTAAACGAGGGTGGGAAGGCGGTAATGGGGGTTAGGATAAGGTGATGTGATGGTTTAGTGGATGAATTGACAGTGGCGGTAAGGTTAAAATCAGTTAAATAATCCGATATTATTAACAAAATCTTTGCTTTTTACAGTGTGGGGCCCAAGAGATTTACGTTACACAGTAGAATATTTCTTCCGAATGTAAAACATTTCCGAAGGTAATTTGTCTTCTGAAGGCAATTCTTACTTCCGAAGCTAAAACTTTGCTTCCGAAGGTTAGAGTTGCTTCCGAATGGAGAATTTGTAAGTCTCGGAAGTAGATCTGATATGCAATCAATCGCTTCTTCCGAGGCCAAAAATTCTTCCGAGAAGAAAGTTATCCTTTGAGAAATCTTGCTTCGGAAGATATGAGAATGTCTTCCGAGGGCTAATTTCTCTTCGGAAGGAATTTACACTTAGAAAAGTTTAGATGGAACTTCTTGTAACAGGATTTAAATTTTATTGACACAAGACTTGCATATTAAAAAGGTTTTCAAAAGAAATTAAATTACTCAATGTTTATCATCCCAATAGCTGTTATGAGATACTCAAATCTTTGTTCATCAAAAGCTTTGGTGAACAGATCCGTGTATTGTTCATTTGAATCAACTTTGATTAACTTAATTAGATTTTCTCATGAATATCTCTAATGAAATGATATCTGATGTCAATATGCTTTGTCTTGGAGTGCTTCACTGGATTTTCAATAATGGAAATAGCACTATTGTTGTCAATATGGATAGGAGTACACATAAAGTTAAATCCATAGTCTAACATCTGATTTTGAATCCATAGCAGTTGAGCACAGCAGCTAGCAGCAGCAATGTATTCAGCTTCAGCAGTTGATGTAGAGACACAGGATTGTTTCTTGCATTGCCATGAGATGATCCTTCCACCAAGAATTTGACATCCCCCTGATGTTGATTTCTTGCCAACATTGCAGCCTCCATAGTCACTATCAGAGTATCCATAGAGATTGAAATCCTTGTTTCCGGGATACCAGAGATCAAGTTTAGATGCTCCTTTGAGGTATCTGAGGATTCTCTTAATAGCAGCTAGGTGAGACACCTTTGGAGCAGCCTGATATCTTGCACAAATGCAAGTAGCTAACATGATATCACGTCTACTAGCTGTGAGATACATCAGAGAACCAATAATTGCCCTATACTGATGTTGATCAGTATCTTCCCCCTCAAGGTCAGGACAAAGATTATGGTTTCTGGGTATGGGTGTCTTGGCAGGCTTGCAATCATTCATTTCAAATCTTTCTATGATGTTAGAGACATACTTAGTTGATTAATGAAAAACCTTCCTTCATCAGCTTTACCTGAATTCCAAGGAAAAGGTCCATTTTTCCCATGGAACTCATCTCAAACTTTTTTTCATAATGCTCTCAAAGTACTTGCACATTTGGTCATTTGAGGAACCAAAATATGATGTCATCAACATAGACTTGAATAAGCAAGATGTCCTTTCCAGACTTTCTGATGAAGAGAGTCTTATCTATGGTACCTCTAGTGTACCCATTCTTCAGAAGAAACTGAGACAAAGTCTCATACCACAGCCTAGGTGCTTGGTGCAGCCCATACAGAGCTTTATCCAACTTGCACACATAGTTGGGGTGTTGTGGGTCTTCAAATCCTGGAGGTTGGCATACATAGATTTCCCTAGCTATATCCCCATATAGAAATGCACACTTGACATCAAGTTGATATACAGCAAAGTCCTTGGATGCAGCATAAGCAAGGAAGATCCTAACTGCCTCAAGTCTTGCAACTAGTGCAAAGATATCAGTATAATCGATTCCTTCCTCTTGAGTGTATCCTTGAACTACAAGTCTTGCTTTATTCTTGATGATCAAGCCTCTATCATCTCTCTTGTTTCTGAAAACCCATTTGGTGCCTATAGGTACTTGACCAGATGGTAGCGGACATAGGTTCCATACCTTCTGTCTCTAGAATTAAAGCAGCTCTTCTTGCATCGATTCAACCCAGATACTATCTTTTAAGGCGTCTTCTACCTTCTTGGGTTCCATCTAAGATAGAAAGCATGAGTACAAGCAGACATTCCCTGAAAGAGTCTGTCCTCTTGTTCTCACACCCTTAGTGACATCCGCTAAGATGTTCTCAGTTGGATGAGTGTTGTGAATCATAAGACGAGGAATCACTTCTAGTTGCAGAGATAAATCTAGGTTGGACATATTCTGCTCAGGAACTGGAACACTCTGTCCAGCTACTATTTCAAAGTCATACAATGAGGACTGATTGAATGAATGAGAAACATCATCAATAGTTGGCTGTGAAGTAGTATTAACAATTGCCTGTTCCTTTAAAATACTACTTCCTTCTGCCTAGTGTTGTGGTGGATCACCTAATGAGTTTTGAGGCTCGGTAAGTGATTCACTTGTTGAAGCTTCACTGTTCCTTGATATGGTTAAACTATCAGATCTGTGAATAATGGAAGCTTGATGTATTGCAGCACTTGGAGAACTTGGACTAGGTCTGAGAAGCTCAAACAATTGATCATTAGTGGTAGCATCAACATTATTTTGAGCACTTGTTCCAACTGAAACATTCTCACAAGATGTTTTAGAATAGTTTGGAAACAATTCTAAATCAAAAATATGATCAGGGCCATTCCACCTAACACAAGGAGTGTGCTCATTAACAACTATGTTGGATGATTTCTCAAATTGTTGATTCTTAATGTTGTATACTCTGTAAGCTTTGGAGCTAGAAGAGTATCCAACAAAGATAGCATCATCTGACTTTTCAGTAAATTTTTCTAAATTGTCCTTTGTGTTAAGTATGGTACACCTGCTGCCAAAGGACCTTAGAAAACCAATGAACGGTGGCCTCTTGTTCCATAGCACATAAGGGGTCTTTCCATGTGGCTTAACTACAAGAACTCTGTTCTGCACATAGCATGCAGTGCTGACTGCCTCTGCCCAGAATGTTAGAGGTAGTTTTGAATTAGCTAACATAGTTCGAGCGGACTCAATAAGTGTCCTATTCCTCCTCTCAGCAACGCCGTTTTGTTGAGGAGTTCGGGGAGCACTGTATTGTCTGGCGATCCCTTTTGATTTACAGAATGACTCAAGAACGAAGTTCTTAAACTCAATACGTTGATCACTTCTAATGATTTTAAGCTTGTGATCATTTGATTTTCTATTTTAAGAATAAAAGATTTTAATGTTTCAGTAGTTTCATCTTTAGTTCTTAAACAGAATACCCATGTGAATCTTGTAAAATCATCTACTATCACAAGGCAGTATGATTTCCTTCTAATGCTCATTATACTTATGGGACCATAAAGATCCATGTGCAATAAGTGTAATGGAGTAGTGATAGAGTTAACACATTTGGATTTATGAGATGTCCTGTGTTGTTTCCCTTTCAGGCATGCAATACAGTTATCTTTGTAGAAACTCTCCTTTTTAGGCAAACCATGTACCAAGTTATTTTTAGCCAATTTGTTCATTGTCTTAAAATTTACATGACACATACGTTTATGCCACAATGTTTACTCATCACTATTAGCTTTAGAAAGAAAGCATGATACTTCACCCATTAAGGAAGCATTGTTCATATCAAGCTTATACATATCCCCTTTCCTGGAAGATCTAAGAAGCACCATTTCCGAAGGAATTGTCATCCCTGTTTGAGGATAATGCACTCATGTTCTATGAATAGCATTTGGTGTTTTGATCACAGAATTGAGAAACACTTAACAGATTGTGTTCAAGCTGCTTGACAAAGTGAACTTTGTCAACTTTTGTTTACCGTTGGATATACTCCCTCTGCCAGAAATATATCCTCCGGCCTCACCTCCAAATTGGACAGAACCTCCATCATAGTTCTGAAACTATTGAAGTAGAGATCCGTTCCCTGTCATGTGCCTGAAGCATCCACTATCTACAATCCAAACATTGTTGTTCTTGTCAAATGGATGTTCCTGCACATAAGATGAGATTGTTAGTTTTGTTTCGAAGCCCAAGCCTTGCTGGTCTTGGGTTCTTCCAAGATAATGACATGATTGAACCAAATGTTATGCATGGGGGTTCAATAGAGGTCTTTGAAGAAGAGGTTTGGGCTGCAGCATCTTCCTTGATCTTCCAGTCCACCCTGACCTTGGAGGATGAGCTTGTTGAAGCTTTTGTTGCATTGCCTTCTTCCGAAGCTTCTTTCTTTTCAGAAGAAGCCTTCACCACCTTTTCTTCTGAAGCAGTCTTCTTCTTGGATGGTTTCAAGGGAGCTTTCTTGTTCTTCCGAACCTTAGTAGCTTTTGCTTCCGAAGCCATTTTCCCTTCGGAAGAAGGAGTTTCTTCTGAAAGCTACCTGGCTTCCGAGACTAGCCTTCCCTTTTTCATCACTTGAACCGTTTGAAAAGGACCATATGTGAAACCTTTCTTGACTCCTTCTTTCCTAACATTATTTGCATAATGTGTGCTTGCAGGATTGTAGTAACAATCTTTCGCTATGTGATTTTGCATGCCACACATGATGCATGCAATGTTAGTCTTTTGGGAAAGTGAGGGTTGCTGTTTCTTGGGCTTCTTTTCTTCATCAGCAACTTTTCCTTTCAACTTCTGATCCTTTGGGAGGATAGGAATGCTGGTATTACATTCCTTTCCTGAATCAGAAGTACCTAACACTTGGAATCCAGCAGAGATAAAGACACCCTTCTGCTTGGGGTCAATCTTCAGCTCGGACTCAACCACCTTCTTAGCAGTTCTTCTAGCAGCTTTAGCTCTGCTTCTTCTGGCTTTAGTGGTTAGGATTTGATCTTCACAGGAGGAGATCGGTACATCTACCTGTTCCTTCCTTGTGGTGGCCTCTATTGATGCCTCATCCTTCAACTCTGGAAAGGAAGGGTCAGCAGTTGGAACCTCTTGCTCTTTAGTACCACACCTAGGCTATCTAATAGACTCATAGGAGTGTGGTGGAGCAATTTCATTGGTTCCCAACCCTCTTTTGTTCTTATAACAGAGTTTGGAATGGGAGGATGATGCAAGAATAGCTTGGAAGTTCTACTCAGAAATAGCATGCTTCCTGGCCTGAGCCTTAGCAGTGACAAGCTGGGCTTGAGCCTCAGACAATTTGGATATCAGATCCTTGATTTGAGTCTTGTAGTTGGTGTGTTCATGTTTTAAAAGAGATACATTTTTCTCTAACTCATCAATTTTCTTTTAATAGTCAGATTCAGCTCTTTTAAAATCAGATTTTAGAATATTTAAAGACTCAATATCATATCTATTTCCATATTGTAATCCTGATAAAGTTTAACTTTAGCTATACAGGCTGGAGTGCAGAGATGTTCATATACCTGGGCATCATCTGTTCCAGCCATAGAGCTTGAGCAGGAGTCACATCCTGTACCATGAAGCTCCAGTCAACTTCTTGAGCCATTGTAGATGTTTCGGTTTACCTCTTAGTGGGCTTTGAGGTTGAGGGATGTGTGGAGGCCTGTGGGGTTCCCGGATTGGTCTTGGGAGCCTTGCATTCCCTTGCAAAATGACCCAGATGGTTATAGTTGTAACACTTTGCCTTGGTCTTGTCAAACCCAACTTGCTGGTAGTTGGGTTTTGAGGGAAATGCCTTCCATTTCTCTTAAAGAACTTCTTCACTCTGTAAGTTAAGAGAGCCATCTGCTGGACAATGTCCACGTACTCTACATCATCTGGACTAAAACACTCAAGATCATCATAATAGTATTGAAAATCTCCTAAGTGTCCATTTCCTGAAACAAAGGCACAACTTTCCTGGAAGGAGTTGTGTTAAGCCTGTTGAGACCTTGGAGTCTCAAGGAAGGTGATGTAAGGTCCAGAAGAGCAGGATGGCTACTGATAAGTCAGGAAATAATGAGGTTGAGGGGTTAATGAGCCTTCAGCAACCATTAAAGCGTTGCTAGCAGGAAGACTCATGGGTCTGCTTGTTTGGTGGCCCTTCTTACTCTCCATCTCTAGGCGATATCCATCAAAGATGCCGTAGAGTTCAGTCATGGAAAGAGTGTTCAAGTTTTCTGTTCTCTTGATAGAGACACAGTAGAATGTCCACTCATTGGGAAGAGCACTCATGAACTTTCTTGTGAGATCTCTGAGTTCAGGAGTGATCTTCACAGACTGAAGAGAATAGATAAGATCCATGTACCTGAAGTACTACTGGCTGAGGGTCTCTCCAGCAATATGAGTGAAGTTCTCGAACTGCTGCTTCAGTGAGTCCTTCTTTGAGTCGTTGGAGCTTGAGTACATCTGAACAAGTGCATCAAACAATTCTTTAGCAGTCTTGCAATGCTCGAACCCCACCATAATAAAGTTCGGTATTGCAGTCATGAGAATAGTCATAGCATTGCTATCAATGTCCATCTTCTTTCTGTCTTCATCAAAATAGTCCTCGACAGCCTTTTCTATCATGGCACCGTTTCCACCAGGAGATGCCACCTTTGGCTTGTACGGTCCATTGACAAGGGAGTTCCATAGTTTGTTGTCTTGGTATCTGATGAAGCCTTCTATTCTTCTACTCCAAGACCTGAAGTTTTCAGGGGTAATGATGGGAGCTTTTGTCATTGTTCCCATCTCTACCTTGGATTTGTTAGGGCCATTGAGTGAGTGAGTGGTAGGGAGGAGTAAAAACGGATTGATTTGGATGGTGAGATCATGCAATCAAAAGCCTGAGGTGCTCTGATACCAATTTCATGATCAGTGTTTGTCACTTAAACACATTGTTTTTCTCTTGGGTATATGAAGAATCAAAAATAATTGATCACAATATAGAAAGTAATAAAGAACATAGTAAGATAATTTTCAAGATACTTTTATATATTGATTCTCAACTCAAAATACGAGACTCTTACAAGCAGATGATATCTTTCGATGAGTTACAAGGAGAACTTATATATAATACTATCTACAACCGGATATACTTTGATACCAGCTGGGATCCTATAGCTAAAGTCTATACTACAAGACTAAAGATTAAGGTATCTCGGATAAAGTCTTATCTGAGATTTGGTAGTCAGGACATCTCCCTGACTTACCTTTTGTCACCAACTAAAGTCGGTAACATGTACTATGATGAAAAGGTGAACACTGGAATAAAGTATGGTCAACAACATGGCTCTTTAGGAAGAAGCCATGTTGTATCAGAAGTCTGCAGCGAAGTGTCAGAGACCATACTTGTGTCCACAGGTTCATAGCAGTGTCTTTTGAAGGTTAAATGGCTTCGGAAGAGTAAGTACTTTCGAAGCCACTTATACTTCGGAAGAGACTGCTTCTTCCAAGGCTTGGAGACTTCTTCTTTTGATCATACTTTGGAAGTTGTCTTCACTTTATTCCTCTAAGACTTGAACTTTGGAAGTATACACTTGACTTCGGAAGTAGAGTTTTGTCTTCAGAAGTTGATCTTTCATTTTGTCTTCGGAAGAACTCTTCAACCTTCGGAAGTTCCATGCTAAGCTTCGGAATTCTTTTGCAGGAAGCACCAAAATAACTTAAGTGACATAGTTTTGGTTGCATTAGCTTTCTTCTTGATCCAACAGTTCTTTTACTACTTTCTATATTGTGATCAACTCTTACTGATTCTATCTTAACCCGAGTGTTGTTCTAGGTAAGTTTGAGAGAAAAACAAAGTGTTAAGTGACTAACATCGATCCTGCATTCATCACCTGTGGGGTGAACAGGGATGTCACCAAGAGCTATGCGCTCAATCATACCTGGAAGCAGAGTAGTGTACCTTCCAGTGAAGTTGGTGGATACCTTCTTCAAGGTCTTGAAGATGGTAGGCCGCATATAGGGGACAGTCAGATTAGCTGCACAGACAAGCATGCTCTGGTCCAACTCACAGTTGATGATATGTTGAATGAATCTAGGATACATATAGACTGTCTCCCTTTGTAGATTCCTAATCAGATTGGTGAACACAAATCGTGAGTAATTGAAGCGCAGGCCTCTCACCAATCCATGAACTAAGCATCCTAGTTAATATGGGATTTTATCCCACATGCCGGACTTGTTGGACAACCAGTGGAGAACAACATGCAGGAGGAACTTCCAGTTGTAGGAGAAGTTGAACTTGTATACCGTTGACCTGCTTATGTCTCCACCATATCCCATTAGGATGTAGGTGCTATCCAAATCTGCCTTAGGGAATTCAGTAGGAGCTTCTTCATCATGAAGCTCTAGATGCTCCCTGATGAGTTGTTCAGTAATGATCAACTCCTGTCCACAAATGCTGGACCTCAATACTCGAATCCCATTTAGGGTTTCGGCATGACCATTTCCCCAAAATTCGGCCATGTGGTTGGAGTAAACGGTGGGGTTAACAATAAGAGCGGTGTAGTAAGGTGATTGGGTGAGAAAGGAGATGGTTCAAAGAAGTCAGCATCTCTTGAAGAGTCAAGAACTGCGACTTGGTTGTGATGAGGGTTAAGTGCCATTGGAGAAAGGTGAATGTGGATGATTTTGAGCTTGGTAAAGTTAGAGAGGAGAGAAATTTCTACGCAGTAAAAATTACAGGTAAGAAGATGAATTGAATAGTCAATATTATTTAAACGAGGGTGGGAAGGCGGTAATGGGGTTAGGATAAGGTGATGTGATGGTTTAGTGGATGAATTGACAGTGGCGGTAAGGTTAAAATCAGTTAAATAATCCGATATTATTAACAAAATCTTTGCTTTTTACAGTGTGGGGCCCAAGAGATTTACGTTACACAGTAGAATATTTCTTCCGAATGTAAAACATTTCCGAAGGTAATTTGTCTTCTGAAGGCAATTCTTACTTCCGAAGCTAAAACTTTGCTTCCGAAGGTTAGAGTTGCTTCCGAATGGAGAATTTGTAAGTCTCGGAAGTAGATCTGATATGAATCAATCGCTTCTTCCGAGGCCAAAAATTCTTCCGAGAAGAAGTTATCCTTTGAGAAATCTTGCTTCGGAAGATATGAGAATGTCTTCCGAGGGCTAATTTCTCTTCGGAAGGAATTTACACTTAGAAAAGTTTAGATGGAACTTCTTGTAACAGGATTTAAATTTTATTGACACAAGACTTGCATATTAAAAAGGTTTTCAAAAGAAATTAAATTACTCAATGTTTATCATCCCAATAGCTGTTATGAGATACTCAAATCTTTGTTCATCAAAAGCTTTGGTGAACAGATCAGTGTATTGTTCATTTGAATCAACTTTGATTAACTTAATTAGATTTTCTCATGAATATCTCTAATGAAATGATATCTGATGTCAATATGTTTTGTCTTGGAGTGCTTCACTGGATTTTCAATAATGGAAATAGCACTATTGTTGTCAATATGGATAGGAGTACTCATAAAGTTAAATCCATAGTCTAACATCTGATTTTGAATCCATAGCAGTTGAGCACAGCAGCTAGCAGCAGCAATGTATTCAGCTTCAGCAGTTGATGTAGAGACACAGGATTGTTTCTTGCATTGCCATGAGATGATCCTTCCACCAAGAATTTGACATCCCCCTGATGTTGATTTCTTGCCAACATTGCAGCCTCCATAGTCACTATCAGAGTATCCATAGAGATTGAAATCCTTGTTTCCGGGATACCAGAGATCAAGTTTAGATGCTCCTTTGAGGTATCTGAGGATTCTCTTAATAGCAGCTAGGTGAGACACCTTTGGAGCAGCCTGATATCTTGCACAAATGCAAGTAGCTAACATGATATCACGTCTACTAGCTGTGAGATACATCAGAGAACCAATAATTTCCCTATACTGATGTTGATCAGTATCTTCCCCCTCAAGGTCAGGACAAAGATTATGGTTTTGGGTATGGGTGTCTTGGCAGGCTTGCAATCATTCATTTCAAATCTTTCTATGATGTTAGAGACATACTTAGGTTGATTAATGAAAAACCCTTCCTTCATCAGCTTTACCTGAATTCCAAGGAAAAGGTCCATTTTTCCCATGGAACTCATCTCAAACTTCTTTTTCATAATGCTCTCAAAGTACTTGCACATTTGGTCATTTGAGGAACCAAAATATGATGTCATCAACATAGACTTGAATAAGCAAGATGTCCTTTCCAGACTTTCTGATGAAGAGAGTCTTATCTATGGTACCTCTAGTGTACCCATTCTTCAGAAGAAACTGAGACAAAGTCTCATACCACAGCCTAGGTGCTTGGTGCAGCCCATACAGAGCTTTATCCAACTTGCACACATAGTTGGGGTGTTGTGGGTCTTCAAATCCTGGAGGTTGGCATACATAGATTTCCCTAGCTATATCCCCATATAGAAATGCACACTTGACATCAAGTTGATATACAGCAAAGTCCTTGGATGCAGCATAAGCAAGGAAGATCCTAACTGCCTCAAGTCTTGCAACTAGTGCAAAGATATCAGTATAATCGATTCCTTCCTCTTGAGTGTATCCTTGAACTACAAGTCTTGCTTTATTCTTGATGATCAAGCCTCTATCATCTCTCTTGTTTCTGAAAACCCATTTGGTGCCTATAGGTACTTGACCAGATGGTAGCGGACATAGGTTCCATACCTTCTGTCTCTAGAATTAAAGCAGCTCTTCTTGCATCGATTCAACCCAGATACTATCTTTTAAGGCGTCTTCTACCTTCTTGGGTTCCATCTAAGATAGAAAGCATGAGTACAAGCAGACATTCCCTGAAAGAGTCTGTCCTCTTGTTCTCACACCCTTAGTGACATCCGCTAAGATGTTCTCAGTTGGATGAGTGTTGTGAATCATAAGACGAGGAATCACTTCTAGTTGCAGAGATAAATCTAGGTTGGACATATTCTGCTCAGGAACTGGAACACTCTGTCCAGCTACTGTTTCAAAGTCATTCAATGAGGACTGATTGAATGAATGAGAAACATCATCAATAGTTGGCTGTGAAGTAGTATTAACAATTGCCTGTTCCTTTAAAATACTACTTCCTTCTGCCTGGTGTTGTGGTGGATCACCTAATGAGTTTTGAGGCTCAGTAAGTGATTCACTTGTTGAAGCTTCACTGTTCCTTGCTATGGTTAAACTATCAGATCTGTGAATAATGGAAGCTTGATGTATTGCAGCACTTGGAGAACTTGGACTAGGTCTGAGAAGCTCAAACAATTGATCATTAGTGGTAGCATCAACATTATTTTGAGCACTTGTTCCAACTGAAACATTCTCACAAGATGTTTTAGAATAGTTTGGAAACAATTCTAAATCAAAAATATGATCAGGGCCATTCCACCTAACACAAGGAGTGTGCTCATTAACAACTATGTTGGATGATTTCTCAAATTGTTGATTCTTAATGTTGTATACTCTGTAAGCTTTGGAGCTAGAAGAGTATCCAACAAGATAGCATCATCTGACTTTTCAGTAAATTTTTCTAAATTGTCCTTTGTGTTAAGTATGGTACACCTGCTGCCAAAGGACCTTAGAAAACCAATGAACGGTGGCCTCTTGTTCCATAGCACATAAGGGGTCTTTCCATGTGGCTTAACTACAAGAACTCTGTTCTGCACATAGCATGCAGTGCTGACTGCCTCTGCCCAGAATGTTAGAGGTAGTTTTGAATTAGCTAACATAGTTCGAGCGGACTCAATAAGTGTCCTATTCCTCCTCTCAGCAACGCCGTTTTGTTGAGGAGTTCGGGGAGCACTGTATTGTCTGGCGATCCCTTTTGATTTACAGAATGACTCAAGAACGAAGTTCTTAAACTCAATACGTTGATCACTTCTAATGATTTTAAGCTTGTGATCAATTTGATTTTCTATTTTAAGAATAAAAGATTTTAATGTTTCAGTAGTTTCATCTTTAGTTCTTAAACAGAATACCCATGTGAATCTTGTAAAATCATCTACTATCACAAGGCAGTATGACTTCCTTCTAATGCTCATTATACTTATGGGACCATAAAGATCCATGTGCAATAAGTGTAATGGAGTAGTGATAGAGTTAACACATTTGGATTTATGAGATGTCCTGTGTTGTTTCCCTTTCAGGCATGCAATACAGTTATCTTTGTAGAAACTCTCCTTTTTAGGCAAACCATGTACCAAGTTATTTTTAGCCAATTTGTTCATTGTCTTAAAATTTACATGACACATACGTTTATGCCACAATGTTTACTCATCACTATTAGCTTTAGAAAGAAAGCATGATACTTCACCCATTAAGGAAGCATTGTTCATATCAAGCTTATACATATCCCCTTTCCTGGAAGATCTAAGAAGAACCATTTCCGAATGAATTGTCATCCCTGGTTTGAGGATAATGCACTCATGTTCTATGAATAGCATTTGGTGATTTTGATCACAGAATTGAGAAACACTTAACAGATTGTGTTCAAGCTGCTTGACAAAGTGAACTTTGTCAACTTTTAGTTTACCGTTGGATATACTCCCTCTGCCAGAAATATATCCTCCGGCCTCACCTCCAAATTGGACAGAACCTCCATCATAGTTCTGAAACTATTGAAGTAGAGATCCGTTCCCTGTCATGTGCCTGAAGCATCCACTATCTACAATCCAGACATTGTTGTTCTTGTCATATGGATGTCCCTGGGCATCGCCTCTTCCAGCCATGAGAGCTTGAGTAGGAGTCATATCCTGTACCATGAAGCTCCAGTCAACTTCTTGAGCCATTGCAGTTGTTTCATTGTTCTCAGCGGTCTTTGAGGTTGAGGGATGTGTGGAGGCCTGTGGGGTTCCAGGATTGGTCTTGGGAGCCTTGCATTCCATTGCAAAATGACCCAGTTGGTTACTGTTGTAACACTTTGCCTTGGTCTTGTCAACCCAAACTTGCTGGCAGTTGGTTTTAAGGGAAGCGCCTTCCAGTTCTCTTAAAGAACTTCTTCGCTCTATAAGTTAAAAGAGCCATCTGTTGGAAAATGTCCACGTACTCTACATCATCTTGACTGAAACAGTCAAGATCATCAAAGCAGTATTGAAAATCTCCTGAGTTTCCACTTCCTGAGACAAAGGCACAACTTTCCTGAAAGGAGTTGTGTTAAGCCTGTTGAGACCTTGGAGTCTCAGGAAAAGTGATGTAAGGTCCAGAAGAGCAGGATGGTTGCTGATAAGTCAGGTAATGCTGAGGTTGTGCTGATAAGTGATGTAAGGTCCAAAAGAGCAGGAAGACTCATGGGTCTTCTTGTTTGGTGGCCCTTCTTACTCGCCATCTCTAGGCGATATCCATCAAGGATGCCATAGAGTTCAGTCATGGTGAGAGTGTTCAAGTTCTCTGTCTTCTTGATAGAGACACAGTAGAATGTCCACTCATTTGGAAGAGCACTCATGAACTTTCTAGTGAGTTCTCTAAGTTCGGGAGTGATCTTCACAGATTGAAGAGAAAAGATAAGATCCATGAACCTGAAGTACTGCTGGCTGAGAGTCTCTCCAGCAATATGAGTGAAGTTCTCAAAATGCTGCTTCAGCGAGTCATTCTTCGAGTCATTGGAGCTTGAGTATATCTAAGCAAGTGCATCAAACAATTCTTTGGCAATCATGCAATGCTCGAATCCCACCATGATGGAGTTTTGTATTGCAGTCATGAGAATGGTCATGGCATTGCTGTCGATGTCCATCTTCTTTCTGTCTTCATCAGAGTAATCCTCTACAGCCTTTTCTATCATGGCACCATTTCCACTAGGTGATGCCACCTTTGGCTTATACGGGCCATTGACAATTGAGTTCCACATCTTGCTATCTTGATATCTGATGAAGCCTTCCATTCTTCTGCTCCAAGACCTGAAATTTTCAGGAGTAATGATGAGAGCCTTTGTCATGGTTCCCATCTCTACCTCGGACTTGTTAAGGGCCATTTGAGTGAGTGGGTTGTAGGGAGTAGTGAAAAACAGGTTAGTTTGGATGGTTAGATCACGTAATCAAGAGCCTGAGAAGCTCTATACCAATTGCAAGATCGATGTTAGTCACTTAACACTTTGTTTTTCTCTCAAACTCACCTAGAACAACACTCGAGTTAAGATAGAATCAGTAAGAGTTGATCACAATATAGAAAGTAGTAAAAGAACACAGGAAGTAATTTTCAAGGTACTTTTATATATTTCTTCTCAACTCAATAATACAAGACTCTTACAAGAAGTGGTATAGAATGAGTTACAAAGAGAACCTATATATAATAATACCTACAGCTGGATATACTTTGATACCAGCTGGGATCCTATAGCTAAAGTCTATACTACATGACTAAAGTTTAAGGTATCTCGTATAAACTCTTATCTGAGATTTGATAATCAGGACATGTCGTGACTTACCTTTTGTCACCAACTAAAGTTGGTAACTTGTACTATCATGAAAAGGTGAACAGTGGAATAAAGTATGGTCAACTGCATGGCTCTTTAGGAAGAAGCCATACAGTATCAGAGGTCTGCAGCGGAGTGTCAGAGGCCATACTTGTGTCCACTGGTTCATAGCAGTGTCTTCCGAAGGTTAAATTGCTTGGGAAGAGTAAGTATTTCCCAAGCCACTTATACTTCGGAAGAGACTACTTCTTCCAAGGCTTGAAGACTTCTTTTCAACATACTTCGAAAGTGGTCGTCAGCTTATTCTTCTAAGACTTGAACTTCGGAAGTATACACTTGACTTCGGAAGTACAGTTCTGTCTTCGAAAGTTGATCTTTCACTTTGTCTTCAGAAGAACTCTACAACCTTCGGAAGTTCCATGTTAAGCTTCGAAAGCCTTTGCATAAAGCACCAAAACTATCTAAGTGACTTAGTTTTGGTTGCATTAGCCTTCTTCTTGATCCAACAAACTCCCCCTAGGCTGATGCTACCAAAACTTCACTTGTTTCTGCTTCTCAAAACTTTCAGCACCAAGGAGAGTAAATATTTGTCTGTCTCCTTGTTTTTCTTTGATATGGTGCTGAGAAGTTTGTACAGATCCTTGGTAGACAGGAAATACAGTCTGTCACCTTGGATAACATGCACCCTCTGTTGTTGCCCTCTGAAAAGAGTTAGTTGATGGGAACTGTATCATATTTCCATCTAACTTTAGGTTCCAATTCTGGACCCTCCACCATCTGTAGAAAGGCAGTGCCTTTGGTAGGAGGTCTTTCCTTGTCTTCTTGTCTTCTCAATCTTAACTCTTCTTCAATCTTGGCCTTTACAGTTAGCTCAGCTAGGTGAAGGCTGCTGAGATGATTTCTGATGAGTGCAGCAGCTTCAAAGTTGGAGGAATTGGAGATGGCTTCTCTACTAACTTGGCAATATCAAACTGCTGGAGTGTAGCAGAGAGGCTGCATTAAGTCTATTAACTTCACTATTTTCCCTTTCCATAACAAAGTTGTGAGAAGTTTCATCAAACCTCCACTGGACTATTTTCTTTCTAAGCATAAGAGACTGACTGGGAATCTTGTCCTCTTTCTTGGTGTCCAGCAGAGTCACGAGTTTCCTTCTAAGTTTCTTCTCTTCATCATTTAATGAATCTGAGTTGAGGCCTAAAATTCTAGCTGCCTGGTCCAGTGTTCCTCTAGGTAATCAAGAAATTGATATCTTATGAGGGAACAAGAGAATCCATCAACATAGGTAATGTTGACAGAATCTTCATCACATGAGACTTCGCTTAGAATTTTGCAGTTGATGAGCTTGGTCTTGATTACCTTGAACTCCTTAAGAGAGAGATGTTGAGAAGGCTGAGGGGATGGTTTGGATGGTTGTTGGGTGGGTTGAGGTTCAAAGGTTCTGGGGAGAGTTTTGGGTTGAAGGATGGGAAGTTTGGGTGGTTGAGATGAAATAGTGGACGTGGGTAATGGTGTGGGTTCAGAGGGTGAAAGGCTCGGTTTTAATGGTGAAGTGTAAGGGTGAGGATTCAGGTTGTGGTTAGTGGTTGCAGTGAAGGTCATCCCCTTTACCCTTCTGTAAATCTCTTTCTTCTTTCCCAACCGGATGTCAGCCTTGATTTCACTGACAATCCGTGGGAGTGTCTTTTCAGACATGGGACCCACCTGCCTTCTAGAGAAGCCATGGGCCCGAAGATAGTCTTTCACCCAGGCCTTTTCACTGAGCTTCATGGTTGTAGTGTCCCTAGCTTTTTTCTCCTTCTTCTTCCTCTCCTTTGCCTTTTCTCTTGCAGCCTTCTTTCTTTCTTTCTCCATTTGATCCTGCTTGTTGTTGTAGAGCCAAAGGATCATCTTATCATTGTGTGGAGAAAGTTCTTGAAGATTAAAGTCTCTAGAGAGTAGGAAATTTATCCTCTCTCCTCAGCTGCAGCTCAGCCTCCTTCTATTTTTCTTCTTCTTTCTCCAAGGCCAACCTGGCTTCTTCTTCAAGTTTCATTCGGGTTGCCTTCTCCAGATTCACCAACTCCTCTAGTAGTAGAAGGAGTGTCTCTTCATTGGCAGCTCCCATTTGGATAAGCTGGTCAATGATCTCTTCCTTTTTCTTATTGTTGACAGCCTCCTGATTGGCTGCAGCTGCTTTTGTGCTAGCAGCTAGCAACTTCTCAGTTGGAAGTCTTCCTTTCTTCTTAAGTTTCTCAATCTTTTTCGCTTCCTGAAGCTCTTCCACAGTCATCTTTCTTTTCCCTTTATCGTTTGAAGATCTTGACTGTGGTGGTTCTTGGAGAGTGGATTCTGATTGTGAGAGAGGCAGAGATGGTGTCTAGGATGGAGGTAGATTCAGAAAGTCCTCGTTGTTCACCTCAGATGCCATTTCAAGGATTGCATCTATGATGATCAGTTCCTCGAACATTTTAAACAGACCTTCCACAGCTTCCATTTCAACTTCGGAAGATTTAGCTTGTTCTTCTGAGGCTTTAATTTCAGCTTCGGAAGTTGGAGGAGATGCAGATTCTGTCCCAACTGTTTCAGTTGTCAGGTCATCAGTTCCCATTTCCCCTTCGAAATGAATCTTAGGTTCCATGTGGACCTTAGGTTGACCAACTTCTTCCACAGTGGTAGAAGGTGCAGTCAGCCTCTGAAGCTCTTTAGCTCCGAAGTAGAGCATTGTAGCATCTAGGCTTGGCTGATCAGTGGAGGATCTCAACAGAAACTTGGTGAAGAGTCTGTAGAGATCGCTGAGCATCTTTTAATCAATATGAAGAATGACTTGAGATGGCTCAAAAACAGTAATGATTTGAGTAGATGAAGTTGAAGTTGAAGTGTGGCTCTGTTGTGGGTCCTCAAGTGTTTGTCTCTGAACATTTATTGCAGGATCGATGTTAGTCACTTAACACTTTGTTTTTCTCTCAAACTCACCTAGAACAACACTCGGGTTAAGATAGAATCAGTAAGAGTTGATCATAATATAGAAAGTAGTAAAAGAACACAGGAAGTAATTTTCAAGGTACTTTTAAATATTGCTTCTCAACTCAATAATACAAGACTCTTACAAGCAGTGGTATAGAATGAGTTACAAAGAGAACCTATATATAATACTACCTATAGCCGGATATACTTTGATACCAGCTGGGATCCTATAGCTAAAGTCTATACTACAATACCAAAGTTTAAGGTATCTCGGATAAATTCTTATCTGAGATTTGGTAGTCAGGACATGTCCCTGACTTACTATTATCACCAATTAAAGTTCGTAACTTATACTATCATGAAAAGGTGAAAAGTGGAATAAAGTATGGTCAACTGCATGGCTCTTTAGGAAGAAGCCATACAGTATCAGAGGTCTGCAGCGGAGTGCACAGGCCACACTTGTGTCCACTGGTTCATAGCAGTGTCTTCCGAAGGTTAAATGGCTTCGGAAGAGTAAGTACTTCCGAAGCCACTTATACGTCGGAAGAGACTGCTTCTTCCAAGGCTTGGAGACTTCTTCTTTTCAACATACTTCGGAAGTGGTCTTCAGCTTATTCTTCTAAGACTTGAACTTCGGAAGTATACACTTGACTTCGGAAGTAGAGTTCTGTCTTCGGAAGTTGATCTTTCACTTTGTCTTCGGAAGAACTCTACAATCTTCAAAAGTTCCATGTTAAGCTTCGGAAGCCTTTGCATGCAGCACCAAAATTATCTAAGTGACTTAGTGTGGTTGCATTAGCCTTTTTCTTGATCCAACACACAATGTTGTTGTTTTTTTGTCAGTTTTGACTATTTAAATTTAGAGTTTTAAAATGAAATAAGAAAATTGATCATATAAGTGCATAAGTACTATTAAGTATTGAGTGAGTACCTCATGACATGCCACGAAATCAATATTATTGCTACAATCATGAAAGTGTTATAGATAATAACACTTTGACATTTGATGTCTATATGATATTTTATCTGTCTGAATTATTATTAAAAAGTGTTTTACATTTTACGTTTTAATTTCGCTTGTATTATTATTTGTGTTCCATATCTTAAGATAACACATGCAAATTTTTATAACAAAATAAACTATTATTTATTATAAAATAATTTAAACGATAATATATATAACTCTAAATGGATAGTACAATAAGAGATTTACATAAAAAAACAACTTGACAGTTGTTGAATTGTTTTAACTGTCGAAGTTGAGACATCAACTGTCATACCATATCATGAGATTAAAAATATGATAAGTGTATTAAGATGAAATACACAAGTATTAGATAAACTGATAAAATTCATTTGAAGTTATCATAAATATTCATAAGTGTGGTTAAATCTATATATGAAAGCAATACACGTTATCTTTAATGAATTTAGCTAAATTCATTTTGAAAGATCTAAATGTAAATCCATATATCATCATAATGTTGTTTGAGCTATGTGGAGGATTTTTCATCATTTGGAAAAATATCCAAGTTATACATAGCTTAAAGGGAAAAACAAGACATATGTGTTGATAACTCTTGACAAATTCTATGAATTGCACTTTTAATGTGTTTGACTTTGTCTTAATGTAATATTGATTGTAGAAGAATTTCATTTATCTTGTTAATGATGAATGTGTTCATCAAAGTGAATTGAATCAAGACTAATTATTAATTCTCTATAAGTCGAAGGGGAGATGGTACGCTTTACACTTCGAACACTCGTACTGCTATACAATAAAGTTGGCTAAGTAGTTTTGAAAGATGGTACCAAGATCTTGGTCTTATCTTAATGCCAACTACCGAAGTATGTGAATGCTAAATTGGTACCGAGCTTGCCTTTGAGTTTCTACTAACCTATTGTATTAATGCCAAGGTCCGGCAGTTGCTACCAACTGGCTGCTATTGAGTTGGTGTTGAGGCGGCTACCGGGTCCAGTATCATGTCTGGTGACTTCCCTCTAGATTAGAGGATTAGAGGAAAATGACTTATGTTCTTAAATCGAATGATGAAAAATAAGTCTCATGATTTGCCTAAATTGAAATTTGGATATGAACAAGGGATAGTGTGTTATTTTCTTAAAGTTTTGAAAAATCAGAATGATACATCTTCTATTCACATGCTAGAGTATTGTAGTCTAAAGCATGCGAGCCTAGTACTTATAGTTATGATACTCTAAGGAGGTCAATTATGTATAGACAAAGTTAAAAGAAGATACTCATCTGGTTCAAGAAGGTTGATATAACCTATGAAAAAACTTAACTAACTAGATTATGTTATCTAGTTTACAAAGTCTAATGAAGAGGACTCAACTTTCTAGGTTTGTCCGATAGCAAACCTCACTTTGAAATCAAATTGCAAGAAATGTGAGGAAGAGACCATTTTAAAAACAATCCTTTAGGATATGCACAAATGATTTTGTGAGAATTTTTTTCAAACCTATTTAGAGAAAGAATCTTTCATTACCCCATATGAATGTTATCTAATAACACTTAATTGTGGGGTGTCTTGCGCTTAAAAACAAAATGTTAGGAATATGGATTTTGGTAATCTAAAGATATTTTAAACTCATGATCTAGTGTAGTACACAAAGGTTATAAGAAGTCTAAGATAGACTCGGATTTTAATTAGCTAGATTTAGAATCTTGATAGATGTCTACTACCAAATGCATAAAGGATATATGTTTGTCTTGAAATAAGAATTGTATTCTTCAAAGACACTTACAAGTTTCATAATAGCCATTATTAACTTGCGTGTTAATAACACATCATGAAAACTTATCTCGGTTGAAGTTATCTATGTCACACCCCGACCGACAGCGGAATCATCAGGGCGGACGAATGGGAGACGATTGCTCATAGCACATGGAACTAATTAAGTTGAAATATTATTAAATATCATTATTTATTAAAACATTACAAGACAAATAAGTTCATACAATATAAAAGTTTCAAACAAAGAAATAACATGTTAAGTTAAACTAGGTCCAAGTCTTATATGAGCACGAAGAGAAATCCACAAGCAGTAAACCTGAAACATGTTAAAAATAAAAGGTCAACTTTAAAAGTTGGTGAGATTTCCATAGTTTTCAATACATAAGTATATAAAAGATGGCAATTCATATTGTAAGTTAGAGAACAAAGTAACTAGGGATGTAAGACAGAATGCACAATCAAACCTTGACAAAGTTTTACAAGTCTCAAACATTTACAAGTATATACGATTAGCTAAGTGTACTTGGATCAACCAAGCAGGCTTGTCAGGCCCATAGATCTATGACGTCGCTAGGCTAGCAATAGTTAATGATTGTACATATATTCGACATTACATGGTAGCTACAAAGTTCAACTAACCACAACACACAAGTAAATTGTCATAAGTTTACAAGAATCAAACGTTTACAAGTGCAAAGATTATAAGGTAACATGTTTCACCCCAAAGTGTGAAAATATGAAAAAGGGGTATAGAAATACTCACATGAAAAATAAGATGATAGTGAGAAATTAAAGACGCTCCAACGATTCCTTTTTACAAGATACCTAACGTATTTATATTCCAAGGTTAAGTTTAAAGGTAAGATTAATTAATAAATATGAACTAGGGTTTCAATTTAAATTTGAGGTTTTGATAATTAGGGTAAATAAAATAATATAGCCAATTATATCTTATTTCCATAAGGATGAAAAAATTTATTAAATGATTAAGATTGAAACAATAATAATCATTAGCGAAATTTTACAATAAACATTACTTAAATATTAACAATATTTGATTAAAGTAATGATTGAGTATAACATTGTGGAAAGAAATAATTAATCTTGAAATTAATTATTTAAAACTTTATCAAAATAATTTATTGGGTAATTAATTATTTAAATGACTTGCAAAACTAGTTTAAAATTATTTAAAATCATTTTATAAGGTTTTTAAACTTTTAATTGACTTTTATAAGGGTCTTATTACATCAAGGCCTTAAATAGAAAATTATAAATTCATGAATTTAAATAAAATTTTAAGAAATTAACTAATTATGATATAACATGATTAAATAATAGATGAATGATTATTTAAATAATTATTTCAATAACTACTCGAATAATTAGTTATTTAACATATAAATTTACATTGTTTTGAAATAATCTAAATTTGAACCATAATATATTTTTAGCATTTAAATTACATAAAAGAATTAATAATGTTTTATAGCTTTTCTTATTCAAAAAAAATAATTAAATTTAAAATCATAAGTTTTTAATACATTTAAATAAATTTAATAATTTCTGAAATATTTTAGTTATTAAAATAACTTTTACTTTGATTTAATAACATATTAGTATAATTTTCGAAGTTTAAAATATATCAAAATGACATAAAAAATAATAAATGTCAAGGGTGGGGTTCGAACCCCCGACCTCGGCTGTGTGTGGATGGAGTATTAACCAGTTGGGCTAGAAGCCCAGATCTTGTTAAATGCTCCTTTAAATGTTTAAAAACCTTAGTTGCAAAATCCACCAAATCAACATGAACCCTAGAACGAATTGTCCCAAATTGAACCCCAATTCGTTGCTATTGATAGAACAAACATAGGGCTTTTGTTTCCCCCTTGAAATCGAGTAGAAGGATGTGTTTAATTACCAGTTTTGAGTTGGAATGGGGATGAACTGATGCGAGGTGAAGTCGCGTCTGTTCAAGAATCATTGCGGGTTGATTATGATGTTTTGATTCAATTATTCGTTTGAAAAGCTTCATATGATGATGATGATCGTTTGCCCTCTGTCAATTTTGATTAATGGAACCCAGAAGATGGACAACGGCTAAGTTGCAGGTTCGGGTAGAATGTGCGATTCTTTGGTGATGATTAAGTGTGTGTTGGGTGGAATTGAGTCTAGTTGTAGCTTAATAATGGTTAAACGATTGCTTAAAGTTTGATTGATTGTGTAATAATTAGGTTTTTGAGGTCGAACGGCTTTGTGGATTAATGGCGATCGGTTACAAGTTCAACCGACCATTTTAACTCAAATTGAAGTGTCACTAATGTTTGAAACGGCTCCTAGCAGTGATTAGCATCGATTATGCCATAAAATTCGAGGGTTACAGGTGGTTTGGGGAGTCGCCGGAGTCCGCCGGACTTGCGGCCGGAATTTGGCCGAGAAAATGGGGTTGGGGGAGGTTGATTTGGGTATTTTACAATTTGGTCCCTCATGTTTACCATGTTTATTATTTCATGTTAAAACCTTTAAATTAAGTTTTTGGAAATTACAAAGTAAACCCTAGACTTATCCAAACTAATTTGAATAATAAATCAAATTAATTAGTTATTAATCTTTAAATTTTTATAAGCTTTTAAACCTTATAACTTGATTATTTATTTTTACTTAATAAGTAAAATTCATAATTACTTATAAAGTTTGTATAAGTTTATTTGAATTCATTTTATAACTAAATAAATTTTTTTGATAAAGCTTGTCATCTAGTTATTCCTCGTAAAATGATTAATAGACTATATACCTTTATGAAAAGAATTATTTATAAACCCTTAAGTTATTACAAGTTGATTACATATTTGATGTATTTTATCCATTAAAGTTATTACATAACTTAATAATAACAACTTAAAATAAATCCGGTTTGGGTTTTAACTCGGAAAATGGTGGATGTTACAATCTATATCGACTTTGAGAAGTCGGTTTTTCGCCGGATCGATAAACATCCGAGCATGTTCTTGACGGGAGGATAAACAACAGCACAAACCAAAAGTCAAACAATAACACGAACTATAATTGAATGGTTTCATTGATAAAACATACTGACAATCTTAGTGGCTACATTCTCAAGAGTTCAACCCAATGTGAAAATCTAAGAGTTCCAGTATGATTTCCTTAAGTTGCTAACGACTCTGGATGAACACCGAGAATTTAAGCATCAAAAAGTTTTAATAACAAGTCCCAAATGATTTGACCTACCTGTATGATTCCAAAATTGAATTGGTCAAGATATGATCAATCTAAGTTGAAAGCTGTCTACTCCCGAACCAAATCCCGTAGATATCAATCTCTGGATTTATCTCTCACAAAAAGCCAAAAAAATAAGTTTGTTTATGAAATTAGTTTATGGTTTTAAATTAGTTAGTTGGTTTTAATTTTAATTGTAGGCGTGTGTCGGGCTACATCAGGAAAATCAGAAGGAATCTAATCACCAAAAGGGTCATGTCTGAGATGACCATATGTGCTTTGAAAGTTTAAAATAGTCACGTTTGAGGTGACAAAGTGTTTTAAAAGGGTCACGTCTGAGGTGACTAAAGTGTTCAAAAGGATCACGTCTGAGGTGATCAAAATGCTTTCAAAATAAAATGATCATGTCTGAAATGATCAAAGGCTCATAACTTTAATTTCCATTAATTTAAAAGGGCTTAAATGTAAATTGGTATAAATGGCAGAAAATTAACTAAGTGTGACCCATTCGCAAGATTGGACCATGAGAATGGACCAACCATGCGAATGGCTTCCACTAACACGAATGGATCATCAGAATAGCCCATTCGACCGATTGGAAGAGGGTGAATGAGTCAGTCAACCGATTGAAACTCATTCGGTCAACTGAACATGCGAATGAAAGGCACGACTGAGCCGGTCGACCGACTGAATCTCAGTCGGTCAAGTGCATGCGACTGGTTGGGCTAATCGTACGATTAAGCTTGAGTCGCCCAAATGAACTGGGAGACTGAGGCCAGTCGGCCGACTGAGCCCAGCTTCAGTATTTAAAGGGCTCTGTCGATCGCATCTCACTCATCACTCCCAAATCGCCCGTAAATCGCACTCCCTACCGTTACTCTGCCAAAATTTCACTAGCACGGTTTTATCATTGTTTATGATTCACTAACGTTCGCCATTCATTATACAGGTAGATTGAAGTCTTGTTTCATTGAAATCAGAAGGATTGAATCATAATGTGGTGAAATGCGAACGAAAACAAGAAACTACCAGAACGCGACCTAATAACCTACTTCAACTACGCAAAATGTTAAAATTAAGGTTGATAGGTTATTAGTAACAAGAATGCGAGTATATTGAACCGGTAATCCATGTTAAATCACTTGTATTGATCAAGACGCAAACCACAGGCGACTGAACAACTGAGACAGGCGACTGGTCGTCCGGATGAACTTCAATCGCATGATTGAATCTGGCGATTGGGTTATTCGCCCGAATGAACCATACGATTGGTCTCAGTCGGCCGACTGAACCATTCGTAGACTCAGTCAGCAGACTGAACCCAATCGCATGTCACATTGACCAGAATGGGTCCAGTCGCATGAAAGAACAGACGACTGACTTCAGTCGCATGATTCATTTGCACGAATGAATCAAAATGACTTTCAACTTTACACTTAGAACAAAAGTTTTCATGTCTTATGTACTAATGGTTCTATGTCTTGTGTGTTTCAGGTAAATGGCAGAAAGGTGGTCCATAAATCCAAAGCACAACATCTGTGCCCATTTGGATCACACCACCAGGAACGGGGCTGAGTTTACCGACATTATAGCCTTTCTGAGACGGTCCCGGATTCATAAGGCTATCTCCACGCCTTGCACGCCATATAGATCACTCCATCAGGCATTCTGGGAGAATGCCTCGGTGGACCGCTCTCGTGAGCCGTACTGTATTAGGAGCTCTATATTGGGCCATGATATTGAGATCTCTGCTGCCGACATTCAGAGGGTCCTAGAGTTTGGGGATGACACTGATCATCCTACTAAACTACATCCGTTGACAGTGAGAGGATGCTTTCTGAGGATAAAGTACGCTGGGGATATCAACTCAGGTGTGCTCAACAAGAGCAACCTGAGCCCCCAGTACAAGTACTTAGCACACGTGATCCTCAAGTGTGTGGCATCAAGGAGGGGTGGGTTTGACGACCTCTCAGACCAGATTCAAAATGCCTACGTGGCACTGGTTCTGAACCACCCCTTCAGTTTTTCCAGCATGATATTCTCCTACTTAGTGGAGAACTTGGAGGTAAAGGGAAAAGAGGGGTTTTGTATGTACCCCAGATTCTTACAGCTCGTCTTCAACGAGAAGCTGCCATAGTTGCCCAAAGAGAGTCATGACGCAGTGGCCTTAGAGATAATGGATGATACTACTCTGGGCAGGATGAGAGTTTACAGGGGAAAGCAGGTTAAGCCCCAAGTGAAGAGACTGATTGGCCACCTAGCCAACGAAAGGTATGTGGCGCCTGGCAGACGCAAATGGCGTAACGATGACAGCGACTCCGATGATGAGAGGTTGCTCCTACCAGATATGGATTCTGATGATGATGACAGCGGCAACGCCGGGGATGATATGCCTGCTACTCAAAGAGGCACTGAGTCAGATGTTATTCCCCCGGGGTCTGACACTGCCGGAGAGGTTGCTGAGACGGGCGGTTTCCATCAGGGGTTCATTGTTGGTGATCAGGAAGAGGAGGAGTCGGATGAGGAGCCCCTCACTAGGACTGTGGGACGCAAAGTTGTTCCCACAGAACACGGGCTTAGGGTGGTTGGTGAACACCCTCGGGACTCCACTGAGAGAGAGACTGACCCAAGCTATGCTCCGGGTTCAATAGGCAGAGCTGCAGGGGGAGCATCCACTTCCAACGGGACTAAGCGGAGAGGATGGCTCAACCACACGGACTAAAGAAGAAGAAGCGTCGCCTGACCTTCGTTACCACTGCTGCCACTACTTCCACCATCACAGCCACCACTACCACCTCCACGGACATACCACCCATTACCACAGCCACCACATCCACTACTGCTACCACAACCACCACCTTACCTACCACCACTGTATCCTTCCCATCCACCACCATACCATTCACACCTACATCACCAGCACCTGCTTACCGACCCATATTCACCACTGCTACTACCACCACCACCTCACATCATGCCGAACCCTCAACCCAGCCATCACATGTATTTGGATCTACTCTACCTCACATCGGGGTAGAGGAGCAGCTGTCGGTGCTTAACCGTATGGTGATGCGCCTGCTAGCTGCAGATGAAGAGAAAGCGGCGCAGATTCGCCAGTTGACCGATCTGACTGCTGCCCAGTCTCAGCAGTTGGCAGAGCAGGCTCGGATAATAGATCAGCAGACCCAGCTAATCGATGCTGGGAGAGTCGAGATGTCCCAACTCCAGGAGCAGCAGGCCCAATCAGCCAAACGTATAGAGGATTTGGAGACGACCAACAAGACGATTATGCTGAGGTTAAAGGGGTCAAAGGATGAGCCGTTGAAGATAAAGGAGGGTGATGGGGATGATGGATATGGTTATGATGAAAATGATGATAACGATGAGGAAGATGCTGAGGATGAAGAAGAGACAGAGGAAGAAAGGACAGAAGGTAGAGATGATGATGACGAAGCAGAAGGAGGGGATGCGGCTGCATCGGCCTCTGCTTCTGGTCAAGAGCGAAGATTGAAGAATCGACAGGATCAGCCATCTACATCTTCTGCTCCTTCGAGCGACGAGCCCAGGATTCAAGACAAAAGTACAGATTAGATGTCTTATGTATTTATTTATTTTGTGATTGAATCATGGAAGAAAAAAACAAATGTGTTGAATGTTTATATATTACGTTGATATAATTCTGGTTGATTACTTACTAATGGTTTGTTTGTTGAATGTTTATATATTAAGTTGATATAATTCTATTTGATCACTTACTAATAGTTTATGTGTTGAATGTTTAAATCAAACAGATCCAAACTATCAAATGGATGAGTTTGACATTGCTCCCCTTCAACAGATCAAGACTCAACTAACCAGACTCTTGATCTGCAAGGGATTATCAGAAGGTCTGTGAGTTATACCCCTGAAGAAGGGGAAATAATTCATGACCTATCTAACGAGCAACTGGCAGAGATGTTCAGACTCAATCCTGATAAAATTGTCAAGGATGCTCCAACAGTTGATTCAACCAGTGATGAAGAACTAAATGACGTTAATGAAGTTGAGGTTGAAGATATTACAGCAGAAGAGTACCCTCAGTACGCTGACAACGAGGGTAATGTGGTCCCCAATCTGGGTGACTCCCTAGTCAGTGATATGTTTGAGGTACTAGACAAGATGGAGCAGGAAACAGGAAAGACCAAAGGAACAGCCCAAGCCTCAAATAATGACGTAGACACTCGAAAGGCTGAGTGGGCTACCTGTTTTGAAGAAGTTAGAACCCAGCGTGCTGCACCAAAGAAAGATGCCTACACCAAGCTCTATAGAGTCAAGAAACACCATAAGGTGTTAGGCAGGATTATTGCATGGGCTTATTTGATGACCTTAACGCGTATGCAGTTAAGAGGGAACAGGGCATAGAGTACTTCAGATTTCCACATGATCTGAAGACTCTACCTGGTTTTGAACTCAACCAGCTGGCTAAGCTAAAGCTGCTGTATGCTGACCCACGAAAAATGTCAGGCTGGTTCGAGGCTGCCCTGAAGAAGGAATACCACACCAAATGGGTTAACTTCAGACCACAACAGCCTACGAGGCATCTGAGAAGGTCTGAGGTTGATGCCAGTACTGGCAAGCCCAAGATTGTGTTGAAGTGGAGTCCTCCGCGCACTATGTCGAGAATCCCTCTCAGGGTAATGCCACAGGACTTCACTCCACACTTCAAATGGTGGTACTATGATTGGAGAACTGCTGAAGCTGTCATAGTTCTGAATAAAGAGGGCCAAATGGATACTATCAGGGTATTCGACCCGATGTGGCTAACAAACTTGTCTGCTAATGATGTCTATACATTATACAAGTGGCCACTGTTCTATGACACACAAGACATTGTACAAGCCCTCCAGTTCCAAAACGTTATACGACTCTGTTTTGCGTTTGAGATTCACACAGGAGTCACTAAGGAGGAGAAGTACAAGAAGTATAAGGAGGTTATGCAGAAGACAAGAGACTAGATAGATCTAGGTCCAAGGGGGAGTTTGTTGATGCATGTATATGTCCCTAGATCATGATTTCAAATGTAATGAATCCTGTCTGTCTGAGTATATGTAATCTGTATTGATTAAGGAAATGACATAAATTGTGTGTTACTTGTGATGTTTAGTATTTCATTAATGGGTCGTGATTGAATTGATTGGGTTTATGATTGCTTAAATGGTTGCACATCATGTTATATTAATTAATACATTCAAACTTAACTTAATGATTCCCACTTCTCCCTGAGCTGTGATATAGCCTCCTTTGTTTCCTGCAAAGGAAACATGCCCTCCTTTTATTTGTTTGACGTTTGATAAAAGGGCTCTGTTTCCTGTCATGTGCCTGGATGCTCCGCTGTCTATAATCCACGTGTTAGTCTCTGCGCTGTATCGAACACCCTGCACATACAAAATAAATGAATTAGTTTAGGTTAGGAACCCAAGCTTTCACTGTCTTGGGTTTCCCAGAGGCATCACACATCATAAACTCCACCCATTGACCCTTAGAGGGTGAAGGTAGCTCAGGTTCCTTCTTGTCATCAGTATCAGGCACGTAGGTGGACTTTTCTTTCCATAAGCCAGATTTGTGCAATGCCTGTTTATGATAAACAGTCGTCTGGCTTACAGGTTGGACTTTAGGTTCACTAGCTCTTCTAGGTGGAGTTAGAGAACTCCTCTTAGAAGACCTAGGTCTAGAGTCCTGAAGATCAATCTTCTTCCTAGGTGTCTGATAGAAATGACAATAGGAAGAAATGTGTCCACATTCTCCATAGTTGTAGCATGACCTGCTATCAACTTTATGAGTAGACTTTCTTTGTGGAGAAGTACGTGACACTCTAGTAGCATCAATCACTTTAGTTTTTGACTCTTGTATGTTTGATGTTTTCTCTGATTTAACAAAATTTATTTTTTTAACCTGTTTCACTTTTGGTTAACTGGTTTTTGACTTGAAGCATGTGAGAAAGTAACATTTGAAGTCCTTTTAGGTTCTGATTTGACTCTGTTTGACCCTGACTTTAAGTTGACTTTTTCAAATTCATTTTCTAGATTAACACAAGGCAATTTACCCTTTGCCTTTGATGTGGCCTTCTTTTGTTTCTGTCCAGATTCAGTAGATGAACATGAGGTGTCTGGATCAGTAACAAGAGGAGAAGTCACCACATGATCCTTGATGGGGTTATTATTTACTGGTCTAGACTTAGTGTTCATCAGATCTCAGGTGGTGGTGGAACCACTTTGTAGCCTAATCCCTCCCCGTTATTCCTTTCTTTCACTAAGTGTTGAACTATGTGGGAAGAACTAGTCCAACTGTGCAGTTTCTGTTTTAATGAGTTAACTTCTACTTCTAGAACTGCCTTTTGCTTCTTAGTTTCTTCTAGGGAGTTTAGATAGTACCTAATGTCATTTGCTTGGTTAAGTCCACTACTTCGGTTTCCCTAAGTTGTTTAGTCAATAGGTCTATCTTTTCTTTATAACTGTGCTCATTTTGTTTTAGTACTCGATTAGCTTCAGTGCACAGTCGTAAATCTTTTACTAAGTTATCATTATGATCTAATAACCTAGCAAATTTTCCATCTATGCTATTCCTAAAAGTATCACAATCAGAACAAGCATGATTATTAAACATTGGTCAGTAGTACTTACCTGAGTTGGTTCAGAAGAGTTAGCCATCAGTGCAGCATCAGATGTCTCTGGTTCTGGTGAGTCTAACTTTTCTGTCTCTGACGTGGAAATCTCCTCATTTGGCTTGTAACTGACCTTGGCTGTAGTTGTTCTTCACTATGTGACATTGCTATCTCAACTGCTAGATCCACTTCACTTGCAGAATCATCATCAATATTCTCAACACTGGCAATGTTAGATTCTCCTGGTGAGACAAACCTAAAACTCCAATCCTGTCCTTCATCATCATGAGCAGTCAAGGCTTTTGGATCCTTGTTTGATGAAGTAGAACTGGAGGCTTGCTTGTCTTGGCGAGTAAAGGAAGAGAACGGGTTCCCATTACCCGTTTTCTTTGGCTTGACATATTCTCTTTTGAAGTGCCCTTCTCCCCACAGTTAAAGCAGGTCACTTTACTCTTGTCGAAGCCAAAGGTGGTATCCTTAGTAGCAACCAAGTTCTGTCCAGTCTTTTTC
This sequence comes from Flaveria trinervia, assembly GCA_025506515.1. NCBI lineage: Eukaryota > Viridiplantae > Streptophyta > Magnoliopsida > Asterales > Asteraceae > Flaveria > Flaveria trinervia. The sequence continues at coordinate 108,241,261 of CM046444.1, read as the reverse complement.
ACAAACTTCTTCGCCCTCCGGACAGCATTTGCTAAGGCCCACATTATATCCATTCTCTCAAGCTCCATTTCATCCACCTGCTCGTAGTCCTCATCTGCCAGATGGCAGTTTCCAATCTTCCCGGCAACAAGTCCATCATATGAATGAACCACTGCTGCTAAAAGATCCATATGCTCTCGAGCTACTTCCACGGTCACATTACCGAGGTTCTCAATCTTCAGTTTGGTAGCACTTGCTTCTGATCCAATATAATGGGTACATGATGACCCAGACATGTCTGATCCAGAAGGAGAAGCATGTGAAGGACCTGACGAGCTAGACACAAAAGCAGTCTGGAGTGGTGCTCCAGATGTCTTAGCTTGAGGCGTGGCGTTGTATAAAGCTGGATTTTGTGTGTACGAAGACTTCTGAGCTCTATACTTCATCCTTAGTGCTTCTTCTCGCAACTTAAGAATGAAGTCATTTATATCCAGCTTTACAAGCATTCCATTCTGTCTCAGGTTAGACACGAATGTAGCCCACTTATCAGGCAATCCGTCTGCGAAGTTGCTTACTTTCTCTTCCATGGTAGTAGCCACTCCATGTGTATGCAATTCGCTCATCAAGTGGTAGAATCTGTCTATGACTTCGTCTAAACTTTCATTACCAATTGATGAGAAGTTATCGAATTCCTTCTTTAACTCCTTTGCCTTGATTGCCTTCAATGACGCATTCATCATATCTCTTCTCTAGCTCATCCCACAGTTTCTTGGACTGCTTGTTCTCTGAATACTGGTGGAATATGTCTTTGGGGATAGACTGAGTGATCAATGCATAAACTCTTTTCTCTGCATTGTACTTTATTTTCTGTGCATCTGTCATCCCGCTTAATGTTAGCTTAACTCCATCAGCTCCCACCGGTGTACTATAACCGATCTCAATGGCTTCCCACAGATTAGGATCCACTCCATAAGGTAGATGTCAAAACGTTGTTTCCAGTGGGGAAACTCATCTAAAGTCAAAAGCTTTGGTGGTTTATTGTGATTACCCACCTCACTCTCAAGCAACAGCAGGTTCTGTATCCTTGAGTCCTTCTAGCAGTAAAGGCTGACATCTGATCTTCCATGACTAATAAACTTAGAATCTAATCAAACAAACTTTCATTGATGCGACTGAAGGATGCGAATGATCTAATCGTGCGTATGAACTCTGCGACTGGTTCAATCGTGCGGCTGAACTGGGCGATTGGTTCAGTCGTGCGAATGAATCTGGTGCATATGAGCTATGCGAACGAACGGTTCAGTCGGCCGAATGAGGGTGTGACTATGTCCAATCGTGCGTATGAGCAATGCGAATGGAGTCCAGTCGTGCGAATGAGTCACTCGTGCGACTGAAGCTGCTTGTTTTGCGAAAATTTCTAGGTTTGACGGGTTTCAGCCGTAAAGATTCGAAATTTCACAAGTTCTAATCGCCTAAGTCCGTAGAAACCAAACTTCGATGAGCAGGGAACTTCCAAGATCACTTTTGATGCCAAAGATTGCGTTTTTAGTGCAAAAACACAAACTTTTATGCAATCTTGATTGAATCAACACGTAATCAAGAGTAAAGCTCTGATACCACTTGTCAGGACCTGGTATTTTACCGAAATACCTAGAGATTAACGTGTAAACCAGATCAAATAGTGCGGAATCCTATTTGATTGGCGATCCAATCAGTGAGAACACACGAAGAATCAATCAAGAATTGAAACTAACGTTAGAAATCGATTGGAATCGATCTAATGTGTCTATGAACTTGGAGAACGAATGGAGGTTTCTGGACGGCTAGGGTACGTCTGGAATCGTAATTGATCGAGAGCTCTATTTTTCACGAATTGAGTTGTATTTATAGGTTGGTATTATTCAATCGTGCGACTGAACCATTAGTCTGGTTCAGTCGTGCGATTGAACCATGCGGTTGATTCATTCGTACGACTGAGTGTTCAGTCGTGCGACTGAGCCAATCTTATGTTACAATTGTACAACTGATCCAGTCTCCTCGTTCAGTCGTGTGACTGAGTCAATCGTGTGAAGATATTCATGCGTATGGTCATTCGCATGAGCCATTCGCATGAGAACTTCATTAAGTTAAGTTTGAATGTATTAATTAATATAACATGATGTGCAACCATTTAAGCAATCAAAACCCAATCAATTCAATCACGACTCATTAATGAAATAAAACATCACAAGTAACACACAATTTATGTCATTTCCTAATCATACAGATACATCATATCAGACTGACAGGATTAACATTAAATCATTATCTAGGGACATATGCATGCATCAACAAACCAAAGTCAACAATAACACGAACTATAATTGAATGGTTCATTGATAAAACCTAACCATTACAAGTTCGTTACAACTAAGAATCAAGACTCTTGGCAAGGGGAAGATCGAGCATGATCCACTCCATCCACAGCCCTATGGCAGCTAGCTCGAGCGACTCCTATCTATCCTCATCCTCTCTACACATTAAAACTGGTATATATAGGCCTCGGCCCATGTCAGATGCGACTAGGCCCATTCGTGCGATGGACCATGCGTATGGTTCAATCGTACGACTGGACCATGCGTATGGTCAATCGTACGACTGGACCATTCATATGGTTCAGTCTTACAAATGTCCCAATCGCATCTCTCAGTCGCACGGCTGGTCCATTAGCATGGCTCAGGTACGACTGAGTCTCATTCGCATATGCTCCTACGAATGACCCAGTTTCATGTGTTTACAACATATCAGGTGTATTACATTAAGCCTAGACTATTCGACAAGCGACGGACACACTATATGACTATATATGCTCCAACAAATTCCCCCTTGGACGTTGCTTGCGAATAGTAGATACACCTCCTACAATCTTCAGTCAATCTTTGCTCTGGTTGCCAATAGAATCAAACGAAAACCATATTAGCCAATTACCGATCCGTCAGGTTACTACCACATCCCTGAAAATGAATTTAGGCATAATAGCTTTCGTTTACTTTGCAGAACACCATCACGGGCAACAAGATTCCCCATATGACTGATTTTTCCAGATAATGATACGAACAGTTTTCCATTGCTTCAATCTTCACACAGGCTAACTGATTAACATCACCACCTGCAGAAATTCCCCCTCACATTCAGCATATCCCAATATATAGACATTGTGCTCTCCTTGCGTCTTGACACGGTGTATTGGGCAAAAGGTTGAAGGTTCCAATCCACAGCTGACAACATCAGCCAAATCAGCACGCACGAAGATTCATCATCGGAAACCGGTTCACATCATCACTTTCTGATTGCGTCTTCACTTTCTATATACAAGGATTCCCCCTAAGAAGCAGAATCCATTCTGTGCGGATAAATATAACTTGATTGGCCCATAAGTAGTCAGATGCTCCTGACTACCCCACAACATCAGCAACAACTGCTGACATCTTCTCTTCTCACTTTCGTGTTCCAATTACATTCACCTATTCTGGAAATCCGACGAATAATAGGGTACACATCGAACTTATTTGAAAAACGAACCTCTGGGTGAATATGCTTTGCTTATCTTCAAATCCGTGCAAGAAGCTGTTCCAGACTCTTTTTTTTAGTCTGGAACAAATGCGAATGAATCAATGCGGATGGCTCATTCGTGCGATTGAACATACGACTACTCCAGTCGCACGACTGAACATACGACTGGTCCAGTCGTACGAATGGCTAATTCGCATGGTCCAGTCGTACGAATGGTCCATTCGCATGGCCCAGTCGCATGAACGGGTCTGCATGCAGATTTTCAGATCTGCAGCCGCCAGGGCTGCCCAAAACCCTAATCTGACGAATTCAACATGAACCGAAACAAAGTAGACATCATCAGATTCGAAAGGGTGACAGGAACGTGGTTTCGAATTCGATTTCAACATAGAAGCAACACACGTAACAAGATCTGAGCAAAACACGAAGAACACGAAGTGGGTTTAACGTGAAGATCTGAAATTCAATCCAAAAATCAAGAGCTCGGGTTGCTAGAATGATTGTTAGATCATTCCAGCAGTAACCGGCTCTAATACCAATTGAGAAGTCGGTTTTTCGCCGGATCGATAAACATCCGAGCATGTTCTTGACGGAAGGATAAACAACAGCACAAACCAAAAGTCAAACATAACACGAACTATAATTGAATGGTTTCATTGATAAAACCTAACGATTACAAGTTCATTACAACATATGAATCAAGACTCTTGGCAAGGGGAAGATCGAGCATGATCTCCCCTCTCATCCGGCAGCCCTAGGCTCCGGGCAGACTCCTATCTATCCTCCATCCTCTCTACACATTAAAACTGGTATATATAGGCCTCGACCATGCGTATGGTTCAATCGTACGACTGGACCATTCATATGGTTCAGTCTTACAATGTCCCAATCGCATCTCTCAGTCGTACGGCTGGTCCATTAGCATGGCTCAGTCGTACGACTGAGTCTCATTCGCATATGCTCCTACGAATGACCCAGTTTCATGTGTTTACAACATATCAGGTGTATTACATTAAGCCTAGACTATTCGACAAGCGACGGACACACTATATATGACTATATATGCTCCAACAGACTTAACAACGTGATAGATAATAATTTTGGATCCAACAACCTACGGGTTGAAACAAAACGAGATAAAAAGGAATTGGAATAAAGCTTGTAGGAAAATAGGAATATAAGGGAAACCTAACATAGCTGACTAGAGATCTCAAGATCTAGGTTCAATAGAACAACTTAATCATATGACCAATGGCGTCACTATAAGAAGTACCCTAAAACTAAAAGTGAGTTGTGAAATTCCTAGTCCATTCACTCTAGGGGTAGTCCCTGAACCAGTGACCAAGGAGAGTTTAGCATATTCAGGTTAAATGATTATGGGAATCAATATAACCATGATACTTTTAATGATTCATGGAATCCCTATGTTAGAGGGAAATGAGAGATAATGAGAGGATGATGAACCTAACATCCAATGTCTATCCCGCATGCTGCACAAGTACTATGAAGAAGAATGCTTAAGAAGTTTCACACATGCAACAGAAATATTCTAAGTGTGAAATCTTCCAAAGCCAAGACCAATATCTTCCGAAGCCAATATGAAGTCTTCCGAAGCCTCAGAGACAAATTCTTCCGAAGCTTCAATTATGAAGACAGATTTTTCCGAAGACTTTTGACACATGCTTTTATTGATGTACTTTTCTATAAAGCTTGGACACCTTTCCGCTGCACCTCTGTAGGTCACCAACTTCATGAGTTGGTGAAAAGGTCCATGCTTTTGGTAACTGTACATTAAGGTCTTGAGTCTGTAACTTTCTATTTCATGTACTTTATCCTTTTTATAATAGATAAGGATGTGAGCTATGGCATGTCATAGTCACTAGTCAAAAGGCAATCTGCTTTTGACTCTATAATTGATTTTGTTTTGAGTCTAGTCAATTGTATCCAGCAGGCTTTCAAAGTATAGCCGGCTGTAGGATGTAGTATAAGTATCTCATGTTCTTGTATCTTTGAATTATGCTTTGTAACACTTGTAATAGAACCTAGAGAAAACAATATACTCCATTCTTGAAAACCATATACTTGTGTTCTTTGTGTTCTGTCTCTTTCATTACTTGTGTTCTTAGTTTCTTACCTTGGTTAATCCAGTTTACTATTTGATTAAGTTAGTTAATCTCCTCTTTGTGTTGTTGTGTTATAACTTAGCCACCTTCAACGATCCTGCATTTGGTATCAGAGCATTTCAGGCTCTTGATATAAGATCTCACCATCTTAAGATCCATCACACACACAAAAACAAAACTTCTCAAATGACATCATTTCCAAGACTGATATGGAAACTAGAACCATGAACAAGTCCCTACTGATCACTTTTGGTGAGTTTGACACCTGGTGTTTAAGAATAGAATGTTTCATTAGATCTCTTGATTCAAGAATATGGGAGTCTATTAAGAATGGACCTTTCATACCTAGCACCCCTTCTGCTACTGGTGCTGGTATGAACTCCAAGATGTAGCTAACTACTCTAGATGAAGATAGGAAGAGAGTAGAGATTGACAGAAAAGCCATGACAGCCCTTCAAACTGCCCTTCCAAACTCTGTGTACAGAGGTTTCAAGAAGTGCAAAACAGCCAAGCAATTGTGGGATGCACTGAAACTAATGTATGAGGGTTCCTCTGAAGCCAAGGAGAACAAGAAGGATCTCCTGAAGCAGCAGTTTGAAAACTTCACCTTCAAAATAGGTGAAACCATGACTCAGCAGTATTCAGGTATGGAGATTGTGGATACCCTAGTGGATGGAGGAGTCTCTCTTGAGAACAGAGACTTGTAAGGAAGTTCATGTCCTCACTTCCTAGGCAATGGACAATACTATGTGGTGATCAAGAGAACTGAAAATCTCAAAACTCTTACTCTGACAGAGTTATATGGGATTCTCAGTGGCTACCAGATGGAGATAAACATGCAAGGTTCATCTGGCAACTCCAAGAATCAAATGGGTTCAGCCCTACATGTGGTTGAAAGGGATAGAATAGAACCAAAACATCATTCATATGCTATCCTGACAACTCACCAAAGGGTCCTTTCATCACCTTTCCAGAGACACCAAGAGAGAATACACTCAAGGAAGCCCATTCCAAGAGACAAGCTCTTCTCAGCTTTTGTGTCTTCTGATGAAAGTTGTGGCAACTCTCTTTTCACTCTTGAAGACCTGGACTGTATTCTCCAGATGATCTGAAATACATGGAAATAGTAAACAAGATGGCTCTTCTCACTCACAAAGTCAAGAAGTTATACAAGAAGACTGGAAGGAAGTTTCCAAGCAATGCAACCAGTGGAAAGTTTGGCCTGGACAAAGGCGAAGTCAAGTGTTACACTGTAACTTGAGGGCCACTTTGCCAGAGAGTGTAAGGCACCTAAAACAAATGGTGGCCAAACACAGTCTAGACCAAACTACACTGACAAAGCTCTCTTGAATGAGAAGTCAAAGCAGCAAGCTGTTGTTGCTGTTGAAGAAGGAGGCTTTGACTGGAGCTTTCAGGTGGAAGATGCTTCCCCTAACCAAGCATTGATGGCAAATCATGATGAAGCCAAGGTATTGGAACATCTCTGTACTCCTGAATGCATTGCTAAAGTTAATAGATACAGGTCCTATAACCTGGAGATGAGATCTGACCTTGAGTCCTTAAACATTTTAAAATCTGATTTTAGAAAGTCTGAAAATGATTATAAACTGAAGATAGAGGACCTTGAGAAAACCATTTCAGTTCTAAAACATGAACACATAGATTTTAAAACTCAAATCAAAGATCTCATAACCAAGTTAACTATGTGACAAGCTGAGCTTGTGATCAGCAAAGCCAGGGCAGAAAAGAGTGTTCTTGAAGAAGAGACCTTCAAGAACATGATATCCTCATCCTTGCACAACAAAGTGTGCTATCAAAACAGGCAGGGACTGGGATCAAATGAGATAGCTCCTCCATACATAATCTTGTCTGTAAGATCTCCTAGGTGTGGAACTTGTGAAGATGAGCTTCCTCTCATAGATAATAGAGTGACTAGAGGATGAAGAAGAGATAGTGAAGAATTCCTCTAGAAGAGTGAAGAGGAGGATTCTAAGAAGGGCCACTATCCTTCTGAGGAGAAGAAGAAGACTGTGATGACCAATTCCATGAGAAAAAACTTGATCAGAAAGAGCAAAAGAAAGGCAAGGAAGGCTCAAGAGATCAAGACTACTTTAGTCTAAGCAGAAACAAGTTTTCATCACTGCAGGGTTTAAAGTGGTAGGGACTGAAAACATCAACCAAAACTCTTCTGCTAAGAGTTCTGGTTTTGTTTAACTCATCTCAGTAACAAGAAGAAGACTGATCTGTTGTGTACCACTGCTGCATAGCCTGGACCATCAAACTCCAAGAACAGTTCCCAGCCCAAAGGAACTGTCTCAGCATTTGCAAAGATGAAGGTGGAGAAGGATGTGACCAAAGAAGTCTTGTTCCCAGCAGAAGACTCTTGTGAAGAAGAAAATGATGTGTGTCATGTGTGAAAGTAACTCTCACATTGCTAAGGATTGTCCATACAATCCTAAAGGTACTGTCCATATGACCAAAACAAAGACTTCAAAGAGTTCTAAGAAGATTCAAGCTTCGGAAGGAAAACCTGTTTCCTTCGGAAGCGCCAAGTCTAAGAAAGGGAAGTGGAAAATTACCCTCGGAAGAGAAGTTGGTCTCGGAAGAAAGGAGTTCTTCGAAGCACTAATCTGTTGCAGTGTCTGCAGAATCTTCCGAAGTTCAGTCAGCAAAACTTCCAAAGTTCCGAAGCTTCCGAAGTTTTGAAGGTCAAGTCCAAGACTCCAAAGGTGGTGTGGAAGTCTAAGAAAGACCAAGTGACTGAGAATTCTCCATCAACAACAGCTCAAGATCCTCTTAGTACAACCATAGGATCTATTACTCTTGAATTACCTTCTTTAATGAGCCCAAGACAAGCAAGGCTTGGGTTTCCAAATGTAACTAATCATTTTCTTTGTCCAGGGATAGCTGAAGACAAACAAAAATGTCTGGATCATTGATAGTGGTTGTTCCAAGCACATGACAGGCAATAGGTCACTACTCCAGAACTTTGAAAAATTGATGGAGGACCAGTTGCTTTTGGAGGAGATGAAGGTGGTTACATTTTTGGAAGGGGCAAGGTCACAAATGGTAAGCTCAGCATTGATAAGGTAAACTTTATCAAAGAGCTTGGGTACAATCTTCTGAGTGTATCTCAATTTTGTGATCAGAGTCATAACATGTTCTTTACTAAGCATGAGTGCATTGTTCTCAAGCCTGGTGTGGTCATTCCTCATGAGCATATCCTGCTTAGAGCCCCCAGGAAAGGGAACATGTACGTGATGGATTTGCAAGAAGCATCTCCCTCTGGAGAAGTTTTATGCTTTCTGTCTAAAGCTAATAGTGATTAGTCTTTCTTATGGCATAAAAGAATGTGCCATGTAAACTTTAAGAACATGAACATATTAATTAAAAATGATTTGGTAACTAGAATACCAAAGAAAGTTTACAAGTGATGGCCATTGTGTTGCATGCCTGAAAGGGAAGCAACATAAGGTATCTCACAAGCCTAAGGAAAGGAACTCCATCACTACACCCCTACACTTGTTACATATGGATCTCTTTGGCCCCACCAGTGTAATGAGTTTAGGAAGGACCTCTTACTGTTTAGTGATCACAGATGACTTTACAAGATTCACCTGGGTTTTCTTCCTTAGAACTAAGGATGAGACTCCTGAGATTCTGAAGAATTTCATCTTAAAGATTGAGAATCAATCTGATCACAAGGTCAAGATCATAAGATGTGATCAAGGAACTGAATTTAAGAACCAAATCCGTGATATATTCTGTGATGAAAAGGGTATTACAAGACAATACAGTACTCCCAGGACTCCTCAGCAAAATGGTGTTGTTGAGAGAAGAAACATGACACTGATTGAAGCTGCAAGAACCATGCTGTCTGGCTAAGCTGCCATCACCTTCTGGGCAGAGGCAGTCAACACTGCCTGCAATGTGCAGAACAGAGTTTTAGTAGTTAAGACTCATGGCAAGACTCCTTATGAACTTTGACACAAGAGGAAACCTTTCATTGGTTTTCTCAGGTCATTTGGTTGTCCTTACACCATCTTGAATACCAAAGATCAAATTGCCAAGTTTGCTGAGAAATCAGACGATGGACACTTTATTGGATACTATTCTCAAGCTAAGGCTTACAAAGTATACAATCTCATAAGTAGAGTCGTTGAGGAGTCAGCCAATGTGACTTTCAATGAACACACACCCTATGTTGTTGTTTCTGGTCCGGATTGGTTATTTGATCTTGATTTAGTTACCAACTATTTTAACAAATCTTGTGAGAATGTTTCAGGATCTGCAGAAAATTTAAATACAGGTGATCCTGATCAAGATTTGAGCTAAAAAGACCTTCAAGTCATACATCTTCAGCTCCAGTTGGAACTACTTCTGCAAATGAGGTTTCTGTCAGCACAACAATGACAAATTCAGCTGATACATCTGGGGTGCCTTCAAATTCTAGCTCAGAGGCTCCATAACCAGATAAGAACACCTCAATTGTAGAAGACAATGATGGTTGTGGTGACAGTGACCAAGAATTTCTTGATGCCACTAACCACACCATAGATGAGAACATCAATGATGTCACACACTGCTTGGATCAAGTCTCTCTTGAAAAGTGTGCTGATGTGGTGGGAGAAACATATATGCCAAATCTAAATTTCTCTAATTTTGATCTTTCTCAGCAACTTGCTATGATCCCTCAACTTAGGATCCACAAGTCTCACCCCACCACAAACATCATTAAAGATGTTGTATCAGGGGTAAGAACAAAAGGACAAACCCATGAAGTAAATGTTTGTCTTCACTTTTGTTTCTTATCCCAAATAGAGCCAAAGAAAGTTGATGAGGCTCTAAAATATGGAAGTTGGGTTGAAGCTATGCAACAAGAGCTGCTTCAATTCGAAAGGCAGAATGTTTGGAACCTTTGTCCTCTTCCTTGTGGGAAGACTACCATTGGAACCAAATGGGTGTTTAGGAACAAGAAAGATGATAGAGGCATCATCATCAAGAACAAAGCTAGACTGGTTGTTCAAGGATACACACAAGAAGAAGGGATTAACTACACTGATGTCTTTGCTCCAGTAGCAAGATTGGAAGTTGTTAGGATATTCCTGGCATTTGCTGCATCCAAGAACTTTAAGGTCTTTCAGCTTGATGTGAAGTGTGTCATTTTGTATGGAGTGATTGATGAAGAAGTATATGTCAAACAGCCACCTGGTTTTGTAGACCCTAATCATCCTGATTATGTCTGCAAGCTTGACAAAGCTCTCTATGGGCTGCATCAGGCACCCAGGAAATGGTATGAGACACTATCTGAGTATCTTTGTAAACATGGATACAGGAGAGGTACTATAGATGGAACTCTCTTCATCAAAAGATAGGGAAATGACATACTGCTAGTTCAAGTGTATGTGGATGACATCATCTTTGGTTCAAGTAATCCAAAGCTCTGCAAAGACTTTGACAAGCTGATGAAAGACAGATTTGAAATGAGTGCCATGGGAGAACTCAATTTCTTTCTGGGAATTCAAGTGAAGCAAGTTGAAGATGGCATCTTCATAAGTCAGTCAAAGTATGTTCAAGACATACTCAAGAGATTCAACATGACTGATTGTAAGATTGCTAAGACACCCATAGCTAGAAACCACTACCTTGGACCTGATATTGAGGGGGAGTGTGTAGATGAGCACTTATACAGGGCTATGATTGGGTCTCTTATGTATCTTACTGCTAGCAGGCCTCATATCATGTTTGCTACATGCATCTGTGCAAGATATCAAGCTAACCCTAAGATGTCTCACCTCATCACTGTCAAGAGGATTCTAAGATACCTCGAAGGTGCATCAACACTTGGTTTATGGTATCCTAAGAATCCTGACTTCCATCTGTATGCTTATACAGACAGTGATTATGGTGGTTGCAACATGACTGCAAAGTCTACATCTGGGGGATGTCAGTTCCTTGGTGGAAGGGTTGTCTCATGGCAATGCAAGAAACATCATGTGTCTCTGCATCAACTACTGAAGTTGAATACATTGCTGCTGCAAGCTGCTCTGCTCAAGTACTTTGGATTCAAAATTAGATGCTGGACTATGGGTTAAACTTCAAGGAGACTCCCATTCACATAGACAACAATAATGCTATCTCAATCACAGAGAACCTGGTGCAGCACTCAAGGACAAAGCACATCAATATCAGGTATCATTTATAAGAGATAACTATGAAAAAGGATTAATTAACTAGTCAAAGTTCACACAGATGAACAATATGCTTATTTATTTACAAAGGCTTGTGATGAACAGAGATTTAAATATCTTATATCAGCTATTGGGATGATTAACTTTGAGTAGGTTTTTCTTAAAACTAATTCTTATTATTTCTTAAAATATGTGTGTCCTAAGTTGTCTAGTTCATCACTTTCATAAGCTCATGTTTTCTTTGGATGAAAATTTCTTTTTGAAGACTTTCCTTAGATTTCTGAAAATTTCTAATACTTTGGAAGTTATGCTTTTAACTTCGGAAGCAAATCATGTCTTCAAAATAAATAACCATCTGAAAAATTTTACCTTCGGAAGAGTTCTCAGATCTATCTTCCGAAGCTTAAATACTTGTATCAGACAATTACTTATTTTCAAGGACCATTTACTTACGAAGCAAAATTAACTCTCGGAAGCTTTGTTGTTTTATATACAAAGCACTCAAGTTTTAATTTCTCTTTCGAAGCAAAATTCTCAAAACTCTCAGGAAATTCTTCTGAAGTTATTTTAGCTTCGGAAGCTTTTTAATTAAAACTTTCGAAGATAATTTACCTACGGAAGCTTTTTGATTTCCAAGAAAAATACTTTTTGAGCAAATGTAAACTACTTTTTTCAGAGGTGGGACCGACATCCAGATTTGAAAGTTTATCCACTTTCATTAAACTTTATCTGAAATCCCTCTCACATATAAACCAACGGTTTCCCCCTATTTCTATCATCTGTTCATCCTCCAAACCTAAAAAACCAAATTTCTCTCTGAAATTTCTTTCTTCCTTCTTTCTTCCTTCTTTCTTCATCTTTAAGCTACCTCATAATGGCCAACCTTGCTCACAGAAATGATCCTAACTTTACCATGTAGCTACACAGGCAACACAATCAGGTTGCTCTGTTAAGCTCTGAGAAAGATTCTTATTTCTCAGAGGTTTGTCATTTCTTAGCTTTATCAAACTACTTCACCTCCCTAACCATTGATCCTTCTCTCTATGAGGATCAGCTGCTTGAATTCTGGAAGACCTGCCAAGAGGTCATTATGGACGGGGAGAAGGCACTATCTGCCACAATGCAGGGGAGAACAATCTTCATCACTCCGGCCATCATCAACAGGCATCTTCAGCTGGATGATGAAGAAGGTGAGGTGTTCTTCCCAAAGGAAGTTGTCAATCATTCCTTTGAGCAGATGGGATATGAAGGAGATTTCTCTGTAAAGACCTTTAGGAAAGGGAAGGTCTCATCCCAGTGGAGATTCCTACTCCATGTGGTCATCCACAGCTTATCAAACAAGCATGGTGGATGGGACCAGATTTCTGAGGATCTCTCCTTCATAATCCATGAAATGGTTCAGGGGGTCAAATTCAGGTATCCTCAATTTGTTTATACAAATTTACTTGCTAATTTAGACTCCTTAGAATATTACATGTTTCCTAGATATGTTCAGTACATTCTTAACTGTGAACTGGGCTTACAGTTGAAGGAAACAGGTAACATTCTTAAATTAGGACAAATGAAGCCCAGCATCTTTAAAATACTGAGAAAGCCCACTATTGGCTTCTCTGGGGTAGAAACAGCCCTTGTCCCAAAAATATTAGAGCTCATTGCTCAAGGTGACAACCTAGCAGCACAAGCTAGTGTTGAGCCCACACCTGCTACCTCCCAACCACACACACAGCCTCAAATCACCATCACTTACTGAAGAAAATCCAAATGAACCCCTACTCAGGCTATTCAGTCTGTGAAGGCCCCCATATACTCACCCATACAGGAAGAAGTGGACATGGAGCTCCCACTTCTCCTAAGGAGCAGACCACTTCCATCTCTTTAAGAATCAATGTTGAGGTTCCTCATGCTCAGCCTGATAAGCTCATTAGCCCAACTGCCTTAAGCCATCACTCTGAGTCTCAACACTCAAGTGATCAACCTTAAGGGGACAGTTACCATCCCCAGCCTATAGATCTCAACCAACCAATTCCCCACCTTGACTTCTATATTGATGAAGATCTAGGTTTCAGTGAGTATAATGAGTCTCTCTTCTTTACCCCTACTCAAAGAGAGATGAATGCTTCTGAGTCTCCTACATCTATCCCACATCAGTCACCTACAACTAAGGTGGACACTTCTGAACCTGTTCAAGATGTCCATATGGAAGAGGCTCTCACTTCTGAAAGTGATTACATCATTAAGACCTCAACCATGGCAACTCAGCCCACTGACATCTCAACTGAGATTGCCAGTGAGCAGAGGAAAACCAGCAGCCAAGAACCAGAAGCTGGTGGTGAGAGAGAGGACTTTGGTCCAATCATCTCATCCCCTAATGAGTCTTCTGATGAAGATGAGGGGAATCTGAGACTAAAGGTGCACAAACTGACTAAAACATGCACCTATTTAGTCTCAAAGGTCAGTCACCTTGAATCTCAAGTGACTACCTTACACAACAGGATCAATGATCAGCAACTTGAGATTTCATATCTTATGGAAAAACTAGCTGAGAGACTCTTAAGAAGAGTTCAACCAGGAACACAAGAACATGTGGATGTGATTGACCTATCTTCCAGCTCATCTATGCAAGTGGGTGATGCTACCAAAAAAAGGGGGAGAAGTTATTACAGCCATAGAACCTGGGAGTTCTTTAGAGAGAGTGGACATTGAGGACTCACCATCCTCACTTGCAATTGTGGATTCTCAGCAATCTCCTCAAGTTCACATTGATGTGGACTACACAGACTCCTTCATACAGAGTTTGTTTGAGGATGGGATACCAAGGGCTATGTCATCTTCACCATCTTTCAATCACATCATTGGGTGGAGGTATGACAACATCAGGAAAGCCCTAATCATCATAAGAGTTCAAGGACAGCAATAAGTCTTTAATTTTTAGACTTTGAACTACTATGAAGGTCTGGATTTAGTCAACATGCCATTTGTCAACCCAAGAAAATCAAGACAAGCTGACAGACTAGCTCAAAGAATCCAAGACAGGATCATTGCAGAGTTCAGCTTAAGAAGGAGACTTAGGCAATCAGGCAATGCCATCGGTAACTAGATGTTAAGACAGACCCTAAGATTAGTTTCATAGGGGAAACCTTGACTGAAGGCCCAGTGGCAGAATCTGAGACCCCTGTCTCATCATCATCAACTGCTGCAGAGATCCACACTCCTATTGAGACACCTGCTAGTGAAGGTGCTTCTCAACCTCTCTCTGGCCAGAGCTTAGATGCTGCAACAAGCAATGAAGGCCAAAGCTCTCTCCACCCTGAGTCATAAAGGTATGTGAGTGACAAAGGGAAAAGAAAAATGACATCTGAGGAGATTGAGGAGGAGGAGAGAGAGAGGAAAAGGAGGCTGAGGGGAGAAAGTTCATCTGTTGAGTCTTCAAGACTCATGGAGTCTGCTATCAGGGCTACCCCCAGACCAAATACTCAGAATGATGAGTTAAGGGCAGTCAGGATAAATTACCTGCAGACAAGGAACTATGACATAGACATTGTCATCTCTCTCCCCTTAGAAGAGTTGAATGAATTGGTTGATCTGCAGAGCTTCTAGTACAAGTCAAAGAAGAGAGAAAAAGAAAAAGACTGTACAAGGATATGCCTACTCTCTCCCCAGTTCAGGAAAGTCCTGCACAAGAAGATGTGGTTAAACAAGAACCTCAGGTAGACAAAGAAGAAGAGAGGATCAAAATGATCAACTACCTGAGTACCACAGGCTTCTATCAGGCAAATGCACTCCTTTCTTTGTCCTATGACTATGTTGAGTTTGAGTACTTAAAATATCTTGAACTTGAGATAATCAAGGACAGAAAGACGACTAAGAAGAAGCTAAGGGAAGAAGTTACAAAATCAAGAGTTATCATCCAAAAGAGCATGAAGAAGTCTACTGATAGGTAGAGGATAATGAGCTTCTTGAAGCTATATGGATTCTCCGGAAGGAGACTTGGCCCCATGTCTTTATCCATTATGGATGAGCACATCAGGGTGATCAAGTAGAAGATCAAAAGTGGAGAGCTCATTGACTTACACTCCACTCCAAGTCAAGCCCCACCTGAAGTGGAGGTTAAGGTTGAACAACCAGAGACAACACAACCTAAACCTCCTGTTGAAACTCAGCAAGCTTCATCTTCTAATCCACAGCAGGGTCAACCTCCCTCTCCTTTTGAGCCTGAGAGAGAGGAAGTCCCAACTGAGAAAGACAATGAAGATCAATCTGGTACTACAGGCCAGTCTTCTCAGTTAAAACATGTAAAGAGAAAGAAGAGGATGGCTTCTAAACCAAAGCCAAAGAAGAAGAAGACTGCACCATCTTCTAAACCCCCAGGATGAGTCAGAACATCTTGAGGTTATGCAGCCAGAGGATGCTACATCAACTCCAATTCAAACAACTCCTCTAGCATCAGGAAGACCCATCTTGTCTTGGACATACACCACAAATCCAGAAAGATGGCATGTTATTAGAGATCAAGGCACTAAAGACATTTACACATGGCAAGATATGTTTCAGTTGCCTCTGCATGACCTCTTTGATATGAGAAGACACTTTGATAGTCTAAAGGATCCTGATCACCTTATGAAGAAAGGATTGGTGATCATCCTAATGAGGACTGTTGGCATATGAAGTCTACGAAGTGTTTTGGTAGCATCAGCCTAGGGGAGTTTGTAGAGATTAATGAAGAGGCTGATGCAATCTAAACATCCAATGTCTATCCTGCATGTTGCACAATTACTATGAAGAAGAATGCTTAGGAAGTTTCGCACATGCAACAGAAATATTCTAAGTGTGAAATCTTCCGAAGCCAAGACCAATATCTTTCGAAGCCAAATATGAAGTCTTCCGAAGCCTCAGAGACAAAGTCTTCCGAAGCCTCAGAGACAAAGTCTTCTGAAGCTTCAACTTATGAAGACAGATTTCTTCCGAAGACTTTTGACACATGCTTTATCCGATGTACTTTTCCATAAAGCTAGACACCTTTCCGTTGCACCTCTGTAAGGTCACCAACTTACATGAGTTGGTGAAAAGGTCCATGCTTTTGGTAACTGTACATTGAGGTCTTGAGTCTGTAACTTTCTATTTCATGTACTTTATCCTTTTTGTAATAAATAAGGATGTGAGCTATGGCATGTCATAGTCACTAGTCAAAAAGGCAATCTGCCTTTTGACTCTACTATTGGTTTTGTTTTGTGTCTAGTCAATTGTATCCAGCTAGCTTTCAAAGTATAGCCGGATGTAGGATGTAGTATAAGTATCTCATGTTCTTGTATCTTTGAATTATGCTTTGTAACACTTGTAATAGAACATAGAGAAAGCAATATACTCCATTCTTGAAAACCATATACTTGTGTTCTTTGTGTTCTGTCTCTTTTATTACTTGTGTTCTTAGTGTCTTACCTTGGTTAATCCAGTTTACTGTTTGATTAAGTTAGTTAATCTCCTCTTTGTGTTGTTGTGTTGTAACTTAGCACCCTTCAACGATCCTGCAGGAAGTGTGGTCGCTTCGAATGGATTTGTGGGGAGGCGCAAATCCTAGAGCTCTCGCAGAACTAGGATAGAGATCCATGACTATAACAGACAACACAATGAGGGGATGTGCCCGACTAGGGAGAGTCTTGTGTGAATCTATATTGTCGTCTACACAAAACTATGTCTGTTGAAAAAAATCGCGTCTACACACTACCAGTATGCTAAATATGTTTCACAAGGGAAGGTTCAATAAGAATATCTACTTGTCCTGCAAGACCCAACTATCGAGTTATCATTGAGAATTTTCTATGTTTTAATCGATCTCCATTCATGTGAGTGATTGTTGGAATTTTGGACACAAAATAATTATATTTATGTATTTGTTATATATATAATTATTTATGTATTAGTTTGAGTTCTCATTTTACAGCGAACTATACCGTGTCCAAACTGAAGTTAAGATGAATTAGATATCGATACTCGAAGTTGAGTGGTCGGAATGAATAAAATAAAACTTGGGTGACTATAGTAGGAAATTGTTGTAATTTATTGCATAATGCTAATAAAGTCATGTATTAACTAACATGGATGATTTATTTTTTGACCAAATCTTTTAATAAATATTATGAATGTTAATTATGGATCATAATTTATATTAAAATTGGCATTAAACATGTCATGAATAAAATAAAAGTTTTAATTTGGTCTCAAAAAACAATTCATAAATAAAATGAAAGTTTTGTTAGGAGTCAATAAACTCACATTAATGTGAAGTATTTAGCATGAATATATAAACAAGCTCACGATGAGAAAAAGAAAAAAATAAGAAAATTATTTTCTTAAGAGAACAAGTTTAATATATATTTAGAGATGAGCACTCTCTAAATTGTTTTTTCTACACCATCACCTTTAACATTTTTTCATATAACATTATAACACAAATTTTACCCGGTGATCTTTTGGACCTGAGACATTCTCCGGCAGTACATACTGCTTTGGTTGTTGTATCCTGAGAGATAAACGCGTTGTCTTGAGTAGAGACGTGAAATATATTTTAAGGGATCCATGTCTAACACAATCTTCAGCCACAACCATCAATCTTTTGTTTGTTGAATGTTGCAATCAAGGAGTATAGTTGAAGATCCGAACGCGATAAATACGTATGTCAAGAATACTATATAAAGACTCGTTGGAGTATGTATCAAAGACGGATGTTTGTATCAAGTTTGGTATATGAATATTATTTATATATATTATTTAGTCGTATTTGTAAACGGTATTGTATTATAATATATTTCACAGATAACCAGAGTATCATTAGCATTACTATTATTAATATAAAAATAAACCTACTTCTTACACAAGTTTTCTTTTGTCTTTTAAAAATTATCTTGTAATCATAATAGCAATTGCCAATCAAATAGATAGTAAAACAGCATACTTTTAACTTGAAAGTTAATGTGTGCTCTTTAGTATTCGTGATTGTATTTCAAAATGTTGTTCATGTTGAGTGACCGAGAGTTATATTGTTAAAATTGCTTCCGTCTTCCTTAACAATCACAAAAATTGTTTCTGTTTATGTTTGTTTGAATCATTTCTTTGAATGCCCAATCTTAAAAAAAAAGATTTGGCCATCCGAAAACCAGTAAACTTCTAATGTCACACCTCCCCTTTCATTCTCCCAACTTCTATAATCTTGAGGAATTTTTCTAATATATATATATATATATATATATATATAGAATTAGTAAACCCAATACACGGGTTGAAAATATGAAAACAACATAAAATTATAAGTATGTAAATATTCCGTATGATTAAGTTACATGTCACTATAACAATAAAATATATAAAGTTACATTTATAAGTTATAAATATTCTAATACTTTAAATAATAGAACATACAATCAATCCGTGTAAAACTAAAAACAGTTGTCTTAAAATCACACTAACATAAAATATATAAATGTATCAATAAATATTTTTTTTCTTTTTAGTTTTTTTTAATTGAATCTTACTTGGCTATAAAAATATGCATAGTTCAAAACAATATGATTACATAATTAAGTTGATAATATAAAATATTAAATTCAAAACAAATTGAATTATTACTATTAATTGAATTTCTTAAAATAAAAAAAACTTGACTAAATAATATATTAGTTTAGACGGGAAAAAAAATTTAAGAAGCGACATGAGAGTGTAATGTGGCATCCTAGTTACTCTTTTATATATATATATATATATATATATATATATATATATATATATATATATATATATATATATATATATATATATATATATATTCATAAACTCATAAACGATATCTACCCAACACACATAAGTTGGTAAATTCTCTAAAAACAGACTTATTAAATGTAAATTAAATAGAAAGATCTATATGAAATGGAGAAGAGATAGAAACTAGCCTTGAATGATCTAGGCTAGGATGAATCATTTGTAAAATATGAAATAATGCTTTCATTTCTTATTTTCAACAAGAACTACATGAGTTTATATAGTAACAAACAAAGACTAATGGGTTATTTTTACTAAAATTACTTGATACTACTAATTGTATGACTTTGGAGTTTTTTTTTAACTTTACTCCTAACTACTTAATATTCTTAATATGTCCTATCATGCTAATGTTGGTTTAAATTCAATGCTTAAAACCAAAAAAGTGCAACAAGAATAAAGAACCACTATGATAAGTTTCTTCTTGAAGTGCACATCATTATATGAATGTTCTTGTTGTTGAGATATCATAGTTTATTTATTTTCTTTGTGTAATTCTTCTTCTTCTATTGCTGATCGATACCACATATTAAGGTGTTGTTCTTAATGTTTAAGGTCAACAAGAGCCTTAGAAACTGTCATACTAGAATGAAATCTATATGGATCCTACTTAAAATGTATATTGTAGTCTTCCAAAAGATAAACGAGTCTGTCTAGATCAATCGCTAGGAAGAGTACCAAGGAGTTACTAACATTGTATCTAAAACATGTTGAGTTTGTAATCTGCTATGTGAATTGCATCATGCACCTAACAAAGGATGCAGCACATCGGGTACACAATCCAGTACGACACCGAAAGATGAAGCACATCAAAATTGATATTCGTCCCATAGGGGAACGATGGCTCTTGCCAGGTTAGGGTCCTACATGTTTCCTCACAGTTATTTTTAACAATTGCTAACATCTTTACAAAGGCCTACCATGAGTTATTTTTAACATTATCAATCTGCTCTAACATCTTACTACATCTTGTAAATTTGTAGGGACATTTGTAACATATTTTGTATTATGTTTGATACCTGTGTGTTACACCGGTTGAAATAATAAACATCGTATTCGAAAACATGAAAAATTGTGAATATGAAAATGTGAAGTTCCAAAACATATGAAGATGGAATTGTGATGTACATAAAAAGGAAAATGTTGTTTTATAGTAATTGCTTATTATAATTATGTTTGACTTCATGAATGTAAGAGTTATCTTATGCAAATTAAAGTTCTCTAAGCAAACATTTTGAAATACAAGAAAGTTACTTCAAAAGATTTAACAAATGCATAAATGAATTCGTATGAAATCTTCCAAATCCAAATACCAAGTTTTTTCGAAGCTAAAAATGAAGTTTCCGAAGCTTCAAAACAAAGTATTCTAAAGTTTGAATACTAATTTCTTTCGTATACACAGAATACATGCTTTCTATGGCATATTTTTGACAAAAATTGAACTACTTTTCATTGCTATCTCTAAATACTCACCAACTTATACAAGTTGATGATATTTCCATCCTTTTGTCCACCTGGATAGACTAAAAACAGGGGAAACCGTGACTTGAAGATCGTTTTCCCGTCTATTTGATCGGTGAGGCAGGCAACTCCTAGCTGAGGGTGAGGAACGAGAAGGAGCTCTACCAACGGTTGAGGGTCAAGCAAAGGCCCTCGCTGAGGGCTAAGAGGGTTAGTCACTCTCTTATTTAGAGGGGACGGGATAGGGCTTGCTTGTCTTTCTCTCACACCTCTCAGTCAGAATCCGGGCTAGAAGTCGTCCACACGCGCAATTCCTCCCCCTCTTTTTGAGAAAGGTCGAGTCCTTACCCAATTCATCCGATGAATTGCGGACTCGGCTGGACTTGTTAGCTGCATAAAAGCAGAAAGCAGTAGCCGACAAGAGAAGAAGCTTACCCAAGCTTCTAAAGTGTACAGTATGGTTTTTAAATCTGTAACTTTCTACTCTTGTACTTTTATTGTTTTTGTAATTCATTAAGATGTGAGCTATGATATATTATAGTCACTAGTAAAAGGTAAAATGTCTTTTAACTCTACATTGATCTTGTTGTTTATATTAGTGTTCTAGATAGATTTCAAAGTATGGTCAGTTGTAATATCTAGTATAAATTGTCTCATGTAACCGGTCGTTAGAATTAAGACTTGTAACAAATGTAAAACCCTTGTAACATAAATACGATATCTAAAGTATTTTAATTTTAATAATGATCAGCTAGAGACTAAGTTTAATTTTAACAAAATTAATTCTAGTTAAAGTATTTTTTTAATGAAAAATTTTATTCACCTTTAAAAAAGTTACTTTAATTAACATAATAGTAAATTGACATTTATTAAGAAAACTATATTTATATACTAATACTAATTTATAACTTTTAATGTAATGAGTGTATGTATTCAAATCCTAAGTGAAACCTAAATGGGCATTTTAAAATTTTGACATGTGGCTTATAAAGATTTTAACTTGTTAGTATAGACTAGGTTAGATGTTCGTGTGTTACACGGGTTGAAATAAAAAAATTATATATTACATTATATAGACGTATAATTTAATATAGAGTTACGTTCCATTTTACTTATTGAGGTGTTAAAAATAATCATTTTCATCTAAAAGATTAAAAATATCAATTTACCTCCAAAAGTATTATATATTGTTTCAACTTTATTCAAAATAATAAAACTTTTAAAGTGAAATTAAAACAACATATCAAACTTTTAAAGTTAAATTGATGTTTTTAATTTTTTGACAAAAAATAATTATTTTAGTCGAATCTTAAGGAGGAAAATTGAAATTAACTCTTTAATGTATGTTACTAATAACATATAAATAAAATTATTATATATAACAAACATATTTAATGTATAAACAAAAGATTTTATTATAAATATACAAACCTTATTATATATTTTTTAAATGTGTTTTAGTTTTGATAATGATTAACTACAAATTAAACTATATTTTAACAAATATTAAAGTATTTTTAATAAAATATTACTTATTTGTTGAAAAAAATTATCTTAATTATTATAGCATCAATAAGAGTTATTAAAGAAACTTTTTATAGTCGACATTTTTACCAAAAATATAAATTAAATGTCATGGTAACACATAACAATCCTATGTGGAGCTTAGGTGCAGATAACGTAAACATGTTAAAATTAAAAATAATCATACGACTAATATTTATTATGATTTGTTAGAGTAGATTCAAGTGTAACTATTTACCAAAAATAGTTTAAAAAGAAATTATCTTGATTATTATAGTTTAGAAAGAAATTACCAAACGGGGTGGGGTGGGTTTGGTGTTGGCACACTATCTGAAGCCTTGATGCTCATCAAACTAGTGACATTACCACACTAAACCCATATCATATCGATGGTTGTGATGACAACTTGAACCCTCGTTTAAAAGTAAAGAAATTTATTCGTTTAATCTTTTAAATTCGGTATAGGATATGTTTAATTGCCATTTAGTGGTTGGTCAAGCTTAAAGCTTTATACAAAAAAGAAGCAAACTAAATGAAAAGTATAAGGTTAAAGTAATGTTATGGTCCCCTAAACAAAATCAAATAGGCATGAATGCTTATACTTTGTTCATCAATAATCATTTACACTAAAATTGTGGTAAACAATATTCTCTATGTTTCTAAAACATTTTTAGACGTTAAAATGGAAACAGAAAGCTCACATATCATGATTCGCATTATCATGACTGGTTGTCGAGCGCTTCATTGTCCGATTCCCAAAATATATACAGGCACTTGGATGCATCAAGATCCTGATGGGCTTGATAGAACTACAACCGACAATTTCTGCCCAACCACCTGAGAGAAGAAACATATCTAACATATTAGTTATATCATATTTCTCTTCCTGGCTGATAAAGATTGAACTGAGATATATTACCTTTTCAAAGCGTTCCAACTCCTTTCTCATTTCCACATCGATATCTGCTGGTATGGACTCAACATTATCTGCTGATGAATCCCTGAATACCTATAGATTTAAAGCCTTTATATTCATGCAAGATCGAAGCTACTAGTTATAATGATTCATTGATTATTTACCAGCTTGAACCCTTCATGAGAATGTGATAGCTCAATGCTTGGAATGCTCAGAGACTGATATTCCTTTAGGATTGCAGACAAACGGATGATTATACAAAGAACTCTGAACTTATGCTTCACCTGTATATAATCATTTTTAGTTTAAAATTTTATTATTATGCATATATTGACTATTCTTTTAACTGAACACAGAAAGTACCTCATCTGTGAATTCCCTGAGAGAATCATGGTCAGATTGCAGAAATTTCTTTCTGTGATGCCTTACAAGCAACGCAATTAACTGAAGAACACATAAATCCCAGTTTTAATTAACTGTTTATAATCCATAAACAGTGGATTAAGAATGTAGGTGATGTGCTGCTGTACCTTAACCTCTTCAGTGTTATAACCATGAAGATGTTCCCCATTCTGTTAAATTGTAAAACATACAACCTGACTCATTTAATCATTAACTAAATCCACTTCATATGAAGAATATACCAACAAAATGCATACCATGATAATATGGTATGACCGCTTATGGTATCCCTTTTTCCCTGTGATCAACCCAATGTTATGAAGCAAACAAGCAGCTTCAAGATATTCAAGATCTTTGTCATCCAATAAAACAACTTGATTTCTCTCATCACCAATCTTGTTCCACTTTCTTAGACCTGTAAAGATTTCCTGTAAAACCAATTACTCCTACTTTCCTTAATTCAACTAATAACAATAGAAATGATGATAAAGATGATAATGATAGAATTAATCATACCTGTGCAATAGAAGCACAAGAGCAGCAGAAGTCATCCTCTTCTTATTATTAAACCTTGATGCAACCCTCAAGACCGATCTCCACCTCGCATTCGCGTTCAAATCAAACCCATCAAACACCTCCGCCAACTTTTCAGCAATCACACCTTCTCCCAAGGCATAACCCGAAACCTCCATCTCTTCAACATCGAGCAACCCGAATATCTCCTCCAGCAAAACCACAGCAGCCACTATAAACGCCGATCGCGTCTTGAAAAACCCCTTTCGCTTTTGCACCCTCCCAGCTTCCTCAACCTCACTCTCCTCCTCACACAGCTTCTGAACAAGACCCCTCAATTCACCCCTGCTAAACTTCCAATCCCTCCTGCACCCTTCAAGCAACCCAATCTCATTCACCAAATCACCACTATACCCCATGAAAATCGCCTTCTCAACCATCCGAATCGACCCCGAAGACCCAACAACAACATCAAATTTATGCTCCAAAACGTTCTCAGTCAAACCTGATTCTCTAACAACAGCTTTAATATGCTCTCTCATCGCCTCAATCGCATTGTTTTTCACAAACCTTTGAGTCAAAGTCACATGCCCTAATTTCAACGAAAGCCCCAATTTCACCTCACCTCGAAACCCAACGACGAATTCCGTCGAACCCCCACCGATATCGATCGTGAGAACAGTACGATCATACACCGGGAGAAACTGTAGGACACCAAGGTAGGTCAAACGAGCTTCTTCATAACCTGATACTACATCAATTTTCCAACCTAGG
Source organism: Flaveria trinervia (assembly GCA_025506515.1). Lineage (NCBI taxonomy): Eukaryota > Viridiplantae > Streptophyta > Magnoliopsida > Asterales > Asteraceae > Flaveria > Flaveria trinervia. The sequence goes on along the minus strand of CM046444.1, from coordinate 108,216,017 downwards.
GTTTGGTGGATGAGGTGAAGGAAGTCCGATTGGTTTGAGGATTCTCGAACGGCGGAGGTGGCGACGAGGCGGAGGTGGGAGGGGGGGATGTTGAGGGAGTGGATGATGTGTTGGAATTTACGAAGGGATTCGATGGCTCGGGATTGGGCGGAGGGGGTGATGGTGGTGGCGGCGGCGGAGGCGAGGACGACGGGCTCTTTGAGGCGGTGGAGGGTGAGGAAACGGCCGGTGGTGGGGTTGGCCTGGACGATGCGGAGCTTGAAGGAGTTGGTGCCGAGGTCTACGGCGGCGAAGAGGTGGTGGTAGCCGGAGGAGATGGTGGAGGACGGTGAGAGTTGGGGGTCTGTGGCCATTGATGGAGGTAGACCAAGTGTAGATTTGTTAAGGGTGATTGATGGCTGTGTGGTTTATTCTTGGCCGTAAGGTTGGAGCAGGGCTCGCAATCCTAGACACGAACACGAATACACGACACGAACCTATACGATTTTGACAGGTATTAGGTATAATCTTAACAGATTTCGTGTACGAAACAGGTAGACACGAATATACCTGTTAAATTTCGTGTCTAAAGAGGTATTTTACCTGTTTATCTGTTATGTACCCGTTAGTACCTGATAAATATTTTTTTTAAAAAATATAAATAATATAACATTAAAAATGCTTTATGTTCAGATCTTTCGGATGATTTTTGTATTATTAGTGTTGATTGCTAAAAACTTCCTAAGGTACCCCCACTCCAAATCTTTCGGGTGATTTTTGTATCACTAAAATGGTTCTAAATATGTGGTGTTAATGGTTCTTATCGTGTCTTATCGTATATACCTGGTATTAATAGATTCGTGTTCAGGTTTAGAAACAGATACACGATAAGTTATCGTGTCGTGTACAGGTATACAGATTTCGTGTTCGTGTTTTAACAGATACAGGTATACCTGTTATGCCAGCCCTAGGTTGGAGGGGTGCTCTTAAAACCATTCACAACGCAAGCAAAAACACTTACGTTCGTCGTCGTTCGTCGGAGTAGCGTTTCGTCACCCTTCCCAAAGGGCACGCCCCTGTAACACCCCGAATTTCTATTTAAACGAAAGGAAAAAAAAAGTAAATAGAAAGAATAGAAATTTTGCACAAGTGGAGGGGAAAAAGTGTACAAAGTACAAGACCTTTTTACTTTAAGGTTTTAAAGGGGCATGGTTGCCCATTCTTTCTTCTTCACCTTCTTCAAGCGGCTAAAAAAGAACACAAGAGAGAGAGAGCCCGGTTCTAGAGAGAGAAAGAGGAAGAAGAAGCTGTAAAAGGTAAGTCCTCTTGATGTTTGTTCGGTTTAAACCAAATTCACAACTTTTGACCGAGATTCTTGATAATTTAGAGTTGTTCTCAACAACTTGGAGTTTAATCTGCTAGTAGAAGTGACTAGCACGAAGACCTGCTTCAAGGTGAATTTCTAGAACCCCTCTTTTACTGGTTTTCAACTGATTTGAGGCTATTATGCATACTAAGTAAACATTTTGAAAGAAATCATGGTTAACAGCTTTATGTTCGAATGATGTATGTATGTATGTATGCTTTAGAGTTGATTATGGGTTAGTGATGATGAATAACATGCTTAGATGGCATTAGTATGTTAGATCTGTGTTTGGGTATGATTAGAATGGCAATCGGGTGAAATTGGTAGCATAAAAAATATTTCAGAATGTTTTGATGAACATGAACAGTGGTCCATGCGCCAAGAGGTGGTCCATGCGCCTAAACAGTGGCTCATGCGCCCAAACAGTGGCCCATGCGCCCAAACAGTGGCCCATGCGCCAAGCATGAGAGGCCAGACGCCTAAGTGTTGGCCATGCGCCTAAATAGTGGCCCATGCGCCCAGCATGAGAGGCCAGACGCCTAAGTGTTGGCCATGCGCCCAGAGGGTAAGTCATGCGCCTAAATAGTGGCCCATGCGCCCAGCATGTTGGCCCATGCGTCTAAGTGTTGGCCATACGCCTAGAAGGGGTCCATGCGCCTAAACAGTGGCCCATGCGCCCAAGTTTTGGCCATGCGCCTAAATAGTGCCATGCGCCTAAATAGTGCCATGCGCCCAAAGTGAATGAAACGACTAAGTGTTGATGCGCCTAAACAGGTGCCATGCGCCTGCATAGTGGCAATGCGTCTGAACAGGGCAAAAGTGCCCAAATAGTGCCCATGCGCCGAGACTGTTTTACACTTAGAATTTTTATGCTCATGCGCCTAGAAGTTCCCATGCGCCCAAATTTGGACTAAGGGGTTTCTAAGTGGTTTTAAGGGGTAAAATGGGGAGATAGGTCTAGTTATGATGTGATGGCTTATGTTTGATGTGTGTTATGCATGTATGATGTGCCTGTATTGGTGATGAGGTATGTTTATGTATGTTCCTTATTATGTATGTATGTCTTCCCTTGGCTTTGCATTGAACGTTAATGAATATAATGAAAGTATTATGTAACGTAAAGTGGAAGATAATGAAAAGAGAAACGTAATGAATGAATGCATGCATGAACAAATGAATAGAAGAGAAAGTATAGAAAGGCTTGAAAGCAATATGTATAGAGGTGCACGGCTCTTAATGCCTTAAGCTTTACCGCATGAGGTTCAGCAAATCCTAAAGTGTGCACACAAGGGTTCCAGTCTTTATGACTGACCTTCAGTGTTGTTACCCATTTCGGTGGGGGTGTTACCCATTTTGGTGGGGGTGTTACCCATTTCGGTGGGGGTGTTACCCATTTCGGTGGGGGTGTTACCCATTTCGATGGGGGTGTTGTTACCCATAATATTGGGGGTGAAATACATGACGGTTACCCGAGTTACGTATAACTTCGGGGGTGTGGCATAAAGCCAAGCATAGATACGAGGTGAGCGACTCTGTGTCGCAACAGACTCGACAGAGGTCTTTGTCCATGAGACGAGATAATGAGGTGAGCGACTTTGTGTGCAACAGACTCGGATAGAGTTCAATCCCGGTGATTGACTCGTATGGGATCTTTGTCGCGTATCCCGGTGCTGCTTCAGTCTTCGAACATGAGTCGGGGGTTTGTGAGCAGGCCCGACACAGTATCAGCTTTCGAGCATAAGTCGGGGATATTGCACGAGACAAGATTCGAGTAATAAAGAGTAATGAACGAAAAATAATGTATGAAAGAACGAACGTATGAAATGAACGTAAATGGATTATCGTAATAACGTACTGAACAGGATCCTTGTCATTCGACTTCAGTAATCGTGGCTGAGTGACACGAAGAGGATAAAGTCTGACCGGATCTAGAAAGAGAAGTGAACGATAATGTAATACGTTGAATGAACAAAGTTAACGAACATAATGATGAAGATAATAATGATATTATCTGTATGTACGTATGATGCATGATCACGAAACGGTTGTAAAGTATAGTATGTTTTGAAATAAAGTAAAGAACGGTTTTAACAAAGAAAAGTATGTTTTATTATAAAACTAGAACTCACTTAGCGTCGCTGACTTTTGTATGCATGATAGTTGGTAGGTATATGTTGATGTTGAGGAGTTGCAGGCATGGATGCATAAGCTACTGGGAGCATTTTGAGGCTGGCATCCGTATTTTGACATGTCATTGTATTTTGAGATGAAAATGAACGTTGTAAATGATATGTTTTTAATTATTAATGAACAATTTAAATTTCGCTGCAAAATATACGCACGTCTTAAAATGTTTTAAGTGCAATGAATGACCAACTGTGAGGTGCCTGGGAATGGGGCCTTACAACCCCAAGGATGGCTCAAGTGGGCCTACTTTATTAATGTGTGTGTTGGTTTGTGTTTATTATGGGTTTTTAATGGGTGATTATGGGAAGAATAGGTATGGTGTGGTGTTGGGGTAAAATGTGTTTGTGAGAAAAATGGATGGTAGCGAGTGGAAAGCTAATATGACATGCTGACTAGGACTATTTATGGAAAGGGTGGGTTGTAGCGTTGCGGTGTTGGTGGCGGTGGCGGTGGCATTGCCACATCATACCACACTACACCACTATACGACACACACGAGAGTTCACAACATCCATATGCCGTGAAACACCTAACTCATAGTGTGAAGTGGACGATAGAGATGTACAAACCGGTTTGGGTTTTAAACCGAACCAGTTTTTTGTCATGTGGTCAAATCAAAAAAAAATTCAACCAATTAAAGTTACAAACCGGTTTGACTTACTAAATACTCGAACATCTTAAACCGATTTGGACCAGTTTTGAAATCGGTTTTTACCAGTTTAATTGGTTTTGTTATTTTTGAACCGATTTCAAAACCAGCTTGGGTGTGGGGCTACCAAACTGGTATACGAACTGGCAGTTTGGATCGGGCTGGGAACCGGTTGTCTCGAACCATTTTTTTTCAAACCTGACGGTTTTTTTCTTACTGGTTGTTTTCCTGGACTGGTTTTTAACTTTTTTAAACACGTCCAGGAGGTGGCGGTGTAGTCGCACAAAGGCCACGTTATGCACTCATGCCGGGTGTGCCCCGCCCACCCTAACGGTCTCTAACCTAGGCATTCATATCATGTTCTCCTCTACATCTTAGGGCGAAATGGCACCCACACCGTGAGTAACGGCGTGCCTTAACGTCGCTCGGTACCATCATTGCCACCAAATATTCACGTTGTTAGGTGTATTCCAGCGGCATGTAATCGTTGTGGTTATGACCAAAAATCGCCCCCTTGTCTCATGCCAACAATTCATTATCTCTTCGTGTACATGGCAGAACATCGCAATACTCTGACAACACTACCACCACTACAGCGAAGACGCAATCGCTGACGGGCTCCTCCACTTGCAAACCACAAATTCCAACTCTAACAATCACTAGAATTACGTCAATAATAATAATAATAATGATAATGGTGTGAAATTGAGTTAACGGGGGAGTGTGAGCGATGGAAACTACAATGGAAATGGGGGAGGTGATACTAGAGATTAGGAATTGGCATGGTGGGAAACTAGGGATGGTGTGGCATGGCTGCCCCTCCAAATGTAGGATTGTGGTGTAGTATAACATGGTTTTACATGATATGTCGTGATTGGTGAGTTTTCATGATGTGGTGAGGATTCAACATGAGTGCCTCTTCTATCCTTATAATATACTAAAAATCACTAATTTTTCATCGTTTATAATTAAATACTATTTTTAGTACTTTTGTCATTACCTTATATTTTTCATTCCCTCATAGCCAATTTAAAAATATTAGAAAATTTATAATGGTGAACAATGTCATATAGTTTATAGTAATAGTTTCTCTCTATTTCACTCACAATTATTTTTATAATATATTATGATTGCTTTAACTCACAAGCTCTTTCATTTGGTTTGAAGTGTAAGAAAATTCAAAGTAGATACATTTATATTTTGAGTGTGTTTTTTGTATCATATGGAATGGTTGTGAATAGAGTAGTGAGAAAATATTACTGATTATTTGCATATTTGGTAAAACACCCTTATTAATTTATCAATATTTTTAAAGTAATTGTGAGTGAATAGAAAGAAAATACACCGATAAATGTATAAAACATATTTTTAAGAATAGATGAAAAGCCGTGATTTTTCAAGTAATTATAAGATTAAGTATAAAAGACTGATACGGATGCTTAAGGTGGTATTTGTATCATGAAAAATACAAGAAAATGTTTGTTAATAACATAAGAATGATGAGTTATTATATTAATAACGTGATAAGTTCTCTTTTGTTGATTTTCATTCTTTAAAAGAGTGGTATTTTCTTTTTCTTTTCATAAGGAATGTAATATTTTATTCTTATTCAATACACGAACCATGAACGAAAAAAGACAGAACACATGTAGTAACTCAAAACCACCACCACCAATAGCAACAAACCGCCAATACCAACAACAACGACCAACCACCCAACCAACACCACCACCATTACCAACAATCATCGGTCACCACCACCACCAACCAACACTACCACCACCAACTGCTGCCATCACCACCACCATCATTGTATTTCATTCATTCGTCTTTTCATGCACAACAAACAACACAAACTAATGGTTTATTTCATTCTCAAGTAGTAATCAAAGAGGACATTCAAAGAACAATGATCCATTTTATTCTTCTAAGCATTTAATTCTCTCCTATATTACAATGTCCCATATAAAAAAAGACCGTAAGTTCTTTATCATGGGATGAAAAATAGGAATTTATTAAAATTATGTTGTTTTTCAAATATTTAATAAAATATTACAGTTTTGTATAAAATCGTATTTTACACCTATCATAGAACACTATTTAAGCAAATAATAAGAAAATAAATTTTATTCAACCTCACTCTCTTTCACTTACAATCGACACAAATAAGAAATATGCCAACATGGGCTCTCGCTGGTGGTATCACCACCATCTCTCGTTATCACCAAGCAACTTATAATCTTAAACCCATCCCCTTTCAATAGAACCCTAACTTTTAACAAATATGATGGTTGTTTCAAACAAAAATCTTCTTCATTAGAACTTTTTTGGTTTGTCAAGAACCCAAAAATCAAGCAGGTGAATTGTTGTAACTCTTGCAACTAATCAATTTTAAGTATATTTTACAAGGAATTGAGGTGAATTTGCAAATTAAGAGAGTTATGAAAAACTAAAAATGGCATGGTTCATTTACAAACCACGGCTTGGTTTGATTCGAATTGACTAATTCGAGCAGAAAATGCTCGCTCTTACTCGACTCGGTTTGGCTCAGTTTTATATGTTGGAAATTTGTTGATAATATTAATATGGTTTAATATTTAGTCAATAAATTAATGTGTTGAATGAAAATTAACGTGGTTTTCTTCTGAGGCACCCTTAGCATTTATAGTGGAATTTGAACCATAACAGTCACCCAATCATTACTCAGTCATTAATATGAAATCGTAAGTGCTCATTTAATTTGCCATTAACAGTCGTCGGTTTCGATCAATGTGTAACGAAAGCTGTTACGAGTCACAGCTCTGACCACGCACCAAGGCCAGTCGCACCTGACTAGACCCTCGAACCAACCTTCAAAAATACTAAAGCGACTCTCAAGCGGATCGCGATGATGAGAATGTGCGAAGTGCAAAGTGTGCCATCAATGTGCCACATTGCGCCCACATGACCACGCCGCGTGCGCGTGTGCAAGTGCGAGTGTGAGTTAAGGGTGCTTTGCACCCTTCGCAAATCCACTTAAGTGTGAAACCTTAGAAAACAATATAGACAAGAGGTTATAGAATATAAACCATTATGCCATCAAAGCACCACATTAATTTTCATTCAACACATTACTTTATTGACTAAATATTAATAACCATAATTATATTATCAATAAATTTTCAACAATCTCCCACATGAATGGAAATCAATGTGGCGCCTTTGATGGCATAATGGTTTATATTCTATAACCTCTTATCTATATTGTTTACTAAAGTTTGAATACGAACTAACTATATATAATACAACTCAATATGAACTGTCAATAATCTGAATCAATAGATTGAACTCAATACAAACTAAATTAAACAACTCAATAATCTAAATCTAAAACAACTCAATATGAACTCAATACGAACTAAACTATATATAAAACAACTAAATTAAACTAATCACATTAAATTTTAAGTAAACTAAGTTATAGATTAACTTCAAAAACATACAGATGAATATAGATTAAATTTATAAAAGTTAAGTAAACAATGATGAACAAACTAAATTAACATTGATATATATATATATTATATATATATATATTATATATATATATATATATATATATATACTACTATATAATACATCTCTTTGGATAGAGATGTAATTTTGTCAAAAATACAAGTTTTAAAGCAACATGTATAAATGAGTGCATCACATTCAAAAGGAGTAAAATAGGGATTTGATTAAAATTTTAAGATACTTTAGGGATAATATGGTAAATTTATCCATTAAATTTTATAAAACTTGAAAATTTTGCCCTTGTCTCTTTCATGTATTTAATAAAATTATTAATATATTATTTAATAATATCATATTATTTAATTCACTTTATTAAATTTTATATTATTTATGATACTACAAATTGACATTTAAATTTATATTTACTAATTATATTTTTATAACTAAATAATATTTTAATCAACTGTATTATTTTATTTAAATATTTAAGCATATAACTTATATAAATCTTCATATTTGTAATAACTATAATACTAATATTTTCTAGAGGCATATTATTATAAGTTTAATAATTTTAATATTTATCTATATCTTTTCTAATAAAAGTGAAAGGATGATAGAATGACAATTTTACACATGGATTAAGACACCCAGATAAAAAGTAATGCTTAAATTTCAAACAATTAATTATTTTATTTTATTTATACCCTTACAATAAAGTATAATATATGATTGCTTATAATACAAATGTTAAAACATATACACGTGGTCAAACAAAAATCGTCATTTACTTTCAATATCGTTTATATATTGTGATTGAGCACTAATCCCTCTTCCCTTTTCCTTTATCAGTTGTTAAAAACTCAATAACAATCAAAATGGTAATTTGTGATGATAATTTCTCCATTAACTTTCTTCGGTATATGCTAATCACCACCAAAAGCTAACCCGATGATGATAAAACTCTTACATACATTCATAACATAAACCCCCGTAAAATCTAGGTAATAAGTGATTTTCGACCATAAATACCACTCATGTTTTCACTATTTTTGTTGGGATAGTATAATTGTTTTAAAGACTTTTGTAATATATGTAATTTTTTTCTTTTATTCAATTTTTTCAATAATTATATTTTAATTTTTTAATTTACGTCATACGCACCGAGCCGATACCGACTAAAATCGGATTCCCAAAAAATCATGCAACAACCGTACCGCCGCAACGCGCGGCCATTTCCAACTACTATATATAATATATATATATATATATATGCAGAAAATCAAGACAAGAAGTGAGATTGAAGATGATGAATTGATGAGTCTATTGTTATTAAAAAAGAAGATAATCATAGGAGTCGGCGACTCAATTTAGCGACTCGGCGAATTGATTGAAGATAATGCAGCAAACCTAACCACGAGAAGCGAATCGATTAAAAGAAGACGAAGGCGATGACATGAAGTCAATGATTAGGTGCCTCGGTCAAACTCTTACTCGACGATTATGGGAGCGGGGACGGTGTAGGCGATTTAGGGAAACCAGGAATGGCTCATTAGCCCAACAGGAAACGAAAATAGTGAAGTGGTGAGTGTATACGTTAGTGTGTTCAGGGATTTTATTAGAATTTGACATGTTGAGTTAAAAAATTAAAATGAAACAAGGGAAAAATGGTAATGTGGTAAATCCCTCTATTTAAATAAAAGCATAACTAGCACAGAAATATGATACCATCACATTTTTCCTCATCAATTTGTTTCCTTTTTTTCTCAATTAAATAATCATTTTAATTAATAATATTATTATTTGTTTGATTTTTAGATTAAAACTAGTAAAAGTTTTCTCGTGTTGCAGCGCGAGCGTAAAACCGTTTCAAATATATCAAATGTCACACTACCGTTAGCAACCACAAATACCAAATAAAGTTGTTTCAAAAAAGAAAATAAAAACGTAAAACTAAAACTCACGGAGAGTTTAACGTAAAACGTTGAACTACACATGTGATGCATAAAACATTTAAAACAATAACAAAGTAGATCTAGGACCCGCATGTTACAACACAGCCGTTAAACAGAAAAAAATAGGCCTAACACCATTGAACTACACGCATACGTTACGACATATTAATTTAAAAATATTAACCCAAATGTAAAATAAAATTTTTATAAAGATGAAAATTATAAGGGATTAAAGATGAAAATGAAATTTTGTGGGGGCTAAATTGTATAAAATGTAAAAGTATTAGTTTTAAAATAATTTTTTAAAGGGAGAAAAGAAAAACAAAAACATGTACAATCCTTAATGTTTATTGTACTACCATTAATGCATAGCTAAGTTGAAAAATAGTAATATATAAATAATTTTTAATAAATAAAGAAGAGTTTTTTATTAAGGCTATTTCTAAACAAATAAATTTTAATAAAATAACAAATTTTCTAAAAAGTTAAATTTTTTTAAGAATCAAAATATTTAAAAAATTTGTTTTCAATCAATATTTTTTTATAAATAAAAGATAATTAAAACTAGGAGTTAAATAAAGAAATTTTTAAAAATAATATTTTTTAAAACATTGTTTTGAAATGAAAATTTCATTTTGTTTATAATAAGAAAAATTTCAATCATATTGTATCTTTAAATATTATTTTATAATTAATAAATTTTCATTCTATTTAATATTCTATTATTTAGTCAACGTAATACAAAGGTTTTCTAAAGCTATTAAAAAAATAAACTAACTTATTGCATATATATAAATAATATATATACAAATTATTTTTAAAAATAATTCGAGCGAAACCGAGAGAGCTTACCTTTGCTTGTGCGTGGTTCGTTTACCAACTGAACCGAGCCACTGGCACGTTTAAAACCGATGTAAATATAGATACATGTGTCCCTAGTTTCTGAACTTAATGTAATATGTTATATTGTGTTACACATGTAATTGCACGGGTACTTAATGAAATATAATATATGGTTGTGCTTATATAATGTTAAATATTACATTGGTTGGTATGTAATAACGCTTATTGAGTTAACTATATAGGTTGTGGTTGTTTGAATAATATCTAAATCAATTAATGACTATGAAACATATTCAAACTTAATCATGTGAAGTTCTCATGCGATTGGCCCATGCTAATGGACCATATGCATGAACAACTTCTTGCTAATGAACTAGTCGTACGAATGAACCAAGAGACTGGATTAGTCGCATGATTGATTCATGAGATTGACTCGGTCGCACGAGTGAACACTCAGTCGTGCGAATGGATCAACCGCATGACTCAATCGCACGACTAAACCATGCAAATGGTCCATTCGCACGATTGAGAAACCTTAACCTATATATACCACTTAAATCGTGGAAAAACCAGAAACTTCAATTATTTTGATACCCAGACGTACCCTAGTCGTCCAGAGACCTCTAATAACCTGCTCCAACTTCATAGATCGCAGTAGATCGATTGCTAATCGTTCTTACCATTTAGATTTAATCTTTATTGATTCTACGTGCATTCTCGCTGATTGGATCGCCAATCAAATAGGATTCCACACTATTTGATTCGGTACACACATAAATCTGTTAGTATTCGTATAGTACACGATCCCTAACAAGTGGTATCTGAGCTTTGGCTCTAGATTTACGTGTGACTCAATCGTTTTGATATCGCTAGTGTGGAGGATATCGATGATGACTCAGCTAGTGAAGGAGATATTACAGTCGAACTTGCGATGTCAACATCAGAAGAAACTGCACCAGTGGTCACCTTCCTATCCGAAGAAGGGAAAACTGCAACAACGTCAGAATCACTAGCTCCATAAACATTAGATTCTGCATTGATGGCTGATTCTTCAAAAACCGCTCAGGTAAGTACTACTGATCAACTCTTTAATAATCATGCTTGTTTTGATTGTAATAAATTTAGGGAAAGTATTAATTTAAAATTTGCTAGGTTATTAGATCATAATGATAACTTAGTAAAGGACTTGGAACTGTACACTGAAGCTAACAGAGTGTTAAAACAAAATGAGCATAGTTATAAAGAAAAGATAGACCTTTTGAACAAACAGCTTAGGGAAACATAAGTTGTAGCCTTTAACCAAGCTAATGACATTAGGTACTATCTAAACTCCCTAGAGGACACTAAGAAACAAAAGGCAGTTTTAGAAGTAGAAGTTAATTCCCTAAAACAAAAACTGCATAGTTGGACTAGTTCTTCACACATAGTCCAAAACTTAGTGTGAGAGAGAAACAATAGGAAGGGATTGGAATATAAAGTGGTTCCACCACCACATGAGATCTTGATGAACACAAAATGTAAACCAGTTAATGATAATCCAATCAAGGATCATGTGGTGTCCACTCCTCTTGTAAGTGATCCAGATTCCACATGTTTATCAAATGAATCTGGCACTAAACAAAAGGAGGCCACTTCAAAGGCAAAAGGTAAAATGCCCTGCATTAATCTGGACAAAGAGTTTGAAAATTTTAATATAAAGTCTAGTTCAACCATTGTCAAATCTGAACCTAAAAAGACCAGTAATGTTAACCAATCACGTGCATCAGGTCAAAGTCCAGAAAATAGAAAAGAAAAAGATGTTAAAACTGTTAAAGAAAGTAACTTTGTTAAACCAGACAAAACATCTAAACAATCAGAGTCAAAACCTAAATAGAGTAAGGTCACTCGGGTGTCACATGCATGTCCACAAAAATAGTTAAATCGTAAAGTTGAAAGCAGAGCTTGCTATAGTTGTGGAGTGTATGGACACATTGCGTCTCATTCTCCTTACTATCAGACACCGAGGAGGAAAGTTGAACTCCCTGAACAAAAACCTAGCTCTTTTAAGAGGAACTCAGTGACGCTACCTAAAAGAGATAGTGAACCTAAAGTTCAACACATTAGCCAGTCGTCTGTTTATCGTAAACAGGCCTTACACAAAGCTGGCCTATGGAAGGAGAAATCAACCTTATTGTCTGATAATGAGAACAAGAAGACATCTGAGCTTCCCTCATCCTCTAAGACATCTGAGCTTCCCTCATCCTCGAACAGTCAATGGGTTACTTTTATGATGTGTGATGCCTCAGGGAAACCCAAGCCAGTGAAGGCTTGGGTCCCTAACCTGAACTAATGTTTTCAAATTGAATGTGCAGGGTGTTTGATATAGTGCTGAAACTAACACGTGGATTATAGACAGCGGAGCATCCAGGCACATAACAGGGAACATGGATCTCTTATCAAACGTCAAACAGATAAAAGGAGGGCACGTTCGTTTGCTGGAAACAAAGGTGGGTACATCACAGCTCAAGGGGAAGTATGTAATCAGAAAGTCAAGTTTGACTAGGTAAACTACGTTCAACAACTTCAGAATAACTTGCTTTCTGTTTCTCAACTTTGTGATAAAGACTTTAAGGTAGTCTTTGACAACAATAAGTGCTATGTCCTGAAAAAGGACTATGTCATCCCGGAGGATCAAGTATTAATGTATGCCTCAAGATATAAGGATCTTTATGTGTTGGATCTATCAAAGGCCTCCATAACGAATCATGAAGTTCAGTGCTTCTTGTTAAAAGCTACTGAGAAGGAATCCATCTCCTGGCATAGGAGAATGGGACACATTAATCCACGGAAGATGAATTACTTGATCCAGAATGATCTAGTGAGAGGAGTTAACGTTAAAAACTTCCAACTTCCGGATTTCTGTGTTGCGTGCAAGAAGGAAAAATAGATGAAGAAGTCTTATAAGGAAAAGAAAGTTCACTCTATCGAACTTCCTCTTGAACTTCTTCACAAGGATCTATTGGTCTAGTCAGTACAAGAAGCATCGCAGGCGACTTGTACTACTCTGTAGTTACTGATGACTACTCAAGATTCACTTGGCTGATGTTTCTGAAATCCAAATTAGAAACATTTGAATCATTCAAGGAGTTAGTAACTACTCTGGAGTCCCTATACAAGTTGAAGGTACGTCAAGTGTGCTCAGACAACGGAACCAAGTTCAAGAATCAATGGATGGAGGCTTACTGCAAGGAAAAAGGAATTGTGCATCAATTCACTTCTGCCTACACTCCTCAGATGAACGACGTTGCTGAAAGGAAGAATCGTAGGTTGATAGAGACGGCACGGACGATGCTAGCAGACTCAAAACTGCCTATCCAATTCTGGAATGAAGCAGTTGCAAATGCATGTTATACGCTAAATCAGGTTCTGGTAGTTAAACTCCATGGAAAGATATGTTACGAGTTACTACAATGACGTAAACCGAATCTAGAGTATCTCGAGCCGTTTGGCGCTCCGTGCACCCTACTAAAGAAAACTCAGGAGGGGAAATTCAACGAGAAGGCTGATGAAGGTATCTTTCTAGGATACAACATACCGAACAAGAGGGTTTACAACAACTCAACGGGTCAGGTAGAAGTGTGGTGTAGTGCGGATGTTCAAAGATACACCACACCACCTGCTGGAAAAGGACCCGCCTTCTTTTTCGACTATGATGGATTCTTCAAGTCCTTCAACATCCCACTCTCCACTTCTGATGATGAATTAGCAACAAAGATGGTGTATGATGTTCTAAACACACCAGCTCAGAATCTAGATCATCTAGACTACAAGGCGATTCATTTACCAACTCAGGGGGAGCACTTGAAGATAGTGACTCTTCCTCTGATGAAGAAGCTATGGAGACTGATCAGAACAACCAGGAGTAACAGGTTCCTCCTACAGAAAGTCCACAAGCATCTAACATTGATGCCTCTTGCGTCTTCGAAACCTCAGACTCCTACTGCCTCAAATACTGAACCGAATGTCATAATCTTGACTCTGAGGTAGTTGTTCCAACCACTCCTGGTTCACGACTAAATATGTACTTTGTGTCTCAGTTCGAGCCAAAGTATGTTAGTGAAGCCCTGAATGATGAGGCATGGGTGAGTGCCATGCAAGAAGAACTTCTTTAGTTCAAGAAGTTTGGTGTATGGACTCTGGTAGATAGACCTAAAGGTGCTAAGGTCATTGGCACAAAATGGGCTTTGAAATGCAAGAAAGATGATCAAGGCGTGATCATTAGAAACAAGGCTCGACTTGTCGAGGGCATTAACTACAATGAAATTTTTGCACCCGTGGCAAGAATGGAAGCAATCCGTATCTTCCTTGCCTACGCATCGTAAATGAAGATTAAAGTTTATCAACTTGATGTGAAGAGTGCATTCCTTCATGGTGAAATCAGAGAGACAGTGTGCGTCAGTCAACTCGAGGGATTTGAGGATCCATATCATCGGGACAGAGTTTACAAACTCGACAAGGCTTTGTATGGGCTTCATCAAGCTCCTAGAGCCTGGTATGAGAAACTCTCGACTCACCTTGTGAAACACGGTTTTCGCAGAGGTGTCATTGATTGTACATTGTTCATAAAAGAAAAGGATGGAGATTTACTGCTTGTCCAAATCTATGTCGATGACATAATCTTCGGTTCAAAGAATGAAGATCTATGTAAAGAGTTTGAAGCAGTAATGAAGCCTGAGCTTGAGATGAGTGCCATGGGAGAGGTGAAATTCTTTCTCGGGTTACAAGTGGATCAAACACCAAAAGGGACTTTCCTACATCAGACCAACTATGTAGGCGATATTCTCAGTCGGTTAGACATGGAGAATATGCAGGATCGGTGTTTGTCACTTAAACACAATGTTTTCTCTCAAACTCACCTAGAACAACACTCGGGTATATGAAGAATCAATAAGAGTTGATCACAATATAGAAAGTAATAAAGAACATAGTAAGATAATTTTCAAGATACTTTTATATATTGATTCTCAACTCAAAATACAAGACTCTTACAAGCAGATGATCTCTCCTTCTATGAGTTACAGGGAGAACCTATATATAATACTATCTACAACCGGATATACTTTGATACCAGCTGAGATCATTTAGCTAAAGCCTATACTACAAGAATATTTTAAGGTATCTCGGATAAAGTCTTATCTGAGATATGGTAGTCAGGACATGTCCCTGACTTACCTTTTTTTACTAACTAAAGTTGGTAACATGTACTATCATAAAAAGGTAAACAGTAGAATAAAGTATGGTCAACACATGGCTCTTTAGGAAGAAGCCATGTTGTTCAAAAGTCTACAGCGGAGTGTCAGAGACCATACTTGTGTCCACTGATTCATAGCAGTGTCTTCTGAAGGTTAAATGGCTTCGGAAGAGTAATACTTCCGAAGCCACTTATACTTCGGAAGAGGCTGCTTCTTCCAAGGCTTGGAAACTTCTTCTTTTCATCATACTTCGGAAGTGGTCTTTACTTTATTCTTCTATGTCTTGACTTCGGAAGTAGGCACTTGTCTTCAGAAGTAGAGTTCGGTCTTCGGAAGTTGGTCTTTCTCTTTGTCTTCGGAAGAACTCTACAACCTTCGGAAGTTTCATGTTAAGCTTCGGAAGCCTTCGCATGCAGCATCAAAATAACTTAAGTGACATAGTTTTGGTTGCATTAGCCTTCTTCTTGATTCAACAAACTCCCCCTAGGCTAATGCTACCAAAACTTCACTTGTCTCGACTTCTCAAAACTTTTAGCACCAAGGAGAGTAAATATTTGTCTGTCTCCTTGTTCTTCCCTAATGTGGTGCTGAGAAGCTTGTACACATCCTTGGTAGACAGGAAATCCAGTCTGTCACCTTGGATAACATGTACCCTTTGTTGTTGCCCTTTGAAAAGAGTTAGTTGATGGGAACTGTAATCATATTCCCATTGAACTATAGTTTCCAATTCAGGACCTTCCACCATCTATAGAAAGGCAGCACCTTTGGTGGGAGATCTTGCCTTGTCTTCCTGTCTTCTTAACTTCAACTCTTCTTCAATCTTTGCCTTTACAGTTAACTAAGCTAGATGAAGACTGCTGAGATGATTTCTGATGAGTGCAGCAGTTTCAGAGTTGGAGGGGTTGGAGAATGGCTTATCTGCTAGCTCAACAAGGTCGACCTGCTGAAGTGTAGCAGAGAGGTTGCATTGAGTCTATTGATTTCACCATTCTCTCTTTCCACAACAAAGTTGTGAGAAGGTTCATCGAACCTCCACTGGATTATCTTCCTTCTAGGCGCAAGAGACTGACAATAAATCTTGTCCTCTTTCTTTGTATCCAGTAGAGTCACCAATTTCCTTCTGAGCTTCTTCTCGTCATCATTCAAAGAGTTTGAGTTGAGTCCCAGAAGTCTCACAGCCTGGTCCAAAGTTCCTCTAGGCAGATCAAGGAATTTATCTATTGTGAGGGAATTTGAAGAACCATCAACATAGGTGATGTTGGCAGAGTCTTCTACACAAGAGACTTTGCTCAGAGTAGTGCAGTTGGCGAGCTTCGTCTTGATTGCCTTAAGCTCCTTAAGAGAGAGATGTTGAGAAGGCTGAGGGGATGGTTTGGATGGTAATTGGGGAGGTTTAGGTTCAGAGGTTCTGGTTAGTGTTTTGGGTTGGATGATGGGAAGTTTGGGTGGTTGAGGTGAGGGAGTAGGTGTGGGTAGTGATGTAGGTTCAGGGTGAAAGGTCAGGTTGTGGTTGAGTGGTAGTAGTGAAGGTCATCCCTTTTACCCTTCTATACATCTCTTTCCTTTTCCCCATCCGGATGTCACCCTTAATTTCACTGACAATTCGTTGGAGTGTCATTTCAGACATGGGACCCACCTGCCTTCCAGAGAAGCCATGAGCCCGAGGATATCCTTCATCCAGGTCTTCTCAGTGAGCTTCTTGGAGGTAGTGACCCTGGCTTCTTCTTCCTTCTTCTTCTTCTCTCTTGCCTTTTATTTTGCAGCCTTCTTCCTTTCTTTCTCCATTTGATCCTTCTCTTTGTTGTAGAGCCAGAGGATCGTGTCATCATTGTGTGGAGAAAGTTCTTGAAGATCAAAGCCCCTGAAGAGTAGGAAGTTCACCCTGTCTCTCCTTAGCTGCAATTTAGTCTCATTCTGTTTCTCTTCCTCTATCTCCAAGGCCACCTGGCTTCTTCTTCAATTTTAGCCTAGTTGCCTTATCCAGATCCACCAACTCCTCTAATGGTAGTAGGATTGTTTCTTCATTGGCAGCTCCTAACTCAATGAGCTGATCAATGACTCCTCTCTCCTTTTATGATGACAGCCTCTTGATTGGATGCAGCTGCTTTTGTACTGGCAGCTAGCAACTTCTCAGTTTGAAGTCTTCCTTTCTTCTTGAGTTTCTCAAACTTCTCCTCTTCATGAAGCTCTTCCGTAGTCATCTTCCTTTTTCCTTTGTCTTTTGAAGATCCTGACTATGGTGGTTCTTGGAGAGAGGTTTCTGATTGTGAGAAAGGCAGAGATGGTGTCTGGGATGGAGATGGAATCAGAAAGTCCTCACTGTTCACCTCATATGCCATTTCAAGGATTGCATCTGTGATGATCAGTTCCTTTGACATTTTAAACAATCCTTCCGCAGCTTCCATTTCAGCTTCGGAAGATCCAGCTTGTTCTTCCGAGGCTTTAACTCAGCTTTGGAAGTTTGAGGAGATGCAGATTCTGTCCCAACTGTTTCAGTTGCTGGGCCATCAGTCCCTATTTCCCCTTCGAACTGAATCTTAGGTTCCATGTGGACCTTAGGTTGACCAACTTTTTCCATAATGGTAGAAGGTGCAGTCAGCCTCTGAAGCTCTTCAGCTCCAAAGTAGATCATTGCAGCATCATGGCTTGGCTACTCAAGGAGGATCTCACAGAAACTTGGTAAAGAGTCTGTAGAGATCACTGAGCATCCTTGGGTCAATCTGAAGAATGACTTGAGGTGGCTCAGTCACTTTGATGATAGGAAAAGAAGATGTTGAAGTTGAAGGTCGGCTCTATGGTTCCTCATGTGTTTGTCTTTGAACATTCTCCCCCTTTTTGGTAGCATCATCTTGAGAGCTGGATGAGCTAGAGGAAGAAGTCAATGAGACCTGAGTAGGTACATGCCTAACAGACCTCTCTGTCTGTTTCTCAGCTAGTTGAGCCTTGAGATTGTCAATCTCAAGTTGCTGAGTGGCAGACCTTGCTTCTAAAGTCCTAACCAGGATTCAAGATTTGAGACTTTAGATAGAAGGTCTTTAAAAAAGAGTTGCATGCTTCCCTCATCTTCTTTTGAAGAATCACGGGGAGATGAGTAACATACCTAGTATGTTCAACCTCACCACCAGATGTGGTTTCTTGGCACCCTGGTTTCCCATGCTCAATGATGTCTCTTTAGAGTCATCAAAGGGCTCGCTTGCCGTAGATTCAGTCTGAGATATGTTACCACTGTCCACAAGGTCCATTGAGGCACCTTCTGTACTGGTAGCTAAATCTACATCAGTCCCCTCCATATTAGTGGGACTCACCTCAGTTATTAGTTGCTGATGGGGGCTAGAGATAAGGGATTTCTCCGGGCTCTGTTGATCTTGAAGAGGGTATTGTAGATCAACTTCATTGCCATGGAGAGATGTTATCTCTTCATCTGTTTTGAATAGAAGGCCAGTGATAGATAGGGAGGTTAAGCCTACTGACCCGGACTTTGGTCAATGTCTACAGGCATTGAGCCTCTAGTGGGGCTGTCCCTTGTTGGCTGCTTAGAAGAGTGTAGATACTCATTCTAAGGGTTGTTGGTTTGGGTATCAGGCTCCTGGGTTTGAGATTGAGAAGACTCAAAACCCAAATTGAGGTCAAAAGAGAAGGATGGAAAGACCTTTGATTGAGTGGGAGCCTATGTTTCCACTCTAGTCTTTTTGGATTGAACAGAGGAGCTTGTTCGATCAGAGTAGATTGAACAAGGGTTCATTTAGGGCGCTTTGATAAGTGATGGTGATTGTGGAGTAGGTAGTTTTGGTATTGTGGTGGTGGTTGCTGGTGTGGGTTCATCACCTGAGGGGTGAACAGGGATGTCACTAGGAGCTATACGCTCAATCATACCTGGAAGCAGAGTGGTATACCTTCTAGTGAAGTTGGTGGATACCTTCTTCAATGTTTTGAAGATGGTAGGCCGCATGTGGGGGACAGTCAGAGCAGCTACACAGACAAGCATGCTTTGGTCTAATTCATAGTTGATTATGTGTTAAGGAACTAGGATACATGAAGAATGTCTCCCTTTGCAGATTCCCTAGCAGATTTGAAAACACAAATTGCGAGTAATTGAAACACAGGCCTCTCATCAATCCATGAACTAAGCATCCTAGTTCATAGGGATTTGATCCCATCTTCCGGATTTGTTGGACAAGCAATGAAGAACAACATGCAGGAGGAACTCCTAATTGTAGAGAAGTTGGACTTGTAAATTGTCGACCTGCTGATGTCTCCACCATATCCCATTAGGATATAAGTGCTATCCAAATCTTCCTTATGGAATTCAGTAGGAGCTCCTTCATCATGAAGCTGAAGATGCTCCCTGATGATTGTTCAGTGACGATCAATTCCTGTCCACAGATGCTGGACCGTAGTACACGAATCCCATTTAGGGTTTCGACTTGACCATTTCCCCAAATTCGGTCATTTGGTTAGAGTAACAGTGGGGTTAACGGTAAGGGTAGTGTAGTAGGTTGATTGGGTGAAAGGAGATGATTAAGAGAAGTCAGCATCTCTTGAAGAATCAAGAAGTGTGACTTGGTTGTGTTGAGGGTTAAGTGTCATTTGGGAAAGGTGAGTGTAGATGATTTTGAGCTTAGGTAAAGTTTGGAGAGGAGAAATTTCTAGGGCAGTAAAATTGCAAGTAAGAAGATGAAATTGAACGGTAGAGATTATTTAAAAGAGAGTGGTAAGGCGGTAATGGAGGTTAGGATAAGGTGATGTGATGGTTAAGTGGATGAATTGACAGTGGCAGTAAGGTTAAAATCAGTTAAATAATCCGACATCATTAACAAAATCTTTGCTTTTTACAGTGTGGGCCCAAGAGATTTACGTTACACAGTAGAATCTCTCTTCCGAGTGGAAAACATTTCCGAAGGTAAATTGTCTTCCGAAGGCAATTCCTGCTTCCGAAGCCAAAACTTTGCTTCCAAAGGTTAGAGTTACTTCTCGGAAGTAGATCTGATATGCAATCAATCGCTTCTTCCGAGGCCAAAAATTCTTCCAAGAAGAAAGTTATCCTTTGAGAAATCTTGCTTTAGAAGATATGAGAATGTCTTCCGAGGGTTAATTTCTCTTCAGAAGGAATTCACACTTAGAAAATTTTAGAGAGAACTTCTTGTTACAGGGCTTAAATTGTATTAACATAAGACTTACATAATAAAAAGGTTTTCAAAAGAGATTAATTAATCAATGTTATCATCCCAATAGCTGTATGAGATACTTAAATCTTTGTTCATCAAAAGCTTTGGTAAATAGATCAGCATATTGTTCATTTGAATCAACTTTGATTAACTTAATTATATTTTTCTCATGAATATCTCTAATGAAATGATACCTGATGTCAATATGCTTTGTCTTGGAGTGCTTCATCGGATTTTCAGTAATTGAGATAACATTGTTGTTGTCAATATGGATAGGAGTACTCATTAAGTTGAATCCAAAATCTAACATCTGATTCTGAATCCATAACAGTTGAGCACGGCAGCTAGCAGCATCAATGTATTTAGCTTCAGCAGTTGATGTAGAGACACAGGATTGTTTCTTGCATTGCCATGAGATGATCCTTCCACCAAGAAATTGACATCCTTCTGATGTTGATTTCTTGTCAACATTGCAGCCTCCATAGTCACTATCAGAGTATCCATAGAGATTGAAATCCTTGTTTTTGGGATACCAGAGACCTAGTTTAGGTGCTCCTTTGAGGTATCTGAGGATTCTCTTAACAGCATCTAGGTGAGACACCTTTGGAGCAGCCTGATATCTTGCACAAATGCAAGTACCAACATGATATCAGGTCTACTAGCTGTGAGATACATCAGAGAACAATAATTGCCATGTACTGATGTTGATCAGTATCCTCCCCCTCAAGGTCAGGAAAAAGATTGTGGTTTCTGGGTATGGGTGTCTTGGCAGGCTTGCAATCTTTCATTTCAAATCTTTCTAAGATGTCAGAGAGATACTTAGATTGATTAATGAAAAACCCTTCCTTCATCTGCTTTACCTGAATTCCAAGGAAAAAGTCCATTTTTCCCATGGAACTCATCTCAAACTTTTTCTTCATAATGCTCTCAAAGTCTTTGCACATTTGGTCATTTGAGGAACCAAATATGATGTCATCAACATAACTTGAACGACCAAAATTTCCTTTCCAGACTTTTTGATGAAGAGAGTCTGATCAATGGTGCCTCTAGTGTAACCATTCTTCAGAAGAAACTGAGACAAAGTCTCATACCATAGCCTAGGTGCTTGGTGCAACCCATATAGAGCATTATCCAACTTGCACACATAGTTGGGGTGCTGGGTCTTCAAATCCTGGAGGTTGGCATACATAGACTTCCCTATCTATATCCCCATATAGAAATGCACACTTGACATCAAGTTGATAAACAGTGAAGTCCTTGGATGCAGCATAAGCAAGGAAGATCCTAACTGCCTCAAGTCTTGCAACTGGTGCAAAGACATCAGTATAATCAATTCCTTCCTCTTGAGTGTATCCTTGAACTACAAGTCTTTCTTATTCTTGATGATCAAGCCTCTATCATCTCTCTTGTTTCTGAAAACCCATTTGGTGCCTATAGGTACTTGACCAGATGGTAGCGGACATAGGTTCCATACCTTCTGTCTCTTGAATTGAAGCAGCTCCTCTTGCATCGATCAAGCCAGCTACTATCTTTCAAGGTATCTTCTACCTTCTTGGGTTCCATCTGAGATAGAAAGCATGAGTACAAGCAGACATTCCCTTGATGAGTCTGTCCTCTTGTTCTCACAACCTTAGTGACATCCCCTATGATGTTCTCAGTTGGATGAGTGTTGTGAATCCTAAGATGAGGAATCACTTCCAGTTGCAGAGATAAATCTAGGTTGGACATATTCTGCTCAGGAACTAGAACACTCTGTCCAGCTGCTGTTTCAAAGTCATTCAATGAGGATTAATTGAATGAATGTGAAAACATCATCAATAGTTGGCTGTGAAGTAGTATTAACAGTTGCATGTTCCTTCAAAATACTACTTCCTTCTACCTGGTGTTGTGGTGGATCACCTTATGAGTTTTGAGGCTCAGTAAGTGATTCACTTGTTGAAGCTTCACTGTTCCTTGATATGGTTAAACTATCAGATCTGTGAATAGTGGAAGCTTGGTGTATTGCAGCACTTGGAGAACTTGGACTAGGCCTGGGAAGCTCAAACAGTTGATCATTAGCAGTAGCATCAGCATCATTTTGAGCACCTGTTCCAACTGAAACATTCTCACAAGATGGTTTAGAATAGTTTGGAAATAGTTCTAAATCAAAAATATGATCAGGGTCATTCCCCTTAACACAAGGAGTGTGCTCATTAACAACTATATTGGATGACTCCTTAAATTCTTGATTCTTAATGTTGTATACTCTGTAAGCTTTGGAGCTAGAAGAGTGTCCAACAAAGATAGCGTCATCCGACTTTTTAGCAAATTTTGCTAAATTGTCCTTTGTGTTAAGTATGGTACACCTGCTGCCAAAGGACCTTAGAAAGCCAATGAACAGTGGCCTCTTGTTCCATAGCTCATAAGGGGTTTTTCCATATGGCTTAACTACAAGAACTCTGTTTTGCACATATCATGCAGTGCTGACTGCCTCTGCCCAGAATGTTAGAGGTAACTTTGAATCAGCTAACATAGTTCGAGCAGCCTTAATAAGTGTCCTATTCCTCCTCTCAGCAACACCGTTTTGTTGAGGAGTTCGGGGAGCACTGTATTGTCTGGCAATCCTTTTTGAGTTACAGAATGAGTCAAGAACAAAATTCTTAAACTCAGTCCCTTGATCACTTCTAATGATTTTAACCTTGTGATCAATTTAATTTTCTATTTTAAGAATAAAAGATTTTAATGTTTCAGCAGTTTCATCTTTAGTTCTTAAAAAGAAGACCCATGTGAATCTTGTAAAATCATCAACTATCACAAGGCAGTATGATTTCCTTCCAATGCTCATTATACTTGTGGGACAAAAAGATCCATGTGCAATAAGTGTAATGGAGTAGTGATAGAGTTAACACATTTGGATTTATGAGAAGTCCTGTGTTGTTTCCCTTTCAGTCATGCAACATAGTTATCTTTGCAGAAAAACTCCTTTTTAGGCAAACCATGTACCAAGTTATTTTTAGCCAATTTGTTCATTGTCTTAAAATTTACATGACATATACGTTTATGCCACAGTGTTGACTCATCACTATCAGCTTTGGAAGAAAGCATGATACTTCACCCATTAGGGAAGCATTGTTCATATCTAGCTTGTACATATCCCTTTCCTGGGAGATCTAAGAAGCACCATTTCCGAAGGAATTGTCATCCCTGGTTTGAGGATAATGCACTCATGTTCTGTGAATAGCATTTGGTGCTTTTGATCACAGAATTGAGAAACACTTAATAGATGGTGTTCAAGCTGTTTGACAAAGTGAACTTTGTCAACTTTTAATTTACCATTGGATATACTCCCTCTGCCAGAAATATATCCTCCGGCCTCACCTCCAAATTGGACAGGACCTCCATCATAGTTCTGAAACTGTTGAAGTAGAGATCTGTTCCCTGTCATGTGCCTGGAGCATCCCTATACAATCCAGACATTGTTGTTTTTGTCAAATGGATGTCCCTGCACATAAGATGAGATTGTTAGTTTTGTTTGGAAGCCTAAGCCTTGCTGGTCTTGGGTTCTTCCAAAGATAATGACATGATTAAACCAAATGATATGCATGGGGGTTTAATAGAGGTCTTTGAAAAAGAGGTTTGGGCTGTAGCATCTTCCTTCATCTTCCAGTCCATCCTTTGGCTGACTTTGGAGGATGAGCTTGTTGAAGCTTTTGCAGCATGGCCTTCTTTCGAAGCTTCTTTCTTTTTGGAAGAAGCCTTCACCACCTTTTCTTCCCAAGCAGTCCTCTTCTGGGATAGTTTCAAGGGAGCTTTCTTGTTCTTCCGAACCTTATTAGCTTTTACTTCCGAACCCATTTTCCCTTCGGAAGAAGGAGTTTCTTTCGAAAAGCAACTTGGCTTCGGAAACTAGCTTTCCCTTCTTCAACACTTGAACCGTATGAAAAGGTCCAAAAGTGAAACCTTCCCTGACTCCTTCTTTTCTAACATTATTTGCATAATGTGTGCTTGCAGGATTGTAGTAACAATCTTTTGCCATGTGATTTTGCAGGCCACACATGATGCATGCAATGTTAGTCTTTTGGGAAAGTGAGGGTTGCTGTTTCCTGGGCTTCTTTTCTTCATCAACAACTTTTCCCTTCAACTTCTGATCCTTTGGAAGGATAAGAATGTTGGTATTACATTCCTTTCCTGAATCAGAAGTACCTAACACTTGGAATCCAGCTGAGATAAAGACACCCTTCTGCTTGGGTCAGTTCCAGTTTGGACTCAACCACTTCTTAGCAGTTCTTCTAGCAGCTTTAGCTCTGTTTCTTCTGGCTTTAGTGGTTAGGATTTGGTCTTCACAGGAGGAGATGGGTATATCTACATGTTCCTTCCTGTGGTGGCCTCTATTGATGCCTCATCCTTCAACTCTGGAAAGGAAGGGTCAGCATTTGGAACCTCTTGCCTCAGTACCACATCTAGGCTGTCTAATAGACTCATAGGAATGTGGTGGAGCGAATTCATTGGTTCCCAACCTTCTTTGTTCAATGATAACAAAGCTTGGAATGGGAGGATGATGTAGGAATAGCTTGGAAGTTCTGCTCAGAAATAGCATGCTTCCTGGCCTGAGCCTCAGCAGTGACAAGCTGGGCTTGAGCCTCAGACAATTTGGATATCAGATCCTTGATTTGAGTTTTGTAGTTGGTGTGTTCATGTTTTAAAAGAGATACAGTTTTCTCTAACTCATCAATTTTCTTTTGATAGTCAGTTTCAGCTCTTTTAAAATCAGATTTTAGAATATTTAAGACTCAATATCAGATCTGATTTCCATATTGTCATCCTGATAAAGTTTAACTTTAGCTATACAGGCTGGAGTGTAGAGATGTTCATATACCTGGGCATCATCTGTTCCAGCCATAAGAGCTTGAGCAGGAGTCACATCTTGTACCATGAAGCTCCAGTCAACTTCTTGAGCCATTGCAGCTGTTTTAGTTGACCTCTCAGTGGGCTTTGAGGTTGAGCGATGTGTGGAGGCCTGTGGGGTTGCCAAATTGGACTTGGGAGCCTTGCATTCCCTTGCAAAATGACCTAGTTGGTTACAGTTGTAACACTTTGCCTTGGTCTTGTCAAACCCGAACTTGCTGGTAGTTGGGTTTGAGGTAAATGCCTTCCAGTTCTCTTAAAGAACTTCTTCGCTCTGTAAGTTAAAAGAGCCATCTGCTGGACAATGTCCATGTACTCTACATCATCTGGACGAAAACACTCAAGATCATCAAAACAGTATTGAAAATCTCCTGAGTGTCCACTTCCTGAAACAAAGGCACAACTTTCCTGGAAGGAGTTATGTTGAGCCTGTTGAGACCTTGGAGTCTCAGGAAAAGTGATGTATGGTCCAGAAGAGCAGGATGGCTGCTGATAAGTCAGGAAATGCTGAGGTTGAGGGGTTAATGAGCTTCAGTAACCATTAAAGTGTTGCTAGCAGGAAGACTCATGGGTCTGCTTGTTTGGTGGCCCTTCTTACTCTCCATCTTTAGGCGATATCCATCAAGGATGCCGTAGATTTTAGTCATGGAAAGAGTGTTCAAGTTTTCTGTTCTCTTGATAGAGACACAGTAGAATGTCCACTCGTTAGGAAGAGCACTCATGAACTTTCTGGTGAGATCTCTGAGTTTAGGAGTGATCTTCACACACTGAAGGGAAGAGATAAGATCCATGTACCTGAAGTACTGCTGGCTGAGGGTCTCTCCAGCAATATGAGTGAAGTTCTCGAACTGCTACTTCAGTGAGTCCTTCTTTGAGTCGTTAGAGCTTGAGTACATCTGAGCAAGTGCATCAAACAATTCTTTGGCAGTCTTGCAATGCTCGAACCCCACCATAATAGAGTTCGGTATCGTAGTCATGAGAATAGTCATAGCATTGCTATCGATGTCCATCCTCTTTCTGTCTTCATCAGAATAGTCCTCGACAGCCTTCTTTATCATGGCACTGTTTCCACCAGGTGATGCCACCTTTGGCTTGTACGGTCCATTGACAATGGATTTCCATAGTTTGCTGTCTTGGTATCTAATGAAGCCTTCTATTCTTCTACTCCAAGACCTGAAGTTTTTAGGGGTAATGATGGGAGCTTTTGTCATTGTTCCTACCTCTACCTCGGATTTGTTAAGGGCCATTGAGTGAGTGAGTGGTAGGGAGGAGTAAAAACAGGTGATTTGGATGGTTAGATCACACAATCAAGAGCCTAAGAAGCTCTGATACCAATTGCAGGATCGGTGTTTGTCACTTAAACACAATGTTTTCTCTCAAACTCACCTAGAACAACACTCGGGTATATGAAGAATCAATAAGAGTTGATCACAAGTAATAAAGAACACAGTAAGATAATTTTCAAGATACTTTTATATATTGATTCTCAACTCAAAATACAAGACTCTTACAAGCAGATGATCTCTCCTTCTATGAGTTACAGGGAGAACCTATATATAATACTATCTACAGCCGGATATACTTTGATACCACCTGGGATCCTTTAACTAAAGCCTATACTACAAGACTATAGCTTAAGGTATCTCGGATAAAGTCTTATCTAAGATATGGTAGTCAGGACATGTCCTTGACTTAGCTTTTGTCACCAACTAAAGTTGGTAACATGTACTATCATAAAAAGGTAAACAGTAGAATAAAGTATGGTCAACAACATGGCTCTTTAGAAAGAAGCCATGCTGTTCAAAAGTCTGCAATGGAGTGTCAGAGACCATACTTGTGTCCACTGGTTCATAGCAGTGTCTTCTGAAGGTTAAATGGCTTCAGAAGAGTAAATACTTCTGAAGCCACTTATACTTCGGAAGAGGCTGCTTCTTCCAAGGCTTGGAAACTTCTTCTTTTCATCATACTTCGGAAGTGGTCTTTACTTTATTCTTCTAAGTCTTGAACTTCGGAAGTAGGCACTTGTCTTCAGAAGTAGAGTTCTGTCTTCGGAAGTTGGTCTTTCTCTTTGTCTTCGGAAGAACTCTACACCCTTCGGAAGTTCCATGTTAAGCTTCGGAAGCCTTTGCATGTAGCATCAAAATAACTTAAGTGACATAGTTTTGTTGCATTAGCCTTCTTCTTGATTCAACAGAATGCTTCCGCAGCTGGGACTCCACTTGCTACAAATCATGATGTAGCACCCGACGATAATGGTTATCTGGTCGATGCAACCATGTACAAAGGAATGATTGGATCTCTCATGTACCTCACTGCCTCAAGACCTGATATCATGTACGCGAATGTTTATGTTCAAGATATCAGGCAAAGCCAAAAGTTAACCATCTGATAGGGGTCAAAAGGATCTGTTGTTATCTGAAGGGTACTCCAACACTTGGGTTGTGGTATCCTCAAGACGATGACTTCGAGCTGACAGTGTATAGTGACTCGGGTTACGGTGGCTGCAAGATGAACTAGAAGTCTATATCAGCGGGATGTCAATTTTTTGGGAGAGATTAGTGACCTGGCAGTGTAAGAAGTAGACCTCGGTTGCTTTGTCAACCTGTGAAGCCGAATACGTTGCTGCTGCAAGTTGCTGTTCACAAATCATATGGATTCAACAGCAAATGCGGGACTATGGTTTGAAATTCTCTTCAACTCCTATTTTTGTTGATAACTCTGCTGCAAATGCAGTAACAAAAGATCCGGTCCAACAACCTAAGACCAAACACATCAGCATAAAATATCACCTTATACGTGATTGCTTTGAAAAGAACTTAATCGATGTGACTAAAATAAATACTGATTTTCAATGCACTGACCTCTATACAAAGGCTTTTGACAAACCGCGTTTTTTATATTTGTTAGAGGTCAACGACGTTAAAAAGAAAAGTGATGTAATTCCCGATGATGACCATGTGTAGTCCGATGGTTATTGTCCATTTTTCTTTTATTTATTTATTTGTTTAACTTTGTGTAGTTTAATTAAATTAATGTTATTCGGTCTCCTATTAAAATTCCAAAAAGCGTAAATCGGTTACGGTTTTAGAATTTTAGGGGGAGAATAGGTCAGTTAGTAACATTAACAAAAAAACGAGGGAGAAGGAGAGGTTAGCTGATAGAAAGTAGATCGTATCTGTGATACCAATTCATTGACTTTGGAAAATGATAGTACACAGGTACAAATCACTTGGGACTCTAAAAGATTAAATAAGATAAGATGCAAAGTTCAAAGCATAAGTCTGTGTAGTCGGAAATATAAAAGGAAACATGATAGTAAAACTAGCTACTACTAAGATAACACAAACCTAGAGGTTGTTAGACCACAAATGATATGTCGGTAGATTCAACACAATAGACGATTAGACCTTATTGGTGATCTCAAGAACAAACTAATTTGTTCAACAAGCTGTGGGTTAACATCTTATCCTTGGTTAACATAATCAAAAAATTCCAATAAGGGGTGACGAGCAGAATAAACGCCACAAATGTGTGTGAAAGACCAAAATATGAGCAAAAGCAATCAAACTAATAACTTATGTTGTTGGTGAGAACTGTGCAAAAAGATTAAAATTGCTCAAACAAGAAGATAGGTTATGTGCCTCTTTGCTGTGTGATGGCATTGACCTGAGGATAAGCATAACCTATATATTCTAGACTTTTTTGTTGTTTGCTGCTTCTCTGCTGTGCGGTAGCACTGACCTAATGCTTGGCTTCTCTCTGAAAGTTCTAAGAATAGTTTCTTCTTGAAAATTACCCTGAGACCGTTCAAAAATCTCCTGAGGAATGTTGATTACCATATAAGTGTAGGATCCACAAATGCTTGTTGAAATAATCAAACCTTAAACTATCACCAATCTGTGTCAAAAGTCTGTGTATGGATTTAAGAGGACCAGCAGACTGACAATCATTGTGGCTACAATTCTTGAAAGTCCAAATCAATGTGGGGATCTAATAGTACTAGTATGATTTCCTAAACTTGCTCACGACTCTAGATGAAAAACAAGAATTGAGCATCAAAAGGTGTTGATAACATGTCCCAAATGATTTGACTTGCCTGTATGATTCCAAATTGAATTGGTCCATTTATGGTCAAAATAAATTTAAGCTGCCTATTCCAGAACTGAATCCATTAGATTTCTATCTTAGGATTTATACCTCACACAAAAAATAAAAAACAAGTTTAGTTCTGTATTTAAGTTTAAGTCTTTTACTTTCTTTAAAATTTAGTCAAATTCAGTTTGTTTGATATCGGACTACGTCATGGAATTCAATAAGGTATTTAATCATCTAAAAGGGTCATGTCTGAGTTGACCACACGTGTTTTCAAAGGTAAAATCAATCACGTCTGAGGTGACAAATTGTTTAAAAGGATCATGTCTGAGGCGGTCAAAAGTTTTTCAAGTTAAAATGATCATGTCTGAGATGATCAAATGCTCATAAACTTTAATCAAAAGTTAAAAATGGTTAAGTGAGAAATGGTCATAAAGTCAAAATCATGAGTATGATCCAACGCACGACTGGACCATGAGTATGGACAACCGTACGAACGGCCCATACTCATGCACTAAAAAACCGAATGACACATGAGTATGAACCATTCACCCGAATGGCTTATCAGAATGAGCCATCGACCGAAGGATATGTGCAAATGAGTTAGTCGCCCGACTGAAATCCAATCGGCCGACTGAATGTGATTGACTGAGCCAATCGCACGACTGAGGTTCATTCGCCCGAATGAACCGAGCGAATGGGTCCAGTCGGCCAACTGAACTCAGATTCAGTATAAATAGGGCCACAGTCGATCGCATTCAACTCATCACCCCTAATCGCCCTCATATCACACAGCCTACCGTTACTCTACCAAATTTTCATCTGACCCAAATTGCTTGATTATTCGCATATTCTGACCTTCGTTACTGATTATACAGGTAAAATGCAGTGTGATGATGCCAAAAACTCACTCGATTAGACTTAAAAATCAAGAAATTGGCCCTAACAAGACCCGATACCTTAAATGGACTAATAACCTAATTAAACCGAGTAAAATGTTGAAATTAAAGTTATTAGGTTATTAGTATAATGATTGCGAGTCTTAAGAACCATTACACGACGTCTAACTTCAAGAATTGGTTAAAAATCGAATCACAGTCGACCGGACAGTGGGTCATGTGACTGGATGCCAGGATGAACTCCAATCGCACGAGTGAACTAGTCGAATGGCTCAATCGACCGAATGGATCATACGAATGAGCTCTGTCGGCCGACTGAACCAATCGCAGGCTCAGTCAACCGATTGAACTAGTCGCCTGCTCAGTCACCGACTGAATCTAGTCGCATGCCAATTCAACCGACTGAACACAGTTGCATGGTTCAATCGCATGAATGAACCAGAATGAATTCAACCAAGTTAATTAGAACCCATTTGTGTTGTGTGGTTAGCTAATGTCTACGTGTCTTGTGTTATAGATTGATGGCGGACAGGTGGTCCATCAACCCCAAGCACAACATCTGTACTCACCTAGATTCTACGACTCGGAATGGTGCCGAGTTTGCAGGGATCATCGCTTTCCTCAAGCGATCCAGGATCCACAAGGCGATATCTACACCATGTACTCCCTATAGGTCTATACAATAGGCCTTCTGGGAGGGTGCATCGGTTGCTCGATCACGTGAGCCGTACAACATAAGGAGTTCTATCTTTGGGATGGATATAAAGATCACTGCTGAGGACATTAGCGTGTACTTGGATGGTGTGACGATACAGATCACCCCACCAGACTTCACCCACTGACGGTGAGAGGGTGCTTCTTGAGGATGAAGTACGCTGGGGATATCAATGCAGGGGTGCTCAACAAGAGCAACCTGTGTCCCCAGTACAAGTACTTGGCACATGTTATCCTCAAGTGCTTAGCGTCGCGCGAAGGGGGGGGTTCGATTACCTTTCAGCTTTTCTAGTATCATCTTCTCTTACCTGATAGAGAACTTGGAGGCGAAGGGCAAAGAGGGTTTCTGCTGTACCCTAGGTTTCTACAGATGATCTTGATGAGAAGTGCCCACATTGCCTAAGGAGAGTCACGACGCTGTGTCGTTGGAGATTAAGGACGATACGACACTGGGTCGTATGAAGGTATACCGGGGAAAGCAGGTCAAGCCCCCGGTAAATAGACTCATAGGCCATCTGGCCAAGGTGGACTACGTGGCGCCGGGGAGGCGTAAATGGCGTCACGTAGATAGTGATTCGGATGTCGAGCAGCTGGAACTCCCTGAAGACTCCGACGACGACGATAGCGGTGATGGTGGAGATGCAGGGCCACCACTGACTGAGGGCCCCACTTCCGATATAGCATCTTCAGCATCCACCCAAGGTGGAACAGAGGCTGCAGGGTTCCATCAGGACTTTCATCTTGATGAGGAGGAGGATACGGATGAGGAGCCCCTAACTCGTACTATGTGGAGCCGGGTGGTTGCCACTGACCGAGGTATTCGGGAGGTTGGAGGACGCCCTGGCGAGTCGGGGGAGGCTGACACTGATCCTACTTATGCTCCCGATCAGTCCAGTAGTGTTCCAGGGGGAGCATCCACCTCGAGGGGCTTGAGGATGAAAAGGATGGCTCAGCCTCACGGGTTGAAGAAGAAGAGAAGGAGGATGACCTTCATCACCACCACCACTACTACCACCACTTCCACCACTCCCCCACTACCACCATCCCATCCACCAAATTATCTACCACCTCACACACTACCACAACCTCTCCACCATCACTTTCATCTATACCAACCCCAATCTTCACCACTCCACCACACCACCTTCATCTATACCACCCCCAATCTTCACCATTCCACCACCACCTTCATCTATACCACCCCCAATCTTCACCACTGCCACCACCACCACCACTAGCCACTATGCAGGACCGTCATCTTACACCTCCTATCCATCTGGATCCTCTCTACCTCCTACTGGGGTAGAGGAACAGCTCTTGGCTTAATCATATGGTGTTGAAGCTGTTGGCAGCCGATGACGAGAAGACTGCCCAAATTCGTCAGCTAGTAGATCTTACTGCTACACAATCTCAGCAGATATCTCAGCAGGCTCAGCTGATTGAGCAGCAGGCACAACAAATTGCTGCAAAGAGCTCAGAGATGTCCCAACTCAGGAGCAACATGTCCAATCAGCCAAAAGGATAGAGGAGTTGGAGACTACCAACAAGACCATCATGCTAAGGCTCAAAGGATCAAAGAGGAGCCACTAAAGATCAGAGAGGGAGATGGAGATGATAGTGATGATGATGACAGTGATGATGATGATGATGATGATGATGTGATGATCATGGGGATGATACTAATGCTGGTGATGATGCTAATGATGATGTTGTTGATGATGATGATGAACATCTGCTGCGGGTGCCACATCTGCGAGTGAAAGGAGGACAAAAAGAGCTCAAGACCAAGGTGCCTCCATATCAGCCCCGTCAGCAGAGGAGCACATGATACAAGACAAGAGTAATGCTTAGTTATTTATGTTATTTAAATCATATCTATTTGAATCTTGTATCAAATTAATGAAATTAATGTTTATATTTACTATTGATGTTTACTACTTTGATTGTTGACTAATGGTTGATGTGTTACATGTTTTAAATCAAGCAGATCCAAACTATCAAAGAGATGAATATGATGTTGCTCCCCTCCAACAGATCAAGATTCAGCTCACGATGATTCTTGATCTGCAGGGTATAGTCAGGAGATCAGTGAATTAAATTCCTAAAGAAGGAGAGATAATTCATGATCTCATAGACGAGCAACTTGTTGAAATATTCTGACTCAATCCATATGAGATCGTAAAAGATGCTCCAACAGTCCAAGTGGAAAGTGACGACGAGCTCAACGATATTGATGAGATCGAGATAGAAGATGTCACAGACCAACACTATCCAGAGTACACTGACATTGAGGGTAATGTCGTTCCCAATCTAGGTGACAACCTTGTCAGTGAAACTTTTGAGACTCTGGATAGAATGGAAGAAGAGTCTACAAGAAAGAAGATACACCCCAAGCCTCGAAAGCTAAGTAAATATCAGAAATGCTGAGTGGACTGCATGCTTTGAAGAGATAAGAGCCCAATGTTATGCTTCAATGTCAACTGCCTACACCAAGCTATACAAAGTGAAGAAACATCAAAAGGTGTCGGCAAATCATAGCATGGGCGTATTTTGAAGATCTCAACATTTATGCATTAAACGTGAGAAAGGGATTGAGTACTTCAGGTTCCCACAGACCTGAGGACTCTTCCTGGATTTGAGCTAAACCAGTTAGCAAAGTTAAAATTGCTATACTGACCCCGGAAAATGTCAGGCTGGTTTGAGACTGCTCTTAAAAAGGAGTACCACACCAGATGGGTCAACTTCAAACCTCAACACCAACGAGGTATATCCGAAGGTCTGAGGTTGATCCCATAACTGGAAAACCGAAAATAGTGCTGAAGTGGAGTCCTCCATGCATAATGTCAAAGATCCCTCTGCGGGAAATGCCACAGGACCTCACTCCACACTTCAAATGGTGGTACTATGATTGGAGGACAGGAGAGGCAGTCATAGTTTTGAACAAGAATGGTGTAATGGATACCATCAGGGTGTTTGACCCAATGTGCCTTACAAACTTGTCTGCAGATGATGTTTATATATTATACAAGTGGCCATTATTCTATGACCCTCAAGATATTGTACAAGCTCTACAATTTCAAAACGTTATAAGACTCTGTTTTGCTTTTGAGATACACGCCGGAGTCGCTAGAGAAGAGAAGTACAAGAAGTTTAAGGAACTCATGAAGGATGTAAGACATTAGACGAAACTAGGTCCAAGGGGGAGTTTGTAGATACATGTGTCCCTAGTTTCTGAACTAATGTAATATGTTTATATTGTCTTACACATATGTAATTGTACGGGTACTTAATGAAATAATATGTGATTGTGCTTATATAATGTTGAATATTTCATTGGTTGGTATGTAATAACACTTATTGCCTTAACTATATAGGTTGTGGTTGTTTGAATAATATCTAAATCAATTAATGACTATGAAACATATTCAAACTTAATCATGTGAAGTTCTCATGCGATTGGCCCATGCTAATGGACCATACGCATGAACAACTTCATGCTAATGAACTAATCGTACGAATGAACCAGGAGACTGGATCAGTCGCATGATTGATTCATGAGATTGATTCATGAGATTGACTCAGTCGCACGACTGAACACTTAGTCGTGCGAATGGATAAACCGCATGACTCAATCAAACGACTAAACCATGCAAATGGTCCAGTCGCACGATTGAGAAACCTTAACCTATAAATACCACTTAAATCGTAGAAAAACCAGACACTTCGAATATTTTGATACGTAGACGTACCCTAGCCATCTAGAGATCTCTAATAACCTGCTCCAACTTCATAGATCGCAGTAGATTGATTGCTAATCATTCTTAACGTTTAGATTCAATCGTTAATTGATTCTATATGTGTTCTCACTGATTGGATCGCCAATCAAATACGATTACGCACTATTTGATTCGGTACACGCGTATATCTGTTAGTATTCGTCCGGTACACGATCCCTAACAGTAAACTTGAATGAGTAACTATTCAAGCTTTTTTTGAATGAATTTTGAGCGCTTGTCAAGCGTCAAGCTGTTTGAACAACATGGAATCTCTAGTTATTATTGCCTTTGGGAAGTATATTTTTATATTTTTCAGCGACCTATCTGTTGAATTAATAAAGGTTTGTGTAGTAATATATATATTAGAGACAAATTTATATAAAA
Source organism: Flaveria trinervia (assembly GCA_025506515.1). NCBI lineage: Eukaryota > Viridiplantae > Streptophyta > Magnoliopsida > Asterales > Asteraceae > Flaveria > Flaveria trinervia. The sequence goes on along the minus strand of CM046444.1, from coordinate 108,180,398 downwards.
CATTCTTTAAGTTTATTGAAAATCACGGGTATCATCTTTTATTTTTAAAAATTACATTAATTATCATTTATGTATACTTTTTATAACACATTTTGTGCTTTATACCGACGGGTATTAAGTTTCTCTGTCAAGTCAAGGGTATTTGACTGTTTCTACCCTTTAAAGGACTATTATTGAAATTCTAAACTAAGTTAAACGACGGTTTTTGTAATTACCTTTTACTTTAAAATTGTTATACATATAATTTTTAATATATATTATTTTATTTTAATATAGATATTAAATACAAATTAATAAATTTTATCATACTTTAATAATATAATTATAATTAGTTGATAAATAATTATTAACTAATTATAATTTATATTATTATTTGTGTATTAATAATTATGTTATTAAAGTTTAGAAATAAAACTATTAATCTAAAAAATATTCCTCCGAAAACACAATAGAATCCTATAAAAACACATTACAATCTTAATCCATATTAAAACACATTTAATATTAATCAAACATCATTCTTTTAATCTAACAACTACGTTTAACTAAGAAGCCTTCTTTCGAAGGCTATTCTTCATTTTCTTACCAACCCTTAATAAATTCAGGGTTTATGAAATTTATTTAAAACTAGAATATAGTTTTATCATGAAATTTACTCAAAACTTAATTAGGAACTAGTCGTATGTGATCATTTCTGTTAATCACCATAATACCTTATATTAAAAAACAAGTTTAAGGTGGTACTACATAACTACATAAAAATACATTATAAAAATATAAAACGCAAAATATATAGGGTTAACCCTGTATATTTTGATTAAATAATTAAATAACTATTAATAAATATTAATATTTTTTGTTATATAATTATGTTTTATTGTTAAAAGTTATAATAAAAATTGTAATTTGTATTTAATATCTATATTAAAAGAAAACAATATATATTTTAAAAGTTATATGTATAACAAATTTTAAAGTAAAAGCTAATTACAATCAAAATCCTTTAGCTTATATTTAGAGTTTTAATAAGATTCCTTAGGGATAGAAAGACTAAAATGTACTTCACTTAACAGGGAAACTTAACGCTCGTTTAGCTTATGTTTAGAGTTTTAATAAGAGTCCTTTAAGGGATAGAAAGACTAAAATATACTTAACTTAACAGAGAAACTTAACAGAGAAACTTAACGCTCGTTAGTCTAAATTATGAAATCTGTTATAAAAAATATAAAAAGTATGATTAGAATATTTTTAAAAAATAAAATATGATATCTGTAATTTTTATAAATTTAAAGGATGTTTCTGAAATTTTGTCTAGAATCTTGATCTTGTGATAAAGAGAATTTAATTTTTTGGATTGGAATAGAAGTTGTAGATTGAAAAACAAGTAAAAGACTAATTGTTGAGTATTAAAAGAACTCGTCAAAGTAAATTGAAATAATTGAGAATATGACCTTGATTATGTATAGTGATTAGTGAACAAGTTATAAAAATATATATAAAGAGACAATCAAAGACTTGAATTAACAAATCTCTCATCTTATTATGAGACAAATGATTATCAAATTCAAATGATTATCTTGTATAGAAATTGACAAATACAGAAGAAGAGTTGACTGAAACTAAAATCTATGTAACAAAATGGCCAAGTCATTTGACAACTTTTTAATACTATTAAATGCGTAAAAACCTCACAAATTTTCAAAAAAATATCTACAATCACAACCAAGTAACCAGTGTCACATTTGTTGGAAAACTAAACACATGACTACTTTCATATCCTCTCAACTCCCATCCATGATTCTCCGTACATAGATTTCAAAAACAAATAAACCATCAAGATCTGATAAAGTTTATCTTTATATGGAATATATCTCTTATGCAAATTTGTTTATATTTGCAAATATATTTCTGATTTTATAGAAAGTCTATTAACTAGTTTATATATATATATATATATATATATATATATATATATATATAATATATATATATATATATATATATATAGCTTAAGCTTATAGCGATAATTAGTTGTAATAAACCAATATGATGTGTGTGTATTCATTATTGATTTGATTGCGATTCAATAATGTTTTTGTGTTATTGGTTGATCTTTGATTGTGTCAAAATGTTGCTGCACATCACATTAAAATTACACAACTACTTAAGAGAATCAATACTATATAATTTTATCCACTAAACTTACCTGTAGATCGAGACAAAGGTTGATTACTCATGCTCTAATTGTAAAACTCCCCTGCATTTATAATTGTTAAATGACAAATATGCTCTAAATATACTTAGAAAGGTCAATCCTGGACAAAATATTAAAACATATTTACATAGATTCAGATGTTATATATTTGTCAATATATGTGTAGAGACATGTGAAAGGTTTGAATATAAGGACATTTTGTCATATCATGATCTTTCATAAGTTTTTGTTTATTATCGATACAAACAAAATAAAAAAAAGTTTTAATCGACTGACTTAAAATATTATTTCAATAAATTAATAACTATAAAATTGTTTACAGGTACTGGGGAATATATATGAGACGATTTGAATATATACAAATGAATTTAAGGTTTTTGAAAACATTTGTAAGAATCATATACAAGTTGATATCATTTAAAGTTTTCTCAAGCTCCTTTTTCTTTCTTCTTTCATTTTTTCTATTTATTTACTTTTAGAACCATAAGTCACAAACGCTCTTTAACACTACTTCTGAATGTACATATTTTAACTCATTAGGAGACTTAACCTTCGATAACTTCAATATTTCCAAAATCAAATACCTTTTGGTAAAAGTTTTCTAAAAGTAAACTGTAAATATTCTTTTGGTAATTAGAATTAGTCTTGAAAGTCTTGGTCTTTACATTTGGAATCATTATAAAAAAAATGAATTCCTCGTGACTTAACAAACCTTACACGTTTTCTTGGAAATTGAAGGGTAAATCCGTATATAGGAATTTATAAAAACTAGAGGTAATATTATTCTTGATTTTGCTTATTGTGTTACAAAAAGATCTTTAATTCAACACGGTAACATATATTTTTCAATTACTACTTTTAAATATCATCCAAATGATAAGACTAATATTTTAATCTTTTAACTCAAACTAATACGACATAATCCTTTTACAAGATTGTTTTTATGATAATTGCATTACTTGGATGGAACTAATTAAAATTTTCAATTTATGATGATGTTATTATTGTAATTAATTGAACATATGTAATAAAAAAAATTTAGTGATTGTCCCATATTTTATTACTAGTTAAAAAGCTCGTGTATCACATTAGTTGAATAAAAATATTAAAGAAAGCTACTAATCAATATTTATAAATTATAAAATTACTATTTGAGATGATATATAATTGAAGTTATATATAATTAACCACCTCAAGTAATAAAAAGATAGCAATATTTTTATAATCTTCGTATTTATAAATGTTTTAGTTTAAAAATTGTTTTTTTAAATAATTTTTAAACACTGTCATTTTTTTCTAAATTAATTTGTATTAAAAACCTTTATAGTTCATAAAAGTTGTTTCAAAAGTTAAGTTTTTTTAATGAAAAGAAATACGTTTTTTATTTATGTATATTTTTTTACAATTTAGAAATAATATACAACATCATAGTATCTAATATTATCATTAAATTATTAACTTGTTATGCTAGTAACATGCGATAAAATGATTTGAGAATGACATGTGTCAATAACTATCTTGTTTTATTAGTATAGATCATCTAACACTGGATACTAATAAATAATATACAATGAATATATCAAATTAAGTTTTTTTAACAAACTATTTACATAGCATAATTTATTAAATTGATAGTACAATAACACGTAAATAGTTTTGAAATAAAAAAATAGATATCTAAAGACTACTCAGGCTAAATCAAACAAATAAAAAGTTTTAGAAATACAAACATTGAAATTTGATGATAAATTGACTAGGCAAAGTTTACTCTGATGGCAACGATGATGTTTAGTTCGGTAAGCGATTGGGCAGTGGACAATTCCGACGGTGAAGACATGCAATGGGTGATCTTCCTTTTAAGTCTTTAATTTTGGAATTATCATTTTAAAAAGTTATTTGTTAATTAGTTACTTACATGTTTAAAAGCAGTATTGAGTATATCGGCTAATTGTTTAAAATAATTGTTGGTTATAAAAATGGTTATTAATGTAATGGATTTAAGAAAACTTCAACATCTATCATAATATGATGCACTACCCACCTTGTGGTCTGAAAATTTAAGTTTAGACCTTCTGTAGTTCAAACCGGCGATGGGCAGCTGTGATGGTGGAGATGGGGGGTGGTGGCAGTAATGGGTGGATGCAGTAGTGAAGGTGATAAGGGTTGTAATGTTGTGATGGGCAACTGTGGTGGTTGCATGTTGTGCGGCTGCGATGGCGGTGATGACGATGTGGTGGCGGTGATGGGGTGTGGCGGTGGTAGTGACAGGTGGTTGTGATGGTGCAGTGATGGTGGCTACGATGGGCGGCTGCAGTGATGGAGATGAGGACTGTGGTAGTGGAGATGGGGACTATGGAGGTGTGGTTGTGGTGTGGTGATAGGGTTGTGGTGATGGTGATGATGGAAAACTAAAACACACCAGATTTTTAATACTTTCACAACTTATATCAGAGTTAGTCCCATTCACAATAAAACTTATCACTTCGCCAGTGCAGTGTTCATTTCTTAATAAATATATAATAGAAAGAAAACATAAACGTTTTACAACAAGTTTTCTTCTACTACTTTTAAACACAAGAGTAGGGTTCGTTATCCATCTAGTCACGTCTATGAAGCTTTAACCATCTATAGGTACTTTCCCTGAAAATATTTAAAATATATTTTTATTAGTTTTCGCTAAGTAAGTAAACCTCCTTATCTCATAAACATATTTTCTTCTATTGGAATTAACATTCAAATCTTTATTTATTTAATCCTCTTTAGTTTTTTAGAATTCAACACCTGAATTCTTTATGTGTTAAATTTTAACCCTTGAGTATTCATAACTTTTCTTTTTATATATGCAAAGTTCAACACCAGAAACCCTTACATATATTTAACTCCCACTTTTATATTTGTGGAGTTCAACACTCGAACCCTTTGGGTTTTCAACACCTAAAATTCTTACATATATTTTACTTCATTTTAAACTATCAATACACATACTTGCACCCGTAATCTTATAAATCATTTATCTCATAATCATGTTCATCATAATAATAAACATATATTACATGTGATTGAACATATTTAATCTCCACAAAATTCATACAACTTATAACAATTAAAACATATAACATGTAATTAAACACGTAACGTATATTAATTACGGATCAATATACTTACCTTCTGATATAACAACTTGAGTAAATATAACCCACTAATTGATGTACTTGAACTACCTTTAAATTATACTGACACTCTGATGCTTGTAATTTTTCATATTGTTTGCTTGTTTTTTTTATCTAAAGTTTGGTTAAGATAGATACATACATATGTTAAGGCGGCAGCTTCATGAGAATTAATAATTATATTTTCGAAGCGCCATCCCAATCCTTTATTTCAAAGTTTGATCTATTTTTATTATTATTATAGTTACTTTTGTTTTTACTTGCCTATTAAACATTCATGTAATCATTAGTCTGTAAATATATGAATTTTACAAATAATACTATCAAATTATTATTATATATATAACGTATCTTATATATTTTATACATATTTTTTCTTATTTTAAATGTTTAATGATCTTTAATAATTATTTATATACCTTATAATTTAACTTAGGGTTCTACCGTTTGCTAACTCGTTTAACAATATTTTAATCATGACATCCAAATATTGTAATTTTATTTAAAATATAAATTTTTAATATTTTATTTTCATCCATAAAACTGGATGTTACAATTTTCCCCCACTTATTTAGGTTTCGTCCCCGAAACCTATTTATACCTCAAATTAATTCGGGGTAATATTTCATCATTTCATATTCGGCTTCCCATCTGGTGTTAGAATCACGCTGGTGTTAGAATCACGCCGATGTTAGAATCACGGCGGTGTTAGAATCACGCCGGTGTTAGAATCACGCCGGTGTAAGAATCACGCCGGTGTTAGAATCACGCCGGTGTAAGAATCACGCCGGTGTTAGAATCACACCGGTGTTTCCATTGTATTTTCACTTGACTTATTTCTTTATTTTGTAGTTGTTTAACTTTACGATCAAAATAGCCACTGGCTTTTCTATGTAGTTAAGCTTTTCATTCACCTCAATTTCATTTAATGTCACGTATGTCGTTTCATCAGCCAAGCATTTTCGTAAATATGACACATGAAATGTTTATGAATTTCGTTCATTCTTCAGGTAATTCTAAACGATACTCCACCTGCCCCACACGAGGAATAATCTAAAATGAACCAATAAAGCATGGACTTAGTTTGTCATGTTTACGAAAACGAATCACACCTTTCCATGAAGGGACTTTTAACATAACATAGTCTTTCACTTGAAATTCAATCGAGCGTCTTCGTTTATCAGCATAAGACTTTTGTCGATCCTGAGTCGCCTTTAAATGCACTCTGATTGAATCAATCTTTCCATTCGTCGCCTCCACCACTTCTTTATTAGCAAGTTCTCTTTGACCTACCTCTACTCAACATACATAGTGCAACATTTTCACCATAAAACATTTCGAATAGGGCCATTACAATGCTTGAATGATAACTATTATTATAAGAGAACTCTGCTAAAGAAAATATTTGTCCTAACTGCCACCAAAATCATAATACATGCACGTAGCATATCTTTGAGAGTTTGAATCATTATCTCACTTTGCCCATCGGTCTATGGGTGATATGTTGTGTTAATTAACAATTTGGTGCCCATTCCTTCTTAAAATTTCCTCCAAAATCTAGAAGTGAAACGTGTGTCTCTATCAATACAATAGACAATGGCACACCGTGCCTTGAGACCACCTCATTAACATACACTTCCGTCATCCGTTCAGATGAATAGTTTTCATGAATGGGTATAAAGTGAGCACTTTTTGTCAAACGGTTGACGATTACCCTATTGCATCGTATCCTTTGACAGTTTTAGGAAGTTTCGTCACCAATCCATTGTAATATTTCCCACTTCCATAATGGAATTTCTAGGGTTTTTATTTTACCATATGGCTTCTAATGTTTAGCTTTTACTTGTAGCAAGTCAAGCATTTTTCCATATTTAGCGATATCTCTTTTAATTCCAGGCCACCAATACTCTTTCTTTAAATTGTTATACATTTTGGTTGCACCTGGATGAATTGACTACTTCGTTTTGTGCGCTTCATCAAGAATCACTACTTTACATACAAGTTCGAGGAATCCAAATTCATTCAAAACAAACCTTATTCCTTTATCATTTTCTTCAAAACATTGAATTTGACCAATAATTCTTTCACGCCTCAAATTTCCCTCCTTTAGTGCCTCCACTTGTGCAATTTTAATTTGATCAAACAAGTTTGAATTCACAATCACCATATATGAAACTTTACTTTTATCGAAGCATAATTCTCCTTTCGACTTAAATCATCAGCTACCACATTAGCTTTACCCGGATGATAAAGTATTTCACAATCATAATCTTTGACTAATTCTAACCATCGTTGTTGTCTCATATTCAATTCCTTTTGGTCCAAGAAATATTTCAGACTTTTATGATCAGTGTAGATAGTGTACTTCATACCATACAAGTTATACCTCTAGATCTTTAAAGCAAATGCAACTACTGCCAGTTCAAGATCCTAGGTTGGGTAATTTGCTTCATGTGACTTCAACTGCCGTGAAGTATAAGCTATCACCTTCCCTCTTTGCATAAGAACACAACCTAATCCGACAGGTGAGGTATCAGAATATGAAATCTTCAGTTCCTTCTAGTAGTGCTAGGACATGAGCTTTAGTTAACTTTTCTTTTAAGTTGGAACGCTTTTTCTTGCTCTGGGTTCTATTCAAATTTAGAATTCTTTCGGTTAGCTTTGTTAACGGGGAAGCTATTTTCGAGAAATCCTGAATAAAATGTCGATAATAACCGGCTAAACCCAAAAAGCTTGACTTTAGTTGGAGTTTTAGGAGGTGACCATTTCATAATAGTCTTTATTTTGGTAGGATCCACCAAAATACCCTCTGCATTCACCACATGACCCAAGAATTGGACTTCATAAAGCCAGAATGCACATTTAGAAAATTTTGCATATAACTTTTCTTTTCTTACACATTGAGAACCTCATGAGATGTTAGCATGGTCTTCTTTGGTTACAGAATAGATGAGAATATCATCGGTAAAGACGATGACAAAACGATCAAGCATAGGTTATATACTCGATTCATAAAATGCATGAAAACCGCTGGAGCATTTGTTAGACCAAATGGCATCACATCAAATTCATAGTGCCCATAATGAGTACGAAAAGTTATCTCAGGTACATCTTCTTGTCGTAACTTAACGTGATGATAACCTGACCTTAAATCGATATATGAGAACCAGCTGGTGCCTTGTAGTTGGTCAAAAAAATCATCAGTTCTAGGCAAAGGGTACCTATTCTTGATGGTTAGCTTATTCATTCACGGTAATTGATGCACATACACATGCTACCGTCCTTCTTTTTAACGAATAATATAGGTGCGGCCCAAGGTGAAACACTTGGGCGAATGAAACCTTTATCCAACAGATCTTGGAGTTGAGACTTCAACTCCTTCATCTCATTTGGTGCCAATCGATATGGCGATTTAGCCTCAGGTTTAGCTCCAGGAACTAAATTGATTTTGAATTTGATTTCTTTTTCTGATGGAATGCCTGGTAGCTCATCAGGGAACACTTCAGGGAATTTGTTAACAACAGGGACTTTATCAAGTTTCTTCTCTTTCATTTCTTTATCAGCCACGTAGGCTAGAAACGCTTGATGTCCATGCCGTATGTAATTCTTGGCTTTCGCCATTGAGTATATAATTATGTTGCTCTTTCTTTCTCCATAGATACAGATTTGTTCTCCTATTGGTGACATAAATTGAACAATCTTTTGATTGCAAACTACCAACACGTGATGCTCGGATAGCTAATCCATCCTAATAATTACATAAAATCCCTGGAACTCTAATGGAATTAAGTCGATATCGTATTCCTCTCCTAAATATTTACTTTACAGTTTTGACTATTTCGAATAAGAAGAAACTTTTATTGCTAACAATGTCAACTTCTAAGACATGTGCCAATTTGCTTCTAACAAAAGAACTATAGCAGGCAAACTTTAAGATACAAAAGATCTATTAGCTCCAAAATCAAATAAAACATATATAGGAAGGGAGTTGACAAGAAGGTACCTATGACAACATCAGTTCAACCTTTGTTTCTTTAGCAGTAATATGAAAAGCCTGACCTCGTGATTTTAGAGCTCCTAACTATTTCATGTTCTCAACTGCCATCAATCCTTCTACCACCTTGCCAACTCTTTGTTTTCAACTCTGGAAAATCATTTCTCATGTGACCCAACTTATAACAGTTATAACATAAGTTTACAGGGCTGATACACTATGGTGCGGTATGCATTGGTTTCCTACATTTATAACAATTGGGTACTTGTAACGACACTTCCAAAATGCTTTTCCCACAGAATGACAATTGCTAGACTTCTTGGTTGAGCCTGAACTCTTTACAGGATTTATAAATTTTACTTTCTTCACAAGTACCAGAGGAACAACTTTTCTCCTCCCGTCTCTTTCTTTTGGTCTCTTCAGTTCCATCTCTTGTTCACGAGTCCAATTAAGAAGCTCCTCAAGACTCCCACATTTAGATGAAGAAATAAATTCTCTAATTTCCGTCTTAGAATAAGATGACTCCGAGTCATCCACATTTCTTCAGAAGTGAAAAGCAAAGGACAGAACTTTGCTTTATCATAGAAAATTCCAAATATGTCATCTACATTCTTGTTGCCTTGACACATATGAAGAATTTCTTCAGTGATAAGATCAATTGCAACACGAGGACTAAAATGTTTTAGGACGATTGGAATGAATTCTTTCCAAGACATACTTCTGGTTCTTTCTCTCCCTTTCTCCTTCTTCACCATATCCCACCGGTCTTTAGCTCTGTAACACCCGGTTATTTATTTATTTTGAAGCCGACGAAAGAAGAAAAGAAATAAAGTCCTAAGTCGAGGGACCAAACTCGTCAATGAAAGAAAGATGAGCGAGTGGGGTATATAAAGGGAGAGGGCAGCCCTTACCCTCTCCCCACACCCACATTTCAGCCCAAAAGAAAAAGAAGAAGAGAGAAAGAAGAGAAAAAGGAGAAAAGTTAGTTCAGGTTGGTTCGAATGAGCCAAAATCATCGAGAAGCGAGCCAAAATCGGTGTCGTTTGGTGAGTTCTAGGACCCCACTTTACTTGGTTTCAAACAATTTTGGGGCTGGAAAGCATAGAAAACCCGTTTTTGTATTGGTGGTTTGACCCTTTGGGTGGTGCGTGTGATGCGTTTGGAGGTTGTTTCCGGGCTTGTATGTGCTTGAATGATGTTGTGGTATGCATTCCTAAGGTCTAGGATGGTCGATTTAGGCTGGGAAGGGTTTAGATGAGTTGGGAGGTCGAAAAGGGTAGTTTGCGTTCGGCTGGAACTACATTCTGCATCAGCTAGGGCTAGGCGACTGACTGGAGACCGAATGGAGGCCATACGGCGAATAGGGTGCATTGGGGTCCATTCGCATGATTGGGGTTCATTCGCACGATTGAAGGTCCATTCACACGATTGAAAGGCCAGTCGTATAGAGGTCATGCGATGAAGGTCCAGTCGTATAAGAGCTCATCCGCATTAGTCCATTCGCATGAGTGTTCATCCGCATTGGTTCATTCACATGATGTTCAGTCGCATGGAGGTCATGCGAATGAAGGGTGTCCATACGCTCGAATAGGGCTGTTGCACCCGAGGAGAAGTGTAGTTTAACTTCTGACTTTCGGGGGAAAGTGCAGATGTAAGTTTTGACGTAAAGGTCCCCGTAAGAGCATGTAAGATGATTGTTGAGGCCTTAGAGAGTATGTTGGGCATGATGATGATGATGTTTCATGTTTATGCATGATGCATGTTATGTATGCATGATGTTGCCCATATGATGATGATGACTTTGTATGATATGTTCCTTATTGTGATGTGTTTATATTTCCTGTGGCTTTACGTGTCATGTTAATGAATGAATGAAGTATTATGTAACGTAAAGTGAAAGATAATAAAAAAGGAACATGAAGTAAGAATGCATGCATTATTGAATGATGAATAAATAAAGGAAAGGCTTGCAAGCACATATAGGAGGTGAGCAACCCTATGGTTGCAACAGACTCGGATAGCGTGCTATCGTGAAGTTGCCATGAGGTGAGCAACACTGTTGTTCCAAGAGACTTGGATAGGGTGCTATCATTTAGATTGGCAATGAGGTGAGCAACCCTATGGTTGCAACAGACTCGGATAGCGTGCTATCGTGAAGTTGCCATGAGATGAGCAACCTGTGTGTTGCAAGAGACTCGGATAACGTGCTATCGTTGAGATTGGAAATGAGGTGAGCAACCCTATGGTTGCAACAGACTCGGATAGCGTGTAATCATTGGGATTGCTAATGAGGTGAGCGACCCTGTTGTCACACAGACTCGGGAGAACGAACATATAGAATGATAGAAAGTTAACGAATGTAATAGAAGATGATAATTATATTATCTATGTGTAAGTACGATGTATGATCGGATGAAATTAAAGAATGGTTTAATGAAAGTAAAGTATGTTTTATTATAAAACTAGAACTCACTTAACAACGCTGACTTTTATGTGTTTTCAGTTGGCAGGTAATGATTGCTGAGGATGGCACGGGCGGCTACTCGGCTCTTTTGGGATGACATTCTTTTGATTAATGTTTTGTATTGTAATGCGAACAAACTGTTTTATTGAATGTTGTATTAACTTGCAAAAGCATTTACATGGAAATGAAAGATTATTTTAGGGTTCCGCTGCGATTTTATGATATACGAATGTAAATATATGTCTTATGTGCGATGAGAATCCAACTGTAAGCGTCCCGGGAACGGGGCCTTACAAGTGGGTATCATAGCCAAAATTTAAGTGAAATGTGTAAATTTTCAGAATAAACCTTAACTTAAACTGAGAATGGGACGGAAAGGGAATGGGATGCCAATCTGAGTAGCTGCGTGCCATCAGGTATTTTCGTAAAGTTAACCAGTTTTATAGCGCATGGTATGTGGTTATGTGTTGTATGTAGGTTTAAATAATGATGTAGTCAGGACAGGTAATGCTTGGGGTATGAAGAGTAAAGTAAGTGACTAATCACCACTAGCCATTGTAATTAGGGACTTACTATACTTGACGTAAACTGAGTTGTTCCCTTGAATGACCGTGTTGGTGTTTGAATCTTTCAGTGTGCGTGTGATGGCCGGTGGTAGATCTTTGAAAGCTTCACGGGGTGGAGGTCACGGTGCTGAACCGCGACCCAAGAGAGGGAGACCCAGAGTTGAGAAGGCAGTTCACGAAGAACAAAGACCCTCATCCAAAGGGTGGCGACAAGAGCGCCAATCTGAGATCCTTAGTATAGGAGGCTGTGGTGGAAGAAGTTCATGAGGTCATGCAGACGATTCTATCGTCTGTGGTGACCGAAGTAATCAAGGCAGTAAGAGAAGGGGAAAGAAAGGAGAGAAACAGGTCTTGGGGGACGGGAACAACGGAGCCGGAAACGGTTCCCTCTGATGATGAGGAAGAGGAAGAAGAAGAGCCTGCGCCAGAGGCGACACGAGGCTGTAACTACGGGGCATTTATGAGATGCAAGCCCCAAACGTTTTATGAAACGGCACTGCTGCTGCTGCTCACCAGTGGGTGAGGGAAATGGAGGCTGTTCCTCGATATTAGCGAGTGTCGGAAGACCAAAATGTGAAGTTCGCTACCCACTCTTTGTGATTCGGCTCTGTGCTGGTGGGACAACATTGTCCAAGCCGAGGGTAGCAGGGCCATTGGAGGATGAGGTGGTCTGAAATGAAGAAGTTGGTGATTGAGGAGTTTTTTGCTCATCGGGAACTGGACAAGGTCAAAAGGGAGTTCTTGCAACTAGAGACGGAACTAGGACCACCAGCAGTACACCACGAAATCAACGAGATGGCACGTCTGGGAAGGATCTGGTGACACCTTTGTCATGAAAGATTAAAAGATATGTTAGGATCAGTGATCTATGTTTGATTGATTAAAGAGTATAGCAGCGGAATTCAAACAATGAATTAGACGATTCACAAGAACGAAACGATATTCAATGAAGAACAAGACGGTTATAGAGAGAGAATTTCTGCAAATATATTTCATTAATATTCGCTTTCGTGGTAACAGAATGTCACACTTACAATTAGGTCGACACCTCTTATATAAGAGATGTGACGTCTGCTGATGTCACTTGATCTAACAGATTTATTACAACTGAAACACAACTACTGAAGATGTCAAAACAGCTGACATCTCCTTACAAAAATGCTAAGTGTTATCAGTTGTTATAACTACTGAAAAACATAAAACTACTGAAACTACAACGACTGAAGAACAAGCTCTTCAGTCGTTTTACAAAACTACTGAAAGTAAAAACATAAAACTACTGATATCACAACTACTGAAGAAGTACTCTTCAGCAGTTGTGACAAACTACTGAAACTTCAGTAGTTGGTCTTCAGACTTGAACTTCAGATGTTTCATCAGCTGATGACTTCAGTAGATATCATCAGCTGATGTCTTCAGTCTTTGTCTTCAGACTTTGTACATCAGTTGTTGATCTTCAGCACTTGTAAACTCTCAGCTGTTGTACTTTAGTACTTTGGTCTTTCAGCTTCAGCACTTGTGTTCTTCAGCTGTTCAGCTTCAGTACTGTGTTCTTCGCTGTTCAGCTTCAGTACTTGTGTTCTTCAGCTGTTGTACTTCAGCACTTTATTTCTTCAGCTGTTGAAGTCTTCAGCACTTGATCTTCAGCTGTTGAAGTCTTCAGCACTTGTCAACTGCTGATGAAGCTTTCAGCAGTTGTTGTGATACCATGTGGGACTTAGAGGTTTTCTGATCTTGGCTCATTGGTTCTTTTGGTCCAACAAACTCCCTGAACCAATGCAGCCAAAACCTCTAATTTATTTATTATCCCACTTATTGTTGGCAAAAGGTTGGTCTTTTTCTTCTTGATCAGTAGAGAAGATGACCCATATATGCTCCGGCCTGGGAAGAAGTCTCTGATATTTGTTTGGCAAGATATGAATGGGAACTCTGTTTTGGGGAACTGGACACAGAGTTGTTATCCCATTCATGAGATCTACTTTCCGTGTATGAGCCTGTAGGATTCTCTGGTGTAGGCTCTGAGAAACATGATTTGTTCTTCCATGGTCAGGTTCTGGCTTCACCATCAAACAATCCTTCTCGCCCATACAGCTCTGAGATGTACTTGTCCTGTTTGCCGTTTTTGAGCTTAACTGTTGTAATTTGTCTATATGCAAACTCATCAGGATGATTCCCTTCGAGTAGCAGACTGAGCTCATTCTGTTTGATGTTCTCAAGCCTCTTGTAGACTAACCCCTTTTTGATAATTCTGTTCTCTAGCATCTTCTGGGGTGGTTGTTTAGTCTCGTAGGCCTTCTTGAAATCTTCGACAATCTCCCAGGGTGATACCACAAGGGCCACTGTGATCTCTTCATCTACGATCCTCTTGACTTGACCCTTGTATCTCGAAGGAATGTCTTTCTTTACAATCCTGTGAGCCACCCTCGGATCAGGCCATACTCTCACCCTTCCTTCTGATATTGAAATGTGTTGGCGAGAGTGTACAATCTCAGAGCTTCTTTCTTCATGCTGATAATTGATGAGGAGGCAACATAGCTTTTGTCAATGCTTTTCAGCATTTCATCATCGTGAAGCTTTTGCTGCTCCTCTTCTTCAATTTTTACTCTCACAACATCATCTGTGTGGGGGGAGTGATGGGCATAGGTTTGGCTTTCGCCAGTGTTAGGACTGCAGACAGAGGCATCCTATCTTCTTCCACATCATCCTCTTCTTCTTCTTTTCTTCTAGCCTCACACCCTTCTCTTTTTTTAGGTGCATCATCGGCTGTTGGTTTAGATGGAGGGAGTTGGTTTGTGGGTTGTGATTGTGGTTGTTTGGATTTGGGCTTTGAGATTGGTTTGGAGATTTGAGGGGTAGGCTGTTTTTGAGTGGGTGGAAGGGAAGGTTGTTCCAGCATTTGTTGTGAGTTTAGCCTTTGTAAGTTTTGCCATTTCAAACCTTTTTCCAGCCCCGCCTCATCAAGGGCTTCAGTGATAATCCCCTTTGGAATTGCTCAGACAGACAGATTCTGGTGGCTATAGCCAGAATACTGTCTCTGGTCCACGCGCGAATCTCCATCAAAGATCTTCCTAAGTATTTGGCAATAAAACGGATCATGATCTCCAATCTCTCCTTTTCAAGTGCATCATACCCAGCCCATCGGGTTGAATCTCCTCCACTTCCAACTTCCTGATTTCACTATCTATGTGGCTGTATCAAAACCTTGCCTGAAGAGTTGCTCAATGATTTTATCCATGGATCGGCTGTGTGTATCATCAGCATCTTTTACCAGCTCTTCCAAGGATTTTTCTTCAGTAGTAGGTTGATCATCAGCACTTTTCTTTCGTTTATAGGTGATCAGTTGTTGCTTTTCTTTTCCCAACTCCTGGGCTTGCTCTTGGCCTTCTCATCCTCTGTTTTTCCTCTTTTCTTTCACTGCAGTACTCTCCCCCTTTTTGGATGCATTGGTGGTAGGGGTTTGTACCGCAGAAAGTGTCTTTTGCACAGCAGCATCAATCAATGGTTGTAAAGTTGAGGAAAGCCTCTCATCAATGGCTTTAGTCACAATGTCAGAGATTATGGGTGTGATGAGAGGGAGGGAATTTTGAAGGACAACAACTATTTGCTCAGGAGGGTTCTGTTCCTGAGAAATAGTGCCAGAAGCAGAGGCAGGTGGTGAGTTGTTGGGAGTGGCTCAGTGTTTGGGGAACCTTCAACTGAAGGTGCCATCTGTGGGTTGGTATAGGCAGATGGTCTTTCTCCTTGTGAGAGTTGGTCAAGTAGGTTTTGCAGCCTACTGACTTCCTCCTCAAGGATTGTGTTCTGGGCAAGAACATTGTAGAGAAAAAAGCAGGTCATCATCAGCAGAAAGAATCACCTGACCTCCTGCTTGGAGCAGGATGTACATGCACTGGGTGTATACCAGTTGTAGCATGTGCCCCTTTGTCTTGGTACTGGGGACTTCCAGCCTCAGGACTATGTCCATCATCAGCTGTTGCCTCTAGTGAGGTCTTAGCAATGTTACCAGCCTATTCTGATCATGTGCTGATGCAGAAGAGGTGGCAGCCTCACTAGATATTCTAATCTCCTATCTACACCAGGAGATAGAAGTGGTAAACCCCTATGCTGTGGGTTCTCAATTGCACTGTGGTCCTCCCCCTCAATGGTAGAGGTGTGTCCCAGTAGTAATTGGTATCTGGGGAGGGGTGAGGAGTGCAATTGAGTCAGCACTTGTGCAACGAGCAATGTTGGGCTTTGGGGGGCGGTTGCATGGGGTGAAGGGATAGAAGCAGTGTGCACCTGGGGAGGAAGGTGCTCTTCAATGGCAATCCCCTCAAGTGAGGAAGATCCCAGATGTGTGGGTACCCCTTGTGTGTTGCTGCAGGCTCCTGTTGAGAGGAATCCTGAGCGGCTATGGCTTGAAGAGTCCTTATATCCACTAGGGGGTTTTGACAGTGGATATCTCCTGCGTTGTGTTGCAGGGGCATCCTCAGGGGACTCATTTCCCTGAGTAGCCGTTTTGGGTTTCTTTTGGTGGGTTGGTGGGGACTTTTGATTTGGAGGTGGTGGCTGTGGGTTCCAGCTGCGTAGGTTTGCGCAGCTTGGCAGCCAATTTGAGTGTGTGGTCAGAGTTGTGCCGGGAGTATACTTCAGGCAGAACAGCCGTAGCAGGGACTCCCAGGCCAACAAGTCCCTCAGCTTGAAGCTGGTTTGTAATGATGGCCATATGAACCGTGGATATAATATCCAACGGTTAGCAGTTAGTTTTTGAGCCATATCCTTGAGCTCGGAAAATATTATTTCTGAAAAATTTAAAGGCTGTTGCTCAAGAATAGAATACATTACCTGCTGCCACTTTGTCGACATTTGATCCCAAGACGAAGTCTTAGGAGCCAAACATACATTTACCATGTGAAAAATTAGGCGTTCAGCGTCATGGAAATGTTTCTTCATTATAGTGGAGGCACTAAGATTGCCCTGATATCCATGATGGGCAAAGGATAGATCAGTTGTGCCCTTGGGATATCCAGCAGGAGAAATGGCATCATCCAGATGTAGAGTTTGGCGAAGTATTTCGGGAGTGATGACCACTTCTTTGTTGTTGACGACCGACCGGAGAGATGTCGTGTTGTTCTTCCCAGTGGTAATGGTGACGTTCATCCAAAACTGTTGGAGGGATTCGGCATGTAGGATGGGATTGAAAAGAAATGCCGTTTTGTATTGTGACTGAACCATAAGATCGATAGCAGTATCGAACTTAGCCCAGACAGGCGATTTAGTAAGGTAGGCTACACAGTTGTGTCGCGGTTTGATTTGCATGGACGCCATTTAGAAGAGAGAAGTTTTGGAGAGGAACGTTAGGTTTGAAGAAGATGAAGCTTTGAAGGATTAGGTCAGGGATATTTATAGGGTACGGTTAGAAACGACTGAAGGATGTGGTGTTAGTCATCAGTAGTTTTAAACGACTGTTGACATGGTATTATCCTTTCAGACGTTGAAACAGCTGAAGTCGTGGTGTTAGGCATCAGTAGTTAGAAAACTACTGAAAGCCGTGGTTTTGACTTCAGATGATGAAACAACTGAGGACTTGGTGTTTGTCATCAGTAGTTGTGAAACTACTGAAGACAGTGGTTTGTCGTCAGTTGTTGTAAACAGCTGAAGACTTGGTATTAGTCATCAGTAGTTAAAACTACTGAAGACATGGTTTTGCTTCAGTTGTTTAGAATGAAACAGCAGTTGTTGAAACAACTGAAGAGAAAGTTCTCTTCAGTAGTTTTCGTCAATTCATAGCCTTTCAGCTGTTCATACTGTCCTCAACACTTACTCATCAGACTTTGCATTGCTTTTCAGTGTTTCATAGGACGTCAGTACTTATGTTTATACTGATTTCAGTAGTTTTAACTACATCAGTAGTTTTAACTACATCAGTAGTTTGGAACAGATAAAGTACGTCAGTACTTGTGAGGCATTTAGCCATCAGTAGTTATAAAAACTACTGAAGGTGAAAGGACTCATCAGTACTTATATGTGACATGGTACCATGATAATCATCACAGTATTACTATCATAGTATGTGTCACTTATTCTATGCACTGCAGCATACCAATCCTTAAACAAGGTTTTGGAAAGTAGAACTATCCAAAGGCTTAGTAAAAATATCTGCAAGCTCATCAGCACTAGGCACAAACTTAGGATCAATCAGACCTTTTTCAAAGCAATCCCGAATAAAATGATGTCATCTCTATATGTTTGGTCCTAGAGTGCTGGACTGGATTTTTGACAATACACAGAGCTGAAGCACTATCCATTAATAATGGAGTCTTAGTCTCTGTAATGCCATAATCCAGAAGTTGGTTCTGAAGCCAAAGTACCTGAGAAGTACAACTTGCAGCAGCAATGTACTCGGCCTCAGCAGTTGATGTAGCAACAGATGTTTGTTTCTTACTCTGCCAAGAAATCAAACAGTTGCCTAGGAATTGACAACCACCAGAAGTTGACTTTCTAGTTAACTTGCACCTGCATAGTCACTATCTGAAAAAGCAACTAATTTGCAAGAGTGTCCAGTGGAATACCATAACCCAGAGATTGTGTACCTTGCAAATATCTAAAGATTCTCTTGACTGCAATCAAATGAGACTCTTTAGGAGCAGCCTGAAATCTAGCACAAACACATGTAGCAAACATAATATCTGGTCTAGAAGCTGTTAAATACATCAAGGACCCAATCATACATCTGTAAAGCGTTTCATCAACAGCTTTACCTTTCTGATCAGCATCCAGTTGTGTGGTGTTGCACATGGGAGTAGAACAGGGCTTACAGTTTTGTAAATCAAACTTATTCAAAAGATCTTTTGTATATTTTGACTGATGAATAAAAGTTCCATCAGCCTTTTGTTTGATTTGCAAGCCTAGAAAGAACTGTAGTTCTCCCATTGCACTCATTTCAAACCTCTTTTTCATTAATGTTGTAAAATCATCACACAACTGGGGATCAGAGGATGCAAAAATAATATCATCAACATAAATCTGAACAAGTAGCTTATGCTGATCCACCTTCTTAATAACAAAGTTTTATCAATGGAGCCTCTAGTGAAATTATTCTTAAGAAGAAAAGTAGAGAGTGTCTCATACCAGGCTCTAGGAGCTTGTTTCAACCCATAAAGAGCCTTATCAAGTTTATACACCCATTCAGGATGTTTATTATCCTCAAATCCTGGTGGTTGACACACATAAACTTCTCCTTTATTTTACCATATAAAAATGCACTTTTGACATCCATTTGAAAAACTTTAAGATTGTGGAATGCAGCATAGGCTAAGAACAATCTGATTGCCTCTAGTCTGGCTACAGGGGCAAAGGTTTCATCATAGTCAATACCTTCTTCTTGTGAAAACCCCTGTACAACCAGTCTAGCCTTGTTCTTAACAATAAGCCCATTTTATCAGTTTTATTCCTAAACACCCATTTAGTGCCTATTGCACACTTACCTGGGGGAAGAGGAACAAGTTCCCACACTTGCTGTTTCTTGAACTGAAGTAGCTCAAGCTGCATAGCTTCAACCCATCCATTGTCTCTCAAAGCAACATGGTAGTTCTTTGGCTCTAGCTGACTGATGAAGAGAGCATAGAAGCAGAAGTTAGACAATTGACTTTGGTTGAAACACCAGCATTGATATCACCAATAATCTGAGACATGGGGTGATTCTTCAGTTCTTGATAAACAATGAG
The DNA here is from genome assembly GCA_025506515.1 of Flaveria trinervia. Taxonomy (NCBI): domain Eukaryota; kingdom Viridiplantae; phylum Streptophyta; class Magnoliopsida; order Asterales; family Asteraceae; genus Flaveria; species Flaveria trinervia. The sequence continues at coordinate 108,160,283 of CM046444.1, read as the reverse complement.
ATCTGTGCAAGTGTTTGTAGAACCTTCAGCAGCAGCAGATGTTGATGTAGACTCTTGAAACCAAGAATTAGATGGTAACTCAAAAGATGTAGAGGAAACAGAGATCTCATCAGCATTTGTTGTGGATGGAACTGCTAAAGCTACAGGAACATCAAATTTAGCAGACACAGGCAGTTGGTCACTAAACTTGAATAGGTGAGTATTGATATTATCATCATCATCATCAATACCACAGGTGGAAGACATGCTGCAGAAGATGATTTATCCACAGGATCTGCAACAGCTGGAGGTTGATAAGAACATATTGCAGTATGTCCAAATCAAACAACTCCACAGGGTTTTTGGAATCTTGTCCAAAGGAGATTCATTAAACTTCACATGCAAAGTCTCTTCAACTATCTTTGTTCTGCAGTTGAAGACTCTGTATGCCTTGCAAGTAGATGAATAACCAACAAAATACCCTGCATCCACCTTAGGATCAAATTTATGGAGTTGATCCTTTGTGTTGAGAATAAAACAGGGACACCTAAATGCTTTGAAAAATGAAATTAGAGGAGCCAAGTGATGGAGAACTTCATATGGAGTCTTCATCAACCTCTGATTTACTAAAACTCTATTCTGCACATAGCAAGCTGTGTTACAGCTTCAGCCCAAAAGGTCAGTGGCAAACCAGAGTCAGCCAGCATGGACCTTGCAGCTTCAATGAGGGTCCTGTTCTTTCTCTCCACTACTCCATTTTGTTCTGGAGTCCTTGGGATGCTAAACTGCCTTTTGATTCCTTTGAGAGATAGAAGTCATCAAGTGTATGGTTTCTGAATTCAGTTCCATTATCACTCCTGATACACTTGACTGGAAGGGAATACTGCTTCTCAATATACAACACAAAGTGAATAATCTTCTGAGCAACCTCATCCTTTGAATGTAGAAAGAAAGTCCATACAAATCTGGAGTAATCATCCACAATTACCAGACAGTGTTCTTCTTTGCCATGCTCATTACTCTCACAGGACCAAATAGATCCATATGCAGTAATTGCAAGCAGGCAGTGGACTTAGGCTCTTCAATAGGAGGGAATGAGACTTTGTGCTGTTTTCCTTTTAAACAAGCAGTGCAGGTTTCATCACAGTGGAACTCCTTTATTGGTAAGCCTCTGACTAAACTATTGTGGATAAGCTGATTCATGTTTTTGAAATTAACATGACCCAGCCTTCTGTGCCACAGTTTAGATTCTTGAGAAGAGGCTTTGGAAAATAGGCAAGGATTGCCTCTGAGATCTATTTTCTTGGAAAGATCTAAGGCATACACTCTTCCTGTCCTGTTGGCTCTCAGGAGAGTGTGATCATCCAACACCTTGTCAATCAAATGCAGAACTTTGGATGACAGAATCCTACAGTTCTGACTGGTGAAAAGAGCAACATGGCCTTTATCACACATTTGACTGACACTCAAGAGATTGTACTTGAGATTTTCCACATGATTAACATCATCAAACTTGATTTCTCCATTGGAGACAAAGCCATTTCCAATGATGTAACCTCTAGCATCATTGCCAAAAGAAACAAAACCCTTCTTTCCTTGAGAGTAGTCATGAAGAAGAGAGCTGTTCCCAGTCATGTGCATAGATCCCCCACTGTCTACATACCAGATGCTACTTTGGCATGTTGGAGAACCCTGCAATAAAAACAATCAGTTAGTTTGGAGACCCAAACCTTTTTGGTTTTGGGCCTGGGTCATCAATAGATGGTAAACTAACAGGTTTATTTGAAACAACAGCCTGAGAGGAAGAAGATGGTGAAGAAGAGGAATCCTTTGGCTTGGATCTCCTTTTCTGTGGTTTCAACATAGGAGCATCTAGTTGGTTAACTCTACCCAACAGATGTTGAACCATCATAACCAGCTGTGTCTGATTTTGTGATAAAGCTTTCAGCTCATCAGACACATTGCCAGTGGAGTTTGATAAGTTCCTATGTTGCACCTTCTTCTTCTGAGCACTCTCAGCTGTCACTGTTTAACCCCTTCCTTTTTGGATTTCTTTGAGGACTTAAGGGTTACAGGATTTGATGTTGCTGATACAAATGTGGTCTCAAACTCAGTTTTCATTTTTACCATTTTCTCTTTAATTTCTTCTTTTTGTTTGAGTTTGGAACCTCTTTTGTACCAGCAATCATCTGTAAGATGATTGAACAAACCACATACTTCACATGGTTTCTTCTTCATCTTAGGTTGATCATCAACTAAAGAGGGTGAAGCAACTGAAGCTTGTTCTTCAGTGCTTTGGAAGCATTGTTTGCTTTCTTGACTTCCTCTTTAGTAGCCTTCAAACTCTTTCTACTGACAGTTTTCTTCTTTTCAGTACTGACAGTAGTTGGAGTTTGAACTTCAGGTGTTAAATCCTGCTCTCTAGTCCTTTCAGGACTTTCAGAATTAACTCCTGAGTTGATCAACTCATTGATCATGTGAGTGTCAGCATTTGAACCATCAACATCAGCTGATAGGTTCTGAGAGGGCTTGATGCTGACTTCTACTTCTGATTGTGCTGTATCAGAAAGTAGATCACATGATGAGATGGATTGGTTATTACTCTCACCATCAGATTCTACCTCTGCTCTTGGAGTAAAATCTGTAGGTGGAGCAGTGTGATTGTAACCAATGCCAAACTTCACATTGGAAGCAGATTGCTTACTAAGAAGCATTTCAAAACCTTTGCATGATTGTACCCATCTATCACACTCTACCTGGGTAACTGCAAGGGTTTCTTTGAGATCTTATACTTCTCTAGAAGTATCTCTTCCCTAGCCTTATCATCAGTTATTTGGCATTTCAGTTTGTAAATCTCATCATTATCATTAAGCACAGACTCAAATTCAGCTTTGCTTTTGGAAATTATTTGTTCTAGCTCAATGTTCTTGTTGATTAAAGCTACATTTGCTTCTCTAATAGATGCAAATGCTGCTATGCATGTGTCAGAACATAATTTGGCTTTTGCCTCAGAGGATACCTGTGATACCTTTGGTGTAGAGGCATTAGAGGATGAAGTATCAGCAGAATCCAAAGCCATAAGAGCTAGATTTCCAAAGGGACTTTCACCACCATGTTGACCAGCACCTGAGAACAGTTGTTCATGACCAGACAAGTCATCTGGTAAACTGCTCCAGTCAACAACTCCTGGGGTGAAGAAGCTGTGTTGTTGAGGTTGAGTTTGTTGATGAGATTGGGAAGGTGTGGTTCAGGCAATGCTTGTGGTTGTTGTGCAATTGGAGCTTGAACAGGATTTGGTTGAGGCACATAATAGCAGGGATAAGGATATGACATTTGACCCTGGGGAACAAAGTATGCAGGAGATCTAGGATGTGAATGATGACCAGAACCAGCAGGATGTTGCCCTCTGTTTTGTGGACTAGTACTAGGAAAAGTCACAAGGGTGCAGAAGAGTTAGATCCAGTGATCTACACTCTCTTGCAAAGTGTCCCAGCCTTTGGCATTTGTGACACCTCAACTTACTCTTGTCAAAACCAACTTTGGTTTTGCCAGAGAGTCCAGGAAATTTCCTGCCAGTTCTCTTATAGAACTTCTGAGATCTGATATTAATCATGCCATTTGGCTCAGAATATCCATCTCTTCTAGATCATCATCAGCTATTCCTTTCAGATCATCCATGATGAAGCATAATTGTCACTATTACTGCCAGAATGACTCTCAATACCAACAAATGCATGATCAGAACTATTTGAAGAGAAATCTATATGCTCATCATAATTGCTTTCAGATGCAGCATATTCTGACTCATGACCAACCAAGGCAGTATTCCCTGGTACAAAGTCATCAGTGAGCTTTCCTGATGAGGACAGTTTCCTCTTCTGCTCTATCTCTCTTTCAAATGTAAGCAGTTTCCCATGAAGTTGGGTGAGAGATAGGCCATCCAGATTTGCACTGGAGCGTAGGACAATAGTGTATGTGTCCCATCTCTCAGGCAGTGATCTGAGGAATCTGTTGTTCATCTGGCTATTGGTGTATTCCTGTTTCACCATTTTCAGCTCAGATATCAAGCAGGAAAAACGCTCAAACTGTTGAGTCAGTGTCTCACCCTTTCTATGAGAGAATGTCTCATATTGTTGGGCAAGGATTTCTCTATTGTTTGCTAAGACCTCATCTGTGCCACCGAATTGTTCCTTCAGGGCATTCCAGAGATCATGAGCAGTTTCATGATGCATAAGCCCTGAATAGATTTCATTAGGCAGTGCCATGGCCAGAATTCCATGGGCTTTAGCATCAATCTCAAATAGTTTCGATCTTCATCAGAGTATTGTTCCTTCTTCTTCGGAACCATTTGATTGGTTTCCGGATTGTTCACCATAGGCTTATGTGGTCCATGTACCACAGATGTCCAACAACCTGAACTGTTAACAGACAGGTGATGAAGCATTCTTCGTTGCCATATGTTATACTCGGTCCTAACCAGCATCGGAGGCTTGGTTGAGGAACCGGTATTGTGAGGATCATTAGAAGGAGTCGTCATCTCAGATTCAATCAAATTCGGTTAAGCTAAAACAGATTTAGAACAAACGCAACAACCAATTGAACCAGAAGATCTCAAAATAAATGAACGAAAGCGACAGAAATTCAATAATCTATAACCAGTTCTTGCGAATACGCTAATTCAATCAAACACAGATATCAATTAGCAGTTTCAATGATCAATTGTTAGATCGATCAATGATTAACTGCTCTGATACACTTGTTAGGATCAGTGATCTATGTTTGATTGATTAAAGAGTATAGCAGCGAAATTCAACAATGAATTAGCGATTCACAAGAACGAAACGATATTCAATGAAGAACAAAGACGGTTATAGAGAGAGAGAATTTCTGCAAATATATTTCATTCAATATTCGCTTTCGTGGTAACAGAATGTCACACTTACAATTAGGTCGACACCTCTTATATAAGAGATGTGACGTCTGCTGATGTCACTTGATAGTGACATCTAACAGATTTATTACAACTGAAACACAACTACTGAAGATGTCAAAACAGCTGACATCTCCTTACAAAAATGCTAAGTGTTATCAGTTGTTATAACTACTGAAAAACATAAAACTACTGAAACTACAACGACTGAAGAACAAGCTCTTCAGTCGTTTTACAAAACTACTGAAAGTAAAAATATAAAACTACTGATATCACAACTACTGAAGAAGTACTCTTCAGCTGTTGTGACAAACTACTGAAACTTCAGTACTTGGTCTTCAGACTTGAACTTCAGATGTTCATCAGCTGATGACTTCAGTAGATATCATCAGCTGATGTCTTCAGTCTTTGTCTTCAGACTTTGTACATCAGTTGTTGATCTTCAGCACTTGTAAACTCTTCAGCTGTTGTACTTCAGTACTTTGGTCTCTTCAGCTTCAGCACTTGTGTTCTTCAGCTGTTCAGCTTCAGTACTTGTGTTCTTCGCTGTTCAGCTTCAGTACTTGTGTTCTTCAGCTGTTGTACTCAGCACTTTAGTTCTTCAGCTGTTGAAGTCTTCAGCACTTGATCTTCAGCTGTTGAAGACTTCAGCACTTGTCAAACTGCTGATGAAGCTTTCAGCAGTTGTTGTGATACCATGTGGGACTTAGAGGTTTTCTGATCTTGGCTCATTGGTTCTTTTGGTCCAACAGATACATTCAGGTTTTGCCAGCGGATATTCGCAGGCATATGATCGCTGCCCAACCAAGCACGTTTAGGTCGGCGGTGGACTTGGCAGGGAGATTATATGATGAAAGGGCTGTGGTGGTGGTGGCTGAGGGTGGTAAGAAGAGTGGTGGTGATAGGAACTGGCAGGGGAAGAGGTTTGGTCGGGGTAGTGCCTCAACAGGTAACAAGAAGGCATGGGTGGACGACCGCCGTGTGGTCGCATTGGGTGCTGGTATAAAGAAGTGTGGTAGGTGTGGAAGAGAACATAGCGGGGAATGTAGGCTGGGGTTGAGTGTGTGCTTCAAATTTGGGAAGCCGGGGCAGATAGCCAAGGACTGTCATGCGGTCCGATGCTTTAACTGTGGTGAAAAGGGTCACATGGGTAGGGATTGCAAGAAACCAAGGGCCAAGGGTTCCGGGGCGAAGAAGCTGGGAGGTGAAGGACCGAGGACGAGTGCCAGGGCATTCACCATGACACTGGAGGAAGCTAGGACGGACCCTGATGTCGTGTCCGGTACGTTTCTGGTGAACCAAACTTTAGCTTCTGTGTTATTTGATTCGGGTGCCAGTAAAAGTTTTATTTCTGTTGCTTTCTATGCTAAGCTGCTTGTTAGTAGTAGACGTGTTGATGCGCCCTTCAATGTAGAAACTGCCATAGGTAAGTCTACTAGGATCTCTGAGATGATAGAGAACTGTGATGTGGAGCTAGAAGGTCATAAGTTTCCTGTTAGACCGTTTGTGATGACCTTAGGTGGTTTCGATTTGGTTCTTCAGATAGATTGGTTAGCAGACTTCAAGGTGAACATTGTGTGTCGCAAGAAGATGATTAAGCTATCAACGCCTGACGGGAGTTCGGTGACAGTTTATGGTGATCAGGTCATGACAATTCCGAAAGTGATTTCGATGGCGGTGGCGGGAAAGTGTATAAGGCGTGGATGTAGTGCCTAGTTGGCCTACATAAAGGATGTGGATACGCCAGCACCACAACTGTTTGATGTACCGGTTGTGTGTGACTTCCCAGACGTGTTCCCAGAAGACTTACCAGGAGTGCCACCTGATAGAGAGATCAAGTTTCAGATTAATCTGATACTGGGTGCCCAACCTGTTGCCAAGGCACTCTATCGGTTAGCTCCGACAGAGATGAAAGAGCTGATGGAGCAGTTGCAAGAGCTGCTTGATAAGGGGTTCATTAGATCGAGTATCTCTCCTTGGGGTGCTCTGGTCTTATTTGTGAAGAAGAAGGACGGTAGTATGAGGATGTGCATCGACTACCGAGAGCTGAATAAGTTGCGATAAAGAACCAATACCCCTTACCGAGAATCGATGATTTGTTTGATCAGCTTCAAGGTGCCAGTTGGTTTTCAAGGATAGATCTTCGATCGAGCTACCATCAGTTGAAGGTGAAGGAGCAGGATATCCCTAAAACAGCTTTTCGCACGCGCTATGGTCACTACGAGTTTCTTGTCATGTCTTTTGGTTTGACCAATGCGCCAGCTGCTTTTATGGATCTAATGAACCGTGTGGGTCGGCCTATGTTGGATAAATCAGTGATTGTGTTTATTGATGATATCCTGATTTATTCGAAGAGTGAGATTGAGCATGCCGGTCATATTTAGGAGGTTCTGGAGACGTTGAGGAAGGAGAAGTTGTATGCAAAATTCTCCAAGTGCGTGTTTTGGTTGCGTGAAGTTTAGTTCTTGGGTCATGTGGTGAATCCCGATGGGATTATGGTGGACCCGGGTTAGGTGGAGGCAGTGATGCAATGGAAGTCTCCAAAGACGCCATCCGAGATTCGTAGTTTTTTTGGGTTTGGCGGGCTACTACAGAAGATTCATCTAAAACTTTTCCAAGATCGCTTCTCCACTAACCAAGTTGACCCGAAAAGATGTGAAGTTTGTATGGGGTCAGCTCAAGAGAAGGCATTCGAAGAATTGAAGGCGAGATTGACTCAAGCTCCTGTTCTGTCACTACCAGATGGAAGCAAAGATCTGGTGGTTTATTCTGATGCTTCCTACTCAGGGTTGGGGTGTGTGTTAATGCAGAGAGGAAAGGTTATAGCCTATGCATCCCGACAGTTAAACGTTCATGAGGTCAATTATCCTACTCATGACTTGGAGCTAGCAGCCATGGTCTTTGCACTAAAGATTTGGAGGCACTATCTACACGGAACGAAGTGCACCATATTCACCGATCACAAAAGCTTGAAGTACTTGTACGAGCAAAAAGATCTGAACATGAAGCAGAGGATGTCACACCCCAACCTTTACGGTGGAAACGTCGAGATGTGAGGGTTAAGATTGTTCACAACCACATAACGCTATAATTAAATGTAAATATTAAAATTATAAGTTTCAAAATGCATAACAAACATAAGTCTCAAACATGAAATAAGTTTCAAACAAAATAAAACATTACATAAACATTTTATTTATTTAACTAGGTCCAAGTCCTAGTTTAATTGCAAGCTTCAAAAGACCACTTTAAACTTGGGGATTTCCTGAAACATGATAAAAATAAAAGGTCAACTATAAATAGTTGGTGAGTTTCCAAGGTTTTCATACATAATAAGATAAGGTTACAAGTAGCAATTCATGTCATTGGTCATAAGTTAGTAAGATTATAGAACACATATCGTTACAACCAAACCTTGACTTAATTACAAGTATAAAAGATTGGCTAAGTGTATTTGGTTCCCATGATGAACAAGCATACGTCATCAGGAGCCGACAATACCTCGGCTTTATCACCAAATAGGCTTGTCAGTCCCAAAGATCTAAGACGTCGTCAGGCTAGCATTAGTTAATCATTGTAAACAAAAATATGTATCTCATATAAACACTTACAACACACAAATAACCATGACAAAAATATGAATTGCAAGTGCTTTACAAGTCTAAACGTTTACAAGTGCGTTATGTATAAGTAATCATGTTTCACCCCAAATTAGTTTGAAAAGATAAAAAGAGGCAAGGAAAACTCACATCTCAAATAAGTATATAATGAAGATCAATAAGAATAATATATGTCGTTCCAAGATAAAACGTAACAAGGCACCTAAATATATAAATATTACAAGATTTAGGTTAATAATAAGATTAACGAGTTAACATGAACTAGGGTATTAGAATTTGGGGGTTTTCATAAAGTTAGTAAATTCTTATAAAAATATACTACTTTATAAACTTTATAGAACTTATTTAAAAGAAATTAAATCTTTTGTAATTAACTTGCGATTTTTATTAAAATATGTATATATAATTTATTATCATCATGATAAATCCCTAGTAAAAAGAAAAACATACGATCTAATATAGATTTATTTACCTCACAATATTATATAAATTCTTTTTTTTATAATATATTTAATTATAACATTTGTAAAAAAACATCTAAAATAAAATGTTAAAATGTCTTATGATAATAAATTTATAAGATATATTTAGATGACTTTTAAAATATTTGGGGTTTATAAAAGTCATTTTTATAATTATTATAAATTTTTTATAATTAATTTAAGGCCAAAAAGGCTTTAAAAAATTACATGAGGGTGCCCGGGTTTGAACCTGGGACCTCATGTATGTGGGGCATTGTCTTAAGCAGTGAACCAGGGCCTTGGCCTTGGTTTATTTTTGTTTCTAATTCTTTTAAACACAACTAAAAGGTTTCCCCCAAACCCCAAGAACCCTAGTTTGTTCAAGTCCAAAATTGACGATCGATTCGATGTTAATGTTCGAGTTAATCATGGGGCTTTGATTCCCCCCTGTATTTCGAGCATAACCATGTGTTCAATTAACCGATTTGATGATGAACTGATGATGAACAGACGATGCTAAGGCCCCGACACACGTACAACTGGCTCGATGTTCAAACGATGATGTTAAAGAAATTTGTTGCATAGGAAGTTTCCAAGAACCTTGTTGTACAAAAGCCCTTTGTCAATTTCAGGTCTTGAAGTCCAGAGAATGGTGTTCGAGTAGAAGATAGGTCATGACTAAATGGGTAATCAAAGTTGATGTTTGGGCTTATTTTAGGTGAAATTGAATGTTGTAATCGATTAGTGATAGATAAGAGACGGTTCATGTTAAGTTAATTCGATTATTATTGTGATTTAATGCTTAAACGGGTACGAACTTAAGGCTTTGGTTACTTCGAATGAGAAGGCTTTGTAACCGGTTTTAATCACGATTTAGGTAGTTGATTGAGTTCGATTCGAGTCAAGGAACGATTGGCATGGTTTTGGGGGTTTCAATTCGAAGAAAAAAGAAAGAATTTTAGGACCACCGGACTCCGGCCGGAGGGTGGCCGGAGTTGTGGCCGGAAAAATGTGAGGGGTAGGGGAAGTTGGTTTGGGTTTTTCAAACTTACACTTTTAGTCCCTGTGGTTTTTCTCTTGATATTTTATGCACAAAGTTTCTATTTAGAGTTTATAAAATAACATATTAACCCCTTAAACTTTATTACCTTAAATTTTAAACTCCTTAAGATTATTAACTTTATAAATTATTATAAGTATCATTATTATTATAAATTTTATTATTATTACCAATATTATTACTATTATTAGTTATTATTAGTATAATTATTATTATGTTATTAACATTAAAATTTACAATTGTTATTATTATAACAATATTATTATCATTATTATCAATGTTAAGCAAATTAATTTGTTAACACCCAATTTAACTCAACATGCATAACAAGCCCTCAAAGTTTCATAAAAGACATAAATGGCCATTACAAGAACTTAACAAGGTTAACTTTTAATTTAACAAAAATACGAGATGTTACAGTCTCCCCAACTTAAAAGAATTTCGTCCCGAAATTAAGAAAAATGAAACTATACAAACAAATGCGGGTACTTCTTCTTCATGTGTTCTTCACACTCCCAAGTAAATTCAGCGCCACGCTTATTCTCCTAACGAACCTTGACAATTGGGGTAGTTGTGGTTCTAGTCTTCTTCATAATGCGATCCATGACCTCAACGGGTTTCTCAACAAAGTGTAATGACTCGTCAATCCGAATGACTTCCAACGGAAGATGCAGACTTTCATCAGCCAAGCACTTTCTCAAATTTGAGACGTGGAACACAAGATGAACTCCATTAAGGTCGGAAGGTAACTCCAGTTTATAAGCCATTTTCCCAATCCTTTTCAGGATTTTGAAAGGTCCTACAAATCTTGATGCCACTTTGCCCTTCTTTCCAAAACGAACAACACCTTTCCACGGTGAGACCTTTAGAAGAACCATATCCCCAACTTGGAATTCCAATGGCTTACGTCGCTTGTCAGCATAGCTCTTTTGACGACTCTCGCCACTTCAAGGTTCTTACGGATAATAGAAACTTTATCGGTCGTCTCTTGTATAAGTTCAGGGCCAGTGATGAAGTTTTCACCAATGTCAGTCCAACAGATCGTTGAACGACATTTACGACCATAAAGTGCTTCAAACGGTGCCATCTTGATACTCGAGTGATAACTATTGTTATACGAAAATTCCGCGAGTGGTAGATGCGTATCCCAATCACTACCAAAGTCAAGAACACAAAGGCGTAACAAATCCTCCAAGGTTTGGATCATTCGCTCGGTTTGACCATCATTTTGAGGATGGTAAGCCGTGCTTAGGTCCAATTGAGTACCCAAGAGTTCTTGCATAGACGACCAAAAATGCGAAGTGAAACGAGCGTCTCGGTCGGATATGATGAGCAGATGTACCCCATGACGACTTACAATCTCATCAACGTATATACGAGCTAACCTTGATGTCTTGTAAGTGTCACGTATGGGTATAAAATGTGCCGATTTGGTCAATCGGTCAACGATCACCCATATGCTATCATGTCCTCGAGAAGTTCAGGGTAGCTTAGTTATGAAGTCCATGGATATGTGTTCCCACTTCCACATAGGGATCCCGGGTTGCTCAAGTAATCCACTTGGACGTTGATGTTCGGCTTTAACCTTTGTACATGTGAGACACTTAGCCACATAAGTTGCTATATCCCTCTTCATCCTAGGCCACCAATATTGACCACACATGTCCATGTACATCTTATCAGAACAAGGATGAATAGAATAACGAGTTTGATGAGCTTCGTTCATGATAAAGGTATGAAGATTATTGTGATTTGGAACCCAAATTTGATTTGCGAAGTACATCAATCCATTGGGTTTCGTTTCCAATCGAGTTAAAAGATTAGGCTCCAGCTCATCCTTCATTCTTCCTTCTTGTTGCACCACTTGTTGAGCCTCCAAGATACTAGACTCGATGTCACTATCTATTCTCAAGTTTTGTAGCAGTACGGTAGTCTCGTTGACATCTAGTCGGATCTCAGTATCGAACTCACCCAAAGTGTCAAACCATTGACGTCGATCGTGAATTTCTTAGAATGAGATCATCTTGTTGTGAGTCTTTCGGCTTAGTGCATTAGCTACAACATTTGCTTTACCAGGATGGTAACGAATGTCACAATCGTAATCACTAATCAACTCCACCGAACGACGTTGTCTCATATTGAGATCTTTTTGATTGAAAACGTGTTGAAGGCTATTGTGATCGGTGTAGACTATACATTGCGTACCATACAAGTAGTGTTTCCAAATCTTCAAAGCAAAGACAATGGCACCAAGCTCAAGATCGTGTGTTGTGTAATTCACCTCGTGAACCTTCAATTGTTTCGATGCATAAGCTATGACCTTCCCTCGTTGCATGAGAACACAACCAAGGCCTTGTTTAGATGCATCACATATACTGTGAAATCGTCATTTCCATCGGGTAGGGTCAAGATAGGAGCATTGCACAACTTGTGCTTTAACGCTTCAAAAGCTTCTTCTTGCTCGGAACCCCACTCGAATAGTTTATTTTTCGTTAAAGAAGTGAGTGGTTTCATGATCCTCAAGAAGTTGGCAATGAATCGCCGATAATAACCAGCCAGACCAAGAAAAGAACGAACTTCGGTACGAGTCATAGGAACACACCAATTCTTCACAGCTTCCACTTTTGTAGGATAAACGTGAATTCCTTGGCTATTCACCACGTGTCCTAGAAATTGAACTTCCTCGAGCCAGAAGTCACACTTTGAGAACTTCGCGTACAATTTCTCTTTCTTCAACAACTCAAGAACCAATCTCAAATGCAGTTCATGATCGGTGTTGGATTTAGAGTAGATAAGTATGTCATCAATGAAGATGATCACAAACTTGTCTAGATAAAGCTTGCATACCCGGTTCATGAGATCCATGAAGACAACAGAAGCATTGGTTAAACCAAAAGGCATCACCATAAACTCATAGTGCCCATAACGAGTACGGAACACGGTTTTTGGGATGTCATCATCATGAACTCGTAATTGATGATATCCAGAACGTAGATCAATCTTCGAGAATATAGCAGCTCCTTGAAGTTGATCAAATAGGTTATCGATGCGAGGAAGAGGATAACGATTCTTGATGGTAAGCTTGTTAAGCTCATGATAATCGATGCACATACGAAACGATCCATCTTTCTTCTTCACGAAAAGAACAGGTGCACCCCAAGGCGAAGAACTAGGACGGATGAAGCCCTTCTCGGATAGCTCTTGAAGTTGACTAGAGAGTTCTTGCATTTCAGATGGTGCAAGTCGATATGGTGACTTAGCCACGGGGTTTGCTCCTGGTATCAAGTCAATTTTAAACTCGACTTCACGGATGGGAGGTAAACCATTAAGGTCATCGGGAAATACTTCAGGAAAGTCTCGTACGATAGGGACATCCTTAAGTTCTTTCCTTTTGACTTTTGTGTTGACCACGTAAGCCAAGAAAGCCATATACTTCTTGCTTAAGCACTTTCGGGCTTCAGTGCAAGACATGAGTTTAAGTCCTTTGGAAGATTTTTCACCGAACACCTTCAAAGTATCTCCAGAAGGTAACGGTATACAGATGCACTTCTCGAAACAAATGATCTCGGCATGGTGTTTGGCTAACCAATCCATTCCAATGATGACGTCGAAGCTTCCAAGTTTCATAGGGATAAGGTCGATAAGAAATCATGTGTGTCAAGACTTAAGATGCAATCACGAATAATGATGTCAACGGTGATCGGTTCTCCATCGGCAACTTCAACGGTGAGAGGTCTTTCTAGTTTTGTATGTGGCTTAGCAAGTATGGGTTCAAACTCTAACGATACAAAATTTTTATTGGCTCCAGAATCAAATAGGACATAGGCATAAGTTTTATAATAAGGAACATACCTGTTAAATTTAAAGGTATTTAACGATACAGTTTACGCATGAAAAGAATTAGGTCACACAAGTCAAAGGTAAGTTAACATACCATTCACCACATCGTTCTTTGCTTGTGCTTGATTTGTGTTGATGTTGAATGCACGTCCTCGGGCTTGTGGAACATTACCCACAAGACGAGGGCATTGTGGGTGAAAATAACCAGGTTCCCCACAGTTTTAGCAAGCACGGTTTGTGACCACGGCGGCATTGTTAGGTGCACGGTGGCAAGTCGCCACCAAATGATCATATTTACCGCATAAGGTGCAGATACAGCATGGTTGATTCCCCGGATGATGATACCTACAAGTGTTGCAAATAGGCTGAGGACCAGCATAGGCCCTAGCCCCAGGCACTTGTGCCACAGGTGTAGCCGCAGGTACAAGTTGTCTTTTGGGTTGTTTGGGTGCAGCCACGGCATAGTTACGTGTCGGTGTAAACTTGCGCTTCTTGTTGTTGTTGTTGTTGTGAGACGGTTCAGCTTTAGTCTCCTTAATGGCCTTGGTAGCCGTCTTTTCAACCGTGCACCCTTCACAGACATGGTGCCCGCTCGTATATGGTTCTCAGTGAGTTGAGCGGTGATAGTGATGGCTTCTTCCAAGGTTGTGGGTCGGCTACCCACCACGGCATCTTGAATTTGGGGTGGTACACCCTTTATGAACTTCTCGATGTTGCGGGGGACAGTGTCGACCATATGGGGCAGCGATATACTCAACTCATGATGCCTAGTTGAATAGGCCAAATGATCACCATCATTTTGCTTCAAATTCCAGAATTCTTCTTCCAACTTTGCAATTCACTTCTCGGGCAAAACTTCGCGATGGCGATGTTCTTGAACTCTTCCCAAGTAAGTGCCAGAATAGCATCGGCTCCTCGATTTCTCTTCTCGCTATTCCACCAAGTAAGAGCTCTTTGTTGGAGCATGCTAGTGGAATAACGAACTTTGAGTGCCTCGGGACACTCACAATTGACAAAGGTGTTCTCCATACTCTTGAACCATTGAAGAAGACCAGTGGCTCCTTCCTTGCCACTAAAACTAGTGGGCTTGCAAGAGCTAAAATACTTGAAAGTGCAGGTTGGGTTAGTGCGCCCTTGGTTAGCACTATTCTCTACTTGACCATTGTTGCTAGAGTTGGTCATTAAGGTGTTATTGAGTTCAGCAACCATGGTCGGAATTACAGCAGCCATTTGTCGGGCGATCATGGCGGCTAGCTTACGATCGGAACTTCCACGCTTTCCATGATGACAAGACAGGCTGGAATATGCAAAATAAGTTAGACACGAGAAAAAGAATAACAAGAATTATAATTCAACAAGGATAAGGCAAGAGTTGTAAGGCACATGGAATGGTTATATTTGGTAACGTATTACCATTTGGAAACGTTGACATGTCAAGGTAAGTTGACCCATTCGCCTTAGGAATTTGTGTATGTTGACCATAGTTTATCACTCATCCCAGAAATCCCCAGGTAAGCATAACTAGTCCCGTAGGATTTATGTGATATGCTTGCCTTAGCCCGAGGGCCTTTTTCCAGGAAGTCTAGAATACAGGTGTCCATGTGTCACAAAAATTTCTTAGGTTCATGAAATCAAAACCTTGCTGAGATTTACATAGATTAACATAAGTCTAAAGATCAAAGTCTTAAGCATAAGTATACAATTCCACAAGTCATCGAGAATAAGATTAAGAAGTTTTATTTGTCGTGGAGAGTCAAAGTGCCAAAGGTGAGTTTAGGGAGACAAGTAACAAAGTTTAAAAAATTATAAGGTAAACCTATGCTAAGGCATCAAGTTACACATAAGTGTGGTATAGCATTATGGAGCATGCAAACAATATATATATATATATTTCCAAGAATATAATATTATTCTATGAGGTTCATGCATAAGCTATAGTCTAGGTCACCATTTCTAATAACCTAAATCCTTATAGTTATGGGCTCTGATACCAATCTGTCACACCCCAACCTTGACGGCAGAAACGTCGAGATGTGAGGGTTAAGATTGTTCACAACCACATAACGCTATATTTAAATGTAAATATTAAAATTATAAGTTTCAAAAGGCATAACAAACATAAGTCTCAAACATAAAATAAGTTCCAAACAAAACAAAATGTTACATAAACATTTTATTTATTTAACTAGGTCCAAGTCCTAGTTTTATTGCAAGCTTCAAAAGTCCACTTTAAACTTGGGGATTTCCTGAAACATGATAAAAATAAAAGGTCAACTATAAATAGTTGGTGAGTTTCCAAGGTTTTCATACATAATAATATAAGGTTACAAGTAGCAATTCATGTCATAGGTCAAAAGTTAGTAAGATTATAGAACACATATCGTTACAACCAAACCTCAACTTGATTACAAGTATAAAAGATTGGCTAAGTGTATTTGGTTCCCATGATGAACAAGCATACGTCATCAGGAGCCGTCAATACCTCGGCTTTATCACCAAATAGGCTTGTCAGGCACAAAGATCTAAGACGTCGCCAGGCTAGCAATAGTTAATGATTGTAAACAAAAATATGTATCTCATATAAACACTTACAACACACAAATAACCATGACAAAAATATAAATTGCAAGTGCTTTACAAGACTAAACGTTTACAAGTGCGTTATGTATAAGTAATCATGTTTCACCCCAAATTAGTGTGAAAAGATAAAAAGGGGGCAAGAAAAACTCACATCTCAAATAAGTATATAATAAAGATCAATAAGAATAATATATGTCGTTCCAAGATAAAACGTAACAAGGCACCTAAATATATAAATATTACAAGATTTAGGTTAATAATAAGATTAACGAGTTAACATGAACTAGGGTATTAGAATTTGGGGGTTTTCATAAAGTTAGTAAATTCTTATAAAAATATACTCTTTTAGGAACTTTATAGAACTTATTTAAAAGAAATTAAATCCTTTGTAATTAACTTGTGATTTTTATTAAAAAATGTATATATATATATATATTATATATATATATATATATATATAAAATTTATTATCATCATGATAAATCCCTAGTAAAAAGAAAAACATACGGTCTAATATAGATTTATTTACCTCACAATATTATATAAATTCTTTTTTTATAAATATATTTAATTATAACATTTGTAAAAAAACATCTAAAATAAAATGTTAAAATGTCTTATGATAATAAATTTATAAGACATATTTAGATGACTTTTAAAAATATTTGTGGTTTATAAAAGTCATTTTTATAATTATTATAAATTTTCTATAATTAATTTAAGGCCAAAAAGGCTTTAAAAAAATTACATGAGGGTGCCCGGGTTTGAACCCGGGACCTCATGTATGTGGGGCATTGTCTTAACCAGTGAACCAGGGCCTTGGCCTTGGTTCATTTTCGTTTCTAATTCTTTTAAACACAACTAAAAGGTTTCCCCCAAACCCCAAGAACCCTAGTTTGTTCAAGTCCAAAATTAACGATCGATTCGATGTTAATGCTCGAGTTAATCATGGGGCTTTGATTCCCCATTGTATTTAGAGCATAACCATGTGTTCAATTACCCGATTTGAAGATGAACTGATGATGAACAGACGATGCTAAGGCCGTGACACACGTACAACTGGTTCGATGTTTAAACGATGATGTTAAACAAATTTTTTGCACAGGTAGTTTCCAAGAACCTTGTTGTACAAAAGCCCTTTGTCAATTTCAGGTCTTGAAGTCCAAAGAATGGTGTTCGAGTAGAAGATAGGTCACGACTAAGTGGGCAATCAAAGTTGATGTTTGGGCTTATTTTAGGTGAAATTGAACGTTGTAATCGATTAGTGATAGATAAGAGATGGTTCATGTTAAGTTAATTCGATTATTATTGTGATTTAATGCTTAAATGGGTACGAACTTAAGGCTTCGGTTACTTCGAATGAGAAGGCTTTGTAACCGGTTTTAATCACGATTTAGGTAGTTGATTGAGTTCGATTCGAGTCAAGGAACGATTGGCATGGTTTTGGGGGTTTCAATTCGAAGAAGAAAAAAAAAGAAATTTAGGACCATCGGACTCCGGCCGGAGAGTGGCCGGAGTTGTGGCCGGAAAAACATGAGGGGTAGGGGGAAGTTGGTTTGGGTTTTTCAAACTTACACTTTTAGTCCCTGCGGTTTTCCTCTTGACATTTTATGCACAAAGTTTCTATTTAGAGTTTATAAAATAACATATTAACCCCCTAAACTTATTACCTTAATTTTAAACACCTTAAGATTATTAACTTTATAAATAATTATAAGTATCATTATTATTATAAATTTTATTATTATTACCAATATTATTACTATTATTAATTATTATTAGTATAATTATTATTATTGTTATTAACATTAAAATCTACAATTGTTATTATTATAACAATATTATTATCATTATTATCAATGTTAAGCAAATTAATTTATTAACACCCAATTTAACTCAACATGCATAACAAGCCCTCAAAGTTTCATAAAGACCTAAATGGCCCTTACAAGAACTTAAGAAGGTTAACTTTTAATTTAACGAAAATACGAGATGTTACAGAGGAGATGGTTAGAACTCATCAAGGGTTATGATTGTGAGATCCATTACCATCCGTGCAAAGCCAACGTGGTAGCTGATGCCCTTAGCCGAAAGGAAAGGCCTGAACCGATTCGGGCGAAAGCATATCAGCAGATCATGACCTCTGATGTAATGAAGCAAGTCAAGGAGTTTCAAGATGAGGCCTTGAAAGAAGATCATCTTAACTCTAAGAGGATGAGAGGTCTGGTTGGGGAATTGGGTGAAGACACACTTGGTGTTAAAACCCGATTTGAACGGTGTGGATTCCTCGTTTTGGGGATCTACGGGTGAAGATTTTGGATGAAGCTCACAAGACTCGATACTCCATTCATCCAGGTGCCACAAAAATGTATCAAGACTTGAAGAAAGATTGTTAGTGGTCGGGTATGAAGCGCGACGTAGTGGAGTATGTGAGTAAATGCCTTACTTGTCTACAGGTGAAGGCCGAGCATTAGAAGCCGTATGGGAAAATCCAACCTTTGGATATACCGGAATGGAAGTGGTAGCACATCACCATGGATTTCATTATGAAGTTTCCGCGTACTCCAAAAGGGTATGATGCTATATGGGTGATTGTGGACCGTCTGACGAAGAGTGCTCACTTCCTACTGATCCGCGAGACATACTCATCTAAGAGGTTGGCTGACCTATTCATCAAGGAAATTGTAACTCGTCATGGTGTGCCGGTGTCTATTGTATCTGATCGTGACACCCGGTTTACATCCAAATTCTGGAAGAAATTCCAAGACGCCATGGGGACGAGGTTACATATTAGCACGGTTTATCATCCCCAAACTGATGGTTAGTCAGAAAGGACCATTCAGACATTTGAAGACATGCTTCGGGCATGTGTGATTGATTTTAGGGGAAGTTGGGATGAGCACTTACCGTTAGCAGAATTCTCATCCAATAATAGCTTTCATGCTAGCATTGGTATGCCACCATATGAGATGCTATATGGTAGGAGATGCAGAACACCCGTTTGTTGGGTGATATTGGTCAGAAGGAATTGGGGAGCATCGAGGTAATCGAGGCTACGACTGAGAAGCTTGAGAAGATCAAGGCCTTCATGAAGGCAGCCAAAGATAGACAGAAGTCATATGCTGATAAACGACGTAGGCAGATTGAGTTCCAGGTGGATGATTGGGTTATGTTGAAGGTCTCACCATGGAAAGGTATTATCCGATTCAGAAAGCGGGGCAAGTTAAGCCCAAGGTATATAGGTCCTTTCCGAATCATTGCTCGAGTAGGAGAGGTGACCTATAGATTGGAGTTACCAGATGAGCTAAGTGGAATCCACCGACATTCCATGTATCTCATCTGAGAAAATGCTTGGCAGATGAAGATATGATTGTTCCACTGGAAGATATCGAAGTAGACGAAAGGCTCAATTATGTGGAGCAACCAGTGGCAATCATCGATAGAAAAGAGAAAAGGCTAAGAAATAAAGTGGTTCCTCTTGTGCGTATACAGTGGAAGCACAGGAAGGGATCCGAGTCAACGTGGGAGACTGAGGAAGAAATGAGACAGCATTATCCACGTTTGTTCGAGGAATAACAGGTTTCGAGGACGAAACCTATTTAAGGGGGGTGGACTTGTAACATCAGGTTATTTATTTATTTTTAAGCTGACGAAAGAAGAAAATAAATAAAGTCCTAAGTCGAGGGACCAAACTCACCAACGAAAGAAAGAAGAGCGAGTGGGGGTTTATAAAGGGAGAGGGCAGCCCTTACCCTCTCCCCACACCCACATTTCAGCCAAAAGAAAGAGGAGAAGATAGAAAGAAGAGAAAAAGGAGAAAAAGTTGGTTCGGGTTGGTTCGAGTGAGCCAAAATCGTTGAGAAGCGAGTCAAACCGAAGCTCTACTTCTCAGTGTCATTTGTGTGAGTTCTAGGACCCCACTTTTACTTGTTTTCAAACGATTTTGGGGCTGGAATAGAATACCCGTTTTTGTATGTATGTGTGTTTGACCCATTTGGGTGTGTTGCGTGTGATGCGTTTGGAGGTTGTTTTCGGGCTTGTGTGTGCTTGAATGATGTTGTGGTATGCATTCCTAAGGTCTAGGATGGTTGATTTAGTCTTGGAATGGGTTTAGATGAGTGTGGAGGTCGAAAAGGCCAGTTTGCTTTCGGCTGGAACTGCATTCTGCATCAGCTAGGGCTAGGCGACCGACTGGAGACCGAATGGTGGCCATACGGCCGAATAGGGTGCGATTGGGGTCCATTCGCATGATTGGGGTTCATTCGCACGATTGAAGGTCCATTTGCACGATTGAAGGTCCATTCGCACGATTGAAAGGCCAGTCGCATAGAGGTCATGCGATTGAAGGTCCAGTCATATAAGAGCTCATCCGCATTAGTCCATTCGCACGATTGGGTGTTCATTCGCATGAGTGTTCATCCTCATTGGTTCATTCGCATGATGTTTAGTCGCATGGAGGCCATGCGATTGAAGAGTGCCCATATGCCCGAATAGGGCTGTTGCACCCGAGGAGAAGTGTAGTTTAACTTCTGACTTTCGGAGGAAAGTGCAGATGTAAGTTTTGACGTAAAGGTCCCCATAAGAGCATTTAAGATGACTGTTAAGGCCTTAGAGAGTATGTTGGGCATGATGATGATGATGTTGCTTGTTTATGCATGATGCATGTTATGTATGCATGATGTTGCCCTGTATGATGATGATGATTGTGTATGATATGTTCCTTATTATGATGTATGTTTATCTTTCCTGTGGTTTTACGTGTCATGTTAATGAATGAACGAAGTATAATGTAACATAAAGTGAAAGATAATGAAAGAGGAACATGAAGTAAGAATGCATGCATTATTGAATGATGAATGAACAAAGGAAAGGCTTGCAAGCACATATAGGAGGTGAGCAACCCTATGGTTGCAACAAACTCGGATAGCGTGCTATCGTGAAGTTGCCATGAGGTGAGCAACCATGTTGTTGCAAGAGACTTGGATAGCTGCTATCGTTGAGATTGGCAATGAGGTGAGCAACCCTATGGTTGCAACATACACGGATATAATGCTATCATGAAGTTGCCATGAGGTGAGCAACCTGTTGTTGCAAGAGACTCGGATAGCATGCTATCGTTGAGATTGGCAATGAGGTGAGCGACCATATGGTTGCAACAGACTCGGATAGCGTGTAATCGTTGGGATTGCTAATGAGGTGAGCGACCCTGTTGTTACAACAGACTCAGGAGAACGAACGTATAGAATGAACAAAAGTTAACAAATGTAATAGAAGATAATAATTATATTATCTATGTGTACGTACAATGTATGATTGCATGAAAGTAAAGAATGGTTTTAATGAAAGTAAAGTATGTTTTATTATAAAAGTAGAACTCACTCAGCAACGCTGACTTTTATGTGTTTCCAGTTGACAGGTAATGATTGCTGAGGATGGCACGGGCGGCTACTCGGCTCTTTTGGGATAACATTCTTTTGATTAATGTTTTTGCATTGTAATATGAACAAGCTGTTTTGTATTGAATATTGTATTAACTTACAAAAGCATTTACATGGAAATGAAAGATTATTTTAGTGCTCCGCTGTGATTTTATGATATACGAATGTAAATATATGTTTATGTATGATGAGAATCCAACTGTAAGCGTCCCGGGAACGGGGCTTTACAAGCTCTCTCACAAAATTGGTTCGTCACAAACATTTACTTCATCACAGGGTCGCAATGACACGTATTGAAAATAGTCTTCATGGCTTTTATCCACCTTTGGCTCACCAAAGGGTCAATCTCAACTTTGAATTGCAATGGTTTACAAACCATGAAGTCTGTGTACGTGCAACAACATTGTTCGACTTCAGCTATTGGCGTTGCTCCCATATTAGTTGTAATCACTTCATTCTTTTTCAGTTCTTCTTCTAACATAATTCTAGTAGAATTTTGCATTTCAGCTAAAAGAAATGGGATATTAGCTTCAAATGTCTTTCCTACTTCAATGGCAATCTGTCTATAAATTTCTTCAGGTACAAGTGTTGTATTATTATTAAGATGAGTTAAATACACTAATCTTTCTAAATGATCATCTACATGCTTTTCGGTGTTACGACTTCCTTCACCTTGTATCACATTTTCTCTTTTTTCATCCACCATACTCTCTATCAATTATTTATTTCATATTATTTTTATTCTAATAATTTCTACACTGGTAAGTACTTATTTAAGCCCTTTTATGCTTTTAATATTATTGTCAAGACTAACAAAATATCTAAAGCCAAAAAAGCACTATGTATGTATTTATAACTACATATATAATTATCATTTTATGCATATCTCCCCACACTTACTCTCTGTTGTTTTCAATAAAATATGATCATTGAAACCTCATAATGATATGATATATTACCCACATACTGGCCAGGTATGAAAACAATATATTATACCTATTATGATTCCCAACTACCATATGATATCTCAAACATACAAATCTCAAGGAACACAAACTTTTCATATGTTTTCATTTTGCACCCATACAAAATCCCCATTTATCTGCTTCCTTGGATTACTTCTGGACTGAACCCTCTCGTTTTTTAATATCAGTAGCACTTATGGTTCGAGTCTAAGTACTTTTTAATATACTTAAATCTCTCAAACAGTGCTCTGATACCAACTTGAAACACACCAGATTTTTTTTAATACTTTCACAACTTATATAAGAGTTAGGTCCTAATTCACAACAAAACTTGTCACTCGCAATGACATGTCATTTCTTAATAAATATAAAAATATTATAAGAAAATATAAACGTTTTACCACGAGTTTTATTCTACTACTTTTAAACACAAGTGTAGGGTTTGTTATCCGTCTAGTCACGTCCATGAAGTTTTAACCATCTATGGGTGCTTTCTCTGAAAACATTTAAAATATATTTTTATTAGCTTTCGCTAAGTAAGTACACGTCCTTATCTCATAAACATATTTTCTTTTATTGGAATTAAACATTCAAATCTTTATTTATTTAATACTCTACTTCTTTGGAATTCAACACCCGAATTCCTTGTGTGTTAAATTTTAACCCTTGAGTATTCATAACTCCTTTTTTTATATACGTGGAGTTCAACACCGAACCCCTTGGGATTTCAATACCCGAAATCCTTACATATATTTTACTCCATTTTAAACTATCAATACACATACTTGGATCCTTAATCTTATAAATCATTTCCCCAAAATCATGTTCATTATAATAAATAAACATATATTACATGTGATAGAACTTTTTAATCTTCATAAAATTCATACAAACTTATAATGATTAAAACATATAGCATGTAATTAAACACGTAATGTAAATTAGTTACGGCTTAATGTATTTACTTTCTGATATAACTAACTTGAGTATAAAATATAACCCGCTAATTGATGTGCTTGAACTACCTTTAAATTATACTAACACTCTCATACTTGCTTGTAATTTTTCATATTGTTTGATTGTTTTTTATCTCAAGTTTAGTTAAGTAAAGATAGATATATACATATGTTAAGGCAGCAACTTCATGAAAATTAATAATTATATTCAAACCGCCATCCCAATCCTTCGTTTCAAAGTTTGATCCATATTTTTATTATTATTATAATTATCTCTGTTTTATACTTGCCTATTAAGCATTCATGTAATCGTTAGTTTGTAAATATATGGATTTTATACAAATAATACTATTAAATTATTTTCTATATATAAACGTATCTTATATATTTTATACATATTTTTTTAATTTTAAATGTTTAATAATCTTTAATATATATTATATACCTTATAGTTTAACTTACGGTTCTACTGTTTGCAAACTCGTTTATAGATGAAAGGCTCAATTATGTGGAGCAACCAGTGAGAATCATCGATCATAAAGAGAAAAGGCTGAGAAATAAAGTGGCTCCTCTTGTGCGTGTACAGTGGAAGCACAGGAAGGGATCCGAGTCTGCATGTGAGACTGAGGAGGAGATGCGGCAGCATTATCCTCATCTGTTCAAGGAATAACAGGTTTCGGGGACGAAACCTATATAAGAGGGGTGAACTTGTAACACCCGGCTTTTTTTAAAGACTAGATATGAGGAATAAAAAGAAAGAAAAGCTATAAGGTCCAAGTGGAGGGACCAAAAGTGTCCAAAAGGACAAAACTTTGAAAAAGTTGGTGTAAAGGTGGGCATGGCCGCCCACCTCACTTTACATCACCACTACTTTCGGTTTTAGAGAGAGAGACAAGGGAAAAAGAGCAGAACTTCAAATTTTTGAAGAAGAAGTGAACAAATTCAAGGTAAGAATTCGTGGTTTTTATGTGTTTATGACGGGTTGTGAAGTCCGTTTTATGAGATCGATAAACATCCGAGCATGTTTTTGACGGAAGGATAAACAACAGCACAAACCAAAAAGTCAAATAATAATACGAACTATAATTGAATGGTTTCATTGATAAAACTAACGATTACAAACTCGTTACAATATAAGAAACAAGAATCTTGGCAAGGGGAAGATCGAGCATGATCTCCCCTCTCATCCGGCAGCCCTAGGCTCCAGGCAGACTTCCTCTCCAATCCTTCCCCTTTCTACACATTGAAACTGGTATATATAGGTCTCGGCCCATATTAGATGCGACTGGGCCCATTCATGCGATTGGACCAAGCGTATGGTTCAATCGTACGACTGGACCATGCGTATGGTTCAATCATACAACTGGACCATGCGTATGGTTCAATCGTACGACTGGACCATACTTATGGCTTAGTCTTACGAATGTCCTAATCGCATCTCTCAGTCGCACGGCTAGTCGGCTCAGTCGTACGACTGAGTCTCATTCGCATATGCTCCTGCGAATGACCCAGTTTCATGTGTTTACAACATATCAGGTGTATTACATTAAGCCTAGACTATTTGACAAGCGACGGACACACTATATATGACTATATATGCTCTAACAGGGTTTTATCTCGGTTATATGCATATGTGCTTATGTGTTTGTGTATGTGCTCGGGTTTGTGTGTTTGGTGTTGTTTTTAGGTGTTTGAACTCATTGCAAGCGGGTTAGAAAGGAAGAAACACCCAAGTTGCCTGAGGTGAGTTCTAGACCCCGGTTTTTACTTGTTTTAAACTATCTTTGGGGCTGAAAATGTATTAAAACGATTTTCAAAGCTTATGTATGTTTACCCGTATGTAATGTGCATGATTGGATGTGATTCTTGAATGTTTATAGGTTATTCATGTTTAGAATAGCCACATTAAGCTTAGAATAGGTGTGTTGATGATTGGGTTTGAAAACATACCAGAAACATGTTGAACAGAAGGTCCATGGGCCTAAACAGTAGCCCATGCGCCTAAGATTACTTTAGAAATGTTTAAGTAAAGCCCATGCGCCTGAACAGAGGTCCATGCACCTAGAAATGTTAGTCGGACGACTAAGTGTAGGGCCATGCGCTCCAATAGTGCTCATGCGCCCAAGTGGCTCATGCGCCTAAGTGTCCATCCGTCCGAATTATCCATGCGTCTAAGTGTTCATACGCACAAATAGTACCCATGCGCCTGAATAGTTCATGCGCTAAAGTGATAAATGCTTAAGGGTTGGCTGATGCGCCTAAATAGTGGTGAAACGCCCAAACAGGGCTCATGCGCCTAAATAGTTCCCATGTGCCTAAGTACTTAGAAAATTTTACAGAATTTTCTAGGAGTCTGTGCTTTAGGGTTTTAACCAAGGTTGACTAAGGGCTTATTAATGATAATGTTTCATGCATGATATGATTGTTTATGAATGTTCCTTATTATTGATATTGCTATTATCATTACTTATAGTATGTGACTTTACGTGGTATGTTTATTATCATAACGTAAAGTATATAGTAATAATAAAGTGAAAGAGCAATAAAGAAAAGAAGAGGAACATTAATAAAATGTTAACAAGTCTTGCAAGCTTATAGGAGGGACACGACCGTGTTGTCATTAGCTCAACTGTGCTGCGGGTTAGCTACCCTATTATGCACACAGGGCCAATCAATTGAGATTGGCAGGACCCTTGTAGCGTACCCTGGGTGATTGGGTTGGCCTTGTACACAGTACATAGAACCCTTTCGGGGGATACAATTGACCCTTTAGAGGGATATAGTTGACCCTTTCGAGGGATATAGATGGCCCATCACCCGTTTTCCATCACGCATATAGTTGGGTATTGCTCATTGGTCCATACAGACAGTGAAAGATAAAAATAAAAGTTTACAGAACATACAAGGCATACAGTAAAGAGAATGAACAGTATCTGTTCATATAGTTGATGCGTGCTCGCATATACAGTCTAGAGTTGTATATTTCATAAAAGAGTATTTTCTTATACAATATATAGAAAGTATTTTACTACTTTGAAAACTAGAGCTCACTGAGCAACCCTGACCTTTATACATTTTCAGTTGGCAGGTAATTATTGCTAAGGATGGCACGAGGGTGAAACTACTCGGCAGGAAAAGTCTGACATCCATTCGTACTCTGTGGTGCTGTTGTTTTGTAATGCATATAAACAATTCTTTTGTAAACAGTTAATAATGATGTATTTCTTAACAATAGTGTTTTAAATGAAATGAATGGGTTTTTGATAAATCATTTCCGCTGCTTAAGTTTGTATAATTAAAATGTTTAATGTTTTAACTGTTGTGATTGACCAACTGTGAGATTTGCAGGAACGGGGACTTACAAGTTAGTATCAGAGCCAAAGTTTAAGAGAACTGGGTTTAAATAAACTTTTAAAACCTAAACTTATACTGAAAATGGGTCAAATGGAGGGATGTCAGCCCAAGTAGCTACATGCCATCAGATATGTATTTTCCTAATGTTAACCGGTATTATGTGCGCATGCTATTTGATTATGTGCTCTTAGTAGATGTAGATAATGATTAAGTCAGGATAGGAGATGTTTGAGGTATGAAGAGTAAAGTAAGTGGCTAATCACAACTGGCCACTGTAATTAGGGACTTACTATACTTGACATAAACTAAGTATTACCTTGAATGACCGCGTTAGTGTTTGAATCTTATAGTGTGCTTTTAGAGGATGGCTGGCAGTAGATCTTCAAAAGCCTCTTGTGGTGGAGGTCACGGTGCTGCTCTGCAACCCAAGAAAGGAAGACCAAGAGTCGAGAAAGTGGTTCATGAAGAACCAGAGACCCCTCATCCAGAGGGAGGCGACGAGAGCGCCAATCTGAGAGCCTCAGTAAAGGAGGCTGTGGTGGAAGAGGTTCACCAGGTCATGCAGACAATACTACTGTCTGTGGTGACTGAAGTGATCAAGGCTGTAAGGGATGGGGAAAGAAAGGAGAGGAACAGGTCCTCGGGAGGACGAGAACAACGAGAGCCGGAATCGGTTCTCTCTAATGATGAGGAGGAGGAAGAAGAGGAGCCTGCACCGGAGGCGATCCGAGGCTATAACTATGGGGCGTTTATGAGATGCAAGCCCCCTACTTTCGACGGAAACGACACAGCTGCAGCTGCTCACTGGTGGGTGAGGGAAATGGAGGTTGTCCTCGATATCAGTGAGTGCCGTGAAAACCAGAAGGTGAAATTTGCTACCCACTCTTTAGTGGACTCGGCTTTGTGCTGGTGGGACAACATTATCCAAGCCGAGGTTAGCAGGGCCTTAGGAGAATGAGATGGCCTGAACTGAAAAAGCTAGTGATTGAAGAATTTTGCCCCCACAGAGAGATGGATAAGGTAGAAAGAGAGTTCCTGCAGCTGGAGGCGGAAACAATGTCACACCAGCAGTACACTACAAAATTCAATGAGATGGCGCGGCTGGTTCCGATCAGGTGACACCATTGTCATGAAAGATTAAGAGATACATCCAAGGGCTGAAAAAGGATATCCGTAGGCATATGATCGTCGCTCGGCCGAGCACTTTTAGGTCAGCGGTTGATTTGGCTGGTAGATTATATGATGAGCGCGAGCTGGTGGTGGCTGAGGTGAAGAAAACGAGTAGGGATGGAAGGAACTGGAATGGGAAACGGTTTGGACGTGGTGGAGCCGCTCCAAACAATAAGGTGGCGAAGGTGGGTGACCAACGTGTGGTCACAGCTGGTGCAGGGAGGAAGAAATGTGACAAATGTGGAAGGGAGCATACTGGTGAGTGTAGGATAGGGATGAACGTATGCTTTAGGTGTGGCCAACCTGGCCACATTGCTAGAGACTGTAAGAAGCCAAGGGCGGAGAGCTCTGGAGCAGAGAAGAAGAAGCCGAGGAAGGAGGGCAGAGGGCAGGTGCTAGAGCTTACACCATGACCTAGGAGGAAGCCAGAGCTGATCCCGATGTTGTGTCAGGTATGTTTCTAGTAAACCAAACTTGTGCCTCTGTATTGTGTGATTGCGGTGTTAGCAGGAGTTTTATTTCCACTACTTTCTGTGCTAAGTTGCCTGTTAGTAGTAGAAAGGTCAGTGCACCATTCGATGTAGAAACTGCTATTGGTAAGTCCACTAGAATTACTGATGTGATAAAGGACTGTTCCGTAGAACTAGAAGGTCATAGGTTTGTTGCTAGGTTACACGTGATACCCCTAGGTGGATTTGATGTAGTACTAGGGATGGACTGGTTAGCAACCTATGAAGCAAACATCGTGTGTCGCAAGAAGATGATCCGATTGACTGCGCCTGACAGGAATAAGGTGACAGTTTATGGTGATCGAGTCATGACGATCCCAAAAGTGATTTTGATGGCAGTGGCGGGAAAGTGCATGAGGCGTGGATGTAGTGCCTACTTGGCCTACGTAAAGGACGTGGACGCCCCAACACCGCAACTATCTGATGTACCAGTTGTGTGTGACTTTCCGGACGTATTCCCGGAAGACTTACCCGGCGTGCCACCTGATCGCGAGATTGAGTTCCAAATTGATCTGATACCCGGTGCTCAACCCGTTGCCAAGGCACCGTATCGGTTAGCTCCGACAGAAATGAAAAAACTAATGGAATAGTTGCAAGAGCTGCTCGATAAGGGGTTCATTAGACCGAGTATCTCTCCTTGGGGTGCTCCGGTCTTGTTTGTGAAAAAGAAAGACGGTAGTATGAGGGTGTGCATTGACTACCGAGAGCTGAACAAGTTGACGATAAAGAACTGATACCCCCTACCAAGAATAGATGATCTGTTTGACCAGCTCCAAGGTGCCAGTGGGTTTTCAAGGATAGATCTTCGATCTGGTTACCATCAGCTCAAGGTGAAGGAGCAGGATATCCCTAAAACAGCTTTTTGCACGCGCTACGGTCACTATGAATTTCTTGTTATGTCATTTGGCATGACCAATGCGCCGGCTGCTTTTATGGATTTAATGAATCGAGTGTGTCGGCCAATGTTAGATAAATCAGTGATTGTGTTTATTGATGATATCCTGATTTATTCGAAGAGCAAAGAGGAGCATGCCGATCACATTTGGGAGGTGTTAGAGACCTTAAGGAGGGAGAAGTTGTATGCCAATTCTCCAAGTGCGCGTTCTGGTTACACGAAGTTCAATTCTTAGGTCACGTGATAAATCCCGAGGGGATTATGGTAGACCCTACTAAGGTGGAGGCTGTGATGCAGTGGAAATCTCCAAGGACGCCATCTGAGATTCGTAGTTTCTTGGGGTTGGCGGGGTATTATCGAAGGTTCATTCAGGACTTTTCCAAGATCGCTTCTCCACTGACCAAGTTGACCCGGAAGGATGTAAAGTTTATATGGGGTCAAGCCCAAGAACAGGCGTTCGAGGAGTTAAAGGTGAGGTTGACTCAAGCTCCTGTCTTATCTTTATCTTTCACTTTCTGTATGGACCGATGAGCAATACCCCAACTATATGCGCGATGGAAAACGGGTGATGGGCCATCGATATCCCTCGAAAGGGTCAACTATATCCCTCGAAAGGGTCAACTATATCCCTCGAAAGGGTCAACTATATCCCTCGAAAGGGTCAACTATATCCCTCAAAAGGGTTCTGTGTACTGTATACAAGGCCAACCCAATCACCCAGGGCATGCTGCAAAGGTTCTGCCAATCTCAATTGATTGGCCATGTGTGCATAATAGGGTAGCTAACCCGCAACACAGTTGAGCTAACGACAACATGGTCATGTACCTCCTGTAAGCTTGCAAGACTTGTTAACATTTTTATTAATGTTTCTCTTCTTTTCTTTATTGCTCTTTCTCTTTATTATTACAAAATACTTTACGTTACGATAATAAACATACCACGTAAAGTCACATACTATAAATAATAATAATAACAGCAATAATAACAATAAGGAACAATCATAACCATGCATGAAACATCATCATAAATAAGCCCCGGTCAACCCTCGGTCAGAACCCTAAAAGCATAGACTCTCAGAAAATTCTGTAAAATTTTCTAAGTGCTTAGGCGCTTTGGCACTATTCAGGCGCATGAGCCCTGTTTGGGCGCTTCGTCACTATGTAGGCGCATTAGCCAACACTTAATCATTTTATCACTTAGGCGCATGAACTATTCAGGCGCATGGGCACTATTCATGCGTATGAACACTTAGGCACATGAGTTATTCGGACGCATGGACACTTAGGCGCATGAGCCACTTGGGCACATGGGCACTATTGGGGCGCATGGCCCTACACTTAGTCGTCCGACTAATATTTCTAGGCGCATGGACCACTGTTTAGGCGCATGGGCTGTACTTAAACATTTCTAATGTAATCTTAGGCGCATGGGCTACTGTTCAGGCGCATGGATTACACTTAAATCTTTCTAAGGCATTTTCAGGCGCATGAGCCTTATCTAGGCGCATGGACCCTTGTGTAACATGTTTCTAGTCTGTTTTCAAACCCAATCATCAAACCCACCTGTTCTAAGCTTAACATGGCCATTCTAAACATGAATAACCTATAAGCATTCACGAATTAACATCCAATCATGCACATTACATACGGGTATACATACATAACCATTTAAAAAATCGTTTAATACATTTTCAGCCCCAAAAGATAGTTTAAAACAAGTAAAAACGTGGGTCTAGAACTCACCTGATGCAACTTGGGTGTTTCTTCCTTTCTAACCCGCTTGCAATGAGTTCAAACACCTAAAAACAACACCAAACACACACACCCGAGCACATAAGCATATAACCGGGGATAAAACCCGTCATAAACATTTAAAAACCACGAATTCTTACCTTGAATTCGACTTCTCTTCTTCTTCTTCTTCTTCAGCCGAGAGTTCCTCTATTCTCTCTCTAAAACCGAAGAAAATAGTGATGTGAAATGAGGGTGGGCGGCCATGCCCACATTTACACCAATTTTTGAAAGATTTGTCCTTTTGGACACTTTTAGTCCTTCCACTTGGACTTTATTACTTTTTCTTTCTTTTATGCTTCATGTCTTGTTTTTTAAAATAACCGGGTGTTACATTTTTAATGATAGTTTAGTCTTTTTAATTAAAATTTAAATAACAAAATTAACGGTGTTAGTCATTTGAACTCAAATAGAGATAAAAACAGAATGTTAGGGGACAAATTACAAGTTTAAAACATTAGGGATGTGAGGAGTTAAATTATGTAAATGTTATGGATGTAAATAGTAATTTACTCAAAATAGTTTTCTTGGGTCCATCTTTTCCACACGGGTTCAAGTTTTAAATTCAAAATGGGTGAGATGTTATAGTTTGACAGTGATGCGGTCTTTTATTTGGTTCACATTGGGGAGATGACTTATTATCAAATTACAAGAAACCTCCAGCTCCAAAGACAACCATTATCACTGGTTTGGAAGAAGATGAAAGAGAGGTTGTGGGTTATTATATAAGAACGTAGATGTGTGTTTGTGAAAGAGGGAGAGATTAGAAAAACCCACAAAAACTCTAAAAATGGCCTTGGGAATAGCATATCAAAACATACATTCTGGCATTATACCGTATGTTACATTAAATAACCTATTTCTCTTTAAGTAATGTAAAAGTAAATGCATTTTATGAATTTTATAAACATTCCTTTGATTCGTTCTTCCCCCTCCGTTTACTAAAATCATTGGTCTTTTAGATAATAAAAGAAAATGATTACTAAAAAAAATACAATAATGGCACACTAATTATATTTACCTTTACGTTTATAATATTAATTTACTTTCTTCTTTTTCATATAAAACATAAATAATATCTAATAAACTTAGTTCTTAAATTATACCAATAATTAAAGAACAACTTACATGAATAGTGATTTGAACGGATGGGCGGTCGATTTTCTCATCTACGGCAGGGAAGAGATATGTGTTGATTTGTTTACGCGCGTCATCTTTCGTCAAGAGAGGAAAGATGCAAAAACAAATCAACCGGTCGAGATGAAAGCGACGACGACAACATTGAAGTCGTACACGGATCTTGAAAGTACTTAATGATCTCCCAAAAGAACCTACGTTAAAGTTGTTTTCTCTCGACAACGGCAGTGATGCGGTGGTCTTGCGATGATGTTTATAGGCTTTCGATGTTTCCATTTTCTCCTCATAAATGGTGGTTGTGTGGTGGTCAAGCGTTAGCCGCTTTTAGACGATTCTTTCCTCTTTCTTCTCAAAGAGCTATGATGTCCCTCGCAGAAAGTCCTTGCCTACAGTTATGTTTGGGTGAGATATGAAACCCTAAAGTTCATGATCAGCGGCTTCAAGTCAGTTTTATTCTCATTTCTTACTGTCATTTCATGAGGATTGTTTCTCGTTGATATAACAATATTATTTGCAATTTTAATTAGAATAACGCAAATGCATACACAATCTTTGCACTTAGTATGATCTTTAATGCGTTTCATTTTGTTGGTCTTCTAATGGATGGGATGATATTATATGATCATAGTATGTTCTTAAATGTTTTTGCTAAAATAATATTTTTTAGATGGAAGCCGAGTTAAATAAATATATAAATTATGATTACTCATATCAAAAGTGATAGTTGTGAATCAGGACTTGATTGTTTTTGTTTGTTTCATGACTAGGTAAGAATCTTAGGTCCCAAATCGTCATACCATATATGCATAAATAGTTCAAAGTTTCATTTAGGGACAAACAAGCACAAGTACAAAATAATCTCAAATACAAAGCCAACAATTAAAATCCAACAATTAAAAAATCCAAAACAAGTCTAATAGTCCCATGAAATGTCTATTGCTCCTAAGGGAGCGATCTTTTCTAGATTCTCAAGCCAAGCACCTAAGCCTACTTGAAAACACATGCTCTAAAAGTCAACAAATGTTGGGGAGTTCACATGTTTAAAGAA
Organism: Flaveria trinervia; assembly: GCA_025506515.1. Lineage (NCBI taxonomy): Eukaryota > Viridiplantae > Streptophyta > Magnoliopsida > Asterales > Asteraceae > Flaveria > Flaveria trinervia. Next base: position 108,126,551 of record CM046444.1, on the reverse strand, counting down.
CAAAGAATTCGTCGTAAATAACATGTACAAAGGTTGCATGTGGATAAGAGTACATAGCAGTCATAGATATCAACACAAGTTTAAAGTCAATCCAAGTCCAATTACCCGAATTATATTCACCCAAGGGCAAGCCCAGGCCAAGTCAGTCTCGACTAGTATACTGAAACAGGGGTGGGGGTGTCAACCCGTTAGTACTAACACTACCTCTTCATTACGTCCAAGTCACAAGAACAAGCATAAATCTACATACACAGTCATGAATGAACATCTAGACTCAACCCATGACCCAAACCACATACATCGTCCCAAATAGTCTTTAAGACACAACATAGTCCAAAATAGTGAACAAGCTTTTCTCCTAAGTAAAAGACGTTAAAAGGGGCCATGAAACTTACCTCAAAATAGTACAGTCCAAATTACACAACACGCAAAGCAAGCACTAAAAGTACAAAATTACAAGAAGGATTACTAAGGAACAATAATATGACAAATATGGGTGTTCTCATTGTAGCTCAGTCCTTAATGTCCATCATAGTTCTTAATTTTATGAAAACATGATTTAGTAGAAGGACAAGTCCAAAGTCGGATTTAAACTTTACATTTTGTCACGTTTAGGTTTATAAGTTGTCAATTTATATTACTTGCCATTGATGCACGTCGATTTTCCACACACAATGAACTGAAGATATTACTATTTTATTCTTTTAAAATTCACTTAATCAATTTTAAGTATTAAACTTGTCTTCATTTGATTTTTTAGTTTCAAATCCTTATTTTTAAGTTTAACATAATACTTCAGCATGAAAAGCTGATTGCGCACTAGTTTTGAATAAACTGGTTGGAGGTAGAAACGGTAACAAAAAGTTACATAATAGGATTAATTGGAAAGATAAGACTTTATAAAAAACTCTAGAAAAGAATCATATCATTTAGATAAAATAAGAGAAAGATATGGCTTGATGAACATAGACCAACGTGCTGTCCAGATTCCTTAGTTTTGACCTTCAGTTTTGTGTGCCCTATTTGGAGGACTAAACGATGTCAAAACGACACGAGACCACTTGGATTTGTTAGAGGACTCAACAAAATTGTTTTTAGACGAAAATTTTGACCCATTTGGACTTATTATTACCAAGTTATAACTTGAACAAAACATCCTATTTTTTTGACAGCAAACTATCCAGTTTGTTAATCTTGTACCTTTGCATCCCAAACCTCCATATTTGAACCTTATTGACCCAATTCGTAAAAAAAAAATTATTTCATGTTTCAATTGACCAAAAATTTAGTTAAGCACTAGAATTATTCCAATTTTCTGTCCGGTTAGTTGCATTTTAGTCTTTTGGTTCGCATCATTACTTAATCGTTCTATAGTTTTGATTGTTCAACTCGTCCATTCTTTCAAGAAACAAAATTAGTTTTTTTTAAACGATTTAAGAGACCAAGATGCCTATTTAAATCAGGTCACAAAAGATTACAACCAAATTTTTAATAGATTCAAGAATATTCAAAGACCAAAGATTAGGGTTTTACCTGGTGAAGAGTTCAACCCCAAAACACCTTGATCTTCACAATCTAACGTCCAAAATGAAGAATAAAAGAATATTATATGGTGGTTTTGTGTTTAGATGATTAATATCAACAATAACAAGATAAAACAATGAATAAAATCATCAAACAACGATTTTTCTTACCGGGAGATTAGGAGATGAACAAAACTTGCTTAGAACACAATCTTGAATGTCTTGATTACTTCACAAAGTAATAGAATTGTAGCAAGATTATGATTTTTTATGAAGATGGTGAAGAACAAGAATAAGAAGGATGGTGATGGCTAGGGTTCCATTAGAGAGCATTCTTGGAGAGTAAGTTTGCAAAAGTGAGGAAACAAGGAGGAATTCCCCCTTGTCTACCCATTCTTGGCCGCAAACAAGGGAGGGCAAGGGCCTTGGGGCTCTTGGCCCATCTCGTCCAATCCGACTTGTCTCGAATCGTGTGTCATCCAATTTTTACGTTTTTAAATTTTTCACGTTAATACAATTCCAATGGACTATTATATACTATATAAATTATTTAATTTATATTTTTGGAATTAAATTAAGTATATTTAGTAGACTTTAGGCAAAGCCCACTTATGTCTAATATTTGTTTGCATTCTTAACGTAAGAAGTATATTTTACATTTTTAACTCCTTAGTATCTTCAGCATGCAACTGTTATGCTAAGTCCAAATCGGTGAACATACACTGTCACTGTGCCAAGGTCCAGTAGAAAATATTAAGCCCATAATACACAGTTGTAGACTTAGCATGTCTACACGCGTTTAATGTACTAATCTCAAATCATGTCATCATTGGATCAACTTTCAAGTTAAAACTCATATTTAGACCAAGTCAAAGAGTCAAAGTCAAAGTCAATGGTCAAAGTTAATGGTCAATACACCTACTTTGGTGATGGATGTCACATAAATAATCATGGTTATTTGCTTATTTGATGCAATCTTATCTATAATCAATGCATGCAAAGTATATATATAATTACGTGCAGTAATATAGTGTTAGTAAGAATCGAGCATCAATCCGTAGACACATTGATGCTACTCAACAACCTTTTTAATTGACTATTAGAATGAGTTTTGTGTTGAGAAAATTGATAAGTTACATTTATGTAACCAAAATTTTAAGATATTTAAAACAATAACTAAAAATGAAATTAACACTAAGGTTTGAGACTTTTGGTTTAAGACAGATAATGAAGACTATTATCTTAATTAGATTACACTTATCTAACCATTATAAGTTCTATGGTGTGATTAAAAATATAAGTAAAAATAGGTATGTTCATGTTTAAAAATATGAGTCAGTGCGGATTTCTCGTAAACCGGCTCCCTAGTGACAAGGAAAGCCGCATGAAGTCCCTTACAACGCTAACCCCTAAGCCCCAAGTGATGTAGCTAAAACTTGTGCATCCTTTCAACATACGATTTCTATGAATATAGTAGAAAGAGAGTGATCACGTTCCTTTTTAATATACCATCAATTTTAGAAAACCATAACAATTACTATAGATTTTCTCAGAATAATAAAAGTGAAATCGTAAAAGATCCAAAAACTAAAATTATATGATTTCTAATAATTATTTCTAGTTTATTAGGAACATATTTGTTATAAAGACCATTTTCATGAATAAAAGCTATTGTCAAGTCCGCTGGATCGGTTGACATCCGAGCATGTTCTCGATGGAAGGAAAGAAAACCAAGAGACAAACAATAGAACGAACAATAATAGAATGGTTTCATTGATAAAACCTAATGATTAGAAGCTCGTTAAACATAAAAATCAAGACTCTTGGCAAGGGGAGATCGAGCATGATCTCCCCTCTCATCCGGCAGCACCTAGGCCCCGGGCACACTCTCAAAACCCCTTACCTCTCTACACAATGAAACTGGTATTTATAGGCCTCAACCATATCAGATGCGACTAGACCCATTCGTACGATTGGGCCATGCGTATGGTTCAATCGTACGACTGGACCATACGTATGGTTCAATCGTACGACTGGACCATACTTATGGTTCAGTCTTATGAATGGCCCAATAGCATCTCTTAGTCGCATGACTGGTCCATTTGCATGGCTTAGTCATACGACTGAGTCTCATTCGCATATGCTCCTGCGAATGACTCAGTTTCATGTGTTTACAACATATCAGGTGTATTACATTAAGCCTAGACTATTTGTCAAACGACTGACATACTATATATGACAATATATGCTCCAACAAGCTAGTTCATATATTTTTCAACCTTGTATGGCATTCATAATTACAAATTATAATTTTATAACTTTTCATTCAAATATAGATGCTACCCATCAAAAGTTTATCCAAAATTACCATAACAATAACATAATATAAAACACACCAATAGTTCATAACAAATTACATAACTTTCATCCAATTAGCATGATAATAATAGTTTAGCTTAATAAGCTTGAACACAACAACAATTAAAATAGAAGATAGATATAAAATTATCGGTAAAATAAAACAATCAAACTGGTGATCTACAATGTATGATGTTTAGACAACCCAAGCTTCTTCTAAATGTTGAATACACCTACCAAACTTTCCAAAGGGTTCTTTAGCCTGGATTCCTAAGAGAATTCAATGGAGTTTTCCCCTATAAAATCTTCTTAAAATGTTACAAATGAGCCTTATTTATAGGCTTTCTAGAGTGTTTAGGTATAGGCCCATGCCTAAAAGGCACAACCCCGTGCTAGTACAATACTTACGAAATTTGATCGGTTCGTACATGCAAGAATGGTTGGTCTCGACCCCGTGCTTGGGGTGGGCATGCCCCCTACTTCATGGGGCATGCCCCCGTGCTCCCTTTTCGACATTACCTTTGTCCCGTCAAACTGCCAAACATGGGGGTATGCTAATTAAGCATGGGGTTGTGTTTCAAGCTAGGCATAGGGTCATGCTTAATGAGTCACGACCTCATGCTTGTACTCGAAGCTTGGTTTTCTTCAAGTTCTTCTTTATTATGGCCCTTTTGGCCATCTTGGTCTTTTGAAAGCTTGTAAACATAATTCAACACTTTTACATTCAATTTCATCATTTTAAGTAAGAGTTATAAGAATAATTTATGTGCTTTTGATATTTTTTATGTGTATAATTTAAAGCATATCAATAACATAATGGTAGGGTGTGATTAAACATGTTATGAAAGGAATGAGTTCAATGGAATAAACCCGCGCAACTTTGTTGGTATGATATGATAACATATAAGCAACTTCGGTGTCACACCCCAACCTTGACGGCAGAAACGTCGAGGTGTGAGGGTTAAGATCGTTCACAGCCATATAACACTATTAATAACCCAAATATATATTAAACATAAGTTCCAATTGTATCATTACAATCATAAGTCTCAAAGAAATTAAAAAGCATAACATAAGATGTAACAAGTCATTTTATTTCATTTATTAAACTAGGTCCATTCCTAGACGTGAAAGTACTTCAAAAGTGGCGATCAAAGCTTGAGTATTTTCTGAAACATGTTAAAAATATAAAGTCAACATAATGTTGGTGAGATTTCCATAGTTTTCAATACATAAGTATATGAAAGATGGCAATTCATGTTGTAAGTTAGAGAATAAAGTAAACTAGGGATGTAAGACAGAAATGCACAATCAAACCTCAACAAAGTTTTACAAGTCTCAAACGTTTAAAAGTATATACGATTAGCTAAGTGTACTTGGATCAACCAAGCAGGCTTGTTGGCCCATAGATCTATGACTTCGCTATGCTAGCAATAGTTAATGATTGTACATATATTCGACATTACATGGTAGCTACAAAGTTCAACTAACTACAACATACAGGTGAAATGCCATAAGTGTACAAGAATCAAACGTGTTTACAAGTGCAAAGTTTATAATGTAAAATGTTTCACCCCAAATGTGTAAAAATATAAAAAGGGGTATAGAAATACTCACTTGATCAAATAAGAATATAATGACGATTAATAATAAGCAACGTTCCAACGTAAACCTTCACAAGGTACCTAAATATATATTTACAAGGTTTAAGTTTAATAATAAAATTAAAGTTTTAACGCGAACTAGGGTTTCGGTAAGAATTTGGGGGTTATTTTCATAAATAAGATTAATGAACTATTATATATATATATATATTATATATATTATATATATATATATATATTATATATATATATATATATATATATATATATTGATAAAAGAAGGTACCATTTGTAAAAATTTTAAAGGAATTAAATCCTTTGTTAATAACTTGCCTATTATAACATATTTTTGAATACTATAATGATCATGATAAATCTTTAATCAAAGAAAACATAAGATTCAATAATAATTTAAATAATAATTTAATAACTTAAATTATTATATAAATCCATTTTTATAAAAATACTTAATTATAATTTTATAATAAAATGTTAAAATATTTTATAAATTTACAAAAAATATTTTGTTGATTTTAAAAGATTATAAGTTTGTAAAAATTATTTTTATATTTAATAAAAATTTTCTAAAATAGAATTAAGGCTAAAAAGCCATTTTAAAAATAATAAGAGGGTGTCCGGGTTCGAACCCAGGACCTCTAAGTTGAATTGTGGAATGCGAACCGGTGAACCAAGGCTCTCAGCCGTGGTATAACCCGGTTCCAATTTGTTTTAACATGAATCAATAAAGCGCCCCCAAATCCAAGAACCCTAGAATCGGGTGTATTCAAATCAAGCCCAAATTGGTTGTTGATAATGAAATCAAACATAGGACTTATGATCCCTACATGAAATCGAGTATGCCACATTGTTTAATTACCTATATTGAAGTTAAATCGATGAGGATGAACAAGGTAAAAGCCGCGACGGTGGAGAGTTAATCCTAGATGATTTGGTTGATGAAAACCCAATTAATTGTAGGTTTAGCTTCCACAAAGGATGAGAAACGAGAGCACTTTGTCAATTTGTGGTGATGTCGTGAAGAAGGCGAGGCTTGATTACGTTGCAGGTCGCGGACGAAAGGAGAATCAAAGAAAACGATTATGTTTATTTCAGGTGAAATTGCGATTGGTGAACGTTTACGAGTACTTAGTCAGTTGATTAGGTGTATTTAATTAAGTTATTATTAGGATTTAAGAGACGAACGGTTGTGTCATTGAAGGTTTAAGTTATACGAACTGTTTGATGCTCGTAACCATTGTTTAACCACAATTAAGTTTCATAACGGTGTTCGACTCGTTTCCACGAACCGATTAGAAGCGTTTGGGTTCGTTTTTTTTGGTACAGTGGGGTGAATTTTGGCCTCGCCAGCGATTGCCCGGAGTTGGCCGGATTGTCGCCGGAATCACGGGTTAAAAGGGGGGAAGAAGTTTTGGGTTTCACAAGTTTACACAATTGGTCCATGTACTTCCTTTCATTTATTATTTTATGCCCAAAGTTAAATGTTTGAAGTTTTCTAATTACCAAAAAGGTCCCTTCAACTTTGAGTTTTACATAATTTGACTTTTAAATTTTACAATCTATATTATTATTATTATTATTAACTTTTATTATTATTACTATTATTATTATTATAGACATTGTTATTAATGTTATTAATATTATGATTATTAGTTTTTTTTATTTAATAGTTATGTTTTAAGTTTTATATTAAATACTTAATGACCAACAAACAAATAAACATAAATAACACACAAATTTCTTAAAGAGGCATAAATAGTCCTTACAAGAGTAAACGAGGGTAACTATTAGTCAACCGAAAATACAAGATGTTACAGTCTTCCCAACTTAAAAGAATTGCATCCCAAAATCAAGAATAAACTAGGCGAACAGATGCCGGTATCTCTCCTTCATATGATCCTTACGCTCCCAAGTGAACTCAACTCCACACTTGTTCTCCCAACGAACCTTGACGATTGGAGTAGTTGTGGTTCTTCTTCTTCATAATACGATCCATAATCTCAACAGGTTTCTCAACAAAGTGCAATGACTCATCGATCTGGATGACTTCCAATGGAACATGCAGACTCTCGTCGGCCAAACACTTTCTCAAATTTGAGACATGGAATACAGGATGAATTCCACTAAGGGCGGAAGGTAGTTCCAGTTTATAAGCCACTTTCCCAATCCTTTCAAGATTTTGAAAGGTCCTACAAATCTTGGAGCTAGTTTACCCTTCTTTCCAAAGCGAACAACACCTTTCCACGATGAAACTTTAAGAAAAACGATATCGCCAACTTGGAACTCCAATGGCTTACGACGCTTATCGGCGTAACTCTTTTGTCGACTTCTTGCCACTTCAAGGTTTTTGCGGATTGTGGAGACTTTATCGGTCGTTTCTTGTATAAGTTCAGGACCAGTGATGAAATTTTCACCAACGTCGGTCCAGCAGATCGGTGATCGGCATTTACGACCATATAAAGCCTCGAATGGTGCCATCTTGATACTTGAGTGATAACTATTGTTATACGAAAATTCCACGAGCGGTAAATGCGTATCCCAATCACCCCCAAAGTCAAGGACACAAAGACGTAGCAGATCCTCGAGGGTTTGGATGTTCGTTCGGTTTGACCATCGGTTTGAGGATGGTAAGCCGTACTTAAATCCAATTGAGTAACCAAGAGTTCTTGCATCGAAGCCCAAAAGTGTGAAGTGAAACTAGCATCTCGATCGGAAATAATGTGTAAAGGCACGCCATGACGACTCAGAATTTCGTCAATGTAGATGCGAGCTAGTCTTGAAACTTTATATGTGTCTCGTATAGATATGAAATGTGCTGTCTTGGTCAAACGGTCAACAATGACCCATATGCTATCATGTCCACCACGAGTAAGAGGCAACTTGGTTACGAAATCCATGGATATATGTTCCCATTTCCACATAGGGATTTCAGGTTGCTCAAGTAAACCACTTGGTCGTTGATGCTCGGTTTTGACCCTTGCACACGTGAGACACTTGGAAACATAAGACGCGATATCTTTCTTCATTCCAGGCCACCAATATTGACCACGCAGGTCCATGTACATCTTATCGGAGCCAGGATGAATGAAATATCGGGTTTGATGAGCTTCATTCATAATGAAGTGCCGAAGGTTATCACGATTTGGAATCCAAAGCCGATTCAAAAAGTACCACATGCCATTCGGTTTTGTCTCCGGTTGTGACCAAACGTTAGGCATCAAATCTTCATCTTTCCCTTCGTCAGTTAGTGCCGCTTGTTGAGCCTCGCGAATGCACAACTCGAGGTCACTATCGATCCTTATGTTTTGAAGCATGATAGTAGCCTCGTTGACATCCACATGAATCTCGGTATCAAATTCTCCTAGCGTATCAAACCATTGCCTTCGATCTCGAATGTCTTGGAGCGAGACAGTCTTGTTGTGGATCTTGCGACTCGGCGCGTCGACTACAACATTCGCCTTTCCAGGATGGTAGCGAATGTCGCAGTCATAGTCGCTAATCAACTCGATCCATCGTCTTTGTCTCATGTTGAGATCCTTTTTGTTGAACACGTGTTGGAGACTCTTATGATCGGTGTAGACTATGCATTGCGTCCCATATAGATAGTGTCGCCAAATCTTCAATGCAAAAACCACAGCACCAAGTTCAAGATCGTGAGTCGTGTAGTTCACTTCATGAACCTTCAATTGCCTCGACGCGTATGCTATAACCTTGCCTCGTTGCATGAGAAAACAACCAAGACCTTGATTAGAAGCATCGCAATACACGGTAAAATCATCGTTTCCATCAGGAAGTGTGAGAATAGGAGCGTTACACAACTTGCATTTTAATGCCTCGAAAGCTTCTTCTTGCTCGGGTCCCCATTCAAAGAGTCGATTCTTTTGGGTTAGCGCCGTTAATGATTTAGCAATCTTCAAGAAATTTGCTATGAACCTATGGTAATATCCCGCTAAGCCCGGAAAGGAACGAACCTCAGTTGGGGTTGTGGGAACACACCAATTCTTCACAGCTTCAATTTTAGCAGGATCAACGTGAATTCCTTGGCTATTCACCACATGCCCTAAGAATTGAACCTCCTCCAACCAAAATTCACACTTGGAAAACTTGGCGTATAATTGCTCCTTCTTCAAAAGTCTAAGAACTTGTCACAAGTGCGTCTCATGATCGATTTTCATCTTGGAATAAATAAGAATGTCATCAATGAACATGATCACGAACTTATCCAAATACGGTTTACATACTCGATTCATGAGATCCATGAACACGGCAAGTGCATTGGTCAAGCCAAAAGGCATGACCATGAACTCGTAGTGTCCATATCGAGTACGAAAAGCGGTCTTGGAATGTCATCATCATGAACACGTAGTTGATGATACCCAGAACGTAAATCGATCTTTGAGAATTGAGTTGCTCCTTGAAGTTGATCGAAGAGATCATCGATTCGAGGGAGGGTATCGGTTTTTGATAGTAAGCTTGTTGAGTTCTCGGTAATCGATGCACATACGAAATGAGCCATCCTTCTTCTTCACAAATAGTATAGGTGCACCCCACGGTGATGAGCTAGGGCGAATAAAACCCTTATCGGTCAACTCTTGCAGTTGATTAGCGAGTTCTTGCATTTCGGACGGTGCAAGACGATAAGGCGATTTAGCCACAGGGTTTGCACCAGGGATTAATTCAATCTTGAACTCAACTTCTCGCACGGGAGGTAGCCCTTTAAGATCCTAGGGAAAAACCTCAGGAATGTCTTTTAACTCCTTACCCTTGGCTTTCGTATTAACTACATATGCCATGAAAGCCATGTAGTTTTTACTTAAGCACTTGCGGGCCTTGATGCAAGACATGAGTTTGAGTCTTTGGGATGATTTCTCCCCAAAGACCTTCAAAGTATCACCAGTCGGTAAAGGAATTCGGATACACTTCTCGAAGCATAAAATTTCCGCATGATGCTTGGCTAACCAATCCATACCAATGATAACATCAAAGCTTCCCAATTGCATAGGAATAAGGTCGACGAAGAACTCATGTTCATTAAGGCTTAAGGTGCAGTCACATATTACGTCAACGACGATAGATTTTCATCGGCGACCTCGACCATGAAAGATCTTTCCAGATTAACACGTGGTTTAGAAAGTATAGGCTCGAATTCCAAGGACACGAAACTCCTATCCGCACCCGAATCAAACAATACAGATGCATAATGATTATTTACAAGATACATACCTGTTTGGTAATAACCCATTATTGGTATGATGAACACAGATAGGAATTTTTATAAGACAAGAAACGATTAAAAGGATTTCAACAACGTACCATTCACCACATTGTTGTTGGCTTGGGTTTGATTGACGTTGATGTTAAAAGCCCTTCGACGAGTCGGTGGCACAGTTCCCGCATTGCGAGGACATTGCGGATGAATATGACCAGGCTCGCCACAGTTATAGCAGGTTCAGTTGGTAAGCATTGCAGTTTGTTTGGCGCACGAAGGCAGGTAGTTACCAAGTGTCCATACTTCCCACACAACGAGCAGACTCGGAATGGAATGTTGCTTGAATGATGGTACTTGCACATGTTACACATAGGATGTGGACCATCATAAGCTTTAGCCATGGGAGCTTGATTCCAACCACCATTTGTTTTTGAGGACATTTGGGGCGGTCACAGCGTAGTTGTGTGTCGGGGTGAACTTACGCTTCTTGTTTTGGGAAGATGACTCGGCCTTTACCTCCTTTGTTGCCTCGGGTGTCATCTTCGCAGTAGACTTGGAACCCTTTGCCGACATAGTGCTAGGTCTTATATGATTCTTGGTGAGCTGTGCAGTGATAGTAATCGCCTCCTCCAAAGTTGTGGGCCTACTACCCACCACGGCATCTTGAATTTGAGGTGGCACCCCTTGATAAATTTCTCAATGTTACGGGCACGGTGTCCACCATGTGTGGTAGTAGCATACTCAACTCATGATGTCGGGTGGAATAAGCCAAGTGATTCCCACCATCTTGTTTGAGGTTCCAGAACTCCTCTTCTAGCTTTTGCAACTCGCTCCTCGGGCAGAACTTTTGGATCATGATATCCTTAAATTCTTCCCAGAGCAATGCCATTGCAACCTCAGTTCCACGGTTTCTTTTTTCAATATTCCACCATGTTAGTGCTTGTTGTTGAAGAACACTTGTGGCATAGCGAACCTTGAACTCATCGGGGCACTCGCTAACAATGAATGTGTTCTCCATACTTTCAAACCACTCGAGAAGTCCAGTGGCTCCTTCTTTTCCACTAAAGCTAGTGGGCTTGCATGAGTTGAAGTGTTTGAAAGTGCAAGTACGATTGTTCCCGTTTTGGTTGTTGCTATTCCCACCATGAGCACCACTATTGTTCCTATTGGTGTTGTTGCTATTAGCCATTAGGGTACTATTAAGTTCAGCAACCATAGTCGGGATGACGGCAACCATTTGCCGGGCGATCATTGCAGCTAGTTTACGATCGGAACTTCCATGCTTTCCATGGTGACGAGACACGCTGGATATACAAAAATGGGTTAGTTACGGGAATGAGGATAACAAAGGATAATAGTTTAGACAAGGGTAAGCTAAAAGTTGTAAGGCACACGGAATGATTCCATTTGGTAACGCATTACCATTTGGAAACATTGACACGTCAAGGTTACTTGACCCAATTGCCTTAGAAACTGTGTATATCGACCATAGTTTATCGATCATCCCAGAAATCCCCAGGTAAGCATGACTAGTCCCGTAGGATTATGTGAAATGCTTGCCTTAGCCCGAATGCCTTTTGCCAGGAAATCCAGGATACAGGTGTCTATGTGTCACACAATATTTCTTAGGTTCATAGAATCAAAACCTTGATGAGATTTTTATAGATTAGACATAACATCTAAAGATCCAAGTCATAAGCATAAGCATAAGTTTCACGTGTTGCGAGAATAAGATTAAGAAGTTTCATGTTCGGGGAGAGTCAAAGAGTCAAAGCTAAGTTTAGGGAGACAGGTAACAATGTTTAGGCAATCCTATGCTAAGGCATCAAATTGCACATAAGAAGGCATAGCATTATGTAGCATGCAAACTATATAATTTACAAGATAGAAATATAATTCTATAAGGTTCATGCATACTATAGTTTAGGTCACCGTTCTAATAACCTAGATCCCTATAATTATGGGCTCTGATACCAATCTGTCACAGCCCAACCTTGACGGCGGAAACATCGAGGTATGAGGGTTAAGATCGTTCACAACCACATAACGCTATTAATAACCCAAATATATATTAAACATAAGTTCCAATTGTACCATTACAATCATAAGTCTCAAAGAAATTAAAAAGCATAACATAAGATGTAACAAGTCATTTTATTTCATTTATTAAACTAGGTCCATTCCTAGACGTGAAAGTACTTCAAAAGTGGTGATCAAGCTTGAGTATTTCCTGAAACATGTTAAAAATATAAAGTCAACATAATGTTGGTGAGATTTCCATAGTTTTCAATACATAAGTATATAAAAGATGGCAATTCATGTTGTAAGTTAGAGAACAAAGTAAACTAGGGATGTAAGACAGAAATGCACAATCAAACCTTGACAAAGTTTTACAAGTCTCAAAAGTTTAAAGTATATACGATTAGCTAAGTGTACTTGGATATAGATCTATGACTTCTCTAGGCTAGCAATAGTTAATGATTGTACATATATTCGACATTACATGGTAGCTACAAGTTCAACTAACTACAACATACAGGTGAAATGCCATAAGTGTACAAGAATCAAACATGTTTACAAGTGCAAAGTTTATAATGTAACATGTTTCACCCAAATGTGTAAAAATATAAAAAGGGGTATAGAAATACTCACTTGGCCAAATAAGAATATAATGACGATTAATAATAATCAACGTTCCAATGTAAACCTTCACAAGGTACCTAAATATATATATTTACAAGGTTTTAAGTTTAATAATAAAATTAACGTTTTAACGCGAACTAGGGTTTCGGTAGGAATTTGGGGGTTATTTTCATAAATAAGATTAATGAACTATTATATATATTAATATATATATATTATATATTATATATATATATATAATATATATATATATGATAAAAGAAGGTACCATTTGTAAAAATTTTAAGGAATTAATCCTTTGTTAATAACTTGCGTATTATAACATATTTTTTAATACTATAATGATCATGATAAATCTTTAATCAAAGAAAACATAAGATTCAATAATTATTTAAATAATAATTTAATAACTTAAATTGTTATATAAATCATTTTTATAACAATACTTAATTATAATTTTTATAATAAAATGTTAAAGTATTTTATAAATTTACAAAATATATTTTGTTGATTTTAAAAGATTAGAAGTTTGTAAAAATTATTTTTATATTTAATAAAATTTCTATGATAGAATTAAGGCTAAAAAGCCATTTTAAAAATAATAAGAGGGTGCCCGGGTTCGAACCGGGACCTCTAAGTTGAATTGTGGAATGTGAACCGGTGAACCAAGGCTCTCAGCCGTGATATAACCCGGTTCCAATTTGTTTTAACATGAATCAATAAAGCGCCCCCAAATCCAAGAACCCTAGAATCGGGTGGATTCAAATCAAACCCAAATGGTTGTTGATAATGAAATCAAACATAGGGCTTATGATCCCTACATGAAATCGAGTATGCCACATTGTTTAATTACCTAGATTGAAGTTAAATCGATGAGGATGAACAAGGTAAAAGCCGCGACGGTGGAGAGGTAATCCTAGATGATTTGGTTGATGAAAACCCAATTAATTGTAGGTTTAGCTTCCACAAAGGATGAGAAACGAAAGCCCTTTGTCAATTTGTGGTGATGTCTTAAAGAAGGTGAGGCTTGATTACATTGCAGGTCGCGGACGAAAGGAGAATCAAAGAAAACGATTATGTTTATTTCAGGTGAAATTGCGATTGGTGAATGTTTAGGAGTACTTAGTCGGTTGATTAGGTGTATTTAATTAAGTATTATTAGGATTTAAAAGACGAACGGTTGTGTCATTGAAGGTTTCGGTTATACGAAAATTTTACAATATATTATTATTATTATTATTATTATTATTATTAACTTTTTATTATTACTATTTATTATTATTATAGACATTGTTATTAATGTTATTAATATTATGATTATTATTATTTTTTATTAATAGTTATGTTTTTAAGTTTTATATTAAATACTTAATGACCAACAAACAAATAAACATAAATAACACACAAATTTCTTAAGAGACATAAATAGTCCTTACAAGAGTAAACAAGGATAACTATTAGTTAACCAAAAATACAAGATGTTACAGTATTCCCAACTTAAAAGAATTGCATCCCGAAATTAAGAATAAACTAGGCGAACATATGCGGGTATCTCTCCTTCATATGATCCTCACGCTCCCAAGTGAACTCAACTCCACACTTGTTCTCCTAACGAACCTTGACGATTGAGTGAGTAGTTGTGGTTCTTGTCTTTCATAATACGATCCATAATATGAATAGGTTTCTCAACAAAGTGCAATGACTCGTCGATCTGGATGCCTTCCAATGGAACATGCAGACTCTCGTCGGCCAAACACTTTCTCAAATTTGAGACATGGAATACAAGATGAATTCCACTAAGGTCGGAAGATAGTTCCAGTTATAAGCCACTTTCCCAATCCTTTTCAAGATTTTGAAAGGTCCTACAAATCTTGGAGCTAGTTTATCCTTCTTTCCAAAGCAATCAACACCTTTCCACGGTGAAACTTTAAGAAAAACGATGTCGCTAACTTGGAACTCCAATGGCTTACGATGCTTATCGGCTAACTCTTTTGTCGACTTCTGCCACTTCAAGGTTTTTGCGGATTGTAGAGACTTTATCGATCGTTTCTTGTATAAGTTCAGGACCAGTGATGAAATATTCACCAACGTCGGTCTAGCAGATCGGTGATCGGCATTTACGACCATACAAAGCCTCGAATGGTGCCATCTTGATACTTGAGTGATAACTATTGTTATACGAAAATTCCGCGAGTGGTAAATGCGTATCCCAATCACCACCAAAGTCAAGGACACAAAGACGCAGCAGATCCTCGAGGGTTTGGATTGTTCGTTCGGTTTGACCATCGGTTTAAGAATGGTAAGTCGTACTTAAATCCAATTGAGTACCCAAGAGTTCTTGCATCAAAGCCCAAAAGTGTGAAGTGAAACGAGCATCTCGATCGGAAATAATGTGTAAAGGCACGCCATGACGACTCACAATTTCGTCAATGTAGATGCGAGCTAGTCTTGAAACTTTATATGTGTCTCGTATAGGTATGAAATGTGCTGTCTTGGTCAAACGGTCAACAATGACCCATATGCTATCATGTCCACGACGAGAATGAGGCAACTTGGTTACGAAATCCATGGATATATGTTCCCATTTCCACATAGGGATTTCAGGTTGCTCAAGTAAACTACTTGGTCGTTGATGCTCGGCTTTGACCCTTGCACACGTGAGACACTTGGAAACATAAGACGCGATATCTTTCTTTATTCTAGGCCACCAATATTGACGACGCAGGTCCATGTACATCTTATCAAAGCCAGGATGAATGAAATATCGGGTTTGATGAGGTTCATAATGAAGTGCCGAAGGTTATCACGATTCGGAATCCAAAGCCGATTCAAAAAGTACCACATGCCATTCGGTTTTGTCTCTAGTTGTGACCGAACGTTAGGCATCAAATCTTAATCTTTCCCTTCGTCAGTTAGTGCCGCTTGTTGAGCCTCGCGAATGCACAACTCGAGGTCACTATCGATCCTTATGTTTTAAAGCATGATAGTAGCCTCGTTGACATCCACATGAATCTCGGTATCAAATTCTCCTAGCGTATCAAACCATTGCCTTCGATCTCGAATTTCTTGGAGCGAGACAATCTTGTTGTGGATCTTGCGACTCGGCGCGTCGACTACAACATTCGCCTTTCCAGGATGGTAGCGAATGTCGCAGTCATAGTCGCTAATCAACTCGATCCATCGTCTTTGTCTCATGTTGAGATCCTTTTGTTGAACACGTGTTGGAGACTTATGATCGGTGTAGACTATGCATTGCGTCCCATATAGATAGTGTCGCCAATCTTCAATGCAAAAACCACAACACCAAGTCAAGATCGTGAGTCGTGTAGTTCACTTCATGAACCTTCAATTGCCTCGACGCGTATGCTATAACCTTGCCTCGTTGCATGAGAAAACAACCAAGACCTTGATTAGAAGCATCGCAATACACGGTAAAATCATCGTTTCCATCAGGAAGTGTGAGAATAGGAGCGTTACACAACTTGCATTTTAATGCCTCGAAAGCTTCTTCTTGCTCGGGTCCCCATTCAAAGAGTCGATTCTTTTGGGTTAGCGCCGTTAATGATTTAGCAATCTTCAAGAAATTTGCTATGAACCTATGGTAATATCCCGCTATGCCCAGAAAGGAACGAACCTCGGTTGGGATTGTGGGAACACACCAATTCTTCACAGCTTCAATTTTAGCAGGATCAACATGAATTCCTTGGCTATTCACCACATGCCCTAAGAATTGAACCTCCTCCAATCAAAATTTACACTTGGAAAACTTGGCGTATAATTGCTCCTTCTTCAAAAGTCCAAGAACTTGTCACAAGTGCGTCTCGTGATCGATTTTCATCTTGGAATAAATAAGAATGTCATCAATGAACATGATCACGAACTTATTCAAATACGGTTTACATACTCGATTCATGAGATCCATGAACACGGCAGGTGCATTGGTCAAGCCAAAAGGCATAACCATGAACTCGTAGTGTCCATATCAAGTACGAAAAGCGGTCTTGGAATGTCATCATCATGAACACGTAGTTGATGATACCCAGAGCGTAAATCGATCTTTAAGAATTGAGTTGCTCCTTGAAGTTGATCGAAGAGATCATTGATTCGAGGGAGAGGGTATCGGTTTTTGATAGTAAGCTTGTTGAGTTATCGGTAATCGATGCACATACGAAATGAGCCATCCTTTTCTTCAACACAGTACAGGTGCACCCCACGGTGATGAGCTAGGGCGAATAAAAACCTTATCGGTCAACTCTTGCAGTTGACTAGCGAGTTCTTGCATTTCGGACGGTGCAAGATGATAAGGCGATTTAGCCACAGGGTTTGCACCAGGGATTAAGTCAATCTTGAACTGAACTTCTCGCACGGAGGTAGCCCTTTAAGATCCTCGGGAAAAACCTTAGGAAAGTCCCACACGACATGAATGTATTTTAACTCTTACCCTTGGCTTTCGTATTAACTACATATGCCATGAAAGCCATGTAGTTTTTTACTTAAGCACTTGCGGGCCTTGATGCAAGACATGAGTTTGAGTCTTTGGGATGATTTCTCCCCAAAGACCTTCAAAGTATCACCAGTCGGTAAAGGAATAGCATAAAACCTAAATCATCATATGCTACCCTGACAACTCACCCAAGGGTCCTTTCATCACCTTACCAGAGACACCAGGGAGAACTACACTCAAGGAAGCCCATTCCAAGAGACAAGCTCTTCTCAAGCTTTTGTGTCTTCTGATGAAAGTTGTGGGAACTCTCTTTTCACTCTTGAAGACCTGGACTGTATCGATCCAGATGATCTGGAGTACATGGAAATAATCCAGCAGATGGCTCTTCTCACTCACAGAGCCAAGAAGTTCTACAAGAGGACTGGAAGGAAGTTTCCAAGCAATGCAACCAGTGGAAAGTTTAGACTGGACAAAGGCAAAGTCAAGTGTTACAACTGTAACTTGATGGGCCACTTTGCCAAAGAGTGTAATGCACCTAGAACAAATGGTGATCAAACACAATCCAGACCAAACTACATTGACAAAGCTCACCAGAATGAGAAGTCAAAGCAGCAGGCCACTGTTGTTGTTGAAGAAGGAGGCTTTGACTGGAGCTTTCAGGTGGAGGATGCTTCTCCAAAACAAGCACTAATGGCAGATCATGATGAAGCCAAGGTATTGGAACATCTCTGTACTCCTGAATGCATTGCTAAAGTTAAGAGATACAGGTACTACAACTTGGAAATGAGATCTGATCTTGAGTCCTTAAACATTTTAAAATCTAATTTTAGAAAGTCTGAAAATGATTATAAGTGAAAATAGAAGACTTAGAGAAAACCATTTCAATTCTAAAACATGAACACACAGATTTTAGGACTCAAATCAAAGATCTCATAACTAAGTTAACTGAGTGCCAGGCTGAGCTTGTGATCAGCAAAGCCAGGGCAGAAAAGAGTGTTCTTGAAGAAGAGACCTTCAAGAACATAATATCCTTATCCCTGCACAACAAAGTGTGCTATCAAAACAGGCAGGGACTAGGATCCAATGAGATAGCTCCTCCACACACAATCTTATCAGTAAGATCTCCTAGGTGTGGAACTTGTGAAGATGAGCTTCCTTTCATAGATCCTATGAGTGAAAAGGATGAAGAAGAGATAGTGAAGAATCCCTCTGAAAAGAGTGAAGAGGAGGATTCCAAGAAGGGCCACTATTCTTCTGAGGAGAAAGTGAAGACTGTGATGACCAAGTCCATGAGAAAGAACTTGATCAAAAAGAGCAAAAGAAAGGTAAGGAAGGCTCACGAGATCAAGGATACTTTTGACTCTAAGCAAAAACAAGTTTTTATCTCTGTAGGGTTTAAAGTGGTAGGGACTGAAGACATCAACCAAAACTCTTCTACTAAGAGTTCTGAATCTTGTTCAACTCATCTCAGTAGCAGGAAGAAGAATGAGCTGCTGTGTACCACTGCTGCACAGCCTGGACCATCAAACTCCAAGCATAGTCCTCAGCCCAAGAGGATTGTCTCAGCATCTGCAGAGATGAAGGTGGAGAAGGGATGTGACAAAGACAGTCCTATTCCAAGGAAAAGGCTCTTGTGAAGAAGAAGGTAAATTGTGTCATGTGTGAAAGTACCACTCACATTGCTAAGGATTGTCCTTCAATCCTAAAGGTACTGTCCACATGACCAAAACAAATACTTCAAGAGCTTGAAAAGGATTCAAGCTTCGGAAGGAAAACCTGTTTCCTTTGGAAGCTCAAAATCTAACAAGAAGGGAAGTGGAAAATTCCCTTCGGAAGAAATTTGGTCTCGGAAGAAAGGAGTTCTTCCGAAGCACTGAAGTCTGTTGCAGTGTCTGCAGAATCTTCTGAAGGTTCAGTCATCAAAACTTCCGAAATTCCAAAATCTTCCAAAGTTTTGAAGGTCAAGTCCAAGACTCCAAAGGTGGTGTGGATGTCTAAGAAAGACCAAGTGACTGAGATTTCTCCATCAACAACAGCTCAAGATCCTCTCAGTACAACCATAGGATCTATTACTGTTGAATTACCTTATGCAAATGAGCCAAGACAAGTAAAGCTTGGGTTTCCAAATGTAACTAATCTTTTTCTTTGTGCAGGGACAGCTGAAGACAGACAGAAATGTCTGGATCATAGACAGTGGCTGTTCTAGGCACATGACAAGCATAGGTCACTACTCCAGAACTTTAAAAGGACTGATGGAGGACCAGTTGCTTTTGGAGGAAATGAAGGTGGTTACATTTCTAGAAGAGGCAAGGTCACAAATGGTAAGCTCAGCATAGAAAAAGTAAATTTGTTAAGGAGCTTGGATACAATCTTCTGAGTGTATCTCAATTTTATGATCAGAGTCATAACATGCTCTTTACTGAGCATGAGTGCATTGTTCTTAAGCATGGTGTGGTCATTCCTCATAAGCATATCCCTTAGAGCCCCAGGAAAGGAAACATGTACAAGATGGATATGCAAGAAACATCTCCCTCTGGAGAAGTTTCATGCTTTCTGTCTAAAGCAAAGAGTGATGAGTCTTTCCTATGGCATAAAAGAATGTGCCATGTAAACTTTAAGAACATGAATAAGTTAATTAAGCATGACTTGGTAACTGGAATGCCAAAGAAAGAGTTTACAAGTGATGATCACTGTGTTGCATGCCTGAAAGGGAAGCAACATAAGGTATCTCACAAGCCTAAGGAAAAGAACTCCATCACTACACCCCTACACCTTTTACATATGGATCTCTTCGGCTCCACCAGTTAATGAGTTTAGGAAGGACCTTATACTGTCTAGTGATCACAAATGACTTTACAAGATTCACTTGGGTTTTTTTCCTTAGAAATAAGGTTGAGACTCCTGAGATTCTGAAGAATTTCATATTAAAGATTGAGAATCAGTCTGATCACAAGGTCAAGATCATAAGATATGATCAAAGAACCGAATTTAAGAACCAAATCCTTGATACATTGTGTGATGAAAAGGGTATTACAAGACAATTCAGTGCTCCCAAGACTCCTCAACAAAATGGTGTTGCTGAGAGGAGAAACAGGACACTGATTGAAGCTGCAAAAATCATGTTGTCTGACTCTAAGCTGCCCATCACCTTCTGGGCAGAGGCAGTCAACACTGCCTGCTATGTGCAGAATAGAGTTTTAGTGGTTAAGACTCATGGCAAGACTCCTTATGAACTTTGGCACAAGAGGAAAACTTTCATTGGTTTTCTCAGGTCATTTGGATGTCCTTGCACCATCTTGAATACCAAAGATCAAATTGCCAAGTTTGCTGAGAAAACAGATGATGGACACTTTATTGGATACTCTTCCCAAGCTAAAGCTTATAGAGTATACAATCTCAGAACTAGAATTGTTGAGGAGTCAGCCAATGTGACTTTCAATGAACACACACCCCGTGTTGCTGGTTCTGGTCTGGATTGGTTATTTGATCTTGATTTGGTTACCAACTGTTTTAACAAATCATGTGAAATGTTTCAGGATCTGTAGAAATTTTAAATGCAGGTGATCCTGATCCAAGATTTAAGCTAGGAAGATCTTCAAGTCATATATCTTCAGCTCCAGTTGGAACCACTTCTGCAAATGAGGTTTCTATCAGCATAACAATGACAAACTTAGCTGATACATCTGGTATGCCTTCAAATTCCAGCTCAAAGGCTCCACAACCAGATAAGAACACCTCAATTGTGGAAGAAAACAATGGTGGTGGTGACAGTGACCAAGAATTTCTTGATGCCACCAACCACCCCACAGATGAGCACATCAATGATGTCACACACTGCTGGATCAAGTTTCACTTGAAAAGTGTGCTGATGTGGTGGAAGAAACATCTATGCCAGATTTAAATTTCTCAAATTTAGATCTTTCTCAACAACTTGCTATGATCCCTCAGCTTAGGATCCACAAGTCTCACCCTACCACCAACATCATGGAGATGTTGTCTCAGGAGTAAAGACAGAGGACAAACCATGAAGCAAATGTTTGTCTTCACTCTTGTTTTCAATCCCAGATAGAGCCAAAGAAAGTTGATGAAGCTCTAAAGGATGGAAGTTGGGTTGAAGCTATGCAACAAGAGCAGCTTCAATTCAAAAGGCAGAAAGTTTGGAACCTTTGTCCTCTTCCTTCTGGGAAGACTATCATTGGAACCAAATGGGTGTTCAGGAACAAGAAAGATGATAGAGGCATCATCATCAAGAACAAACCTAGACTAGTTGTTCAAGGATACACACAAGAAGAATGGATTGACTACACTGATGTCTTTGCTCTTGTGGCAAGATTAGAGGCTGTTAGGATATTCCTGGCATTTGCTGCATCCAATAACTTCAAGGTCTTTCAACTTGATGTAAAGTGTGCCTTTTTACATGGAGTGATAGATGAAGAGGTTTATGTCAAACAGCCACCTGGTTTTGTAGATCCTAATCATCCTGGTTATGTCTGCAAGCTTGACAAAGCTCTCTATGGGCTACATCAGGCACCCGGAAATGGTATGAGACACCGTCTGAGTATCTTTGTAAACATGGATATAGGAGAGGTACTATAGATGGAACTCTCTTCATCAAAGGACAAGGAAAAGACATACTGCTAGTTCAAGTATATATGGATGACATCATCTTCGGTTCAACTAATCCAAAGCTCTACAGAGACTTTGAGAAGCTGATGAAAGACAGATTTGAAATGAGTGCCATGGGGGAACTCAATTTCTTTCTAGGAATTCAAGTGAAGCAAGTTGAAGATGGCATCTTCATAAGTCAGTCAAAGTATGTTCAAGACATACTCAAGAGGTTCAATATGACTTACTGTAAGAATGCTAAGACATCCATAGCCAGAAACCACTCCCTTGGTCCTGATCTTGAGGGGGAGTGTGTAGATGAACACTTATACAGGGCTATGATTGAGTCTCTTATGTATCTTACTGCTAGCAGGCCTGATATCATGTTTGCTACATGCATTTGTGCAAGATATCAAGCCAACCCTAAGATGTCTCACCTTATCACTGTCAAGAGGATTCTAAGGTACCTCAAAGGGCATCAACACTTGGCCTATGGTATCCAAGAATTCTAATTTCAATCTGTATGCCTGTACGGATAGTGATTATGGTGGTTGCAACATGACTGCAAAGTCTACATCTGGGGGATGTAAATTTTTTGGTGGAAGGGTTGTCTCATGGCAATGCAAGAAACAATCATGTGTCTCTGCATCAACTGCTGAAGCTGAATACATTGCTGCTGCTAGCTGTTGTGCTCAAATGCTTTGGATTCAGAATCAAATGCTAGACTATGGATTAAACTTCAAGGATGCTCCCATTCACATAGACAACAACAGTGCTATCTCAATCACAGAGAATCCTATGCAGCACTCAAGGACAAAGCACATCAATATCAGGTATCATTTAATAAGAGATAACTATAAAAAGGGATTAACTAAACTAGTCAAGGTTCACACAGATGAACAATATGTTGATCTGTTACAAAGGCCTTTGATGAACAGATATTTAAATATCTAATATCAGCTATTGGGATGATTAACCTTGAGTAGATTTTTCTTAAAACTAATTCTTATTATTTCTTAAAATATGTGTGTCCTAAGTTGTCTAGTTCATCACTTTCATAAGCTCATGTTTTCCTTGGATTAAATCTTTTTCTGAAGACTTCCTTAGATTATTTGAAAATTTCATACTTTGGAAGTTATGCTTTTAACTTCGGAAGCAAATCATGTCTTCAAAATAAATAACTGTCTAAGAAATTTACCTTCGGAAGAGCTCTCATATCTATCTTCCGAAGCTTAAATTTTTGTCTCAGACACTTACTTGTTTTTAAGAACCATTTACTTCCGAAACAAAATTAACTCTCGGAAGCTTTGTAGTTTTACATACAAAGCATTCAAGTTTTAATTTCTCTTCTGAAGCAAAACTCTCAAATCTTTCAGGAAATTCTTCCAAAGTCATTTTAGCTTCGGAAGCTCTTTAAATTAAAACTTCCGAAGATAATTAACCTTCGAAAGCTTTTTAATTTCCAAAAAACTACTTTTTGAGCAAAAGTAAACTACTTTTTTAGAGGTGGGACTGACATCCGGATATCAAAGTTTATCCTCTTTCATTAAACTTTATCTCAAATCCTTTTTACATATATACTCAACGGTTTCCCCCCCCTCTTTCTATCATCTGTTCTTCCTCCAAACCTAAAAACCCAATTTCTCTCTGAAATTTCTTTCTCTTCTTTCTTCATCCTTAAGCTACTTCAAAATGGCCAACCTTGCTCACAGAAATGATCCCAACTTGACCATGCAGCTACACAGACAACATAATCAGGTTGTTCTGTTAAGCTCTGAGAAAGATCCTCATTTCTTAAAGGTTTGCCATTTCTTATCTCTGTCAAACTACTTCACCTCCCTAACCATTGATCCTCCACTCTATAAGGATCATCTGCTAGAATTCTGGAAAACCTGCCAAGAGGTGTTTGGATGTGGAGAAGGCACTGTCTGCCACCTGAAAAGCAATCGAACACCAAAAACCAACTCTCGAGCTCGTCACGATCTGTAGCTAGTCGAACTCAACTTTCTTCATAATCTCACCCTCAATTAACCGAGGGCTTTCGTTCATTGGAGTCTATAGAGCTACCTGTGCAACGAATTTGATATCATCATCAAATTCTTGTCCATTGATTCGACATAAACACGCCTGTTCTTCGGTTTATTCTTCATCTGTTCATCACCAATACATCTTCAAATCGGGTAATTAAATACATGTACATGCTCAATTTTACATGGGGAACAAAAGCCCCATGATCTTTACCATTAACAACATCGATTTAATGCTCAATTTGATTTAAATTCAAACTACGGTTCTAGGGATTTGGGGATTCTGTTTATATGGGTTTTTTAATGTTTTAAAACCAAGTGATACCAAGGCCACGGCCCTGGTTCACTGGTTAAGACTCTTGCACCTTCATCATGGGTCCCGGGTTTGAACCCGGGCACCCTCGTGCAATTTTTTAAGGCTTTTTCAGCCTTATTTTAATTATAAAAAAAATCAATAAATATAAAACGATTTTTTTACAAACTTCATATATTTTATAATCATCTAAATATTTTCTGTAAATTAATTCTTGTACAACATTTTAACATTTTATTATAAAAATTATTTACAAATGTTATAACTAAATAATTTTTATAAAAGTTGATCTATATATAATAATTTAAATTATTAAATTATTATGGGACCCTATGTTATCTTTGAATAGGAATAATCATGATAATTATAGAATCTAAATATATTTTATAATTTAATTCACAAGTTATTTACAAGGATTTAGTCCTTTAAAATTTCATAAATGGTACTTTTATAAGAGTTCACTAATTTTATTTATAAAAAACCCCCAAATTCTATTACCCTAGTTCACATTAAATCGTTAATCTTATTTAACCTAAATCTTGTAAACATATGCATAATTAGGTACCTTGTGACGATTCACGTTGGAACAACACCTATTATTATTCTTATTAATCGTCATCTTATACTTATTGACCAAGTAAGTTTCCTTGCCCCTTTTTATCTTTTCACACTAATTGGGGTGAAACATGATTACTTATACATAACGCACTTGTAAACTTTTAGACTTGTAAAGCACTTGCAATTCAATTTTTGTCATGGTTTTTGTGTGTTGTAAGTGTTTATATGAGATACATATTTTTGTTTACAATCATTATCTATTGCTAGCCTGGTGACGTCTTAGATCTTTGGGTCTGACAAGCCTATGGTGCTAAAACAAGGTATTGCCGGCTCCTGATGACATATGCTTGTTCATCATGGGAACCAAAAAAACTTAGCCAATCTTATATACTTGTAATCAAGTCGAGGTTTGGTTGTAATGATATGTGTTCTATAACCTTACTAAATTATGAACTATGACATGAATTGCTACTTGTAACCTTATCATATTATGTATAAAAACCTTGGAAACTCACTAACTATTTATAGTTGATTTTATTTTTATCATGTTTCAGGTACCCTCAAGTTTAAAGTGGTCTTTTGAAGCTTGTAATAAAACTAGGAGTTGGACCTGGTTAAATGAATAAAATGTTTATGTTATGCTTTGTTTTATTTGGAACTATTTCATGTTTTGAGACTTATGATTGTAATATTTTTGAAACTTATAATTTTAATATTTACATTTAAATATAGCGTTATGTGGCTGAACAATCTTAACCCTCACATCTCGATGTTTCCGCCGTCAAGGTTGGGGTGTGACATGTAGGGCTTAGGGTAGCGAGCGGGCCTTGGATTTTTCTTTAATAGGCTCTAGGGGAGGTGAGAAGAGAGCCAATATATTATAGAAGGATAATCATGGTATGAATTAGAGTTGAAGGAAGAAAGACATGAAATGCTAGAAAGATGGAATCTATGAATGAGCTCTTTCGTCTAAGCTTAGAACTAGGCAAGAGCAAGGAATGGACTTTAAGTGAGTAAACATGGAACAAAGGTAGTTCTATAAGGTATGGTATTCTAGTACTGAAGCACCTTGTATGTC
The DNA here is from genome assembly GCA_025506515.1 of Flaveria trinervia. NCBI lineage: Eukaryota > Viridiplantae > Streptophyta > Magnoliopsida > Asterales > Asteraceae > Flaveria > Flaveria trinervia. The sequence goes on along the minus strand of CM046444.1, from coordinate 108,100,171 downwards.
ATCATGACTACAAGCTGAAACCGCTTATGAGGAATAATAGGCTTTACGAGTTAGCAGTCTATTCAGATAGTAAGCTTTTATTCAGGTTGAGAGATTCATTGAATCTACTTCCAGGTACACTCAATAACCTGGCTAAGAGTCTATGCCCATCTCTAGGTAGTAAAGGTAGTCTTGATTATCAAGATGTGAGTGTGGATAACCTTGTGAGTAAGAAAGATCAATTGGTAGACTATATGAAGCAGGATATCCTTCTACTTGGTGGTGTAATGCAGAAGGCACAAGAGATTTATTTTGATATTTATAATTGGATATCGTGAGCAAAATCACCCTATCCTCACTAGCTCTAAGCATCTATCGTTTGAGATATTATGATGAGGAAAATTGGCCAATCTACATACCAAACATGAATCAAGACAACTTTATTAGAAAAGCATACTACGGAGGACATACTGATACATATAAGCCTTATGGCGAGGACCTATACTACTACGATATTAACTCACTCTATCCATCTGTCATGAAGAACTATCAAATGCCTGGTGGTAAACCTGTCTGGCATGGAAATCTGGATGAGAAGGACCTCGATAGCTTGTATGGCTTTATAGAGGCTTATGTGGTCTGTCCGAAGACAATCAAGAAACCCTTTCTTCCCTATCGAAACAAGAATAACACTCTCATCTTTCCAACAGGTGAGTTTGTAGGTGTCTACTATAGCGAGGAATTGAAGTTTGCAAGAGACCTTGGTTATACTGTGCTCCCAGAAGAAATTATTATTTAATCATGGACATGCCATGTCAAGCGCACCTATCAGAATCAGAACAGACCAATTACCATATCCACTTATCAACGCCAGCATAACTACAAAAAAGATCATTAAAAAAGCATGAGCTGTTATAAAACATTATAAAGTTGATGATTCCCACCAAGAATTTGATCGTTAGGTCGGGCTAATTCCATCAGAATCAATACTGAGAAGCATGTGCTCATCACTCCAGCAATGGCACCAAAGATGAAATATAGAGTCCATATATCCTTGTGGTTAGTGGAGAACAACCATCGAACCAGATTTGTCGTAAAATTGAAATTATTTCATTTTCTTCCCTATCAGAGAGGGGCTCTTGTTAAGCGGGGCTTCTTTTTTAAAAAGGGGGAGTGAGGGCTTTCTGGGCCTTCCCCAACCACTAACTTCCCAAGCCCCACCCACTATGTTCTAAAAAATGGATGGTGCTAATGAAGAATTCACTAGTCACCCCATAAGTAGCAAGATTATTCACAGTATCCAGTAAGATCTTAAGGTTATTCACATTCTCCTCCTCAATAACTTGGATTGTTAATTCGTGGATGTTCCAATTAGGGCCTAGCGGGGAATTATGTCAATTTAAAAAAGCTAGCGTCAAAGTGTCAATATCTTTTTTGGCATCAACAAGGGCTTGTTGTTGAGCAAGAGCGTCTAGTTGTCCAAAAAGGTTTCCTAACGTTCGGACAAGTTGACTTAGTGAGAGTATAGGCTCCATTGAGAGTCAAATTATTATTGTAGTTCTGCTTCTTGCTCGAAAAAAGTAAAAAGACTTGCTTGTTAGAAATTGCTTCTTGGTTTAACCAGGGAATTTTGGGCATAAAGAAAAGATGCTTCTAAAGCTCTCTCTCTTCTCTTATTTATGATATTTCTAGTTGGATTAAAAGATCGCTCCTAAATGAAGTCTCTCTTACAGTTCAAGAGTTTCGAAAGGCTCTTAGCACGGGAAGGGGATTTTACTTCTTAGAAGGAGATAAACTACCTAGATCTTTGTATGTATGGGTCTCTTTAATTGAAGATAGGAAAAAGACAGAGGAAATGGCGGAGCGAGTTCGAGCTCTTGTTCCTCAAACACTGAGACTGAGATAGCAAGGAGCCTAGACGGCCTAAAGGCTGGTCTCTCACTCAAAAACAATACGGGAAGCAAGTTCTTTCAGTACCGAAATTAGTCATTGTTGAGTCTCAAGGTAGTCTGAGAGATAGAACCGGTGTTTTTGGCTGTCTACTTGAATTATCTGTTACACCACCTGGGGCTAAGGCTGTTGAAGGCAAGTCAGTAAAGATAGATTACCGAGTTGAGGATGGGATAAGTGCCATAGAAAGCTTGAAGTTTCCTCCTGTAGGTAGCTCAAAGTACGGTTTCGAAGTCAACTTCCCTTATTCTATTTTCTTTCGGGTAGCTAAGACTTGAAATTCATAACTTTCTACATTTTATATAGAAATTTATTTATGAATATGTAAACTTTAAATTCTGATATGGTTTCTTCTATTACTTCTCAAGAAGATGGTATTTATTCACAAAGCAAATGTGAGATAAGGTTATTAAATGAACCTTTAAGCCATTTCAGGACACACTTAACCAATTACCATCTAAACCTAAAGCCAACCCTAATTTTGCTCTTGATTATTGAAAGTTAATGATTCATCCTCATGTGTCTTAGGGTAAGGTCTACACATAAATACCACTTTTTATTATAGAAGCTGATAAATTACTAAAGAAACCAGTTTGTTTTAGTAAAAAACATGTTTTCTATGATAGGAAAGAAAATTAAATTCAATACTTAAGAGTGTGTTCTTGATTAGGCCAATTTTGGTAGTTTCATTTTCATGTTAAAAGATGTTATTTATGCTTCAAATATTTATTGCTTTAGTTGTATAATCAATAAAAGTATTGACTTTACATTGTTATGTCAATTCAAGCATCAGTTTTACAACTATAAATAGTGGGAGAAATTAATGACCACACAATGTAGTACGACCCTACCGTGTAGGCACGAGGTTTTTTAGAGTTGAGTTGTGTTCTTGCCTTAACCTAATGTGGTGTATAATATTTCATGTGTTTGTAGAGACTGACAAGAAAAACGAACTAATTACAAAGTTACTTCTTGGTTAAGACATAAATAGCAGGGATTAAGGTTAATGTACAACCCTAGCAATCTCAAATACTATAACAATACGAGTGACAGTGAAATATTTAATATTTGTCGATTTTATCAAGGTAAATGTCACTTCATTATTCAAATTGTAATTCTTAAGATTTACTTGGAGGGAATAAAGTGTCTATTTTGACGACCTCAAATAAACTAGAGAGCTAAGGAAGGTGCGAAAATATTTACAAGTCAAGTTTGAATTTCGATTTGAACCGCAATTTCTTACATATATTAAGAGCTAATCACAAAGTTAAGGTATCATGGATGGTGTAAGGATTACACTTAGAGGCTCATGCAACCAAAGAGCCCTTAGCGTGCACATGTAAAGCGCAAGGAAAGTACTTCGGAAGATTTTATATAACTCATTGAATTTTACTAAGTATCAAATCTTCCGAAGCCAAAGATGAAGTTTTCTGAAGCTTCAAAGACAAAGTCTTCCAAAGCCAAGACTGATTTCTTTCGAAAATAGAAAATGCATGTCTTCTCTGACATACTTTTGACAAATGCTGAAACATCTTTCCGTTGCCATCTCTGAATAATCGCCAACTAGCATGATTGGTTAAAAGTCTATACTTTTGTCAACTATAGATTAAGATGTTGAATATACAACTTTCCAACTATTTAGTTTTATCATTTTTGTAATATATAAGGATGTGAGCTATGACATGTCATACTCACTAGTCAAAAGACAATCTACCTTTTGACTCCACATTGATCTTGTTGTCTAGATTAGTATTTTCAGCAGGCCTTCAAAGTATGACCGGAAAGTATCTCAAATACTTGTATCTTCATGTAGGTTTTCTAACACTTGTAAGAACTTGAGAGCAATATACATCATTCTTGAAAACCATATATGAGTGTTCTTGTTATTGTTCGTTTACTTGTGTTCATTGTTTCATCTAAGCCGGTTCTCTATTTGATCTACTAAGTGTTATAACTCTCCTAACCTTGTGAAACTGTTGCATTGACCCTCTTCACCGGTTCTGCAGATGGAATGACCGGTAATTGACAGCTACGAGCAAGTTTAGGTATATTCACTCAACGATATTCATGGTGCATTGGTACAAGTTAGTTGGATTTGATACTATTGATATTATCTATCTTAAAAGCACTATATAACAGTTGGTTTTTGTTGTAAAAAGATCATGTAAAGTTTATTGTTTTGAAAAAAGAATTGGCGTCAAAGTTGAAATTAAGTTTAAAATCTCAAGAACACACTAATGTGTTATGATGTTTATGATTGTCTGAGACAAAATTTTGTTATTGGATCTAGAAATCTGACTATTTTATTGACATGATTCATTATGTTGTAGTTTAAAGTTTGAGGATGAGATCACCCCAAAGTTGAAGCATACTGGAGGTGGTATCATATCTATGGCTAATGTTGGTCCAAATACAAATGGAAGTCCGTTATTTATCACATTGGCACAAGGCAATCACATAATGGTAACCATTTATTATTGTAATCATTTTGGTCCATCTCTTTTTTACTGTGGTTTCTCATGCAAGGTTTGAAGCAAACATTTTAGAACTTCAGTAGTATAAGTATGGGACAACAACAATTGACCTATTTTATTAGTTCATTGTTAATTTTTTCTTGACTCCAAAGGTATGCTTAAATTTCTGCCATGTAATGAATTTTATGGGTGTTTTTCTGCTTGAATTTTCATTTTTAGACATTAAAGTTAAGTTATTTTAAATTGTGATGTTGTATATGTGCTTCTATTCTTATTGCGCTTTTGAGCTCAATCTTGGAGAAGCATACTTGATATTGTGTAACAGTTGTACACTTTTTGATAAACATTTTGTCTGGTTTTCTTATCAAGTTTCATGTTCATGTTCTTAGGTTAGTAGTTGCAATTTGAACTTCTTTTTTTTGCATTTATTTCATATAAGTCTTTCCATCCTATATATATGTTTGAGAATTTAGCTAAAAATATTTTATGTTAGATGTCTTTATTGAATCTATTAATTTGTTGGTTATTTAAATTATTCTTTTGAGTTGTAAAATTAGATTCAACTCAAGCTTAACTCCTATAGTAACGCACAATGAAGCTCCGATTAACTCAAGCGACCAAACAAATCTCATGCTATCTTGATGGATCCCACACTTTAAGCGACTAACATTGTTGTCGTTTCTTTGTATAACCGGGAGCATTATTGCTTTCACTTTTGTGGTTTGTGGGCCAAACTATCAAAGGACCGAACTCAGCTCTGTAGCTTAACATGAAAAAATGACCGAACTACCACCACAAAGCACTATAGAAATAAACCTACTTATTGAAAGACTGACTGATGTTACTGAGAAGAATATAAAAGTTTTATTAAATAATTTCTTCACATTATGTTTGAACGAAAAAAATCAAAATCAATTAGTTATAGAACGTTTACTTAACTATTTTTATTTGAAAAATACTTCATACTTACTCATTTAGTCATAAATAAAAAATCCCTATACCTAACTTATGTTAAATTCATATACTTCAATTATATAATTGAATACAGAATTTGCATAGATTTAAATGTTTCAGACTTCCTTATCAATTATAAATTATATGTTTTGTCTATAATGTTGTTCGATATATGACATAACATATGTATGTATTTTAACTGACCCAACGTATTAATTTTTATTTAAAACTATGTGGCATTCAAGACCCAAACATGTGATGATTTCTTTGTTTTTAATTGTTTAGATGATCCTGCAGCAACGCACAGATTTCGATAACTAATTATAATGAAACTCACAAACATCTTATTCACCCAAAAATAGGCGTTAAACATGAATGTTACGATAAATCTTTCGCATGTAACTTTTTTGTGTCTATGATCCATCTTGATATTGAATGTTCGATATTATAATAATGTCGAGCTTGTATTTTTGCAACTCGCTTAAAAGTAAAGTGTGAGGAATAACTTGTTTAATATCTAAGCCATACCGGATATCAAGTTTAAGAATTATATTGGGTTGTAGTGAACCCTATTAGGTCGCGACAAGTTATAGTGTGTCATTCTTGTCTTAATGAAATGTATTGAGGCTTAATAGTCATAATGAGATGGACCATGACGGATTTGTTAGGCTGTACAAATTGCATCTATGTTATAATGAGTTATACACATCTTAACGAGTCATATCGATTCCAACTGATTGTCATTTACTAATACTAACTTTAACTAATATTTACGTTGATCCATGATCGGATCACATATATCTACCACTAGGTTAAATACACGCATATTACACGGGTTGAATCATACAAAAATTACAATGAATAAATATCTTATATGATAATAAATTATTATTTGATTTTAGAGAGCTAACATGAAATAAATCTATCATGATATTGAATTATAACAAGTAATTTATTGCCTAAAATAATGAGGCGGAATGAGAATGTTGGCAAAACAGTTTATGGGTGGGCTTAGAGTTACACCGCGTGTCCCTTAAAATATCAATTCATTTAGTGGTATAGATAATAGATTTTATATGTATGCGTGTGGAGTATGAAATTATTTTAACATAAATTACAAAATATTCATATAGTAATAATTCATAATATATTATAGAAAATAAAAAATAACATGTCTAAATCTTATAAATTATAATGAACAAATATTAATCCTCATGTGGTGCGGGGCATAAAATTATGTCAAGCAACATCAATAACACACCACCATTAATGACTATCAATACTAACAAAGCTTGTATTAAAAAATTTAAAAAAACAACATAAATATAAACCGAACAAAAAATACACATAAACACATTGAAACACACAGGCAAAACATAACAAATCTAGAACAATAGTTAAGATGATCTAAGATCACCACGTGCGACGGGGCAGTTAAATGGGAAAAAATAATCGTAAAAACATTGAACCACACATGCATGTTTCAACGTGTTAAGTCGCAAAATTTTGAGCGAAAAACAAAAAAAATATTTAAAATATGAAATGTAGGGAACGAAAGTTGAAAGTAAAAAGAATGTTTGGACTAAATTATAAAAGATGTAGAAGTATTGTTTTAAAATAAAAAAAGCTAAAGATTAAAAAAGAGGTGGGTATAACCTATTATGCAAATGATACAATACATGATGCATAACCATGTTGATAATTAGTATTATATTAATTAGTTAAATTTATTATTATATAATGTATTTAACAAAGAAAAATTATTTGTCAAACAAAAGTTATCTTATATTTAATGTTTATAATTTAAAATTTATAAAAAGTAGAAACGTTTAAAAGGTATTTACTCAATTTAGGTGTTTAAAAAAGTAAATCAAAATAGAGGATTGAAAAATATTTATGCAGAAAGCAAATTTTAGAAACTTTAAAATTGACATATGACACCTCAAAATTTTTTATTATTATAATTTATATATAGACTTAGATATTTAAAAAATAAGACACATTAAAAAGTCCCAATATACACTAGCAAGTTCAACCAAAATACAATAAAATGTTTAACACTTTAAAAATAAGAAAAAGTATTTTTAAAATATTTTAAATTATCTAAAACTTAAAATTATTTTTTGTTATTTTCTAAAGTATCAAACGTCTTTTTTGTTGGGACTTAGTGTTATTAGGAATTTTTCATGTGTATTGTTTTTATATTATTTTTACAATAACATATATATCTAATTATTGTAAAATTAGAAAAGAAGAAAAGTTTGGATACTCAAATCACTATCTGTATCTGTATCCAAAATTTCGGATATCTAAACTTCAAATATCCGAAATTGCAGATATGAATACTGATACGGATAATGGTTTTTACTATCCGAAAATTTCAAACATCCAATGTTGAACACCTAACATAAAGGCAACGAGAATAAAACGATGTAAAATTACTTTTGACTTATTGTAGGCATGTAAAATATATAAATATTCCTCAAGTGAGAGACATATGCATGACTTAACTGTAAGTTTTGATAGATGTTAGTGTAAAATAGAATATATGTGCAATTTTGTTAAAAAAAGGGACATACGCTGTAATTATTAAAACTAAAAAACAAACATTGTAATTTTATGTATTAATAAATGATACAATTGTAATTTACTCTTCTTTTCATTTTGCGAAAAGTTAATCCGTTGACTTGATGTGTTTTTGTCTTGCTAGCATCGTTTCTTATACACATGTTTTGACTTTTATCTCTTTCATATTTGAAAGAACACATCAAATACGTAAAACATCCTCGTTTGACTTATATCTTATATTTGTCGAATTGGTGTTTTTGTAAAACCCGTTTTATAAGATCTCGTGAAATGTTATAAAACTTATTAATTGGATAGTGAAAATTTGGTTTCTATGTTTGTTGCTAATGAAGGAGTGACATGTTTAACTTTGTCTCCATATATGACATTAACAATTTTGTTGATTTGCTACTCTTAAGCATTCTGTTGAGTTTTAAAATTTCTCCAAAGATGATACGGTTGATTCATTGTTTGATCATGTCAGTGACCGTAGGTTCCTACTTTTAACACGTTTTATCATTTTTTATTCCTGAAAATTGGTAGACGATCCACGGCCCGACTATCTACCCTCCATGTGATGTTTTTTATCCGTATCTATTTGATGTTTAATCTTTTAACTGTTTAATTATGGTTTGATCTTCAAAGGTACACTATTTAAAGATAAATGCATCTTAGAATAACATCTAACTTATATGGTCAGTTTTCTAACATTGTTAAAATAAACATTTATAGTAGGCATGTATACAAAGACAAGCTTGTTCGAAAGTAGATTGTGACTAGAATAAAGTATCTTTAGTTTGAATAGACAAGAAAATTTGGCATATCCCTCTCAAAATTAATATAATAATATATGTATCCATCAAATGATCATAATGTAAAATATATTAATCAATTTTTTTTTTAATTATATATACCTCAAGTAAAACTTGTAGAGTAGGAAGTTTGAGGAGAAAGAGAACGATATAATGACTGTATTTAATTACATAGTTAGAATACAAATTCGTCAAATTGTATTTAATCACTTAAAATATCACTCATTAGTTAATAATAATACATACTGATTTGATCAATAACACACATAATTTTTACTTTAGTTGTCAAAGGTAAGTCCAATAACAAAATCATCATATTTTATTATAATAAATAAATGATTTTATATGCTACATGTCGTCTTTCTATGGGAACAACCTTTATTTTTCATGTTCATTTGAGTTATTTCATTATCTCTTTCAACTTACAAGCATTTCATATTTACATCGTTGTATAGTATTCACGTCAGTTTTTATATCTTTATTCTTATAATTATATTAAAAATATTTTTCTCTTATTTTTAATTATATAATATTTTTATATTTTATCATTATTTTTTTCTCTCATCTATTCAAAAACATTATTAAAAAAAATCATAGGAGCTTAACAATGTTTTCGTAAATATGGGGATAAACTATAGTATTTCTTTATTAATCACTCACAATCACTTGCAATCATATTTCATAATATAAGTTACATACTCATGTAAAAAAATAAAACCTAAAACCTACTGAGTCAAGCAACTCAGATAATATTTAAATTATTCAAATGTATCATGTATTTTATGTCACAATATGTTCTATGTTAAATGTTCTGCCTCCTGTAATCAATGTTTTTGTGATGTTCGACCGGAGATTGGCTCTCTAGTCGGTCCGTTCGCTATGATTCGGTTTTAGGTGGTCGAACGGATCAGGAAAACGGAGCAGTTTTTTTTATTTTAATAGATAAAAACGGAGTGTTGAACCATAAATTAGTGTGTTAGATATACAAATATAGTTAAGTTTATATATAATTATAAAATACATATATAAATTACTTATATTTAATTACATATATACTATATAGATCTTTATTTAGGGTGATACCCCTTCAGGCTTCATTAATCAAGGGATTAAGGGATCTTTATTTAGGTGATACCCCTTCAGGCTTCATAACCGCGAAAATAAAAGTTGTTATTTTCATTAAATGTTGCTACACGGATCTTAATCAAGGGATTAAGACTCGGGAACAGTGCGTGAATGAGGTTGCTGTGTGGATTAGGTAGGGGCTTGACGCGAGCTTCAGCTGACTGGAATGCCTGCAAGACAACAACAACACCGTGAGCCTCGCCTCGGACAGAAAAGGATTTCTCCCCGAGACCACACTCCGGCGTGAGAATAAGTATTTGTATCAAGAGCTTCAAGAGGATTAATAAGAAAATGGTTGGTAACTAACGTTGTGTGAATGTGTGGGTGTATGGATCTGCCACTTCTTATGGAATTTCAGAAGTATTTATGGTGTTGAAACATGGGGATTGAACATATCATGGCTTTATTTTTGGAAGCCTGTGGTCAATGATCTAGAACTGAATTCCTTAGCTTAGAGTTTCATACCCTTCTGGTGTAAAGGGTTTCTGACTAACATTAATGAGGTTTGTCTTGATAGTTGACCTGGGGATATGGTGGCTGTTCCGACTTCCTGCCATTGTTTTGGCTTTATCCGTTTTGTCTTCTTTCTTATTCCTTTGCAACCAATGAAATGGTTCCTTGGTTGCCAAGTTTATGTGAGGGTTTTCACAAGTGCTTGACATGGGAATTTTACGAAGTCTGGTGTTCGAATGAGGTTGGGGATACTGAGCCGCGACTGGGGGTACATACCCAGTGCCGCGGCTCTGGGCCTCTCCTGCTTGTTCCCGTGATAAGCTAGTCGCGGCTTAGGTACGTTACGCAAGTTGGGCGTCACGGATCGTAGCTTGGGGTCCCGGCCTATACGGGACGGAGGTTGGGCCGCGGCTGGGCCTCCAGTCCGAGCAAGCCCGGCTGAACTTGGATTGCCGAGGGTGGGGCTCTAGCCCGAGAGAGCCGCGGCGGGCCCCTAGTCCTAGTGTGTCGCGGCTGAACTTGGGTCGCCGTGAAAACATATCAGCCTGAATGGGCCGTAGCTGGGCTCTTAGCCTTAGTGAGCTGCGGCTGATCTTTATTTAGGGTGATACCCCTTCATGTCCCGCCAGTCCAATGTCATGGTTACAACCATGTCATTGGAATAATTATGACCTTTGTACTTTCTATTGACGTGCCCATTTGTCACCATCAATTCTTAAACTATTTGTGCCTCGAGCCCCGGATCAATTAAACATCAATCAAATCATTCTCTTTTCTTCTTGAGCCACGCGCTTGCCTACATGACAACGACCTTTGGTGACCCATTCGCATTTTGAAAACCGACCGGAGATGTCACTTCAGAAAGAAGGTGCATACGAGCACCAGTAGTTACACCCAGTTATTGAATCTTTTTATAACCAGTGTTTTATTGAGTCTTGAAACCTCAATAACGTGAGAGCAAAGAAGGAAACATGAGACCAATACTCGAGCAACATTCGCAAACAAGTAACCAAACAATGAAAACACTGGTCAAGCTAAAGTTAAACATAACCATGATTAAACACAACTCGTTGTTAGTAACCAGTCAGAGACATGCATCCTTATGCATGGTCATGTATCGGCAAACAGTTAGAGCCACTCCACGTTATGCATTTTCCATTCGGCTGTAAAACCAAAGCCAGAAAAACAGTTAACTCAAACTCAAAACGAGTGAGAGGGCAACAATACGTGGACTATATAGTGAAAATAACAAATTTTATAAGTTGAATGACAAACGATAACCAACTATACAATGTTGTATGAAGTCGCGGCCAAAATTGTAACCAAGAACAAGCCGCGGCCATAGCAACAAGCAAATAGAAACCAAGGGGAAATTCACGGCCAAAACCAAAGTCGCGCCCTAGGCCGTAGTCACAGCTGAAATCACGAATCGCGGCTAGAAATTTAACCATAGTGATATTGTGAGCAAGTGGGGTCATAACCATGAAGTGCTTTATAGTCAAAAGCCGTGGCCAACAGCATTAAAACGAGCCGCGGCAGACAAGTGGTTTGTGGTCAAGGGCCGCGGCCATCAGCACCATAACGAGCCGCGGCCGAGAAATGGTTCGTGGTCAAAAACCGCGGCGAACAGCATTAAAACTAGCCGCGGCCGAGAAGTGGTTTGTGGTCAAAAGCCACGGCCAATAGCATTTAAGGGGAAGTTGTGGCAAGGTTCAAGACTCACGGTGACCAGAGGGACACCCATAGCCAAACCTCGAGTCACGGCCGAAGCCTCGGTACAAGTCGCAAAGCCATTGAAACAATCGTGGCCAAAAGCCGCACGGCACCCCGCGGTCATGGTGAGGCATCAACAATTCGCAAAGTCAACAATCAACACAAAGACATGGAGCATAAAAGCAAATATCATTACGAAACAAACGTCGAGTCAGGGTACAAGTCTAATAACATCACAAAACAAATATCCAACAAACAACTAACTACGCTGGAGCAGGGCCTTCAGCCGGGGTGGTCAAGAATGACTTGATCTCCTCAAGAGGTGAATCATGCATTGCAGCAATGGTCTTGGTCATGGGAAATGTGGCCTTGTCAAACGAGTCTGATTCAGCTCGTAGCTTCTTCAATGCATTTTTGTCAAAGTTCTGCGCCTCTCCGGTTTCTTGCCCTCGGCAGCAAGGCGTGCACCATCCAACAATCCAGCATTGTAACCAACTTTGTCTGACAAACTGTTAATCTTTGCCAACGCATCAAGGAACTCGTCGTTGTCACGAACCTTATTGAAAACCAAGGCAACACCTTCTGAAATGATCCATTTCTCTCAGATGTGAGAAGAGACACTTTTTCCTCAAGGTTCGCAATTCGGTTTTCAGAGACAAGTTGATTATCCTTCAAATCCGAGGTAAGTTTCTTTACTGCAGCCCGCTGAATACACAACTCCTCCTGGGCACCACTAAGATCCATAGTAAGCTTTTCCTTAACAGGTCAGACGCATCACAACGGACTTGAGAGAAGCGTTTTCAGCCTCCAGCTTGGACACTTGCTTCTTGAGGTCACGAATCTCATTAACACTGTCCACCCAACGGCCGTGAATCTCACAAATGAAAACAAACTGTTCACCATAGACAAACAACCGGCATTCGATAGTGCCCTATTTTTCAAAGCTTCCCCACGAAAGAATTCTGCAGGGTGCGGGATGCAAACATAAAATCCCTACACGCATTTGGGGTCTCAAAAGTTGTTCCGTTGGTCAGCTCCCAATCGGGAATAAACTTATCCTCCGCGTTCAGCTCGGAGTCCTCAGAAGAAGCAGCCGTTTTTCGTTACCCGAACCACCAACTGAATGATCACCAAGATTAGAAACGGTTAACATATATACATATGAATGTGAATAATGTTTGAGTATGAGGAGCAACTCTCACCAGGAGACGAAGAAGCAGAACCAGAACTGCCAGAATGCGAACCATAAGCCGCCTCAGCCGCGGCTGAGGGCTCTCCTTGAGGAGCCGCGGCAGGCGAGAGGGGGGGGGGGGACGGCCGCGGCCACAATCCTGGGCCGCCCAACCCCTGTCTATGCTTCATTTTGGGGCGACTAGGGGGAACAGAAGCTTCATCAACACCTTTCCGCTTACGAGTAGGCGGTGGCATGGTCTCACCAGGTATTGTTGGTACTAACTAGTATACCAACACGAGGGTGGGGGTGTCAACCCAGTAGTACTACCAATACCTAACCGTCGGTTTCCACACTGGAATTAAATAGTTGCAAAGATAGAACCACACAGCAGACCCAAGCATGTATCAGATAAGTACTTGCAACACAGTATCACGTTGATTCCTGTATGAAAATTGTATGTATGTTGTACAGCATAGAAAACGGGCGAGCATACTTTTTCCCCATGTTTGTAAATGTTTGTAAAATAGTATAAGCATAAAAAGGGGACACGAAACTCACATGTTAAGTGGTAAGTATGAAAGGTCGAGATTCCAACAGTTGAATGAATGATCGGTCAAACACCTATTGACAGTTATTGTTAAGCATTAATGACATGTATAAAGCGTATAGTAATGTTTGGTCGGTTCGGGTTGTATCGGTTCGGTTGTGGGTGGCACACACACACAAGCGGGCACACGTATCAGATCTTATGTAGATCCAAGTACTACGAGTAGTCGTCATTGCTTATGACATCCTTGTAAAGATCTCATTGTATGAAAGATGACACTTGTTAAGTATTTGTAGTTTCAAATGGGTTGTCGGTAATTGTAAAATGTTAGGTTTATTTCAATTGAAATAGTATGTGCATGTTGATAGCGTTGACTTTAATCTTTGGGGTCAAGCAATGAAACTTTTACTGATGTTGCCTTATCATCATCAGACGTTCAAGGGAAATTCACACTCAACATCAGTCACAACAGGACTAGACGCTCGACCCACGTTCCATTCGAACGAATCAACCTTCAATCATGCGAATTAGCTACTTTCGTGCGATTGAACCTTCATTCGTGCGATTGGACTCAGTCGCACCACACAACACACACATTCGCACAACCCAACCTCCATGCGCACGAATCAACCCTCAATCGTGCGAATTAGCTACTTTCGTGCGATTGAACCTTCATTCGTGCGATTGGACTCCAGTCGTGCGAAACACGCACAATCGCATACATTCAGTCGTCACCTGAATCAATCGCACACAAACACACAGTCGCACGACTCAGTTGCACGACATGCCTAGTCGCACAACTCAGTCGCACGATTGACTTAGACGCATGATTCAGTCGCACGACTCACTCAGTCGCACGGCTCAATCGCATACAAACACCCAGTCGCACGACTCAGTCGCACGACATGCCTAGTCGCACAACTCAGTCGCACGACGATGACTTAGACGCATGATTCAGTCGCACGACTCACTCAGTCGCACGGCTCAATCGCATGACAGACCCAGTCGCCTGAACTGCAGAATCGCGACTGTGGTCGGGCTGAGCAGCCCCCGAGCTGCTCTAACACGAGTTTTATACCACGAGGACTTCCAGAAACACTCAACAAACATACACAAACATGAAACACAAGCGAAAGACCTCACACGCACCCACACGACCTCATGTGCTCGGATGAACCCGAGCACCCGAAAACCTAGAAAACACAGCAGTAAAAAGACAAGAAAAGAGACAACCAAAGTCGTCTACCTGCTAGAATGATAGATGAGGCTGTAGATGAAGACTAGACGACGAAAACGAGACCACACGGGTAGATTTTGTGCTAGAATGAAGAAAATGTGTGTGTAGGGAGTGAAGAGGTGAAGAAGATGAAGTGAGTGAGGAATGGCTAGGAATGGAGTTTATATACCCAGCCCAAGTTTGCAAAATTACAAGTTTAGTCCCTGCACTTAACCCTCGAGTTCCCAAAAATTGTTTCGTTGATTACGATCTTAAAATCTTTGTTATATTAAGGTTAAAAGCGTGTTTAATGGCATTTGATAGTCTAAAATGGTTTTATTAACGACAATGGTCGAAATTAAAAATGATATATTTGGTGGTAATGGTGATGAAATTTATAAAAGGTTTATGCTTAACACACGTTCTCGGAGGAAGTACAGGCACAAGGGAAAATAAACAGACATTATTCCTTAAAGCAGGAGTTCATGAAGAAAAGGAAGAATAATTAAAATATTTCTATGCTTATTTATGTCGTTCGACGGACCTTAAGGTGACGGATGTCACAAGAAGGGTATGAAACTCTAAGCTAAGGAATTTCAGTTCCAGATCATTGACCACAGGCTTCCAAAAATAAAGCCATGCTATGTTCAATCCCCATGTTGCAACACCATAAATACTTCTGAAATTCCATAAGAAGTGGCAGATCCATACACCCACACATTCACACAACGTTAGTTACCAACCATTTTCTTATTAATCCTCTTGAAGCTCTTGATACAAATACTTATTCTCACGCCGGAGTGTGGTCTCGGGGAGAAATCCTTTTCTGTCCGAGGCGAGGCTCACGGTGTTGTTGTTGTCTCGCAGGCATTCCAGTCAGCTGAAGCTCGCGTCAAGCCCCTGCCTAATCCACAACAACAACCTTATTCACGCACTGTTCCCGAGTCTTAATCCCTTGATTAAGATCCGTGTAGCAACATTGGCGCCATCCGTGGGACCCAGACGTTACTCAAACAATTTTCATGGATTCATGCCAGAGAACCCCTCACCATAAGATACTAATGACGCCGAAAATCCACATACCACCGCTTCCCTGTTAGCAGCCACCACAGGGGATGGTAACAACTGTGGTAGCGTCATCACCCCAGAATTCGTCAACAAAAATCGAGAACAAATCCTCTCCATGCTAGAGCAAGAAGAAAGGGAGCGACGTCTCAGGGACATCCGAACACGTCTCGAATATGAAGAAACCCCAGAAGAAAGGAATCATGAAGAAGGAGGGGCGGTCGAAGAGACAAGGTAGAGAATGCCGAAGATAGCCCAAAAGCGAAGAAACGTCAAGGCACCACCGCAATCGGAGAGAAAGCGGGAGTCGATGACGACTTTAGCAAGCCATACCGCCCATCCACGGCGAGAGCAAGATCCAAGTTCATACCAACGATAGCAGATTTTACTTTCCCTCCAAGACTCAAATGCCATCCAATGTAGGAAAGTACAATGGCACGGGCGATCCAGACAACCATCTTGCAATTTTCGTAGGTGCTGCTGAAATGGAATAGTGGTCGATCCCCGTGTGGTGCCACATGTTTGCTCAGACTCTGACCGGTGCAGCTAGGGTTGGTTTGACAGCCTTCCAGTTGGAGGGTCGGAAGCTTCGAGGAACTGGAGGAAGACTTCTTAAGGAATTTCAGTCAGCAAAGGTTATCCGCCAAAGATCCAACAGAACTGCATAACATCAAAAGAGGCGACGGTGAGTCCATCGAAAACTTTATCACAAGGTATTCGAAAGAAGCATGCAGGTACGGGGGCCGGGGAGACGATCAGAATTTCGGCCTTCATCCACGGAGTAAGGAATGATCAGTTGGTGGAAATATTTCACGAACATCTCCCAAAGACGGTAGACGAAATGTTGGAAAGAGCTAAAGCGTTCGTCAGAGGGAAGAAGGCCTGTGAGCAGTTGAAGGACAGGAAGCCAAAGAAACTTGTGTCCCCTATGTGGGACTCGCCAAAAAGGCCAGGAGGGTCAAGGTCGTGGGAGAAACCACGTTTCCAGCCGCGTTACCCACAACGAAACCCGCTTTTTCAACCTCGTTTCACGCCCCCAATGCGGAACCCGCAAGGTCCCGATGTAACCCTTCCACCTCTGATTAAAACCCCAAGTGAAATTCTAGCCACAGAAAACATCAACTTCACCAAGCCCACACCTTTGAAGCCAGGAGTGAAAGAGACACAAGCAAGTACTGTGAATTCCATAAAGAAAACGGGCATGCAACAGATGATTGTTTCTCGCTAAAGCGACAGATAGAATTGGCAATAAAGACAGGAAAGCTTGCACACCTGTTGAGAGAGTTGAAAAAAGCACCCCAAGCGGGGGATAAAAGGAAGGAGATATTCATGATAAGGGTCGCAGAGTGCAGCGTCAAACGTCATTCTGATCACATGGAGCCTTGGATGGCACAAGAAATTTCGTTTCCTCCAATACATGGTGAAGCTTTGCCAACGGCCCTCTGGCAATTTCAGCCATCATCGCAGGACACCAGGTACACAGAATATATGTAGATAGTGGGAGTAGTTCGGAAATTATGTACGAACACTGTTTCTTGCAGCTTGACGAGGAAATCAGAGAACTCTAGATACAGGGACACACCTCCTCGCTGGTTTCGCAGGAGAGTAGTGCAGACCCCGGGCCAGATACAATTACCAGTTGCCATAGGAAACCACACAGGATGGCGGGAGGTCACCATGAATTTTCTGGTTGTGAGATCCCAGTCGTCTCATAATGTTTTACTTGGAAGGTCGGGTCTTTGTATGCTTGGAGCAGTCATATCCACAGTCCATGTCGCGATCAAATTCCCCACTCCAACCGGAGTTGTCACCATATACTCCAGTAAAGAATGCAAAGACGTGAAAGCTATCGCTCCAGGAACAACAGAGGGGGAGGATGAGCTGGTGTGTCCAACGCTGGAGAAGTGGGTAATTAACCCTCTTTTCCCAGAACAAAAAATTACCATCGGTGGGCAGCTGGGTGACGCAACTAAGGAACGACTTCGTCATCTACTGCAAAACAACTTGAACACTTTCGCGTTGCAACCCACCGACATGGAGGGTGTCCCACGCAACACAACAGAACATAGATTGAACACACGAGCGTCAAAGGAGCCAGTTGCTCAGAAGCGTCGGCACATGGGCCAGGAACGAAGTCGGGCTGTGGTTGAAGAAGTCAAGAAACTACTTGAAGCAGGTATTATTCGAGAGGTACGTTACCAAACCTGGGTTGCTAATCCAGTGATGGTAAAAAAGAGCGATGGCACATGGAGGATGTGCATTGACTTTAAAGATCTCAACAACGCGTGCCCTAAGGATTGCTATCCACTCCCAGATATCGATCTGAAAGTGGATTCTCTGGCAAGCTTTCCTTTGAAGTGTTTCCTTGATGCTTACAAAGGATACCACCAGGTGCAAATGGCCCCCGAAGATGAAGACAAGACTGCCTTTTACACAGATGTTGGCATCTTCTGCTTCACGAAAATGCCGTTTGGTTTGAAGAATGCGGGGGCTACTTACCAACGATTAATGGATAAAGCTTTTTCTCAGCAGACAGGAAGGACATCGAAATTTACGTGGACGACGTGGTGATAAAGAGTCGCGACGAGGAGGCTTTACTTGCCGATATCGCTGAAACCTTTTCAAACTTTAAAGCGATAAACATGAAGTTAAATCCAAGAAGTGCTCGTTTGGAGTGGAAGAAGGGAAGTTTCTAGGAGTAGTGGTGACAAAGAAAGGGTTAGAGGCCAACCCTGAGAAGGTGGCAGCCGTCCTTAATATGCCATCCCCAAAATCAGTCAAAGAAGTGCAAACACTCAATGGGCAACTGGTAGCCCTGAACAGGTTCCTTTCAAAACATGCTGAGCGTGCTTTGCCTTTCATGACCACTTTGCGAAACTGCTTGAGCAAGAAGGATTTTTTATGGACGAACGAAGCAGAAGCAGCATTTCAACAGATGAAGGTATACTTAAGCAGCATGCCCAGGCTGGTAGCTCCTTTCCCTAAGGAGCGACTGGTAATGTACTTATCCGCAGGAGAAAAAGCTGTAAGCGCTGTGTTGATGACGAACAGAGAAGAAGAGCAGACCCCAATTTACTTCATCAGTCGGGCCCTCAAAGATCCAGAAACCAGGTATTCGCCCATGGAAAAACTAACTCTTGCTTTAGTGTATGCTTCCAGGAGATTGCGAAGATACTTCCAGGCCCATGTGATTGAGGTCTGGACCAGCCAACCCATACAACAAATTTTGAGAAAGCCAAAGATATCAGGAAGGTTGGCGAAATGGGCATAGAATTGGGAGTTTTCGAGATCGAGTACAAGCCAAGAGTAGCAATCAAGGGGCAAGTCGTGGCTGATTTCTAACAGAAATGCCACAGGAGAAAGGAAATAGTGATGCCAACGAAAAATCTGTGGGTCAAAACAACGGAAAATGGTGTTTGCATACCGATGGAGCGTCAAATGATGAGGGGTCAGGTGCTGGAATGATACTGATAGGGCCGGAAAAGGAAGAGGTAACTTACTCCTTGAGGTTGGCTTTCAATAGTTCCAATAATGAGGCGGAATATAAGGCACTATTGGATGGCTTGAGGTTGGCCAAACAAATGGGAATCAAGAAACTCCACGCCCACGTAGACTCATTACTGGTTGCAAATCAGATTAATGGGTCTTACGATGCCAAGGAAGCAACAATGAAGCAATACCTCGGTAAAGCGAGAGATCTTATCAGCAGCTTTGAGGAATGTAATGTCTCGCACGTTCCGAGAAGCCAAAACAAAAAGGCAGACGCTCTTAGCAAGCTTGCCTCAGTCACTTTCAGCCATCTGGCCAAAGACGTAAGAGTTGAAGTATTACAGTCCCCGTCAATTGAAGAAAAGGAGGTGGTCTCAGTGAACGCAGTAGCGCAGGAATCTTGGATGGGTCCAATTGTCAAATTCCTGGAAAGCGGCGATCTGCCTGAGGAAAAGGGAGATGCCAGAGCAATTCAAACGAAGTCACTGCAGTACGAGCTGCGGCAAAGGATCCTGTACCGCAAGTCCTATATGGGGCCACTATTACGATGCCTTACACCAGACGAGGCAAGTTATGTCGTAAGAGAGATACATGAAGGCATCTGTGGCATTCACGCGGGACCAAGAATGGTAGTAGCGAAAGCAATGGGGGCGGGATATTATTGGCCCGGGATGCACAAGAGTGCCACCGAGGATATCCAAAGATGTGACAGCTGCCAGAGGCACGCGTCAATGTGCCACAGGCCCAAGAGTGATCTAATCCCAGTCCATGCTGCGTGGCCTTTCTAGAAGTGGGGGATGGATATTGTAGGCCCTTTCCCAGTTACAGCCGGGGGAGTTAAATTTCTCTTAGTGGCCGTGGATTCTTCACCAAGTGGGTGGAAGCCAAGGCTCTGAAGTCAATCACAGGGCAGCAAGTAAAGAAATTCACGTGGGAAAACATTATATGTTGTTTTGGACTTCCGTTATTCATCGTGACAGACAACGGAAAGCAGTTTGCGGAGAATCCATTCAAATCATGGTGTAGAGAGCTGCAAGTCCAATAAATTTTCACGTCCGTGGCACACCCACAAGGTAATGGTCAGGTCGAGAGAGTTAACCGCAACATCGTGGAAGGAATAAAAACGAGATTGGGTGTTGAAGGAAGGAATTGGGTGGAAGAGCTACCCAATGTCTTGTGGGCTCATCGGACCATGCCCAAAACCAGCCACGGTGAAACCCCATTTAGTCTAACTTACGGGTCGGAAGCCATGATACCCGTTGAAATAGGCATACCAACAACTCGGGTCGCACAAGCCCCCGAACAAGAGAATGAAGACAACCTGCGGCTTAATTTGGATTTGCTGGAGGAAAGAAGAATGGTGGCGGCAATCCGAGAGGCAAGGCACAAGAAGGAAGTTGAACGATACTATAACTCTCGTGTAAAACACCAAACATTCAGGATAGGTGATTACGTCTTGAGAAGTAATGAGGCAAGCAGAGTTCAAGATCAGGGGAAGTTGGGCCCGCGTTGGGAGGGACCTTACCAAGTCATTGAAGTAGAAAACAATGGGGCTTACAAGCTCAGCCAGCTAGATGGAGCAGTTATCCCAAGAACGTGGAACGGAGCTCACCTCCGACGGTGCTACATGTAGTAGTTTTTATTTTTAAACAAGTGTAATTCGTTTTTTAGAAAGAAGGTGCATACGAACACCAGCAGTTACACCCAGTTATTGAATCTTTTTATAACCAGTGTTTTATTGAGTCTTAAACCTCAATAACGTGAGAGCAAAGAAGGAAACATGAGACCAATACTCGAGCGACATTCGCAAACAAGTAACCAAACAATGAAAACACTGGTCAAGCTAAAGTTAAACATAACCATGATTAAACACAACTCGTTGTTAGTAACCAGTCAGAGACATGCATCCTTATGCATGGTCATGTATCGGCAAACAGTTAGAGCCACTCCACGTTATGCATTTTTCATTCGGCTGTAAAACCAAAGCCAGAAAAACAGTTAACTCAAACTCAAAACGAGTGAGAGGGCAACAATACGCGGACTATATAGTAAAAATAACAACTTTTATAAGTTGAATGACAAACGATAACCAAACTATACAATGTTGTATGAAGTCGCGGCCAAAATTGTAACCAAGAACAAGTCGCGGCCATAGCAACAAGCAAATAGAAACCAAGGGGAAATTCACGGCCAAAACCAAAGTCGCGCCCTAGGCCGTAGTCACGGCTGAAATCACGAATCGCGGATAGAAATTTAACCATAGTGATATTATGAGCAAGTGGGGTCATAACCATGAAGTGCTTTATAGTCAAAGCCGCGGCCAACAGCATTAAAACGAGCCGCGGCAGACAAGTGGTATGTGGTCAAGGGCTGCGGCCATCAGCACCATAATGAGCCGCGGCCGAGAAATGGTTCGTGGTCAAAAACCGCGGCGAACAGCATTAAAACGAGCCGCGGCCGAGAAGTGGTTTGTGGTCAAAAGCCACGGCCAATAGCATTTAAGGGGAAGTCGTGGCAAGGTTCAAGACTCACGGTGACCAGAGGGACACCCATAGCCAAACCTCGAGTCACGGCCGAAGCCTCGGGTACAAGTCGCAAAGCCATTGAAACAATCGTGGCCAAAAGCCGCACGGCACCCCGCGGTCATGGTGAGGCATCAACAATTCGCAAAGTCAACAATCAACACAAAGACATGGAGCATAAAAGCATAAATATCATTACGAAACAAACGTCGAGTCAGGGTACAAGTCTAATAACATCACAAAACAAATATCCAACAAACAAGCTAACTACGCTGGAGCAGGGCCTTCAGCCGGGGTGGTCAAGAATGACTTGATCTCCTCAAGAGGTGAATCATGCATTGCAGCAATGGTCTTGGTCATGGGAAATGTGGCCTTGTCAAACGAGTCTGATTCAGCTCGTAGCTTCTTCAATGCATTTTTGTCAAAGTTCTGCGCCATCTCCGGTTTCTTGCCCTCAGCAGCAAGGCGTGCACCATCCAACAATCCAGCATTGTAACCAACTTTGTCTGACATACTGTTAATCTTTGCCAACGCATCAAGGAACTCGTCGTTGTCACGAACCTTATTGAAAGCCAAGGCAACACCTTCTGAAATGATCCATTTCTTCTCAGATGTGAGAAGAGACACTTTTTCCTCAAGGTTCGCAATTCGGTTTTCAGAGACAAGTTGATTATCCTTCAAATCCGAGGTAAGTTTCTTTACTGCAGCCCGCTGAATACACAACTCCTCCTGGGCACCACTAAGATCCATAGTAAGCTTTTCCTTAACAAGGTCAGACGCATCACAACGGGACTTGAGAGAAGCGTTTTCAGCCTCCAGCTTGTACACTTGCTTCTTGAGGTCACGAATCTCATTAACACTGTCCACCCAACGGCCGTGAATCTCAACAAATGAAAACAAACTGTTCACCATAGACAAACAACCGGCATTTGACAGTGCCCTATTTTTCAAAGCTTCCCCACGAAAGAATTCTGCAGGTGTTCGGGATGCAAACATAAAATCCCTACACGCATCTGGGGTCTCGAAAGTTGTTCCGTTGGTCAGCTCCCAATCGGGAATAAACTTATCCTCCGCGTTCAGCTCGGAGTCCTCAGAAGAAGCAGCTGTTTTTTTCGTTACCCGAACCACCAACTGAATGATCACCAAGATTAGAAACGGTTAACATATATACATATGAATGTGAATAATGTTTGAGTATGAGGAGCAACTCTCACCAGGAGACGAAGAAGCAGAACCAGAACTGCCAGAATGCGAACCATAAGCCGCCTCAGCCGCGGCTGAGGGCTCTCCTTGAGGAGTCGCGGCAGGCGAGAGGGGGGGACGGCCGCGGCCCGCAATCCTGGGCCGCCCAACCCCTGTCTACGCTTCATTTTGGGGCGACTAGGGGGAACAGAAACTTCATCAACACCTTTCCGCTTACGAGTAGGCGGTGGCATGGTCTCACCAGGTTGAACAACGTAGCCAGCGTTGGTATCCAAAATAGAAGTCGCACCCCCAGGCAAAGCTTCAACCCGTTCAGAAACATCCTCTTTTGCAGACAATTTCATGCACTCGAACAGACCCATACCTGTAAAAGCACATCACACAAATCAGATGGATAAACATGTGCATTAAGACACAAAGTAGGGAAGCAACTTACGTTTCCCTTGATAAATCATAAATGGAACCGCGTTAGGGTCAGCCCAGTTACGACTAACACCGGCCATCACAAGGAAATGCTCAGAATAGCTACGGAGTGGAGTAGGCTCAGCTCTCAAGAGGTCCTAAGCGGACAGATCAAATGTGTCAGGCTCGGGAAAGGGATCCTGAATGGGTTTACTAGTTTCCAACCAATGCATCTCAAATGGAATTATGCTAGATGAAATAAAAAAGAAATGGTCTTTCCAATGCTTTAGGCTAGTTATGGTTCGAGAAATCATAGGAGGCTTAGGAGCTTTTCTCTTCTCAAAAGTTAGCCAATCACCTATCCTATTCAACTTATAAAAAGCCCTAAACAAATTAACTTCGGGTTCCAAGTTACGAGCACGGCAGCATATCTCAAAATGGTATACTTTAATAAGTCCTAGGGGAACAAGTTGTGATAGATGGATATCATAATGCCTAACGAGCAAACACAAAAACCAACTAACCGGGATGCGAAAGTTACAAAAGCTAAAAATGAGGTGTAAAGAGCTATCGTCCCCACCGGTGCATCCCTCACGGTTGACGAGGGAGGAGGGACGGTAGGGCCAAGCTCAGGAGAAATACCATAGCGAAGCGTAAAGTTGTTTAAAAAATCTTGAGTAATGACTGAGTGTCGAAGAACAATGTCATTTCTACACTCCATTAGAAACACGAAGATGAGAAGAATAACGTACCGGAGAAATTTGTGGTCCCGAACAAGAAGGTTGGGAGAAAAACTTGAAGAGTGAAAGGATGAATAAAGAATGAAGGAACATGAGGCAATTATAGAAGAAGCCCTAGGGAGGGACGGCTAGGGCCGCATGTCAAGAGATATCGGCCCAAAGGCCGAGGCATGGGGCGGCTAGGCGCAGCACGAGGAGAACGCGGCTCGAGGCCGAAGTGACAACTCCGGTCCGGTTTTCAAAATGCGAATGGGTCACCAAAGGTCGTGTCATGTAGGAAAGCGCGTGGCTCAAGAAGAAAAGAGAATGATTTGATTGATGTTTAATCGATCCGCGGCTCGAGGAACAAATAGTTTAAGAATTGATGGTGACAAATGGGCACGTCAATAGAAAGTACAAAGGTCATAATTATTCCAATGACATGGTTGTAACCATGACATTGGACTGGGGGGACATGAAGGGGTATCACCCTAAATAAAGATCAGCCGCGGTTCACTAAGGCTAAGAGCCCAGCCGCGGCCCATTCAGGCTGATATGTTTTCACGGCGACCCAAGTTCAGCCACGACACACTAGGACTAGGGGCCCAGCCGCGGCTCTCTCGAGCTAGAGCCCCACCCTCGGCAATCCAAGTTCAGCCGCGGCTTGCTCGGACTGGAGGCCCAGCCGCGGCCCAACCTCCGTCCTGTATAGGCCAGGACCCCAAGCTACGATCCGTGACGCCCAACTTGCGTAACGTACCTAAGCCGCGACTAGCTTATCACGGGAACAAGCAGGAGAGGCCCAGAGCCGCGGCACTGGGTATGTACCCCCAGTCGCGGCTCAGTATCCCCAACCTCATTCGAACACCAGACTTCGTAAATTCCCATGTCAAGCACTTGTGAAAACCCTCACATAAACTTGGCAACCAAGGAACCATTTCATTGGTTGCAAAGGAATAAGAAAGAAGACAAAACGGATAAAGCCAAAACAATGGCAGGAAATCGGAACAACCACCATATCCCCAGGTCAACTATCAAGACAAACCTCATTAATGTTAGTCAGAAACCCTTTACACCAGAAGGGTATGAAACTCTAAGCTAAGGAATTTCAGTTCCAGATCATTGACCACAGGCTTCCAAAAATAAAGCCATGCTATGTTCAATCCCCATGTTTCAACACCATAAATACTTCTGAAATTCCGTAAGAAGTGGCAGATCCATACACCCACACATTCACACAACGTTAGTTACCACCATTTTCTTATTAATCCTCTTGAAGCTCTTGATACAAATACTTATTCTCACGCCGGAGTGTGGTCTCGGGGAGAAATCCTTTTCTGTCCGAGGCGAGGCTCACGGTGTTGTTGTTGTCTCGCAGGCATTCCAGTCAGCTGAAGCTCGCGTCAAGCCCCTGCCTAATCCACAACAGCAACCTCATTCACGCACTGTTCCCGAGTCTTAATCCCTTGATTAAGATCCGTGTAGCAACAAAGCCACAACTCAACTTCAATATTAAGAATCACCTCTGATTGTACATTATCATAATTATCGTCTTCGTTCAAATCTAAAGATCAACATATTAACATAAAATTCTCACACATACTAAAAGACCTTAAACTAGTGAATGAATAAAATTAAAAAGATATCACATGTCGAAAGAAAAGCATATATGTTAGTCTTTTTGGTCTAACAACATAAGTGTGATAGTTTGGGTTGGAAATTTTAAACTCTCGAGTTCAAACTTAATTTAAGATAATTTTATTATAGTTACAAGTTTATTTCGTGATAACATATCTTCAAACATTAAAATCAGTATACATAATTTACATTTCATCTGAGGAATATCCATTTTAAAAGCTGAGGGTAATTCAACAAATGTCAGAAAGATAGAAATTAATGAGAGGTGTGCATCAGTTCAACACAAATATTTTGACCATGAAAGATGTTTTCGCAGAAGATTCCCACCTTCTCCCCCATTGTCTCAATGGGGAACCGACAACGACAATGACAATCCGACTTTTTAACGTAAGATCCACCAAAATCTCTGCTTTTGTCGTCAACAAGGTTTTCTTCACCACCAAATACCACTTATCAATTAACTCTCAAATAAATCATACGTACGTATGGAGCCTCCATCGACGGCTCACTGACTATTCAAAATGAAATCAACAATTCCTTATAATTTGCCCATTAATCCATTAATATAATAATAATAATAATAATAATAATAATAATATAATAATAATATAATAATAATCATAATAATAATGATAATAATAATAATAATAATCATAATCATAATTATAATAATAATAATAATCATAATAATAATAATAATATAATAATAATAATAATAATAATAATAATAATACTGTTTGAACTTTGAAACAGTAGCAATCGTTATCACGCGTCTTAACGACTTCCACCAAGCTTCTGAGTAACAACCCTAACATCAAAGCTACGCATTTATAATATTATTAATATCAAGATTCTCTTTTTTTTCCACACACGTTACACGTATATTTGATGTTTGACTGGCTGCTTTGTTGTCAAATGTATGAAATAATAATATTAACTTTAGCTCTTGTTTATATCAATAATGAAGTAGGATATTTGAGGTTTTGTGGGACTTTTGGATTGTTAATTGGTTAAAGAAAGTGGATGTTGGAGCATGGCAATTTGTGTTTGGTTTTTATTGAAGATTAATGATATGATAACTTAATCATAACCCTAAATGCTTTTTAATTTTAAAACCGCTCAGGTAGCGTCTAATACCAAACTAATTTTAAGTGAAAAACTAAAATGACCCGCATATAATGTATATTTACATAATGGTAGGTAGCTACAACATCAAACGCAGTTCCAAACGAAAGCTATAGCATGAACCATAGAGCATGTAGTTTAGTGGTACTAAGATGTTGGAATGACAATGGTTGAGGGTTTAAGTTTCATCATGAGTAAATGTGGTAAAAATTTAAGAGTAAGTTTAGCGTGTGTTAATTACTATTCAAAAATAGAAGATATAATAGGAGCTAGAAAGACAGCTAGTTAAACGATTATATTAAAACAAAAAGTATCAAGTGTTTATTGTTTGTTGTGTTTCTCTACTTTGAAAATAGTTATAAAAAATGGTACTTTGGCAGGTGTCTTCCATATAAACGCGGTTGTTTATATTTAATATTTGTTGTTATATAGATTGGGATATAATTCATATATTAATGGTGAAAGGTGTATAGTCCAACCAATGTTGTTGGAAAACTTTTAATATATTAGAGGAAATCTTGTGTACTCTTCTAATTAGTTTGGTTTATTCCCTTTCGTTAATAAGCCGTTCATTAATCAAATCACCTGCTCTTAAAAGTAATTTTTTAAAGTTGTAATTTTGCTTCCTTTTCTAATAAAGACGAATTTTCAAAAAGTAAACGTTTTATATTTTAATTTTATAAGTTTTTGTCTTTCCTTTATGGCTTTGTCTTTGTGTAGTCAAATAAGTCTCTTCCAAATATATCATAAACCTATTTTTAAATCATCTTTTTTGTTCCCCCTCTAAATAAAAAAATATTTTTCAAAAGATAATAGTACATAAACCATGAGTTATGCAAATATAAAAATCAAAACTCAAATTTGATCCGCATATCATGGTTTATTGAACTAACGAAAACACATTTTTTTATGAAAACATTAGTTAAAAAACAGATACGCGAATCCGATTCACATGAGGTTTATATATGAGATAGATGAAAATAATATTTTCAAAGAAACGCGAGTATATAAAAATTAGACACTCAATATATAAAATGAGCTATTTAGCTTTAGTTTGATTAATAATTACGTGGCATGAAGAAGATTTGATGGTATATCCAGTGCACTTTACACTTGTTGATATTGAAAACTCAAAAGTATATTATTTTAGTGATGAACCCACACCCGCCCACACTAACACAATGAACACTGCGTTACACGTAGTTCTTCTACTACTGTTCATGATTGTATATAATTCTTGGTTGACTTGGAAGCTTCAAAGAACTTTCAACACACCTTCTCTATATATAAGGTTTTGCATTGGCCGTTTAGATTTTACTCATCTACCATTAATTAGTTGATCTTAATAAGGTTGTTATTTGATCAGTCATTTTTCGGGTGTTTAATGGTACTGAAACGACCGTTAGGCGAGGGGGAAGGCGATGGCTGTGAATCTCGTAATCATAAAGGCAAACAAAGAATTGTCTCGTCTAACTCCGAGTGAGTGATAAAGATTTTATATCATTTTGGTTTTGTTTTATTTGTTTTTATTCAGTTGTTTTAGTTATTTTTTGACATGGCTTTGTTTTCTTGGAAGTTTTGCTAGAAATGTTATGCATGGGCTTTCGCCTCAAGATTTAGCCGCGACTTTGGAACCATTGATTCGAGGATGGGTAATATCAAAATTCAAAATTTCACATCTTTGTAACTTGTTTTGAAACTTTTTAGCAGTTTTGAATACATTATGATGTGTATGCTTCCATGTATTTACTGTGTGCCTGCTATTAATTTGTGTGATAGGTGCGCGAGGAGGTGCAGCGTGCATGTCAAAGCTTCTGTTGTTCATCACCAAGGTTAGATCTCTATCTTATATAGAATTGTATGTTATAATTTATATATTTGTATGTATCTGTTTTCTCATGTTGGATATGATCCTTTTTAACATTATTTCATATGAGCATATCGTTTTTGTGACAGATCACCCTTTAATGCACTTGAACCATGTGGCATGACGTCCTTGCAGCTTCGTTTCCAGACGAAGTTGCCTCAGATGTTGTTCACAGGAAGCAAGTTGGAATCTGAGAGCAATGGTGCAGTTAAAGTGGTCTTATTTGATACAAATACCAATGAAATAGTATCATCTGGACCCTTAAGCTCATCAAAGTTACAGATTGTTCCACTTGATGGTGATTTCTCTGCTGATGATGATGAAGATTGGTCTCAGAAGGATTTTGAGGCCAGAATCATACATGCTAGGGATGGTAAAAGACCGCTGGTGGCCGGAGATCTGGTGGTGGTTCTGAAAGATGGAGTTGGAGAGTTGGGTGAAGTTTTCTTTACGGATAACTCGAGCTGGAGGAGGAGTAGGACGTTCAGGTTAGGAGCTCGTGCGATTTCTGGAGAGAGAATCAGGGAAGCGATAAGCGAGCCGTTCATGGTGAAAGATCATCGTGGAGAATGTAAGTCTCTCTTCTGTGCCTCTTCATTGGTCCAAATGGGTCCGTCAAAGCACGTGTCAAATGGGTTGGGCTGACCTGTAACACTGTTTTTATCCTTTTCTTGGATTTAGTAAGTCAAGAAAGTGCCTAAGTTTGATTGCAAAGACCATATAATTACAAAAAATATATATATAGCTTTTCTTTAAAGTCATCCGGGCTTTAGACCCGTTAGAGATAAGTAAAAAAACATGACTTAGATCGACCTATTTTAAGTCAAACAGGTCGAAATTGCCTCTTCTGATTTTGTGTGGTCAATGATTGAATTGGGCTTGTGATGGCCATTGTGGCTTTTATCTCTGTATCTTTTTGTTTTGACAGATTTGTTAAGAAAGTGATTAGAATAATCTTATACTTTATATTATAAAAGTGTAAATCTCTGTTTACAAAAAGGCGTTTAACTATTAGTGAAGGTTCTAAAATACCCCTGCAGTGACAAATATGAATTCTGTTATCCAGAACCTATGACATCAGTATCTATTTCACAAACAAACAAAGTAACAAACTGACATTTTTTATTGCCTTAGCATACAAGAAGCACCATCCACCAGCTTTAGATGATGACATATGGCGTCTAGAAAAGATTGCGAAAGATGGTGCCTTTCATAGGCGATTGGGGTCACATGGAATACGCACTGTAAAACACTTCATGCAGATGTATATTACTAACGAGTCCTCACTACGCAAGGTAAGATGACCCGTTTGAAGTTAATGTCATTATCTTTCAAGTTCCAGTGAACGGGTCACTTAAATTTTGTTACGGGTACCTCAGATACTTGGTGGATCCTGTAACAAAACATGGGAGACAATTATCAAGCATGCCAAAGATTGTGTTTTAGATGACAAAGTGTATGTATATAACTGTGGGGCAGAAGGGATTGGGCTCTTGTTCAATTCTATTTTCAAGATTGTTGGGGCCACATTTGATGGCCAAAATTACTTGTCCCTTGAAGAACTTGCTGTTTTTCAGATGGTTTGTGTTCTACTCCAGCCTTGGTATAGTTTGTTCTTATGTGGGCTGAGATTAAATAATGATATTTATGGTTCTTTTAATTGTTTGGTGTGCAGCCTCTGGTGGAACCTTTGAAGCAGCAAATCTACAAGAGTTTAGATGGGATGTTACCGAAGGATGATCTTTCAGTTTTTGGAACCCCGATTATAACGTCTGGTAATGGCCCTCTTAGAAGTGATGCTAATTTGCTTCTGCAGAATGTTAACATCCCATCTTTGCTCCAAGGTATGTAAATCATCATTCTTTATAGATTTGGAGTTTCATGTATAAATTAATCACAATTCGAAATATGTGTTTTTTTTTCTTTTGTTCGTTGTGTTTTAGTAAGCGACTTAGATTTCATTTGGAATGATGGGCGGGTTGTGTAGAGTGTCAAAAAAAGTAAAAGGTCATAGTTATCCAAATTAGTTATGTAAATGAGAAGTGTCATAGATGATTACAAAGAGCATTTATATGTTATAATAATCTGGTTTTCTAAATAAAAATGATTTATGTGGTTTTTTGCAATAAATCCAAACTTTAGATGTGACTTTTGACTGGTTACCAGCTATTTTTCTTATCTTATTTGTTC
Source organism: Flaveria trinervia (assembly GCA_025506515.1). NCBI lineage: Eukaryota > Viridiplantae > Streptophyta > Magnoliopsida > Asterales > Asteraceae > Flaveria > Flaveria trinervia. The sequence continues at coordinate 108,068,989 of CM046444.1, read as the reverse complement.
GACCCTTTAAAGATAAAGTGTAAACTGAACTGACTGGTTCATAAGAAAATGGGTCAAAGCTTCCGCCTCTAGGATTATTACTGTATGTTACCCTTGACAATCGTAACCTTTTTTTTTAAGAAAATTGTTGGTTTGGGTAGTTTTGATTGCTTATTTGGTTCATTCGAGTGTACCCAACTTATACAACAAGTTCAAAATGGGCCAAACGACCGCCTCCATCGTTGTCACTAGCATCCTTAACCGTAAATAAGTTAACAATAACGCATTCATACACTGCTAATAAGATTGTTTCATGCAGATCCCCAACAGTTGCAGCTGGTTTCACCCCCATACACGTATGGTGCAGATAACAGCACTCCATCAGAAATGTACATACCAGATGATTCTTTAATGCCCTTTTTTTCTCCAGCTTTAAGGAATAGCTTTATATTTAAAGATTTTGTAAATGGTCCTTACGGTGAAGGATCTAGTTCGGGCTCGGGTATGGTGCCAGATGAGCTGGGACCCGCTTTCGATAATCAAGCTGGAGCATCATATCAAGGAAGTATGAACACTGTTTCCTCGGAGTAGGTGGCGCAAGCTTCGTCTCATGTAACAACAACTGCAAAGTTTTACTGATATTTCAAAATTTCTCGACTTAAATTTGTTACTGCTAACCACAAGTGGTTAGAAGTAATAACATGATATGTTTCTTTGTTCTTTGAATATCTTAATTGTATATAGTTTTGTAAAATGGAAGGAAGATTAGTTGTAAAAGCAATTGTACCAAAGTTAGAAGGTAAGTTCTCCTGTATAGGTGTATTTTTGTGGTTGGATCTGTTGTCTGCGGTCGCCATTGTTTTACACCCTTTACAATCGCCATTGTTTTACACCCTTTACAATTTGATGTAAACTAGTTTTGTATGATAAAGCTTTTGTTGTTGATTTGAATATGATTGCAATTGCTGCTACTGTAGAAGGGGATTCACAGTCGGGCTTGACTGGTTTTCGTGATAGTTTTTGTTGAAATGCTAACTACAAATCGGTTTGGTTGGTTGGGTGGGTGGGATGCATCACCACAACCAACGACAAAATTTCAAGGGTAACGTAAATTTTTTTACCGTACATTTAGTGGTGGAACCAAAAATTATTTCCTATAAGGTCACTATTCTTTATAATTAGCTTCTAACCAAACAACAACAAAAAAATTTGGGTTGTTCGATTGAGTCGAGTCGGATTGGGTCGGAATAGACATAATTAAATTGCATTGAATTGTTAACAAAAATACAATACCAAAAGAAATTATAAAAAAAACCTTATATTTTATAGTGTTCTATACGCGTTTTTATCTTTTGATATTTTTTTTTTCACTGTAAAACGATTCATGCTCTCTAAATTTTAAGTTTAAACAATAACTAGAATCATTAAATTAAACATAAAACGTCCATGATAAATAATAACCATATAAGAGGATTCATAGCAGATTCATACTCTTTATATCATCTATTTTTGTTTTATTATCATTTATTTTTACAATTGAGTTTAAATTTTTTTATATAAGTTTGAATATGAGTCATACTCTTATCATTTAACAACATTCCTAAGGTTTTGATACAAATTATCAATATTTTTAAACAAGAAACAATAGAAACATCAATTATAGAGGACCAAAGTTAAAGTAAAAAAATACTGAGACCGAATTATAAAAGATATAAAAGTATCGGGTTAAAATAAAAAAGGTTAAAGATTGAAAAAAGTGGATACATCCCATAAATAACATAATACAACTTACAATACATATAAATAATTAGTATATATGTAATTTTTAGTTTTGAGCTTATTAGTGTATTGGGTTGGGTAATGGGATGTTGGGTTTTTATGTTATTTGGTAATGTGTAATCGTTATTTATGTTTTTATAGAATGTATTGTTTTTTTAATAAATTATTAGAGTTTTATTTATAAAATTTAAATTTTTTATGAAGTGTTGAATTTAAATTTTTTTAGGGTAATATGATTTATTCTCAGGGGTAACATGGTTTATTCTCAGGGGTAACATGATTTATTCTCAGGGGTAACATAAAAGCAAAACTTTCTTTGAAGATAATACCGTAAAAAATTTACACTACCCATAACAAGTTGAGGGTTAGCGGAGGCTACCCCTCAAGTATGCATATGTACTTCCTTGACCATAACGATTTGGTTAAACAACAACTTTGTCTTCATCAGTATCAAGTTACCATCAATGATAACTTGGTGTTTTGCAACAAGTTCCTATAGGTAGCAACTAGCCTTTGTGCCTTCAATTCCTTGAGTCTTTAGTAGTAAATCACCATTTGTAGTAAGTTACATTGTTGGCACCAAGTCCTTCTTTCGCGGTAACATTGTTAGCAGAAAGACTCCATTTTAGTGATAACGTGTCATCAAATATGACAATAGTCTTCAGCGGTAACAACTTAGCATCATAGCAAGCAATATCTTGTCAGTGGTAACCGTATGCCTACGGTAGGAATTTGACTCGTCAATTGTTATTATTCAACATCGACTCAATATCATGAATGGCCCGTCATCAATGGTAACTAGTTCTATACCCGTCCGGTGGCCGGGTATTTTAATATCGTAATGGCATCACTTTTTTCTTTACATTCTAAACAAAAACTGTTTGTTTAAGATTAGTGAACCAAATTATTAATTCACGTTATAAAATCATATGCTTGATCTCAACATAGCATTTTTGATTTCTTAGGTTTTCTCGTGGAGTATACTATGCATTTGTTTAAGATTAGTGAACCAAATTATTAATTCATGTTATAAAATCATATGCTTGATCTCAACATAGCATTTTTGATTTCTTAGGTTTTCTCGTGGAGTATACTATGCATGTTGTATTCTCCCTGCAATGCTAAGATAATATATTCATTAAATTGTTTTCATAAAAAAGTACATATGACATATTTGATGCTAATAGAAACTCCTTTTATTCTCAAAGTCTACATCTAATATTGTCTGCTCCATAATATATAGTGTCACACCCCAACCTTGACGGCGGAAACATCGAGGAGTGAGAGTTAAGATCGTTCACAGTCACATAACGCTATTAATAACCCAAATATATATTAAACATAAGTTCCAATTGTACTATCACAATCATAAGTCTCAAAGAAATTAAAAGCATAACATAAAATGTAACAAGTCATTTTATTTCACTTATTTATCTAGGTCCATTCCTAGATGTGTAAGCTTCAAAGAGTAGAAATCAAGCTTGAGTATTTCCTGAAACATGTTAAAAATAAAAGGTCAACAATAATGTTGGTGAGATTTCCATAGTTTGTAATACATAAGTATATAAAAGATGGCAATTCATGTTGTAAATTAGAGAACAAAGTAAACTAGGGATGTAAGACAGAATGCACAATCAAACCTCGACAAAGTTTGACAAGTCTCAAACGTTTAAAAGTATATACGATTAGCTAAGTGTACTTGGATAAACCAAGCAGGCTTGTCTGGCCCATAGATCTATGACGTCGCTAGGCTAGCAATAGTTAATGATTGTACATATAACCGTCAATACATGGTAGCTACAAAGATCAACTAACCACAACATATAAGTGAATTGCCATAAGTTTACAAGAATCAAATGTTTTACAAGTTCAACGATTATAAGGTAACATGTTTCACCCCAAAGTGTGAAAATATAAAAAGGGGTATAGAAATACTCACTTGGCCAATAAGTATATAATTGAAGATTAATTAGAATAATAACGTCACTTCAACGTAGTTCTTCACAATGCACCTAAAATGTATATTTACAAGATTTTTAACTTTAAACACAATTTTAATGATTAAACGAGAACTGGAGTTTCAATTTGGTATTTGGGACATTGATGTTTAACGAATGGATATCAATTATATTTTTTTGGAATAAATGCTAAGAAATATATTTATTTTTATATAGAGATATGAATAAGAGCAACATTAATAAATAATTAGTAAAATTTGTAAAATTTAAAATAAAGTTCTATAACTAACTAAATAAAATAAACAAGATTAAAACAATAATTTAAGGGCAACGTTTGAGATAATAATTTGTATAAATTATACTAGTATTCAAAGGTTAATTCTTTTTTTTAATAAAGAAATAAGTTAACATTAGCTTTAAAAAAATATAGATTATTTTTATAAATAATCTACAAAAATTTATTATGTGGTTTTAAATTAACACAACTTATAAAATAGTCCTTTATAATTTTTTATAACTTTTTAATAAAATTTTGGTGGCCAAAAAGGCCAAAAAGAAAATAGGTGAGGCTCCCCGGATTCGAACTGGGGACCTCCCTTGTAGAGGCGAGTGTTTTTCCAGTGAATCAAAAGCCTCAGCCGCGTTTAAAGATGGTTTTTAAAAGTTTAAAAACATTAAACACAAACTACCCCCAAACCTTATGAACCCTAGATTCGATTTACCCCAAATTAAACCATAAAATGGATGTTATTGATCGAATTAACCATGGGGTTTTTGTTCCCCGTGTTTAAACGACTATGTAGATGTATGAATTACTTATTAATTTGTTTGATTGAAGATGCCACGACTCAAAGGTTAGCCGCGACTGACGTGAGATTCAATGGAGGATCAAATGAAAACAGCAATTAAATTAACTTCGTGGGAAGCTTCTTCGATGGTAAGAGATGATTTCACCTCAATCAATTCGGACCAGTAGAGCTTGGAAGGTTAGTTTCGACAAGGTTGCAGGTCGCGGGTAAAAGGGATAGTCGAACTCGATGTTAGTGTTTGTTTCCGGTGAAATTGAGACTGGTAATCGTTTACAGATAGTTAATCTATTGTTTATGTGTGATTAATTGAATTATTATTGGATTTTAATGCTCGAACGACTATGGAGTAAAAGCTTCGGTTATGAAGTCGTTTGATCTTAGTAACCGATGTTTCAAACCACGATTATGTTGTGCATTCAGTTCGAGACATCCACACGAAGCGTTTAGGAGCGGTTTTATTCCAAAATTGAGGGTTTCAAGTGGTTTTGGAGGTGGCTGGAGCCGCAACCGGCGGTGGCTGGAGGGCCGGCCGGAAATACGCGAAGAGGGAAAAGGGGAATTGGTTATTTACATAATTTACCCCCGTAGTTTGTTTTGTTGTCATTTCATGCACAAAACTTCTATTTTAAGTTTTACAAATTTACATAAATCCCCTTGAACTCAATTTAAGTTTAAATTTTTAACTAATTTATTAATTCAAAGCTTTTATAATTATTATTATTATTATTAATGTTATTAACATTATAGTTATTATTATCATTCATTATTATTGTTGTTATTGCCATTATCATTAGTGTTATTACTATTATGATTATTATCCATGTTACAATTATTATTGTAATTTTAACTTAATAGCAAGGTATAGTCTTTTACATTAAAATTTTGAAGGCAAACCAATAATTAAACATAAGTCAACCCATACATTTCATAAATGGCAATAATGGCCCTTACAAGAAATTAACGATGTTAACTTTTAATTAAGTCAAAAATACACAATGTTACATATCGAGTATGCGAGAAAGCATGGTGTGTAAAAACAATTAAACAAATTTTAACTGACATATATATGTGGAAAGAAATATGTTTTACTAGTTATCACCAAATTAACTCTATAATGCAACATTTTATCACCTCTGGGTGGGTTCTTAGATCAAAGTGGATAATTATGTTTGTCTTCTTTTGGGACCTCTTTAAAATCTTTCATTGTTACCACTGATAATGCTCGGGCCTGCTTCATTGCATCATCATCTTCATTTTTGTTATATGAACTCACAAGGCCTCATAAATTATGTACAAAAAATAAACCAAAACTATCAAAATAAATATATAAAAGGAAAGGAACACGATCGTTGAGCCTTGAATTGCGGAAGTCGAAGCGTGGGAGCTTTCTTTTGGATGTTTGTGAGACAAGCTAAAATGATGATCCTACCAATTTATATACTATCCATAAATTATAACACATCTTGTATTTGAGATAATTTTGTACATTAGTGATTCAATATTGAAGCATAAAGATCATGTTGAGATATTACACCCTTCAAACATTCAAATAGTTACTTAAAAATTACGATACTTATGTTTCTATATATGATTAACAGCTGAATAACTATTTAGTGCACCTCCAATTAACTTTGGGGTTGGATCATCTCTTTCCATAAATGCACTTCATGATAAGGTCAATTACAAGTGATTAGAGAACATAATCCAACTTTTAGTTTGTACTTTTCTTGCAGCCCTCTTCATTGTCATCGTATACCTATTGTAACATCCGCCCATTTTCAAACTAGAAACTCAAACCTAAACCCGTTTGAGTCAATCTTGTAAATCAAACTCATTATTTAGTCATTTTATATATTTTGTGTTTCAAAAACAATAAATAGGTCACTTAATCAATTTAACTCAAATTATATATCTTATAAAATAAGTTTTATAAATGTTAAAAGGTTATTAATGTCTATAAGATTTTAAAATATTAAACTAAAATAAATAATCAAATTAAAAGTTCTTGTGAGATTTATAAAATCTATAAAGATTTTATAAAAAAATAAGTTGTTAAATTAACGTCTTAATAACTTTAAAGTTTAAATTGTAAATATTCTTTTAACTATTTATTTTATTTAATCTTATATTTATTTCAAATTCCAAATTGTCTAGGAAAGGTATTCATATAAATTCAAATCAACCGATAGATCCGTTTACCTTACCTGGAAACCCTTGGATTGAGTGTCCGCTTATAGGTACGCATGTCTTCATTAAGGTTGTAGTTGACCTAATGCTTTGATAAGTCAACGTATTTGCCTTGGTTTGTAAACCAAACGTTACACTTGAAACATCTTGTTGTTATCGTATCATTGTTGATTTTGTATTCTGGGATTTTTAAACTCATTACCTAACTGTCATAACGACTTTTAATAATGTTTCTGAATATCTTCCCCTCAAAACTGTACTTATTCTGAAAACTCATTACAATGATACTCTTATCCTAAACTAAACCTTTAATCTTAACAAACACGATTCTCATATCAACTTTATAGTAATGTAACTTTGATATATCAATGACATGGTAAACAAGAATTATTCATCTAAGAACCATGTCGAAGTTATTTGCTTTGAGAAGCTCCTCTGGATTCTCATTTCATCCAAAAGTGTCTTAAAAATATTTCTCATGTTCATCAAGCCGACTCTCGTAATGGCCTAATACTTGGTGCTTCACTTGTGATAAAACTTTCCTAATCGTCTTGCACCGTCTGAAATGCAAAAGCTTGAAAGCCAAAAATTTCAAACAAATCAATGAACCTAACCACATTGTGAAAAGACCCATGAAATCATGAATCATGAAACTAAACAAACTTAAGTGTAGTAAAACACCATAGTCAAAACTCATCGAATCTAAACTTTCCAAAAGTTCACTTACGAACGTGACATGAAATCTAAACTTTCCAAAAGTTCACTTACGAACGTGACATGAAATCCAAATCTCCTCATATTCTTGAAATTAATCTTCTTGTGATTAAATTTTTGGGACAAAATTTCTTAAAGTAGGGGAGACTGTAACATCTGCCCATTTTCAAACTAGAAACCAAAACCCGAACCTGTTTAAGTCAATCTTGTAAATCAAATTTATTATTTAGTCATTTTATATATTTTTTGTGTTCCAAAAACAATAAATGTGTCACTTAATCAATTTAACTTAAATTCTATATTTTATAAAATAAATTTTATAAATGTTAAAAGGTTATTAATATCTATAAGATTTTAAAATACTCAACTAAAATAAATAATTAAATTACAAGTTCTTATGAGATTATAAAGTCTATAAAGATTTTATAAAAAAATAAGTTGTTAAATTAAAGTCTTAATAACTTTAAAGTTTAAATTGTAAATATTCTTTTAGATATTTATTTTATTTAATCTTATATTTATTGCAAATTTCAATCATAACCCTCTTTTAAAATACATGTAACTCATTATTAACACAATTTATAACCTTCTTCTAACTTCAACTATAAAACCAAGGTTTAGGCCTCACTTTCCATTTGCTCATTCTAAAAAAATCACACTAACAAATCTTTCTTATTGTAGAGATTAATGAAGAGGTTGATGCAACCTAAACATCCAATGTCTATCCTGCATGCTGCACAAGTATTATGAAAAGAATGCTTAGGAAGTTTCACACATGCAACAGAAATATTCTAAGTGTGAAATCTTCCGAAGCCAAGACCAATATCTTCCAAAGCCAAATATGAAGTCTTCCGAAGCCTCAAAGACAAAGTCTTCCGAAGCTTCAACTTATGAAGACAGATTTCTTCCGAAGACTTTTAACACATGCTTTATCTGATGTACTTTTCCATAAAGCTGGATACCTTTCCGCTCACCTCTGTAAGGTCACCAACTTACATGAGTTGGTGAAAAGGTCCATGCTTTTGGTAAGTGTACATTGAGGTCTTGAGTCTGTAACTTTATACTTCATGTACTTTATCCTTTTTGTAATAGATAAGGATGTGAGCTATGGCATGTCATAGTCACTAGTCAAAAAGCAATCTGTCTTTTGACTCTACAACTGATTTTGTTTTGTGTCTAGTCAATTGTATCCGGCCGGCTTTCAAAGTATAGCCGACTGTAGGATGTAGTATAAGTATCTCATGTTCTTGTATCTTTGAATTATGCTTTGTAACACTTGTAATAGAACATAGAGAAAGCAATATACTGCATTCTTGAAAACCATATTAATTGTGTTCTTTGTGTTCTGTCTCTTTCATTACTTGTGTTTGTAGTGTCTTACCTTGGTCAATCCAGTTTGCTGTTTGGTTAAGTTTAGTTAATCTCCTCTTTGTGTTGTTGTGTTGTAACTTAGCACCCTTCAACGATCCTGCATTTGGTGTCAAAGCTATTCAGGCTCTTGATATAAGATCTCACCATCTTAAGATCCCTCACACACACAAATACTAAACTTCTCAAATGGCAGCCATTTCCAAGATTGATATGGAAACTGGAACCTTGAACAAGTCCCCACTGATCACTCTTGATAAGTTTGACACCTGGTGTTTAAGAATGGAAGGTTTCATCAGGTCTCTTGATTCAAGAATATGGGAGTCTATTGAGAATGGACCTTTCATACCTAGCACCCCTTCTGCTAATGGTGCTGGTATGATCCCCAAAGATGTGGATAACTACTCTAATGAAGATAGGAAGAGAGTAGAGATTGACAGAAAAGCCATGACAACGCTTCAAACTGCCCTTCCAAACTCTGTGTACAGAGGTTTCAAGAAGTGCAAAACAGCCAAGCAGCTGTGGGATGCACTGAAACTGATGTATGAGGGTTCATCTGAAGCCAAGGAGAACAAGAAGGATCTCCTGAAGCAACAGCTTGAAAACTTCACCTTCAAAACAGGTGAAACCATGACTCAGCAGTACTTCAGGTATGTTGAGATTGTGGATACCTTAGTGGATGGAGGAGTCTCTCTTGAGAACAGAGACATTGTAAGGAAGTTCATGTCCTCACTTCCTAGGCAATGGACACACTATTGTGTGGTGATCAAGAGAACTAAAAATCTCAAAACTCTTACTCTGATAGAGTTATATGGGATTCTCAATGGCTACCAGATGGAGATGAACATGCAAGGTTCATCTAGCAACTACAACTATCAAATGGGTTTAGCCCTACATGTGGTTGAAAGGGATAGCATAGAACCCAAACATCATCTCATATGCTACCCTGACAACTCACCAAAGGGTCCTTTCATCACCTTCCCAGAGACACCAAGAGAGAACTACACTCAAGGAAGCCCATTCCAAAAGACAAGCTCTTCTCAAGCTTTTATGTCTTCTAATGAAAGCTGTGGCAACTCTCTTTTCACTCTTGAAGACCTCGACTGTATTCATCCAGATGATCAGGAATACATGGAAATAGTCCAGCAGATGGCTCTTCTCACTCACAGAGCCAAGAAGTTTTATAAGAGGACTGGAAGAAAGTTTCCAAGCAATGCAACCAGTGGAAAGTTTGGCCTGGACAAAAGCAAAATCAAGTGTTACAACTATAACTTGATGGGCCACTTTGCCAGAGAGAGTAAGGCACCTAAAAAAATGGTGGCCAAACACAGTCTAGACCAAACTACACTGACAAAGCTCTCCAGAATGAGAAGTCAAAGCAGCAGGCTGCTGTTGCTGTTGAAGAAGGAGGCTTTGACTGGAGCTTTCAGGTGGAAGATGCTTCTCCTAATCAAGCATTGATGGCAAATCATGATGAAGCCAAGGTATTAGAACATCTCTGTACTCCTGAATGCATTGCTAAAGTTAATAGATACAGGTCCTATAACCTGGAGATGAGATCTGACCTTGAGTCCTTAAACATTTTAAAATCTGATTTTAGAAAGTCTGAAAATGATTATAAACTAAAGATAGAGGACCTTGAGAAAACCATTTCAGTTCTAAAACATGAACACACAGATTTTAGGACTCAAATCAAAGATCTCATAACCAAGTTAACTGAGTGCCAGGCTGAGCTTGTGATCAGCAAAGCCAGGGCAAAAAAGATTGTTCTTGAAGAAGAAACCTTCAAGAACCTGATATCCTCATCCCTGCACAACAAGGTGTGCTATCAAAACAGACAAGGACTGGGTTCCAATGAGATAGCTCCTCCACACACAATCTTGTCTATAAGATCTCCTAGGTGTGGAACCTGTGAAGATGAGCTTCCTCTCATAGATCCTATGAGTGAAGAGGATGAAGAAGAGATAGTGAAGAATTCCTCTGAGAAGAGTGAAGAGGAAGATTCTAAGAAGGGCCACTATCCTTCTGAGAAGAAGAAGAAGACTATGATGACCAAGTCCATGAGAAAGAACTTGATCAGAAAGAGCAAAAGAAAGGCAAGAAAGGCTCAAGTGATCAAGGCTACTTTTGACTCTAAGCAGAAACAAGTTTTCATCTCTGCAGGGTTTAAAGTGGTAGGGACTGAAAACATAAACCAAAACTCTTCTGCTAAGAGTTATGGTTCTTGTTCAAATCATCTCAGTAACAAGAAGACGACTGATCTGTTGTGTACTACTGTTGCACAGCCTAGACCATCAAACTCCAAGAACAGTTCCCAGCCAAAGGAACTGTCTCAGCATCTGCCAAGATGCAGGTGGAGAAGGGATGTGACCAAAGGAAGTCTTGTTCCCAGCAGAAGACTCTTGTGAAGAAGAAAATGATGTGTGTCATGTGTGAAAGTACCTCTCACATTGCTAAGGATTGTCCATACAATCCTAAAGGTACTGTCCATATGACCAGTACAAAGACTTCAAAGAGTTCTAAGAAGATTCAAGCTTCGGAAGGAAAACCTGTTTCCTTCGGAAGCTCCAAGTCTAAGAAGAAGGGAAGTGGAAAATTACCCTCGGAGGAAAAGTTGGTCTCGGAAGAAAGGAGTTCTTCCAAAGCACTGAAGTCTGCTGCAGTGTCTGCAAATCTTCTAAAGGTTCGGTCATCAAAACTTTCGAAGTCCCAAAAGCTTCCGAAGTTTTGAAGGTCAAGTCCAAGACTCCAAAGGTGGTGTGGAAGTCTAAGAAAGACCAAGTGACTGAGAATTCTCCATCAACAATAGCTCAAGATCCTCTTAGTACAACTATAGGATCTATTACTGTTGAATTACCTTCTGTTAATGAGCCCAAGACAAGCAAGGCTTGGGTTTCCAAATGTAACTAATCATTTTCTTTGTGCAGGGACAACTGAAGACAAACAAAAATGTCTGGATCATTGATAGTGGTTGTTCCAGGCACATGACAGGCAATAGGTCACTACTCCAAAACTTTGAAAGAATTGATGGAGGACTAGTTGCTTTTGGAGGAGATGAAGGTGGTTACATTTCTAGAAGGGGCAAGGTCACAAATGGTAAGCTCAGTATTGATAAGGTAAACTTTGTCAAAGAGCTTGAGTACAATCTTCTGAGTGTATCTCAATTTTGTGATCAGAGTCATAACATGCTCTTTACTAAGCATAAGTGCATTGTTCTCAAGCCTGGTGTGGTCATTCCTCATGAGCATATCCTGCTTAGAGCCCTTAGGAAAAGGAACATGTACAAGATGGATTTGCAAGAAACATCTCCCTCTGGAGAAGTTTTATGCTTTCTGTCTAAAGCTAATAGTGATGAGTCTTTCCTATGGCATAAAGGAATGTGCCATGTAAACTTTAAGAACATGAACAGATTAATTAAAAATGATTTGGTAACTGGAATACCAAAGAAAGAGTTTACAAGTGATGACCATTGTGTTGCATGCCTGAAAGGGAAGCGACAGAAGGTATCTCCCAAGCCTAAGGAAAGGAACTCCATCACTACACCCCTACACTTGTTACATATGGATCTCTTTGGCCCCACCAATGTAATGAATTTGGGAAGGACCACTTACTGTTTAGTGATCACAGATGACTTTACAAGATTCACATGGGTTTTCTTCCTTCGAACTAAGGATGAGACTCCTGAGATTTTGAAGAATTTCATCTTAAAGATTGAGAATCAATCTGATCACAAGGTCAAGATCATAAGATGTGATCAAAGAACTGAATTTAAGAACCAAATCCTTGATACAGTCTGTGATGAAAAGGGTATTACAAGACAATACAATGCTCCCAGGACTCCTCAGCAAAATGGTGTTGCTAAGAGGAGAAACAGGACACTGATTGAAGCTGCAAGAACCATGTTGTCTGACTCTAAGCTACCCATCACCTTCTGGGCAGAGGCAGTCAACACTGCCTGCTATGTGCAGAACAGAGTTTTAGTAGTTAAGACTCATGGCAAGACTCCTTATGAACTTTGGCATAAGAGGGAACCTTTCATTGGTTTTCTCAAGTCATTTGGTTGTCCTTGTACCATCTTGAATACCAAAGATCAAATTGCCAAGTTTGCTGAGAAATCAGATGATGGACACTTTATTGGATACTCTTTTCAAGCTAAGGCTTACAGAGTATACAATCTTAGAACTAGAGTTGTTGAGGAGTCAGCCAATATGACTTTCAATGAACACTCACCCTGTGTTGCTGGTTCTGGTCTGGATTGGTTATTTGATCTTGATTTAGTTACCAACTGTTTTAACAAATCTTGTGAGAATGTTTCAGGATCTGCAGAAAATTTAAATACAGGTGATCCTGATCCAAGATTTGAGCTAAGAAGACCTTCAAGTCATACATCTTTAGCTCCAGTTGGAACTACTTCTGCAAATGAGGTTTCTGTCAGCAATACAATGACAAACTCAGCTGATACATCTAGGTTGCCTTCAAATTCCAGCTCAGAGGCTCCACAACCAGATAAGAATACCTCAATTGTAGAAGACAACACTGGTGGTGGTGACAGTGACCAAGAATTTCTTGATGCCACTAACACACCATAGATGAGAACATCAATGATGTCACACACTACTTGGATCAAGTCTCTCTTGAAAAGTGTGCTGATGTGGTGGGAGAAACATCTATGCCAGATCTAAATTTCTCTAATTTAGATATTTCCAGTAACTTGCTGTGATCCCTCAGCTTAGGATCCATAAGTCTCGCCCCACCACAAAAATCATTAGAGATGTTGTCTCAGGGGTAAGAATAAGAGGACAAACCCATGAAGCAAATGTTTGTCTTCACTCTTGCTTCTTATCCCAGATAGAGCCAAAGAAAGTTGATGAGGCTCTAAAGGATGGAAGTTGGGTTGAAGCTATGCAACAAGAGCAGCTTCAATTCAAAAGGCAGAAAGTTTGGAACCTTTATCCTCTTCTTTGTGGGAAGACTACCATTGGAACCAAATGGGTGTTTAGGAAGAAGAAAGATGATAGAGGGATCATCATCAAGAACAAAGCTAGATTGGTTGTTCAAGGATACACACAAGAAGAAGGGATTGACTACACTGATGTCTTTGCTCCAGTAGCAAGATTAGAAGTTGTTAGGATATTCCTGGCATTTGCTGCATCCAAGAACTTCAAGGTCTTTCAGCTTGATGTGAAGTGTGCTTTTTTGTATGGAGTGATTGATGAAGAGGTATATGTCAAACAACCACCTGGTTTTGTAGACCCTGATCATCCTGATGATGTCTACAAGCTTGACAAAGCTCTCTATGGGCTACATCAGGCACCCAGGAAATGGTATGAGACACTATCTGAGTATCTCTGTAAACATGGATACAGGAGAGGTACTATAGATGGAACTCTCTTCATCAAAGGATAGGGAAATGACATACTGCTAGTTTAAGTGTATGTAGATGACATCATCTTTGGTTCAACTAATCCACAACTCTGCAAAGACTTTGAGAAGCTGATGAAAGATAGATTGGAAATGAGTGCCATGGGGGAACTCAATTTCTTTCTGGGAATTCAAGTGAAGCAAGTTGAAGATGGCATCTTCATAAATCAGTCAAAGTATGTTCAAGACATACTCAAGAGATTCAACATGACTGACTGTAAGATTTCTAAGACACCCATAGCTAGAAACCACTCCTTGAACCTGATCTTGAGGGGGAGTGTGTAGATGAGCACTTATACAAGGCTATGATTGGGTCTCTTATGTATCTTACTGCTAGCAGGTCTGATATCATGTTTTCTACATGCATCTGTGCAAGATATCAAGCTAACCCTAAGATGTCTCACCTCATCACTGTCAAGAGGATTCTAAGATATCTCAAAGGTGCATCAACACTTGGTTTATGGTACCCTAAGAATCCTGACTTAAATCTGTATGCCTATACAGATAGTGATTATGGTGGTTACAACATGACTGCAAAGTCTACATCTGGGGGATGTCAGTTCCCTGGTGGAAGGGTTGTCTCATGACAATGCAAGAAACAATCCTGTGTCTCTGCATCAACTGCTGAAGCCGAATACATTGCTGCTGCAAGCTGCTGTGCTCAAGTGCTTTGGATTCAAAATCAGATGATGGACTATGGGTTAAACTTCAAGGAGACTCCCATTTACATAGACAACAACAGTGCTATCTCAATCATAGAGAACCCTATGCAGCACTCAAGGACAAAGCACATCAATATCAGGTATCATTTAATAAGAGATAACTATGAAAAGGGTCAATTAAACTAGTCAAAATTCCCACAGATGAACAATATATTGATCTGTTTACAAAGGATTTTGATGAACAGAGATTTAAATATCTTATATCAGCTATTGGGCTGATTAACTTTGAGTAGGTTTTTATAATACTAATTCTTATTATTTCTTAAAATAAGTGTGTCCTAAGTTGTCCACTTTCATAAGCTCATGTTTTCTTTGGATGAAAATTTCTTTTTGAAGACTTTCCTTAGATTTTTGAAAATTTCTAATACTTCGGAAGTTATGCTTTTAACTTCGGAAGCAAATCATGCCTTCAAAATAAATAACTTTCTGAAAATTTTACATTCGGAAGAGTTCTCAGATCTATCTTCCGAAGCTTAAATACTTGTATCAGACAATTACTTATTTTCAAGGACCATTTACTTCCGAAGCAAAATTAACTCTCGGAAGCTTTGTTGTTTTATATACCAAGCACTCAAGTTTTAATTTCTCTTCCGAAGCAAAATTCTCAAAACTCTCAGGAAATTCTTCCGAAGTTATTTTAGCTTCGGAAGCTTTTTAATTAAAACGTCCGAAGATAATTTACCTTCGAAAGCTTTTTGACTCCCAAGAAAACTACTTTTTGAGCAAAAGTAAACTACTTTTTCAGAGTTGGGACCGACATCCGGACTTCAAAGTTTATCCTTTTTCATTAAACTTTATTTGAAATCCCTCTTACATATAAACCCAACGGTTTCCCCCTCTTTCTATCATCTGTTCTTCCTCCAAACCTAAAAACCCAAATTTCTCTCTGAAATTTCTTTCTTCCTTCTTTCTTCATCTTTAAGCTACCTCACAATGGCCAACCTTGCTCATAAAAATGATCCCAACTTAAGCTACCTCACAATGACCAACCTTGCTCATAGAAATGAACCCAACTTTTCCATGCAGCTACACAGACAAAATTATCAGGTTGCTCTGTTAAGCTCTATGAAAGATCCTTATTTCTCAGAGGTTTGTCGTTTCTTAGCTTTATCAAAATACTTCACCTCCCTAACCATTTATCCGCCTCTCTATGAGGATCAGCTGCTTGAATTCTGGAAGACCTGCAAAGAGGTCATTATGGATAGGGAGAAGGCACTGTCTGCCACAATGCAGGGGAGAACAATCTGCATCACTCCGGCCATCATCAATAGGCATCTTCAGCTGGATGATGAAGAAGGTGAGGTGTTCTTCCCAAAGGAAACTGTCAATCATTCCTTTGAGCAGATGGGATATAGGGAGATTTCTCTGTAAAGACCTTTAGGAAAGGGAAGGTCTCATCCCAGTGGAGATTCCTGCTCCATATGGTCATCCACAGCTTATCAAACAAGAATGGTGGATGGGACCAAATTCCTGAGGATCTCTCCTTTATAATCCATGGAATGGTTCAGGGGGTCAAATTCAGGTATTCTTAGTTTGTTTATACCAATTTACTTGCAAATTTAGACTCCTTAGAGTATTACATGTTTCCTAGATATGTCCAGTACATTCTTAACTGTGAATTGGGCTCACAGTTGAGGGAAACAGGTAACATTCTTAATTGGGACAGATGAAGCCCTGCATCTTTAAAATACTGAGAAAGCCCACTATTGGCTTCTCTGGGGTAGAAACAGCCCTGTCCCAAAAATGTTAAAGCTCATTGCTCAAGGTGACAACCTAGCAGCACAAGCTAGTGTTGAGCCCACACCTACTACCTCCCAACCACACACACAGCCTCAAATCACCATCACTTACCAAAGAAAATCCAAACGAACCCCTGCTCAGACTATTCAGTCTGTGGAGGCCTCCATATACTCACCATACAGGAAGAAGTGGACACTAGAGCTCCCACTTCTCCTGAGGAGCAAACCACTCCCATCTCTTCAAGAATTAGTGCTAAGGTTCCTCATGCTCAGCCTGATGAGCTCATTAGCCCTTTCTCCTTAAGCCATCACTATGAGTCTCAACACTCAAGTGATCAACCTTCAGGGGACAGTTACCATCCCCAGTCTATAGATCTCAACCAACTAATTCCCCAACTTGATCTCTATACTGATAAAGATCTAGGTTTTAGTGAGTATAATGAGTCTCTCTTCTTTATCCCTACTCAAAGAGAGATGAATGCTCCTGAGTCTCCTACATCTATCCCACATCAGTCACCTACAACTGAGGTGGACACTTCTGAACCTATTCAGGATGTCCATACGGAAGAGGCTCTCACTTCTGAAAGTGATTACATCATTAAGACCTCAACCATGGTAACTCAGCCCACTGAAATCTCAACTGAGACTGCAAGTGAGCAGAGGAAAACTAGTAGCCAAGAACTTGAAGCTGGTGGTGAGAGAGAGGACTTTGGTCCAATCATCTCATCCCCCAATGAGTCTTCTAATGTAGATTAGGGGAATCTGAGACTAAAGGTGCACAAACTGACTAAAACATGTACCTATTTAGTCTCAAAGGTCAGTCATCTTGAATCTCAGGTGACTACCTTACACAATAGGATCAATGATCAGCAACTTGAGATTTCATATCTTAAGGAAAAACTAGTTGGGAGACCCTTAAGAAGAGCTCAACCAAGAACACAAGAACCTGTGGATGTGATTGACCTATCTTCCAGCTCACCTATGCAAGTGGGTGATGCTACAAAAAAGGGGGAGAAAGTTATTACAGCCACAGAACCTGGGAGTTCTTCAGAGAGAGTGGACATTGAGGACTCACCATCCTCACTTGCAATTGTGCATTCTCAATAACTTTCTCAAGTTCACATTGATGTGGACTACACAGACTCCTTCATACAGAGTCTGTTTGAGGATGGGATACCAAGGGCTATGTCATCTTTACCATCTTCCAATCATATTATTGGGTGGAGGTATGACAACATCAGGAAATCCCTAATCATCATAAGAGTTCAAGGACAGCAAAAAGTCTTCAATTTTTAGACTTTGAACTACTATGAAGGTCTGGATTTAGTCAACATGCCACTTGTCAATCCAAGCAAATCAAGACAAGCTGACAGACTAGCTCAAAGAATCCAAGACAGGATCACTGCAGAGTTCAGCTTAAGAAGGAGACTTAGGGAATCAGGCAATGCCATCGGTTAACTGGATGTTGAGGCAGACCCTAAGATTAGTTTCATAGGGGAAACCTTGACTGAGGGCCTAGTGGTAGAACCTGAGACCCCTGTCTCATCATCATCAACTGCTGCAGAGATCCATACTCCTATTGAGACACCTGCTGGTGAAGGTGTTTCTCAACCTCTCCTGGCCAGAGCTTAGATGCTGCAACAAGCAATGAAGGCCAAAGCTCTCTCCACCCTGAGTCACAAAGGTCTGTGAGTGACAAAGGGAAAAGAAAGATGACATCTAAGGAGATTGAGGAGGAGGAGAGAAGAGAGAGGAAGAGGAGGTTGAGGGGAGAAAGTTCCTTTGCTAAGTCTTCAAGACTCATGGAGTCTGCTATCAGGCTGCCCCCAAACCAAATACTAAGAATGATGAGTTAAGGGCAGTTAGGATAAATTACCTACAAACAAGGAACTATGACATAGACAATGTCATCTCTCTCCCCTTAAATGAGCTGAATGAACTGGTTGACCTAGAAAGGTCTAGAGAGAAATAGGAGATAGAAGATGTAGAACTTCTAGTACAAGTCAAAGAAGAGAGAAGAAGAAAAAGACTGTACAAGAATATCCCTACCCTCTCCCTAGTTCAGGAAAGTCCTGCACAAGAAGATATGGTTCAACAAGAACCTCAGGTAGACAAAGAAGAAGAAAGGATCAAGATGATCAACTACCTGAGTGCCACATGCTTCTATCAGGCAAATGCACTCCTTCCCTTGTCATATGACTAAGTTGAGTTTGAGTACTTAAAATAGCTTGAACTTGAGATAATCAAGGACAGAAAGACAACTAAGAATAAGCTAAGGGAAGAAGCTTCAAAATCAAGAGCTATCATCCAAAAAAGCATGAACAAGTCTGCTGATAGGCAGAGGATGATGAGCTTCTTGAAGCTATATGGATTCTCCAGAAGGAGACTTGGCCCCATGTCTTTATCCACTATGGATGAGCATATCAGGGTGATCAAGCAGAAGATCAAAAGTGGAAAGCTCATTGACTTACACTCCACTCAAAGTCAAGACCACCTGAAGTGGAGGTTAAGGTTGAACAACCAGAGACAACACAACCTGGACCTCCTGCTGAAACTCAGCAAGCTTCATCTTCTAATCCACAGCAGGGTCAACCTCCCTCTCCTTCTGAGCCTAAGAGAGAGGAAGTCCCAACTGAGAAAGATAGTGAAGATAAATCTTGTCACACCCCAACCTTGATGGCGGAAACGTCGAGATGTGAGGGTTAAGATTGTTCACAGCCACATAACGCTATATTAAATAGTAAAAATTTATTATAAGTCTTGAAATGAAAAAAAAATACAATCATAAGTCTATACAAGAAATAAGTTAAACATAACATAACATAATGTAACTTTTTAATTCATTATCTAGGTCCAAGTCCTAGATTATAGCATGCTTCAAAAGGATCACTTTAAACTTGTGGTTGACCTGAAACATGATAAAAATAAGAGTCAACTAAAAACAGTTGGTGAATTTCCAAGGTTTTTATATATAATATGCTAAAGTTACAAGTAGCAATTCATGTCATAGGTCATAAGCAAATAAGGTTACAGAATACATATCGTTACAACCAAACCTCGACTTGATTACAAGTATAAAAGATTGGCTAAGTGTATTTGATTCCCTAGTGCACAAGCATACGGCTCCTAGGAGTCGGCAATACATCGACTTTAGCACCAAATAGGCTTGTCAGGCCCAAAGATCTAAGACGTCGCCAGGCTAGCAATAGTTAATGATTGTAAACAAACTATGTATCTCATATAAACACTTACAATACATAAATAACCATAACATAATAATAAGATGAATTGCATGTGCTTGCAAGTCTCAAACGTTTATAAGTGTACAATGTATAGATAATCATTTTCACTCCAAAGTAGTGTGAAATAAAATAAAATGGGGCAAGGAAAACTCACCTGGTCAATAAATATATAACAGATAATTAATAAGAAATAGTAATCGTCGTTCCAACGTAAAGTCTTCACAATACACCTAAGTATATAGATATTACAAGATTTAAGCTTAAACATAATGGGTTTAACGAATCAACGAGTATTAGGGTTAAGTGGATTTTGGGGCTTGTTAAATAATTGTATTTAACAAGTAAACATCATTTATATTATCAAAAATATTATCTATATTTTATACAAAAATGTGAAAAGAAACAATTTGGAAGTTTCGTAAAGTTTAAATAATTTTTATAACAAAAGAAAAGAAAAAAAAAAAATGAAGTACTATTTAACAATATTATTAAAAAAGAAACGTTGACCTAATAATAATTTATAATTATTACTTGTAATCCATTTTATTAGAAATATTCACGAACAATCTTTGTTAAAATATTTTATTAACAAAATAATTTTTTAAAGTAAAAAATACAGAAAATATTGGTGGTTTTTAAAAATATTTAAATTTTATATAAAACTTTTAAATATATAAAAGAATTTTCCATAAAATATTTAAGGCAAAAAAACCTTTAAAAAAATACATGAGGGTGCCCGGGTTCGAACCCGGGACCTCATGTTGAGAATGCAGAGTCTTAACCAGTGAACCAAAGGCTCTCAACCGCGAGATAAGGGTTTCGAAGGTTTAAAAAACATAAACAAAAGAACCCCTAAATTCCCTATGAACCCTAGAATCACTTAACCCCAAATCGAACCCCGAATCGTTTGTATCAAGCAAATTAAGTTTAGGGGTATTGTTCCTCATGTGATTTCGATTATAGAGATGAGTTCAATTACCCGTTTGGATTTCGAATCGATGCTAAGAACAACCGAGAACAAGTCGCGACCGTGAGTGCAAAAATTCAAGTAATCTTCAAGATATTCAAATCAAAGGTGCAGATAGCATCGTGTGATGGTCTGGACTCAAAGCCCTCTGTCAATTTTGATCTTTGAACACCATAGGGTGGTGTTCGACTAGTGTGCAGGTCGCGATGAAGATGATGCTTAAATTCGTTGTTTGTGTTTGATTCAGGTGAAATTGAAGGGTGTAATCGATTGGAGATAGACAGATGATTGTTTGTAATCAGTTAATTCGATTATTAGTGTTTTAATGACAAAACGGCCATGAGTTAAAAGAGTTTCGGTTATATGATCGAATGGACTTGGTAACCGATGTATAACTCGATTATTAAGTGCATTCAAGTTCGAAACACGTATGCGAAACGATTCGGATAAAGTTCGGGCTACGAAACTAACCGTTTTTTGATGTTTTAGACTCGCCGGAGTGTGGCCAGAGTCGCGGCCGGAATTACGGGAATGGACGGGGGGTTTGGGTTGAAAGTTTGAAATTTTACACATTAGCCCCTTTTAGTTTAATAGTTATCATTTCATGCTTAAAAGTTATATATTAAGTTTCCAAATTGACAAATACAACCCCCAAACTTAATTTAAGTTTATGTTTTAAACATGGTTAAGTTTAATAACCCTTATAAATTATAAGTAACCTTATTAAAAGTAATCTTATTATTATTAATACTATTATTCATTATTTTACTTATTATTATTGTTACTTTATTAATATTAACATTATTATTACTTAATATTTATATGTTTAACCTTCATAAAAAAATAAATAAAAAAACACAAACAACACACGAGTTTTAAAAATTGAAATAATAATCCTTGTAAGAGTAGATGAAGTTAACTTTTAGTTAACAAAAAAAATACAGGATGTTACAGTCTCCCCAACTTAAAAGAATTTCGTCCCGAAATTAAAAGAAATGAAACTATACAAATAAGAACGGGTATCTCTCCTTCATGTGCTCCTCACGTTCCCAAGTAAATTCAGCGCCACGTTATTTTCCCAACGAACCTTGACGATTGGGATTGTTGTGGTTCTAGTCTTCTTCATTATACGATCTATGATCTCTACAGGTTTCTCGACAAAATGTAATGACTCGTCGATCTGAATGTCTTCCAGCGGAACATACAGACTTTCGTCAGCCAAACATTTCTCAAATTTGAGACGTGGAACACAGGATGAATTCCACTAAGGTCGGAAGGTAACTCTAGTTTATAAGCCACTTTCCCAATCCTTTTCAGGATTTTGAAAGGTCCCACAAATCTTGGAGCCAGTTTGCCCTTCTTTCCAAAATGAACCACACCTTTCCACGGTAAAACCTTGAGAAGAACCATCTCCCCAACTTGGAATTCTAATGGCTTACGTCGCTTGTCAGCATAACTCTTTTGACGACTTCTCGCCACTTCAAGGTTCTTGCGAATAATAGAAACTTTATCGGTCGTCTCTTGTATAAGTTCAGGACCAGTGATGAAGTTTTCACCAATGTCGGTCCAACAGATCGGTGAACGACATTTTCGACCATAAAGTGCTTCAAACGGTGCCATCTTGATACTCGAGTGGTAACTATTGTTATACGAAAATTCCGCAAGCGGTAGGTGCGTATCCCAATCGCCACCAAAGTCAAGAACACAGAGACGTAGCAAGTCCTCCAAAGTTTGGATCGTTCGCTCGGTTTGACCATCAGTTTGAGGATGGTAAGCCGTGTTTAGATCTAATTGTGTACCCAAGAGTTCTTGCATAGATGACCAAAAATGTGAAGTGAAACGAGCATCTCGGTCGGATATAATGTGCAGAGGTACCCCATGGCGACTTACAATCTCATCAACGTATATACGAGCTAACTTTGATGTCTTGTAAGTGTCGCGTATGGGTATGAAATGTGCCGACTTGGTCAATCGGTCAACGATCACCCATATGCTATCATGTCCTCAAGAGGTTCGGGGTAGCTTTGTTATGAAGTCCATGGATATGTGTTCCCATTTCCACATAGGGATCTCGGGTTGCTCAAGTAATCCACTTGGACGTTGATGTTCGGCTTTGACCCTCGTACATGTGAGGCACTTAGTTACATAGGTCGCTATGTCTTTCTTCATTCCAGGCCACCAATATTGACCTCGTAGGTCCATGTACATCTTATCGGAACCAGGATGAATAGAATAACGAGTTTGATGAGCTTCGTTCATAATAAAGGTACGAATGTTATCGCGATTTGGAACCCAAATACGATTGGCGAAGTACATCAACCCATTGGGTTTCGTTTCAATTGGGTTAGAAGATTATGCTCCAACTCATCCTTCATTCTTCCTTCTCGTTGAACCATTTGTTGAGCCTCCAGGATGCTAGACTCGATGTCACTATCTATTCTCAGGTTTTGTAGTAGTACGGTGGTCTCGTTGACATCTAGTCGGATCTCAGTATCGAACTCACCCAAAGTGTCAAACCATTGACGTCGATCGCGAATTTCTTGGAATGAGATCATCTTGTTGTGAATCTTTCGGCTTAGTGCATCGGCTACAACGTTTGCTTTACCAGGATGAAACGGATGTCACAATCATAGTCACTAATCAACTCCACCCAACGACGCTGTCTCATGTTGAGATCTTTTTGATTGAAAACGGTGTTGAAGGCTTTTGTGATCGGTGTAGACTATACATTGCGTACCATACAGGTAGTGCCTCCAAATCTTCAAAGAAAATACAACAGCACCAAGCTCGAGATCGTGTGTTGTATAATTCACCTCGTGAACCTTCAATTGCTCGATGCGTAAGCTATGACCTTCCCTCGTTGCATAAGAACACAACCAAGGCCTTGTTTAGATGCGTCACAATACATAGTGAAATCATCGTTTCCATCGGGTAGGGTCAAGATAGGAGCATTGCATAACTTATGCTTTAACGCTTCAAAAGCTTCTTCTTGCTCGGAACCCCACTCGAAGGGTTATTCTTTTGTGTCAAAGTGGTGAGCGGTTTCGCGATCCTCGAGAAATTGGCAATGAATCGCCGATAATAACCAGCAAGACCAACAAAAAGAACGAACTTCGGTAGGAGTTGTAGGAACACACCAATTCTTCACAGCTTCCACCTTTGCAGGATCAACGTGAATTCCTTGGCTATTCACCACGTGTCCTAGAAATTGAACTTCCTCGAGCCAGAAGTCACACTTCGAGAACTTTGCGTACAATTGCTCTTTCTTTAACATCTCAAGAACCAATCTCAAATGCAGCTCATGATCGGTGTTGGACTTGGAATAGATAAGTATGTCATCAATAAAGACGATCACAAACTTGTCTAGATAAGGCTTGCATACTCGGTTCATGAGATCCATGAAGACAGCAGGAGCATTGGTTAAACCAAAAGGCATCACCATAAACTCATAGTGTCCATAACGAGTACGAAAAGCGGTCTTTGGGATGTCATCTCATGAACTCGTAATTGATGATATCCAGAACGTAGATCAATTTTCGAGAAATGGCAGCTCCTTGAAGTTGATCAAACAAGTCATCGATGCGAGGAAGAGGATAACGATTCTTGATGGTAAGTTGTTAAGCTCGCGATAATGATGCACATACGAAACGATCCATCTTTTTCTTCACGAAAAGAACAGGTGCACCCCAAGGCGAAGAACTAGGACGGATGAAGCCTTTCTCGGACAGCTCTTGCAGTTGACAAGAGAGTTCTTGCATTTCCGATGGTGCAAGCCGATATGGTGACTTAGCCACGGGGTTTGCTCCCGGTATCAAGTCGATTTTAAACTCAACCTCACGCACGGGAGGTAAACCACTAAGGTCATCGGGAAATACTTCAGGAAAGTCTCGTACGATAGGGCATCCTTAAGTTCTTTCCCTTTGACTTTCGTGTTGACCACGTAAGCCAAGAAGGCCATATACTTCTTGTTTAAGCACTTTCGGGTTGAGTGCAAGACATGAGTTTAAGCCCTTTGGAAGATTTTTCACCGAACACCTTCAACGTATCTCCAGAGGGTAACGGTATATGAATGCACTTCTCGAAACAAATGATCTCGGCATGGTGTTTGGCTAACCAATCCATACCAATGATGACGTCAAAGCTTCCAAGTTTCATAGGGATAAGATCGATAAGAAAATCATGCGTGTCAAGACTTAAGATGCAATCACGAATGATAACGTCAACGGTGATCGGTTCTCCATCGGCAACTTCAACAGTAAGAGGTCTTTCTAGTTTCGTATGTGGCTTAGCAAGTATGGGTTCAAACTCTAATGAAACAAAACTTTTATCGGCTCCAGAATGAAATAGGACATAGGCATAAGTTTTGTTAATAAGGAACATACCTGTTCAATTTTTTTAAGGTATTTAACGATACAGGTAAAGTATGGAATGAATCGGATCACAAAAGTTAGAGATGAGTTAACGTACCATTCACCACATCATTGTTTGCTTGTGCTTGGTTAGCGTTGATGTTGAAAGCACGTCCTCGGGCTTGTGGAACATTACTCACAAGACGAGGGCATTGTGGGCGAAAATGGCCAGGTTCCCCACAGTTGTAGCAAACACGGTTTGTGACCACAGTGGCATTGTTAGGTGCACGGTGGCAAGTTGCCACCAAATGACCATATTTACCGCATAAGGTGCAAATGCGGCATGGTTGATTCCCCGGATGATGATACCTACACATGTTGCACATCGGTTGAGGACCAGCATAAGCCCTAGCCCCAGGCACTTGTGCCACAGGTGTAGCCGCAGGTACAAGTTGTCTTTGGGGTTGTTTGGGTGCAGCCACGGCATAGTTACGCGCCGGTGTGAACTTGTGCTTCTTGTTGTTGTTGTGGTTGTTAGACGGTTCAGCTTTGGTCTCCTTAACCGCCTCGGTAGCCGTCTTCTCTACCTTCTTTGCACCCTTCACAGACATGGTGCCCGCTCTTATATGGTTCTCGGTGAGTTGAGCGGTGATTGTAATGGCTTCTTCCAAGGTTGTGGGTCGGCTACCCACCATAGCATCTTGAATTTAGGGTGGTACACCCTTAATGAACTTCTCGATGTTGCGGGGAACAGTGTCGACCATATGGGGCAGCAGTATACTCAACTCATGATGCCTAGTTGAGTAGGCCAAATGATCACCATCATTTTGTTTCAAATTCCAAAACTCTTCTTCAACTTTTGCAATTCACTTCTTGGGCAGAACTTCGCGATGGCGATGTTTTGAACTCTTCCCAGGTAAGTGCTAGCACAACTTCAGGACCACGTTTCTCTTCTCGCTATTCCACCAGGTAAGAGCCCTTTGTTGGAACATACTAGTGGCATAACGAACCTTGAGTGCATCGGGACACTCACAATTGATAAAGGTATTCTCCATTCTTTCGAACCACTCAAGAAGACCAGTGGCTCCTTCCTTGCCACTAAAACTAGTGGGCTTGCAAGAGCTGAAGTGTTTGAAGGTGCAAGTTTGATTATTCCCGTGTTGATTGTTCCCGTTTTGATTGTTGCTATTCTCTCCATGACCATTTCCATTGTTGCTAGCGTTGGTCATTAAGGTGCTATTAAGTTCAGCAACCATGGTCGGAATGACAGCAGCCATTTGTCGAGCATCATGGCGGCTAACTTACGATCGGAACTTCCACGCTTTCCATGATGACGAGACATGCTGGAATATACAAATGAGTTAGATATGAGAATTGGAATAACAAGGATTAATGTTCAACAAGGATAAGGCAAAAAGTTGTAAGGCACATGGAATGGTTCCATTTGGTAACGCATTACCATTTGGAAACGTTGACACGTCAAGGTAAGTTGACCCACTCGCCTTAGAATTTGTGTATGTTGACCATGGTTTATCACTCATCCCAGAAATCCCCAGGTAAGCATAACTAGTCCCGTAGGATTTATGCGATATGCTTGCCTTAGCCCGAGGGCCTTTTGCCAGGAAATCCAGAATACAGGTGTCCATGTGTCACACAAATTTCTTAGGTTTATGAAATCAAAACCATGATGAGATTTACATAGATTAGACATAAGTCTAAAGATTTAATTCTTAAGCATAAGTATACGATTCCACGTGTTGACGAGAATAAGATTAAGAAGTTTCATTTGTCGGGGAGAGTCAATGAGTCAAAGTTAAGTTTAGGGAGACAATTAACAAAGTTTAGACAATTACAAGGCAACCTATGCTAAGGCATCAAGTTGCACATAAAGTATAGCATTATGTAGCATGTAACAATATATATATTTCCAAGAATATAAATATTATCCTATGAGGTTCATGCATAAGCTATAGTCTAGGTCACCATTACTAATAACCTAAATCCCTATAGTTATGGGCTCTGATACCAATCTGTCACACCCCAACCTTGACGGTGGAAACGTCGAGATGTGAGGGTTAAGATTGTTCACAGCCACATAACGCTATATTAAATAGTAAATATAATTATCATAAGTCTTGAAATGAAAAAAAATACAATCATAAGTCTTATACAAGAAATAAGTTAAACATAACATAACATAATGTAACTTTTTATTTCATTATCTAGGTCTGAGTCCTAGATTATAGCATGCTTCAAAAGGATCACTTTAAACTTGTGGTTGACCTGAAACATGATAAAAATAAGAGTCAACTAAAAATAGTTGGTGAGTTTCCAAGGTTTTTATACATAATATGCTAAAGTTACAAGTAGCAATTCATGTCATAGGTCATAAGCAAGTAAGGTTACAGAATACATATCGTTACAACCAAACCTCGACTTGATTACAAGTATAAAAGATTGGCTAAGTGTATTTGGTTCCCTAGTGCACAAGCATACGGCTCCTAGGAGTCGGCAATACATCGACTTTAGCACCAAATAGGCTTATCAGGCCCAAAGATCTAAGACGTCGCCAGGCTAGCAATAGTTAATGATTGTAAACAAACTATGTATCTCATATAAACACTTACAATACACAAATAACCATGACATAATAATAAGATGAATTGCATGTGCTTGCAAGTCTCAAACGTTATAAGTGTACAATGTATAGATAATCATGTTTCACTCCAAAGTAGTGTGAAATAAAATAAAATGGGGCAAGGAAAACTCACCTGGTCATAAATATATAACAGATAATTAATAAGAAATAGTAATCGTCGTTCCAACGTAAAGTCTTCACAATACACCTAAGTATATAGATATTACAAGATTTAAGCTTAAACATAATGGGTTTAACGAATCAACGAGTATTAGGGTTAAGTGGATTTTGGGGCTTGTTAAATAATTGTATTTAACAAGTAAACATCATTTATATTATCCAAAAATATATATCTATATTTTATACAAAAATGTGAAAAGAAACAATTTGGAAGTTTCATAAAGTTTAAATAAATTTTTATAACAAAAGAAAAGAAAGAAAAAAAAATGAAGTACTATTTAACAATATTATTAAAAAAGAAATGTTGACCTAATAATAATTTATTAATTATTACTTGTAATCCATTTTATTAGAAATTATTCACGAACAATCTTTGTTAAAATATTTTATTAACAAAATAAATTTATTAAAGTAAAAAATACAGAAAATATTTGGTGGTTTTTAAAAATATTTAAAGTTTATATAAATAATTTTTAAATATATAAAAGAATTTTCCATAATTTATTTAAGGCAAAAAAAACCTTTAAAAAAATACATGAGGGTGCCCGGGTTCGAACCCGGGACCTCATGTTGAGAATGCAGAGTCTTAACCAGTGAAACAAAGGCTCTCAACCGCGAGATAAGTGGGTTTCGAAGGTTTAAAAAACATAAACAAAAGAACCCCTAAATTCCCTATGAACCCTAGAATCACTTAACCCCAAATCGAACCCCGAATCGTTGGTATCAAGCAAATTAAGTTTAGGGGTATTGTTCCTCATGTGATTTCGATTATAGAGATGAGTTCAATTACCCGTTTGGATTTCGAATCGATGCTAAAAACAACCGAGAACAAGTCGCGACCGTGAGTGCAAAAATTCAAGTAATCTTCAAAGATATTCAAATCAAAGGTGCAGATAGCATCGTGTGATGGTCTGGACTCAAAGCCCTCTGTCAATTTTGATCTTTGAACACCATAGGGTGGTGTTCGACTAGTGTGCAGGTCGCGATGAAGATGATGCTTAAATTCGTTGTTTGTGTTTGATTCAGGTGAAATTGAAGGGTGTAATCGATTGGAGATAGACAGATGATTGTTTGTAATCAGTTAATTCGATTATTATTGTGTTTTAATGACAAAACGGCCATGAGTTAAAAGAGTTTCGGTTATATGATCGAATGGACTTGGTAACCGATGTATAACTCGATTATTAAGTGCATTCAAGTTCGAAACACGTATGCGAAACGATTCGGATAAAGTTCGGGCTACGAAACTAACCGTTTTTGATGTTTTAGACTCGCCGGAGTGTGGCCAGAGTCGCGGCCGGAATTAAGGGAATGGGCGGGGGGTTTGGGTTGAAAGTTTGAAATTTTACACATTAGCCCCTTTTAGTTTAATAGTTATCATTTCATGCTTAAAAGTTATATATTAAGTTTCCAAATTGACAAATACAACCCCCAACTTAATTTAAGTTTATGTTTTAAACATGGTTAAGTTTAATAACCCTTATAAATTATAAGTAACCTTATTAAAAGTAATCTTATTATTATTAATACTATTATTCATTATTATTACTTATATTATTGTTACTTTTATTAATATTAACATTATTATTACTTAATATTTATATGTTTAACCTTCATAAAAAAATAAATAAAAAAACAAAACAACACACGAGTTTTAAAAATGACAAATAATAATCCTTGTAAGAGTAAATGAAGTTAACTTATGAAGACAGATTTCTTCCGAAGACTTTTAACACATGCTTTATTTGATGTACTTTTCCATAAAGCTGGACACCTTTCCGCTGCACCTCTGTAAGGTCACCAACTTACATGAGTTGGTGAAAGGTCCATGCTTTGGTAAGTGTACATTGAGGTCTTGAGTTGTAACTTTATACTTCATGTACTTTATCCTTTTTGTAATAGATAAGGATGTGAGCTATGGCATGTCATAGTCACTAGTCAAAAGGCAATCTGCCTTTTGACTCTACAATTGATTTTGTTTTGTGTCTAGTTAATTGTATCCAGCCGGCTTTCAAAGTATAGCTGATTATAGGATGTAGTATAAGTATCTCATGTTCTTATATCTTTGAATTATGCTTTGTAACACTTGTAATAGAACATAGAGAAAGCAATATACTGCATTCTTGAAAACCATATACTTGTGTTCTTTGTGTTCTGTCTCTTTCATTACTTGTGTTCTTAGTGTCTTACCTTGGTTAATCCAGTTTGCTGTTTGGTTAAGTTTAGTTAATCTCCTCTTTGTGTTGTTGTGTTGTAACTTAACACCCTTCAACGATCCTGCACTTTCATTCTTTGGTTTTGATCAAATTCAAAAATTTTCATTTTACATGTAATTTCAAGAAGTTTCTAAGACTAATGTAATCTAATATTGTTTTTATATTATATATTTCTATATTGTTTCAATCATTCTAACATCCAATTGTTCTCATGACTTTATGTTTTTAATTTTATTCTTTCTTCTACTAATATCTTTTAATTTAATCTTTATCATTTGATTATTAAACTTATACATTCACTAACCTTATAACAATCACTAATATTCCTAAATCAAACTAACAACACACTAACATAAACAAAGAACCCGTTTGCATATGGACGACTATACCGCCGCATTCGGTTATTCCACAAGATTATTTCTCTAAGTGAGTGCTATGCTGAAGACTTGTAATATTTTTTATAACTGCAATGAAGTCTAATACACCATATATCTATATAATAAATTTTTCTAACCCGTTTCATGCTTTAACAATTTTAAAAGTGCACATAAGTGTCTTACTATACTTTAGGCAGAATATAGCCTGGCTTTAATTTATCATAAATTGGTCATAACAAACCAAATTTGAGTAAAATTAGACTCCAATATTATGTTCATCGAATAAACTTTTCAATGACAGTTTATATGTCTTCAAACTCAATCCAATGACTCAACAATAGTCTTCACAAGATAAGTGCGCATTTCAGTGTCTTCTGTCTTGCGATGCTGTGTTAGACCTATTGATGAATCTTTTAATAGAAATATTTATGAATGAAAGTGTCCGGAAGACTTTGAACTAGTCAACTATAAATTTTTATAATTTTTTGAATCCATTTTCTATTTTTAAAACATGTTCAAACATGTACCAAACATTCTGTTCAGAATCTATAATTGGTGCAATAATCCTTTTTCCTTCAACCTTTCTCTTTTGGACATTCTCTAAACATCCTAACTTGTTGTAATAAATTCCAACCTCAAGTGATTGTTCTTTTTATCCTTTAGGACATCACCTTTGACTCTTGACATCCAAGCTTTCTTATGTACCTTATAACCATCATTATACAATATGAGTTTTCCATGTGAGTTTTATGCCCCTCTTTTTACTTTATTTCACCTTTCGGGGTGAAACATGTTAATCTTATAAACATACACTTGTAAAACATCTTGGAACTTGTAATGCACGAGTAGTTCATTTATAAACTTGTCATGGTTACTTGAGATATTTGTGAGCCTTATATGATAGTTATCTTGTAAAACCAATTATTAACTATTGCTTGCCTGGCGACGTTATAGATCTATGGGCTTGAAAAACCTATTTGGTGCTAAAACTGAGGTTATTACCGGCTCTGATAACGTATGACTTGTTTATCATGGGAACCAAGTACACTTAGCTAATCATTATAACTTATAACGGATATCCTTGTCAAGGTTTGATTGTATCATTATGCTATCTATATTCTTGCATTATTTCTTAACCTATGACATGAATTTCCTCTTAAAAGTTCCTTTTATACGTATGTACAAATTCATAGGAACACACCAATATTATATGTTGACTGTATTTTTAACATGTTTTAGGATTGCTAATTTTGATAAATTCTTCTTACACATATAGGACTTGGACCTAGTTAAACAAAAGAGTTTATTATGTTGTTGAAATCATGATTGTTTTATAATAATTTATTTGTTTAGTATTATTCAATAAAAAATGGTATTTAATGTTATTCAAATTTATTAAATTTCATGAGCTATGAACAATTGTTTCACATTCGTCCGCCTCGATGATTTCGCCGTCGGTCGGGGTGTGACACCTATCTGCAAAAACAATGTTGAGTTGGCATATATGCCAATAATTCAAATATTAAATGTCTATAAAATTAATTCTTTAGCAAATACAATATAAAAAATTAACTTAAGAACATAATTAAAGTCATTCAAGTAATAACTATTACAGGAAAAAAAAGGTGATTCTGAAAGGAAGTAATAGGTAGGAATAAAAGGAACTAATAGGTAGGAAAAAAAGAACATGCAAATCAAGCATTCCAATGATGAATAACTAAAGAACACTCAAAAGATAAATGAGAATATTATCTTTCCCTTTAGTCATTATGATGCGGGATCATTTACAATTTAAATTTTAAATATTTATTTTTTTATTAGTTTATCATTATCTTTAGTTTGTTAAGACCTAGTATAAATATTAGGGTTTGCTTTCATTTATTATTAGTTTTTGTTGATTGAATTAGAATTAAAGAAATTGTGTTCTTGGAACCTTTTGGTTCATTTATCGTCTATGATTAACTATTTGCTCTTAAGCCATTTGATCGCTTTCGATTCTGCATCATTT
This sequence comes from Flaveria trinervia, assembly GCA_025506515.1. Classification (NCBI taxonomy): domain Eukaryota; kingdom Viridiplantae; phylum Streptophyta; class Magnoliopsida; order Asterales; family Asteraceae; genus Flaveria; species Flaveria trinervia. Next base: position 108,036,336 of record CM046444.1, on the reverse strand, counting down.
GGTATCAGAGATTTGGTTTATCAAATGGCTTTATGTAAAGGCGAGTGTTTTCTTGTTCGAAGAGTCACCGACCGAGGAATCAACAAGAACATTGATGGTTCACATACCCGTGATTGAGGTCAACTTTCAATTTGCAGATTCGCCGACAGAGGTAATGGTAAAGTTGGTTGCGACCCATGGGATTGCAAGATCAAGAGATTTAAAAAACGGGTCATCTTAAAGCATGGTTACCGAAGGAAACTAATCCAGATGACTACATCAAGGACGAAGACTTTGGAGAAGAGGAGCATCCTTATGGTACGTGCAATCGTATCTATGATTTCCTCATGTATATGATGAATACAAGGATGAGGAATGGTATTTATGGGCAACCGGTGGTTTGATGAGAGACTTGACAAACATGAGTCTATATAATTTCGTTAGGTATGTGTGCTTTGTTACATAAAAATAATCAAGTACTAGATCGTTGCGGGTCGGGCGAAATGACAGATTTAAATCGCAATTCGATGAACCAGGAGAGTGATGAAACAATACCCATGGATGATGGTTCGACTATTGAAGATGATCGAAAAGGTTTTGACGGGGGGTCGGTTGGAGGTGATAATCAAAACCGATGAATAAGGAGAGTAATTTGGAAATTAACAAAAGTCCAAACCATTCAAAATTTGAAATTAATACTAAAGATATGAGTGTGTTAATCATGGTCATATTAAAAAAATCAACAACTGTGAAGACAAGAAAGAAATAATTGACGGTGGAATTACCTCATACTATCAAGATATACATCCAATATTTCCAAATTCAAAGATGAATTCTATTAGGTTACATCTAAAATATTTAACCCCATATTTAACACAAGCCTATTAGAAGATAGTAATAATGGGCCAGTGGCTAATTTAGATTAGCAAGGTGTTATGAAAATTAGTTATGCTCAACAAGTGTTTGGGAGTTGGGCTACTCTACTCGCCTTACTACTACTAGAGATGGAGTAGGAAATGAACACTTGAAGCGACCTAATATACCTTTTGACCCGGGTGGTTTTGATCCAGAGGCAAAAACTTGAAGACGAGTTTTTTGAAGACGGGGAGTATGATGCGGGATCATTTTCAATTAAATTTAAAATATTTATTTTTTATTAGTTTTTCATTATCTTTAGTTTGTTAAGAACTATTAAAAATATTAGGGTTGCTTTTGTTTATTAGTAGCTTTTGTTGATTGAATTAGAATTAAAGAACTTGTGTTCTTGGAACCTTTTGGTTTGTTTATCGTCTTTGAATAACTATTTGTTCTTGAGCCATTTGATCGCTTTGATTCTACATCATTAAATGATGCGGGCTACGAGGATCGACTCGTGGATCATGAACCGAAACCGTGACCCAATTAGACCCGGATCAAGACCCAACTGGAAGCCTTCGAGGAGTTCGTTATCTTGATATTTGAATTCATTAATTCTAATTTTTTTGACTTTATTAGTTTATTTTTATATTTGGGTTTGGTAGCTATTTTTGTGGATCCAGAATAGTTTATATTCTGGGTTTTGACATTAGAGTTTTGGTTGATTATTTTTATTTGAAGAAGCTTTTATCGTTACAAGTCTAGGTGGGGGTTTTAATGTTTTTAGAGGCCTTTACCCAGATGATCCCAACTTTTCTAAGGTGTGGGAGGGTTGCCACATAGCACCCACCAAAGGGTACATACTCCATGATGCGTTCTTATTCGGGGGAAATCGCTTATGTGTACCACGGTGCTCATTACGCGACACCATTATACTAGAAAGTCACCAAGGAGGTATTGCTGGTCATTTTGGTCGAGACAAGACCCTTAAGCTAGTACAGGAGAGATTTTTTGGCCTAAGATGGCAGGGGATGTCGCTCGGATCCTTGAATAGTGTCGCATGTGCCGTATTTCAAAAACCCACCACTCAAATGCCGGTCTGTATAGCCCGCTCCTGGTTCCCGAGGGTCCATGGGAAGATATCAGTCTTGACTTTGTCGTAGGTCTTCCACGGACACAACTACAGAACGATTCAATTATGGTGGTGGTTGATCGTTTCTCCAAGATGGCACACTTTGTTCCATGCGCTAAAACTTACGATGCTAGTCAAATTGCACGCTTATACTTTGTTGAAATTGTCAAACTCCATGGAGTACCTAAGTCACTCACATCTGATCGGGATGTCAAATTTGTAGGGCACTTTTGGAGAATCTTATGGAAACGGTTGGGCTCTCGTCTTCACTTTAGTAGCACTCATCAACCCAAAAGTGATGGCCAAACTGAGGTCACAAACCGCAGCTTGGGAAACCTCCTTCGTAGCCGTGTTGGTAAGAATCCCCGACAGTGGGATATGGTACTAGCCCAAGCCGAGTTTGCATATAACCGATCCACCCATCGGTCCACCTGTATGAGTCCTTTTCTGATTGTTTATGGTAGTAACCCTTTCACTCCACTAGATCTCACCCCATTACCAGCAACGGAATATTTTAGTGTTGATGGAGCAGAGCGATCGACCCAAATCAAACAACTTCATAAACAAGTACGTGATCAAATTATGAAAAATAACATCATCTATCAGCAACAGGCGAATGAGCATAGGAAGCGGGTGGTTTTTCAAGAGGGTGATCTAGTGTGGATCCATTTGAGTAAATATTGTTTTCCCAAAGGACGTCTTGGCAAGCTGCAACCTTGTGCTGATGGCCCCTTCAAAGTTCTTAAACGCATCAATGATAACGCTTATAAGATTGACTTGCCCGGACATTATAATGTCTCAGCACCAATTAATGTTGCTGATCTTTCACCATTTGTTCTTGAAGATGATGACCCTTTTGACTCAGCCAGGTGGCCTTGGAGAAAGAAGAAGAAAAACAGAAGGAAGCTGAACTACAGCTGAGGAGAGACATGATAAATTTCCTACTCTCCAAAGGCTTTAACCTTCAAGAACTTTAGTTGGTGACAAAAGGTAAGTCAGGGACATGTCCTGACTACCAAATCTCAGATAAGACTTTGTCCGAGATACCTTAAACTATAGTCTTGTAGTATAGGCTTTAGTTATAGGATCCCAGCTGGTATCAAAGTATATCCGGTTGTAGGTAGTATTATATATAAGTTCTCTTTGTAACTCATTCCACACTGCTTGTAAGAGTCTTGTATTATTGAGTTGAGAAGCAATATATAAAAGTACCTTGAAAATTACTTCCTGTGTTCTTTACTACTTTCTATATTGTGATCAACTCTTACTGATTCTATCTTAACCCGAGTATCGTTCTAGGTGAGTTTGAGAGAAAACAAAGTGTTAAGTGACTAACATCGATCCTGCAATTGGTATCAGAGCATCTCAGGCTCTGATTGCGTGATCTAACCATCCAAATTAACCTGTTTTTCACTCCTCCCTACAACCAACTCACTCAAATGGCCCTTAACAAGTCTGAGGTAGAGATGGGAACCATGACAAAGGCTCCCATCATTACTCCTGAAAATTTTAGGTCTTGGAGCAGGAGAATGGAAGGCTTCATCAGATACCAAGACAGCAAGATGTGGAACTCCATTGTCAATGGCCCGTATAAGCCAAAGGTGGCATCACCTGGTGGAAACGGTGCCATGGTAGAAAAGGCTGTAGAGGATTACTCTGATGAAGATAGAAAGAAGATGGACATCGACAGCAATGCCATGACCATTCTTATGACTGCAATACTGAACTCCATCATGGTGGGATTCAAGCATTACACGACTACCAAACAATTGTTTGATGCACTTGCTCAGATGTACTCAAGCTCTAATGACTCGAAGAAGGACTCGCTGAAGCAGCAGTTTGAGAACTTCACTCATATTGCTGGAGAGACTCTCAGCTAGTAGTACTTCATGTACATGGATCTATCTCTTCTCTTCAGTCTGTGAAGATCACTCCCGAACTTAGAGATCTTACTAGAAAGTTCATGAGTGCTCTTCCAAATGAGTGGACATTCTACTGTGTCTCTATCAAGAGGGCAGAGAACTTGAACACTCTCACCATGACTGAACTCTATGGCATCCTTGATGGATATCGCCTAGAGATGGAGAGTAAGAAGGGCCACCAAACAAGCAGACCCATGAGTCTTTCTGCTAGCAACGCTCTAATGGTTGCTGAAGGCTCATTATCCCCACAACCTCAACATTACCTGACTTACCAGCAGTCATGCTGCTCTCCTGGACCATACATCACTTTCCCTGAGACTCCAAGGTCTCAACAGGCTCAACACGACTCCTTTCAGGAAAGTTATGCATTTGTCTCAGGAAGTGGACACTCTTGTGATTTTCAATACTGCTTTGATGATCTTAAGTGTTTCAGTCCAGACGATGTAGAGTACGTGGACATTGTCCAACAGATGGCTCTTTTAACTTATAGAGCGAAGAAGTTCTTTAAGAGAACTGGAAGGCATTTCCCTCAAAACCCAACTGCCAGCAAGTTTGGGTTTGACAAGTCCAAGGCAAAGTGTTACAACTGTAACCAACTGGCTCACTTTGCAAGGGAATGCAAGGCTCCCAAGACCAATCCGGGAACTCCACAGGCCTTCACACATCCCTCAACCTCAAAGCCCGCTGAGAAGTCAACTGAAACAGCTGCAATGGCTCAAGAAGTTGACTGGAGCTTCATGGTACAGGATGTGACTCCTACTCAAGCTCTTATGGCCGGAACAGACGATGCCCAGGTATATGAACATCTCTGCACTCCAGCCTGTATAGCTAAAGTTAAACTCTATCAGGATTACAATATGGAAATCAGATCTAATATTGAGTCTTTAAACATCTTAAAATCTGATTTTAAAAGAGCTGAATCTAACTATCAAAAGAAAATTGAGGAGTTAGAGAAAACTGTGTCCCTTTTAAAACATGAACACACCAACTACAAGACTCAAATCAAAGATCTGATATCCAATTTGTCTGAGGCTCAAGCCCAGCTTGTCACTGCTGAGGTTCAGGCCAGGAAGCATGCTATTTCTGAGCAAAACTTTCAAGCTATTCTTGCATCATCCTCCCATTCCAAACTCTGTTATCAGAACAAAAGAGGGTTGGGAACCAATGAAATTGCTCCACCACACTCCTATGAGTCTATCAGACAACCTAGATGTGGTACTGAGGAGCAAGAGGTTCCAACTACTGACCCTTCCTCACCAGAGTTGAAGGATGAAACAACAACAGTGGCCACCACAGGGAAGGAACAGGTAGATGTACCCATCTCCTCCTGTGAAGAACAAGTCCTAACCACTAAGGCTAGAAGAAGAAAAGCTAAAGCTGCTAGAAGAACTGCCAAGAAGGTGGCTGAGTCCAAGCTGAAGATTGACCCAAAGCAAATAGGTGTCTTTATCTCAGCTGGATTCTAAGTGTTAGGTACTTCTGATTTAGGAAAGAAATGTAATACCAGCAACCCGTCCTGCCAAAGGATCAGAAGTTGAAGGGAAAAGTTGCTGATGAAGAAAAGAAGCCAAGAAACAGCAACCCTCACATTCCCAAAGGACTAACATTGCATGCATAATGTGTGGTCTGCAAAACCACATGGCAAAAGATTGTTACTACAATCCTGCAAACACACATTATGCAAATAATGTTAAAAAAGAAGGAGTCAAGGAAGGTTTCACATTTGTACCTTTTCAAACGGTTCAATTAATGAAAAAGGGAAAGCTAGTCTCGGAAGCCAGGTTGCTTTCGGAAGAAACTCTTTCTTCCGAAGGGGGAAAATAGCTTCGGAAGCGAAAGCTACTAAGTTCAGAAGAACAAGAAAGCTCCCTTGAAACCTCCCCAGAAGAAGACTGCTTTGGAAGAAAAGGTGGTGAAGGCTTCTTCCAAAAAGAAAGAAGCCTCGGAAGATGGCCATGCTGCAAAAGCTTCAACAAGCTCATCCTCCAAGATCAACCAAGGATGGACCGGAAGATCAAGGAAGATGATGCAGCCCAAACCTCTTCTTCAAAGACCTCTATTGAACCCCCATGCATAACATTTGGTTCAATTATGTCATTATCTTTGGAAGAACCCAAGACCAGCAAGGCTTGGGCTTCCAAAAAAAACTAACAAACTCATCTTATGTGCAGGGACATCCATATGACAAGAACAACAATGTCTGGATTGTAGACAGTAGATGCTCCAGGCACATGACAAGAAACGGATCTCTCCTTCAACAGTTTCAGAACTATGATGGAGGTCCTATCCAATTTGGAGGTGAGGCTGGAGGATATATTTCTGGCGGAGGGAGTATATCCAATGGTAAATTAAAGGTTGACAAAGTTCACTTTGTCAAACAGCTTGAACACAATCTGTTAAGTGGTTCTCAATTCTGTGATCAAAAGCACCAAATGCTTTTCACAGAACATGAGTGCATTATCCTCAAACCAGGGATAACAATTCCTCTGGAATTGGTGCTTCTTAGATCTCCAGGAAAGGGGAATGTACAAGCTATATATGAACAATGCTTCCCCAATGAGTGAAGTATCATGATTCTTTCCAAAGCTGATAGTGATTAGTCAACACTATGGCATAAACGTTTGTGTTATGTAATTTTTAAGACAATGAATAAATGGCTAAAAATAATTTGGTACATGGTTTGCCTAAAAGGAGTTTTTCTGCAAAGATAACTGTGTTGCTTGCCTGAAGGGGAAACAACATAGGACATCTCACAAATCCAAATACGTTAACTCTATCACTACTCCATTACACTTATGGCACATGGATCTTTTTGGTCCCACAAGTATAACACTCATCCTACTGAGAACATCATAGGGGATGTCACTGAGGGTGTGAGAACAAGAGGACAAACTCATCATGGGAATGTCTACTTGTACTCATGCTTTCTATCCCAGATGGAACCCAAGAAGGTGGAAGATGCCTTAAAAGATAGTAGCTGGCTTGAATCGATGCAAGAGGAGCTGCTTCAATTCAAGACAGAAGGTATGGAATCTATGTCCGCTACCATCTGGTCAAGTACTAATAGGCACTAAATGGGTTTTCAGAAACAAGAGAGATGATAGAGGCTTGATCATCAAGAACAAAGCAAGACTTGTAGTTCAAGGATACACACAAGAGGAAGAAATTGATTATACTGATGTCTTTGAACCAGTTGCAAGACTTGAGGCAGTTAGGATCTTCCTTGCTTATGCTGCATCCAAGGTCTCTGGTATCCCAGAAACAAGGATTTTAATCTCTATGGATACTCTAACAGTGACTATGGTGGCTGCAATATTGACAAGAAATCAACATTAGGAGGATGTCAATTTCTTAATGGAAGGATCATCTCATGGCAATGCAGGAAACAATCTTGTGTCTCTACATCAACTGCTGAAGCTGAATACATTGCTGCTGCTAGCTGTTGTGCTCAACTGCTATGGATTCAAAATCAGATGTTAGACTATGGATTCAACTTTATAAGTACTCCTATCCATATTGACAACAACAGTGCTATCTTCATTATTGAAAATCCGGTGAAGCACTCCAAGACAAAGCATATTGACATCAGGTACCATTTCATTAGAGATATTCATGTGAAAAATCTGATTAAACTAATCAAAGTGACTCAAATGAACAATGCTGATTTGTTCACCAAAGCTTTTGATGAGTAAAGATTTAAGTATCTTATAACAGCTATTGGGATGATAAACATTGATTAGATCACCTCTTTTGAAAACCTTTTAATATGTAATGTCTTCTGTCAATACAATTTAAGCCATGTTACAAAAGGCTTTCTGAAATTTTCTAAGTGTAAATTCTTCCGAAGAGAATTAACCTCGGAAGTTAATTTTTATAACTTCCGAAGCATAATTTCTCAAATGATAAATTTTCTTCTCGGAAGAAGCGATTGATTACATATCAGACTACTTCCGAGGTTACAAACTCTCCATTCGGAAAGCAATACTAACCTTCGAAAGCAAAGTTTTTGCTTCGGAAGTAAGAATTGCCTTCGAACACAAATACCTTCGGAAACGTTTTACATTCGGAGAAAGATTCTACTGTGTAACGTAAGTCTCTTGGGCTCCACACTGTAAAAAGCAAAGATTTTGTTAATGATGTTAGATTATTTAACTGATTTTAACCTTACCGCCACTGTCAATTCATCCACTAAACCATCACATCACCTTATCCTTACCCCATTACCGCCTTTCCACCATCTTTTAAATAATCTCGACTATTCAATTTCATCTTCTTACTGGCAATTTTTACTGCCCTAGAAATTTCTCTCCTCTCCAACTTTACCCAAGCTCAAAATCATCCACTTTCACCTTTCTCCAATGGCACTTAACCCTCAGCACAACCAAGTCGCACTTCTTGATTCTTCAATAGATGCTGACTTCTCTGAAATCATCTCCTTTCTCACCCAATCACTTACTACAACTACTCTTACCGTAAACCCACTGTTTACTCAACCACATGGCTGAATTTTAGGGAAACGGTCAAGCCGAAACCCTAAATGGGATTCGTGTACTGAGGTCCAACATTTGTGGACAGGAGTTGATCATCACTGAACAACTAATCAGGGAGCACCTCGAGCTTCATGATGAAGTAGCTCCTACTGAATTCCCTAAGGCAGATTTGGACAACACTTACATCCTAATGGGATACGGTGGAGACATAAGCAGGTCGACAGTCTACAAATTCAACTTCTCCTACAACTGGAAGTTCCTCCTGCATGTTGTCCTTCACTGCTTGTCCAACAAGTCCGGGGGATGGGATCAAATACCATATGAACTAGGATGCTTAGTTCATGGACTGGTGAGGGCTGCACTTTATTACTCATGATTTGTATTCACCAACCTGATTGGAATCTACAATGGGAGACATTCTTTATGTATCCTAGATTCATTCAACACATCATCAACTGTGAGTTGGAGTAGAGCATGCTTGTCTGTGCAGCTACTCTAACTGTCCCCCACATGTGGCCTGCCATCTTCAAGAGCTTGAAGAAGATGTCCACCAACTTCACTGGAAGGTACACTACTCTGCTTTCAGGTATGATTGAGCGCATAGCTCCTGGTGACATCCCTGTTCACCACAAGGTGATGAACCCACACCAGCAACCTCCACCATAATGCCAACACTGCCTTCTCCACCATCACCATCACATATCAAAGACGCCCCAAACGAACCCTGTTCAATCTACTCTGATCGACAAGTCCCTCATGTTCAATCCAGAAGACTAGAGTGGAAACATGCAGTCTGAGGTCTCTCCATCCTTCTCTTTTGACCTCAATATGGGTTTTGAGTCTCCTCAGTCTCAAACCTAAGAGCCTGACAACCCAACCAGCAGCCCTCAGGATGAGTATCTACACTTTTCTGAGCAGCCAACTAGGGACAACCCCACCAAAGGCTCAATGCCTGTAGACATTGACCAAGGTCCGGGTCAGTAGGCTTAACCTCCCTATCTTTTACCGACCTTCTCTTCAAAAATGATGAAGAGATAACATCTCTCCATGGTAATGAAGTTGATATACAACACCCTCTTCAAGATCAACAGAGCCCGGAGAAATCTCTTATCTCTAGCCCCCATCAGCAACCCATAACTGAGGTGAGTCCCACTGATGTGGAGGGAACTCATGCAGATTCATGCCACTACAGAAGGTGCCTCAATGGACTTGTGGATAGTGGTAACATATCTCAGACTGAATCTGCGGCAACCGAGCTCTTTGATGACTCTGAAAGAGACATCATTGACCACGGAAACCAGGGTGCCAAGAAACCACATCTGGTGGTGAGGCTGAACATACCAGGTATGTTACCTCATCTCCCTGTGATTCTTCAAAAGAAGATGAGGGAAGCATGCAACTCCTCATTCAAGACTTTCTATCTAAAGTCTCAAACCTTGAATCTTTGGTTAGGACTTTAGAAGCAAGGTTCGCACTCAGCAACTTGAGATTGACAATCAAGGCCAAACTAGCTGAGAAACAGACATAGAGGTCTATTAGGCATGTACCTGTTCAGGTCTCATTGACTTCTTCCTCTAGCTCATCTAGCTCTCAAGATGATGCTACCAAAAAGGAGGGAGATTTCCAGAGACAAACACTTGAGGACCAAACAGACAGACCACACTTCAACTTCACTTCTTCTACTCCTATCATTACTGTGTCTGAGCCATCTCAAGTTATTCTTCAGATTGACTCAAAGATGCTCAGCGATCTTTACAGACTCTTCACCAAGTTTCTGTTGAGATCCTCCACCGATCAGCTAAGCCTAGATGTTGCAATGCTCTACTTCGGAGCTGAAGAGCTTCAGAGGCTGACTGCACCTTCTACCACTATGGAAGAAGTGGTCAACCTAAGGTCCACATGGAACCTAAGATTCATTTCGAAGGGGAAATAAGGACTGATGGCCAGCAACTAAAACAGTTGGGACATAATATGCATCTCCCCCAACTTCCGAAGCTGAAGTTAAAGCCTCGGAAGAACAAGCTGAATCTTCCGAAGCTGAAATGGAAGCTGGGGAAGGACTGTTTAAAATGTCTGAGGAACTGATCATCACAGATGCAATCCTTAAAATGTCATCTGAGGTGAACAGTGAGGACTTTCAGAATCTACCTCCATCCCAGACACCATCTCTACCTCTCTTACAATCAAAATCCATTCTCCAAGAACCACCACAATCAGGCTCTTCAAAGGATAAAGGGAAAAGAAAAATGAATGTGGAAGAGCTTCAGGAAGCGGAAAAGATTGAGAAACTTAAGAAGAAAGGAAGACTTGCAACTGAGAAGTTGCTAGCTGCCAGCACAAAAGCAGCTGCAGCCAATCAAGAGGCTGTCAACAATAAGAGAAGGGAAGAGATCATTAACCAACTTATCCAAATGGGAGCTGCCAATAAAGAAACACTCCTGCTACCATTAGAGGAGTTGGTGAATCTGGAGAAGGCAACCCGACTGAAACTTGAAGAAGAAGCCAAGTTGGCCTTGGAGAAAGAAGAAGAAAAACATAAGGAAGCTGAACTGCAGCTGAGGAGAGACATAATAAATTTTCTACTCTCCAGAGGCTTTAACCTTCAAGAACTTTAGTTGGTGACAAAAGGTAAGTCAGGGACATGTCCTGACTACCAATCTCAGATAAGACTTTGTCCGAGATACCTTAAACTATAGTCTTGTAGTATAGGCTTTAGTTATAGGATCCTAGCTGGTATCAAAGTATATCCGGTTGTAGGTAGTATTATATATAGGTTCTCTTTGTAACTCATTCCACACTGCTTGTAAGAGTCTTGTATTATTGAGTTGAGAAGCAATATATAAAAGTACCTTGAAAATTACTTTCTGTGTTCTTTACTACTTTTTATATTGTGATCAACTCTTACTAATTCTATCTAACCCGAGTATTGTTCTAGGTGAGTTGAGAGAAAACAAAGTGTTAAGTGACTAACATCGATCCTGCAAAAACAACTAAAGATAAGTGGGAATTTCATTCTCTTTATATTAATAAATATTCTTAAAAAATTGCATAAAAAGTTAGGGTGTTACATTTCTTAATACTACTATCTTCCTCACAAAACAAAATAGAAATGATTAAATAGAGATAACCTATTCATGTAGTATTAGTTATTACGAAGGGGATATCCATTTTTAAGGATGGTGCAAACTTTTGCTTCTTACATTACATGAATGACATGCTTACGAGCAGTAGTGGAGCTTGAACGTTCCCGTAACTCCGTAAGGAGAGCGGAGGCAAAAATAATTTATTTTAAGGGGGACGAACTTGAGTTTTATATAAAAATTTACACTACCAGACCAAAAATTTATATTACCGGACTAAAATCTAACACTACAGACGAAAAAAAAGGGGGGGGGGGGCGCCCCCCCTTGGCCCCTTAAATCCTCCGCCATTGCTTACGAGTAATCGTCATTAATACGAATAGTTTATACGTACACTTAAATACTTTCAAGAGATGTCAAGACGTAATGGTATATTTCTAAAAGTTAACTTTAACAAATCGAAGTATTTTTATATGTATACTTTCATGTGAATTAGAATATGTTGGTTGTATATATACATTGCATCTTTACTTCCTTTGTGTCTTCTAGTAGCAAAAAACATTGAAGGTGAAGGGTGGCTCGATATGATAGAATGGTTCGTTAGTACTTTATTTTGCGAAAAGTGTGACAATTGTCTGTATGTGCTTGACTCGCATTTACGAAAGCAATATTATAATGTTTTATATTATACTATTTATCGTTATCTAGAATTCTATATTTGCTTTTGAGTGGAAAGAATCCGATATAAATTCTTTCAACGATCGTAAAAATAAGCAAAACCAATTACCACAAAGAAACAACCACAAACTAGTCTTGACCGATATGAAAAATCATTAAATGTAGTATATGTTGAAATAAAGAAACTCATTTAAATTCATAACCATCGAATTTTTGTCATTTAATTTATTTACTCAATCTTTATGAGCTAAGAACACTCCAATGCTACATAAATTAAACCAACAATTAGGTTAATCACAAAATTAGATATTCTAGTATATAGATAAACCTAATCACAAAATTAGATATTCTAGTATATAGATAAACCTAATGCATCAAAACTTATTGCTCATAAACTATTTCAATTTAAGGAACTAAAACTAGAGCTAAAACAAAAATAATTTTAAACATCTATACATATTAATAAAAGATTAATTTGGATGTTACTTGGGCTCTTCCTAGGATGTCCGCCTAGGATTCATCTACATGTTAACCACAATAAACCTGTTATTTTAAATAAAAATAATTATGTCAAACTTTCAAATTTAATCTTAACTTTTAGTTTTTATTTTATAGAATATAAATAAAAAAATAAATTAAGTCAAGCTTTACAAATTTATTTATATTTTTAAAGAAATATAATTTTATTAATATCATAACAATATCGTAATAGTTGAGAATTTACGTTTTTAATAGTCACAAAGTCAACTTTTAAGTTTACATAATATGATTTAAAATGATAATAACTTTCTAAATTAAAAAATATTAAATTATTAATTTAATTTATTTTATATTTAACTCAATGCACGAATCATTATACTAGTAATCTATAAATTAATAGAGTGTTTAGAAAACATGTATATTGACGTAGTAAATGCTTTCATCTCCTCTGTTAATAACACAAAAATCTTGATTTAATCCAAAAAATTAACACATAAAATTTCCATCTAAAGATATTCGAGAAATTAGATCGCACGTGCAACCTTATTCCTGTTTCCAGAGCTAAAATTTTAAAACCAGAATGACGTGCTATAGCCACTTGTACGATTCGCATTAAAGTACTACACTTTTGAGACACGCGACCTCCTGTTCTGGCAGCTGGATAAATACGTGTAAAACTCACAATGGCATTTTTGTAATATTATTAATCTTTGAGGTTCTTATTAACCGCTCCAATGAAAATATCTACTCTTTGAGATTCAAACCTCTCGAACCTTCTCTGGAGGCGTACTTCATTTACTAATTTGTCATTTTTCATATTTAACCCTTTTGTTTATGTTTTTATTCGGTTACAACCCTTGTAGTTTGTTTTCATACAAAATGACACTTGAACCCTAACCAACTAGTGTAGGAGTATGATATATATATGCATAAGATGAAATATAATGCAATAGATTCATGATAGTTTAACAAGGATTTTAAAATAAAATGCAGGAATACATTGTTAAAGTAAGGGTAGATAAATAGAAGTGCTTGGATTATATGATAATGTTAGTTAGTTTGTGGTTATCTCATTTGCAGAAACGCAACCATTAGTTCATTAACTTTAAATTATCTTTTTAGAAAGCTATTAACAAAAATTAAAAGTTTCTAAATGTATAATATGTTCCTAATATAAATATTGGTGGGCATGCATTTCTTTGTGGTTGAATTGAATGTAATGAGAGCTAATGTATTTGCATGAGTGTTTTCATTAAACAAACAAGAAACAATATTCTAAGCCTTTCGTAAAAAGATGTATTTGTATGAGTATTGTCATTAGGTTTGGTGATGTTATGTTGGTTGACTACCTAACTTGATTAGGTTTGCTATATTTGCATATATGTTACTTTTACATCATGCTTATAAGATTAGAAGGTTAGACTCCAAGTTAGACCTACCTGTGAACTCAAAAACATCACATAAAACTCGTAATGAAAGTTTTTTACTATGATATCGATGTTATAGAATCATGATAGTTTAATAGGTCGTTAAAATACAACGTTTTTCTCTTGGTGTATTTTTGAAGTTAGTATATATAGTAAAAATAAAAGCAATAATAAAAATGTTATCTTTTTAAGGTTATTTCATCTTAGTCTTAGCTGCAATCATTAACTTTGAGTCACTAAAAGCTTTTTAACAAAAGAAATTTAAAGTTCCTAATATGTTCCTGATATGGATCTTTGTTAACATGCATCCTTTACAGTTTAATTGTATGTAGTGATCGTTGTATAAGAGTTTGAACCATTGCATACGATCATCTCTTAGGAAATGGTTCCAACAATCGCTAATTATAGAGCAATAATATATATTTCTACATAAACATTACAACGATCAAGATGCTAAGAACCCATTCACTACTTACATTTGTTTATACAATTAACATGGTAAACAAAATGTAATCAAAACTTTCATATAACTATATTGATATTCATGCCAAAAAGAAAACAAATACTATCTAACCTCACAAGGTCATTGGTACCCCAATAACTAAAATTAGTTATAAGCTCACAAGCACAACAAAAGAATCTTTAAAAAAACGTAATCATCATGCTAAAACATGCTAAAGTAACCAACATCGTAGTAACATTTAATATAACGACCAACTGAACTTTCACACAGATTGCAACCGTGTTCAATCTATCACCCAATGTGGCTTGCTGACCTTCTCATGACTTGATATGAAACTATAAGTTACCTTAATACCTTTCCATTATGCTTATGAAGGTTAAAGGCCTAACCAACATCACCCCCCAAATTGGACCTAATTGTAGTAAAACAAACTCAACACCCAAATGTCAAACTCACAAAATCTAGGGTTCAAAACGACACAAACCCTTGCCGTAGTGATATGATATCCCCGACCCTAGTACAACCCCTTTCCTCTTTCATAAGAAAAATCTCAACCCCTTTCTCCTCCTCTTCATCTCAACAACTACAACTACAAATACAAATTCATCCATCCTCAATCCACCAATCTTCATGGTGATTGAAGTTGTATGCAGATTATCACTAGGCTTCCGCTACAATTAAACCTCTAATCCCCTCCAAATCATCCAATTGTTCTTCAGATTCTCAGCGAATTAGAACTAATCATGGATGAGGGGAAATCCATCGACGGATCCTGCTATTACTCCGTCCTCGGTGTTCGTAGAGACGCATCGTCGTCTCAGATTCGATCTGCATACAGGAAGCTCGCACTGGTTCGTCGATTTCTCTTCTAATCTAACCAAATCGAAAACAATCGATCGCGTGATCGTAATCTCGTTGTGTAATCGTAATCGATTGTGTAATCGTTGGTGATTTTGATTGTATTCAGGAATGGCATCCGGATAAGTGGGCAAACAAGCCGTCGCTCGCCGGAGAAGCTCACCGGAAGTTTCAGAAGATCCAGGAGGCGTATTCAGGTGCGTTTGAAAGCGCGTTTAATCTACTTTTATTAACCATCTATACATACATCATACATCATACATCATACATCATATGCATCATACATCATACATCATACATCGTGTTTTGTTAGGGTTTGAAGTGTTATTTTATGTTGGTAATGATTTTGGTGGATTTAATTTGTGACAGTTTTATCGGATCACGGGAAGAAGTGTATGTACGACGCTGGAGCTCTTGATTTAGTCGACGACTTTGAGGATCATGAAGTACGAATCTCTTTTCCAAAATATCTAGATATTTTTGATTTTTGATTTTTGATTTTTGATTTTTGATTTTTGATTTTTGATTGGATGAATAAAATAAAATAAAATATTATTATAGAGATAAGTTACATGAAGCTCCTTGTGGTAATTACTTTTTACAAATTTGGTCCTTCAACTACGGATTTGGATGGCGCATTGCCCTTAGATAGCAAGTCCTGAGTTTAAATCAGGACATAAGGTTAAATTATTTTAAGTAGTTTAGAAGTAAAAATAGAACAGATTTTTTGCTAAAAAATATTCATATGAATATATATAGATAAAATTACAGAAAATATCATTTAACTTTACATGACGTTGCAGTTATCATCATTTATCTTTAAAAATCACTTTAAACGTCTTCTAGCTTAACATTTTACAAAAAGTTTACTTGACTTCGATCTATATTTATTTCACGTCTCGAAAAAGATTTTACATGACACCATTTGGGCGAGGGCAGATTTTTTACCACTAGGTCATAGTGAGTTCTTATATAATTATGTAAGGATATACTAGTGGTAGATGTTCCTCTCATTCGCTGATGAAGATTCGAATCATATAATGTGATGGCCTATACGGGAAGATTTGCTAGGTAAAAGAATGTGTATTTTTTGTTATCATCTACCAATAAAATGTTAAAAATGAACACTCGTGTGGATTTGAAAAACATGTCTTCTGTTTTGGGCTTAAGCCCATGATTTTGATGGGTTGTCTTAAAATTTTACCAATAACACCCGTCACCCTCAGCCTTACGCGACTATTTAATTTTTATTTTTAGTCTTATTTACATGTTTTTTTTATTGTTATCAATACTTTCGTGTATACATTTTATCCGCCATATTTAATGTAATATATTAAAATATTATCTTTTATATAAATCTCTTTGTGATACATTTATTTTGAAATATTGATTAACTAGGTTAGTTACTTCTATGTTTACATAGAGTTGAAACAGAAAACTATATAATAGATTACATATATATATATATATATATATATATGTATATATATATATATGTATATATATATATGTATATATATATATATTTTAAGATATATATATGGTTATTTTTAAAATTATAAATACCAATAAAATATAACTATAAATATTCATAAACCTTTTTATATATCTTTTTTAAATATTTTAGTTTTAACAATAATTGTTTATTAAATTGTATTTTACAAAATTGCAGTTTTATTAAAGTATTTTTAATAAAACATTTATTTATTTCTTGAAGAAAACTAATCTTCTTACTCTAATAAAATGATAACTAGGAGAGACACGTGACAACACTATATTCCTACTTATCAAATTTTTCCCGCTTTTCTGTCCTATTAGATAATCACATTAATTGCTGAAGATATATTTTAATTTTTAAGGTTCAAATGTTTTTTTAATATATAAAGAAAGATATCTTTTAATTAATGTTAGGTCTGAAGAAATATTTTTTTATAAAATAAGAAAATTTTTTAAAAACCAAACTTTCTTAAAAATACAAGATATTTTAAGAAGTAAAATTTTATAAACAAAAGATAATTAACATGGGTAGTTATAATAAGAAAACTTTTAAAAATAACATTTAACTTAAAGGCTTGTTTTCAAACAATATTTTTATTCTATTAGCAATAAAAAAAGATTTCACATATCTTATCATATTTATATCTTATATTATCATTTTAGTATAATAAATCATTATTTTTATTTAATATAATCTTACTCAACTCGTGTAATTCATGAGTTTACTAAAGCTAGTTTTAATTAATATAGTAGTAAATGACCATCTATTAAGGAGATTCTTTTAAAAACACAATTTTTACTCAACTTGTAAGTTTTGTTGTGGTGATAACGTGTGGACAAGCTTAAAAATAACCATGTAACTTATAGTCTTTTTGATTTATTAAAGAAGACTAGTATAGTATCCCGTGTAATACACGGGTTGATTAAATAATAAATGAAATAATTTGTAATAAAAATTTAAAAATTATAAATGATATTTGTAAATAAGATATGATTGAGTTAGAAATAAATAAGTAGTTCAAGTTAAAACAACAATAATGTCATTTTAAAATTTCATTTTATAAGATTGTGTTTTTTTAATTGTTTTCTTTAATATTCTATTTTTCTGAATTTATTTTTGAAAAAGTAATTATGTCATGGAACTTATAAAAAACGGTTTGAAATACTTTGTATTTAAAAGAAATTTTGTGTCATATAAATTTTAAAGTGTATTTTTCATTATAATATAAAGTTTTAAAATTTTACAATATCAAACTTTTTATTTAAAAATAATTTAAATAATATAATTACTATATATATTTTTATCATTATTAGGAGAGAGGCGGAAAAATGAGAATGAGAATGCTTAATAGTTAGTATTATGTATTACACGAGTTGGATAAATAAAATACGAAATAATTAGTAATAAAAATAAGGGCCTTGTTAAAATCATCGGCTTTCTGCCCAACATCACGAACATAGCGTTATTTTTTAAAAAAATATTTAATTTATGAATTATAAAGTTAACCATGCTTGAAGATAAATTATAATTATAATTACTTATAAGTAGCTACTTATAATTATGTATAAGTAGCTATTTTAACTAAATAAACAATAATATATTTTTTTAAACTTTTGTTTTATGAAAAAACTATTGTTTTTAAATATTTTGTTTTGAGAAAAATGTTTTTTTATAAAAAAAAACTTTTTTGTATTTTGTATATTATAGAACTTTAATTATAAAAAGTGTGTTTTACATAACAAATAAGTTTTTAATTTATTAATTATATATATTTTTATTTTGAAAATGGTATAAGTAATCTTATTAGTATTTAATTTTATTATTAATAATACCGAGAAATGAGTAATCTTATGTATAATTTTTGTTTATTAAAAAACTTTAGTTTTGTAATTATTATGGTTGTTTTAATAAGACTGTTTTTAAAAAATTCACATTTTATAATTTTTTAAAAAATGACCGTTTTAAAATATTTTATTTCAAAAGATTTAGTGTATTTGAAAGTTGCATATTATATAAAAGTTTTATTATTTATTATTTCTATTTTAGTAAAAATTTGTAATTTTAAATTTCCTTAATAAAGTATATTTTTAAAAAGATTGCTTGATTTTAAAAAATTAATAAAAGAGAGAAATGTAGTAATTAATATATTGATTTTTAATAAGAGAGAGAAATTAGTTTGAGTATTTAAGTTATAATAGTATTCTTTTGGAGAGAAAATTATATGAAAAGATGTATAAAAAGAACATGTGGCAAAAACATGAGTTAAAAGAAAAACATGTGGCAAAAACATGAGTTAGAAGAAAAACATGTGGTAAAAAAACTTTTGTTATATAGATTATTATAGAATTATAGATTATAGATAAAAGATAACACAATATACTTAAAAGGTAATAAATTAAGAATAAAATTATTATTTTGTTAAATAAAGTAAAAAAACCGGGATATCATGGTAGTAATATAGTGAACTTCACAAAGGTCAGATGAGTACATGCGTTCGGCTAAATGAACATCTTATTTTAAGTTGGATCCATTTTGGCTAAATATCGGTTGCTATTACTCATTTTGTAGATGGTTGTACTGTACGCATTACGACTAGTACCTAAATGCTATGAATTTACGTTTCAGGGCATGGGAGATTTCTTGCATGACTTGATAAAAATGATGGACGAGAACGCTGGGGCTAAGGTAAGAGTTTGCAACATTTCAAGGGTAACATGGTCTTTTTACTATTTTTGAAGAATATAAACTGAGTTTGTTTGGAGAAATAATAATAATAATAATAATAATAATAATAATAATAATAATAATAATAATAATAATAATAATAATAATAATAATAATAATATAATAATATAATAATAATAATAATAATAATAATAATAATAATAATAATAATAATAATAATAATAATAATAATAATATAATAATAATAATAACAATAATAATAATAATAATATAATAATTAATATAATCAGGTGGAAAGCATGGAGGATCTGCAGAAGACGTTTGTTGACATGTTCGGTGACGATCTAAGGGAGTTCATGGAGAAGCAAGATCAAACGGACAGGAAGAGGCCACGTGTCTCCATGGACAAACCCCATATGACAAGAGCAGGGCTTGCCGCTAGTGTCATCAGCCTTTTAGATGACGTGGCGTTTTTTCTAGTTCTACTTGGTACTTGCATTTAAGAAATTGTTGGTAGTTTTGGTAAAAATGGACCAAGTTGAAATGGAATATTTTTCATCTCTTCTTGATTGATTTCTTTTCGTTTGGTATTTATATTATCCCTTTCGTTACTATAAATAATAAAATATTAGTTCTTAAGCCAAGAAAACACTGTTGTTACTATAAACAACGAGTCAATTTAATTAAAAGGTTGATGCTCGTAATCTTTAATCCGAGGTTTGCCTTAAAGCTCGTAACCATTTCATGTATGTTTAATTAGTGTTGAAAGAAGTTTACTCATTTGATGGATATCACTAAAAAAGTTTACTCTCTCAGTATTAACTGGTTTCATATGCATAGAGCTTTAATGTTTGTTGTTTATGTTAACTTTTCTATAATGATGATTTTATCTGTTTTGCTAAAAAGAATTTTTAGATCGTTCTACACTGCTCTTCTATATCAGCCTCATTTTCCGGTCACCACCAAGTATCCTCATCCCATGTCATTATCTGTGGTTAAAAATTAATACTGCTACGTTAAAAAAAACTATCACAAGCATATGAACTATTATAATCGTTTTCTATTAACAATTTGTTTAAATCCATCCTTTTCTAACATCCAACCCAACTTCATAATGTTGGAAAATTATTCATATAATAATATGCCATAGAACTATTCATTTATAATAGAAAAATTGAAATTTAATAATTCAAATTATTATCTATTAATTAATAATAATTCATACTATTAATTTGGCCAATATAACTTCTATTTATAACCAAAAACATTCCCAGTGACATAAAATTTAAACTTTTACGCTCAATTTGTATCTATTTTAGTCTCAATTTAGCTTGTATGTTTTTTTTATTTTGTTCATAGTTATTGTGCAAACCGAATCAAATTCAAATCAAACGTAAAAAGTTGAAAATTATGTCATTGGATCGTTGCTAGTAATAAATAAAAATGAAAGTTTGAAGTGTTACCAGTAAAATTGATAGTATGAATTATTATCAGTCAGTTGGTAATAGTTTGGATTATTAAATTCTAATTTGTCTTAATAATAATTAATTATGCTAATGTGACATAGTAGTCCCTAACATTTATTTCATGGATGTAAATATAAATATTGATAAGTAAATATAGCATTATGACTTCCTTTAGAAATCATCGATCGCACCCAAATTGCCCTAAAGAACACTATCAAGAATCTTCTCTATCATCCATCCGTCAAACTTACAGTATCATAACCGAATCGTATGACATCACCATCTTCAACACCAATGACAATTATTCCCACAGTAAGTGGTTTATTTCTCTTTAGATGATTACATGATTGGATTGATAATAGGGTTTCAAAATATTGATTCATAAACTTGAATTAATTAACATATGGTATCAGAGTTATGTTTATTATATCAATTTAATCATGAAAATCTATGAATCTTGAATTTAATCATGAAAATCTATGAATCTTGATGTAATACTTTACAAAAAACAATTTTGATGATGCGATCTAGATATTATGGCCACAAAGTTTCTTCTTTAAATTGTTTTGCTGATTCTTACGACACGGAACCAAAAGCGATTTTGTTTAATAAACAAAATTTACAAACTTTTATTAACTAATTCAATTGTGTTCAATTACAAAGGGTGGCATTAATTTTATCTAATTCATCACAACATAGTTTGATTCAATCGATACCATATATAATTATATTAAAACAACAATAGTAATGCGGAAGTATTATCCAAATGATGAGTTTTACAATTTAGTTTTATTGTTTGAAGAAATTCATGAAATCTTTGATTATAATATGAAAATAAACATCATATAATACCGCAATCTGTTTCATTATTTAACAATACGTATCCTTTGGAGTATTGATGTTTATAATAATAGGAGAAAATGTCACAGAATAGTAACCAAGTTTCAAAAGTGTTATAATTTAGTCACTCATACATATTTTTCTCAAATTGGACCTCCAAACGATCAAATCGAGTCATTACCAAATTTTGTTATGACAAGAATGTAATCATTGAAAAAACATTGAAGTTAGAATTTTCAATATATAAAATTATATTAAAAAATAAAAAAAACATGTTAATTATGAAAAAAATAAAAAAAGTGCCTAAAATTTACGTTAACGTTCTATATCAGCATCAAAAGATAGAAAAAAATATTTTTTAACTGAATCCAAAAGTATAATATGCTAAAAAATATGTTATGACTTTTAATTTGTATAAAATATAAAAATAAGTGATCTAATTGGAACACTTTTAAAACTTGAGTTACTTAATTAGAACACTTTTGAAAGTTAGTTACTATTTTATAAAATTTCTATCATGTGATAAACATCATTTGTTTTTTAAATATTCTCTTCAAGTTTCCATATTTTAAATAACTCCAGAAGATATACAAATTCGTTAGTTGAACTATTTTATGAATTTCCATCATGTGATTCAATATACACATCTCGTGGCCGAATTAACTAAAATAATTGCATAATCTTTCTTTGGTTATAATTTTGCTGCTTCAATAAAATAGTTTAGACATAGAAATATATGATGGTGACTTCAATGAAAGGTTAGATGATTAACCCAACAGTATATTGTTTGGTTTGATATTGGAGTCTAACGTTAACATTTAATATAATTATGTCTATTGTTAGATAAATATAACTATGTCTATTGTTAGATAATGAACCCAACAGCTAATTATTTCATGATAGACATAATGAAATATAGGGTTAATATGCATAAATATTACATCTCTACTCAAAGATGATATGTTGTGTTTATGTGCCTTAGTGTACCCTTTATGCATGTTCATAATAATCGAGTTTTGGTAATAGCCAACGCGTTACCAACATTCAATTATAACTTTAATTTAGTCTATTATTTTGGTGTTATAATAAGCTTAATCTTCAATGTATTTAATCTTGCTTGTTTTATGTGGTTACCTTGAATGTCTTAAATCACTTCTATTCTTTTAAATTTACATGGACCACTATGAACCCTAACTATGGGATTGAACCTCTGACTCGTACAAATTTTGCTTCATGACGAGATGTCGTCAAATTAACTCTTGGAATGATGGATCTAGACTATGCTTTGAGGCATGATCCTCTTGCTACACTTACTGCTGAAAGCACTGCAGAACAAAAACGAGTGTATGAATAGTGTGAGATTTCGAATAGAATCTCTCTCATGGTCATAAAAAATTCCTTCTCGTTTGCCATTCGCGGAGCTATACTGACTATGAAAACACGAAAACTTATTTGGACTCCGTTGAGGAGCAATTCAGGGGCACCTCCAAGGCACATGCAAGTACTTTGATCCTAAAGATGTTGACCATAAAGTATGATGGTGTAATTGGTGTGCATGATCATATCATGATGCTGAGTGACATGGCCCATAAGTTGAAGGGCATGAACATGGAAATAAGTGAGGGTTTTTAGTACACTTTATGATGAAATCTCTTTCTACACAATTTGATGCTTTTAAAATAAACTACAATACTCAAAGGGATGAATGGCAAATGAGTGAACTCATTTCCATATGTGTACAAGAGGAAGAGTGTTTAAAGGTGGAAAAACCCAATGTTGATCATCTCACCACCACAAACACTAAGAAAAAAAGGGCTACTTCAATAAAAATAAAAGCTCAAAGGTCTAGAAAATAAATACAAGTACAAATTCCAACTCAACCACTTCTAAGGGTACTTTTCGTTGCAAAACCTGTCATAAGAAAGGACATACCTAACGAGATTTCCTTAAATACAAAGAATGGTTTGCAAAAGAAAGGTAATCATCTATTTATGATTTATGAGTCTTTTAACATTAATGTTCTTACAAACACACGGTGGATTAATTCTGGTCCCATGATTCATGTTACAAATACCTTATAGGGATTCCTTACAATTCGGAAGCTAGAAAGAAACCAAAGGACCATTAAAGTTGAAAACATTGACGTACTAATGTTGAAGCTATAGGAACTTTGCAATTAGTTATGCAAGGTGGCCATTGTATTAACTTATATGATACTCTTTATGTAACGAGAATTACTTGAAATTCAGTATATGTACGAAATTAGACAATGATAGATATTATGTAACACATGGAAATGGTAAAGTCACTATTAGCTTGAATTCTCATATTATTGGTTTTGGTTGTTTGGAAGAAAATCTTTATAAATTGAACTGGATGACCAATTCTTAAAATATTTGTTATCATAATGTGAATGAAAACATAAATAAACGAAACGAGACTTGGAAACTTATCTATGTTATGACATCAACGCTTAGGCCACATCTCACAGGATCGATTAGCAAAGTTCGTGTAGGATGGTATACTTCCAACTCTCGATTTCACTGATTTGGAGACGTTTGTAAAATGTCTTAAAGGGAAAATGATAAAAACTAATAAAAAGGGTGCTACAAGGAGTTCTGGTTTATTAGAACTCATACACACTAACATTTGTGGACCTTTTCATGTAGGAATATCTGGACATAAGTCATTTATCACTTTCATAGATGATAATTTGTAAGGCCCTGTCCCCGGGACGCTTACAACTAGTAAATCATTGCACATAAAACATATAATTTTACATTTAACATTCATAAACATTGCAGCGGAACATTAAAATAACTTTTCGTCTCCTTATAAATGCTTTTGCAAGTTAATACAATCGTTCATTTCAAAACATCGTTTGTTCGGATTACAATGCAAAAACATTAAACAAAAGCATGTCATCCTAAAAGAGCTGAGTAGCCGCCCCGTGCCATCCTCAGCAACATTACCTGCCAACTAGAAACACATAACAGTTAGTGTTGCTGAGTGAGTTCTAGTTTTATAATAAAACATACTTTTCTTTCGTTAAAACGGTTCTTTACTTTTACATGTGATCATACATCATACGCACGCATAGATAATATCATTATTATCTTCATCATTCATTCATTAACTTTCGTTCATTCATTACATTTCTTTCCGTCAACATCATGAACTTTACCCTTCCGCAATACATAAAGCTGGTACTGGACCGAAGCCTATCATAGACCTTCCATCATGGTGCACAACACCCTGTCCGCAGTACGAAAGGTAAGGTTCAGGTGTACCATTGTCATATGCTATACCCTTCCGTCATGCATAAAGCTAGTACTGGGCCGAAGCTTATCATAGACCTTCCATCATGGTGCACAACACCTTGGCCACAGTACCGAAGGTAAGCAACAATGGTTCCATACAAATGGTCAATCACAAAGAAAGACCTTGATATGCATCCTTCTGGGGTAGCTACCCGCACACCGTTGGGCTAACACCCTACATTGGGGCGTGTCCCGACATACAAGGCTTGCAAGACTTTCTTTACTTTCATCGTTTATTAATGCATGCATTCATTCATCATGTTTCTCTTTCATTATCTTTCACTTTACGTTACATAATACTTTCATTTCTTTCATTAACATTCACTGTAAAGCCATGGAGTGATAACATATAATAAAAAGGAACATCATCATGCAGGGCACCATCATACATACATAACATACATCATGCATAATCATGCATCATCATCAATCATGCCCAACATAACCTCTATGGCCTCAGAAGTCGTCTACATAAACCCCCGGGAACCTTCCACGTCAAAACTTACATCTGCACTTTCCCTCGAAAGTCAGTAAATAAACTATGTTCCCTTGGGTACACAAGCCCTACTTGGGCGTATGGGAACCTTTCAGTCGCATGGCCTCCCAGGCGACTGAACACCATGTAGATGAACATCAGGCGAATGGGCCCTATGCGAATGGACCCAATGCGGATGGACACAATGCGGATGAATCCCATGCGAATGGACCTAATGCGGATGATTCCCATGCGAATGGACCTAATGCGGATGATTCCCATGCGAATGGACCTAATGTGGATGATTCCCATGCGAATGGACCTAATGCGGATGGATCTAGCGTATGGACCTAGGCGTATGGACCTCAGTCACATGACCCCCATGAAGGGGTTTGTTGGTCCATTTACATATTGTTTAACCATTTAAACATATGAAACGCAGCGGAATATACAACTTAAGTCATGTTAAAGTTTCTGAAAATTAACATGATTATGTGTAAACAACAAACCCATAACAAGAGGATCTTTATTATGTGAAGAACTAGCATACAAAAAGAAATAACAAAAAGAAATAACAACCAAAACGAGTCATACAAACTACCTTTAACAAAGCTGCTTAAAACTGATGATGAACTACCTTCCAAAAGGCTGCTGAAAAATGGGATTTGGATGAAGATGGGGCTGCTTTTGAATGACCAAAACATCAAGGTAGATGTCCTCAAGCTTCCATACCCACAAGCATGATGCAAAACACCTTTCTTGCTAGGATTTGTGCACTAAATCGCAAGAACATGGCTACTGAAAACCGATTTTCAGCCTATTTTTCCTTCTTGGATGAGAGAAAAATAAATGGATCTTGCAAGTATGAGAGAGAGTGCTGAATGGGAGAGTGTGACTAGTGTTAAATTGGAGATTAGTTTCAAGACACAAAATGACCAATAATGCCCCCAAAGGGGGCGGCCAAAATCTTGTGTTTAAAATGGGTTCCCCCCATTTTTAAACACCCACTAATATGTTAACTAGTTGTATTGTTAGTTATATAATTAACCTTTTAAATATATAACTTAAACACACACTCTTATTATTTGATGTTATTTAACAAACTTAAATAACATTACAAATAATGTCCATGAACAAAATATCCTTATAAGTTGTTCTTTCTCACATATAAATTATTTAGAAAACCCATTTTCTAAATTGGTGTAATGATTTAATTGTATGATCACATCATCAATTAAATACATATTGGTGTTTGCTAAACTTGTTATTGGGTATGACCCGACTTGGATCATGACGTACTCACCACATCAATATTCTATGTGTCTTGGGCATAAAGAATCCAACAATCTCCCACTTGCACAAGATTCATAGAAGATTGATGCAAGCAGTAAATACCGCCTAACATCGGTTTACTACCCTTAATACGCATGACTTAGAAGCCATTCAATAACATTATCCCCTTCAAGTATCCAACTTGAAATGTTTTAGGTGAATCAATCATTTATCCTTTTGTTACAGATGTCATGTTAAATCCAAGGACACAGAATGATCATTCCTTATTGATTTAACTTAATCAGGCCTTAGACATCATGCTCTCAACGAATAAGAGGAACAAATTCCATCTTGACTACATACGTTTCTCACAATCACCTTATGTCGTACCTGAACATAGCCTTATGTACTGACCAATATTTCAGATCAGCAAAGAACTAGCCCAAGGTGTAACACTTGGTGAATATCAAAACCCAATATGTATCTCAGGTCGAGGATACCAAATGATATTCGCCTTTACTCAAATTTACCTATGATCAATCAATGAGATTCTATGTAGTAAAATTTGAGACGCGGGTCAGTCCAATATTTGCATCCCACAAATATGTATGAACCTTGGTAGCAACCAATTGCTCTATATTCATACCTTATGAATATCTACCAATCCATGTTCATAATAGTCTTACATTCATATTTGTTCTCACAAATATGACCGACTACGAACATTTAGAATAATAAACATATTCATGGATGTAAACATGCTAAAAAAATATAACTCAAATATATAAAAGAGTTAAATATTACAATTGTTCCATATTTTATATGCTAAACAGATCAATTCCAATCACCAGAATATCGAAGTCCTAAGGCACAAGTATGACCCTCATACTTTGCCCTCGGAAGGAGCTTTGTGAGTGTATCCGTAATGTTTTGATCTTTATGAACTTTACGAATACATATCTTTACCCCTTTTCAACTCCATCCTTATGATGTTGAATCTCCGCTCAAGGTGCTTAGTCTTTTGATGAGTACGGGGTTCCTTGATTTGAGCAATCCCACCCACGTAATTACCAAAGATTTCTAGGGGTTCTTGAATGGTAGAGACCACCCCTAGATAAGCAATGAAGCGGCTATGTATTCGGATTTTGTAGTGAACAATGCTACCGTGTCCTGCTTTGAACCTTTCAAGGACACTTCTCCTCCATTCATAATGGAAGTATACCCCGATTGTGATCGAGAATCATCTCGATCAGTTTTGGAAGCCTGCATCCGTGTAACCCTTTACAACGACTTTCTCTTCAATAGATTCGTATATTAGAAACATATCCTTAATCCTACTAAGGTATTTCAATATACTTTTAACAGCCATCCAATGGTTATTTCTATTGGTATCTACTTTGTCATACTTAATAAGCATGACTCGTCCGGTCTAGTGCATATCATCACACAAATGATGGATCCTATAGCAGATGCGTATGGGATATCCTTCATTTGATTTTGCTCATCCTATGAGCTTGGACATTGAGACGTAGTCAACATTGTCCCTCTTTGAATAGGTACCATACCTTTCTAAGAGTTTTCCATCTTGAGCCTTTTCAAGATTTTATCAATATATGCACTTTGGTTTAACCCTATCAACCACCTCGATCTATCCTTATAGATCCTTATTCCAAAATATGGGCGGCTTAAACGAGATCTTATATGGAAAAACATATTCCAAGGTAGGTTTCAACACCTTCCAAGGTTGGAATATCACTTCCAAATAGTAGTGTGTCATCAACATACAACATTAGGAATACAATTATGCTCCCACTAACTTTCATATATACACAACCTCTCGATGCTTGTTTCAATCCATAGATTTATCACTTTAACTTGTATACTTTATTAGGATGTCGTGGATCGACAAAACCATCATGCTGAACTACATGAACAGTCTCTTCGAGATGTCCATTAAGAAAAGCGGCTTTGACATCCATTTGCCAAAACTCATACTCAGAATATGCAGTTATGGCACATAAAATCCTAATCGACTTTAGCATTGCCACAGGCGTAAGAGTTTCATCATAATCAACCAATTGATTTTGATGAAACCTTATGCTATAAGTCTTCACATATAAGTATTCAAGTTTCCATGCATATCTGTTTTCATCTTGAAAAACCCACTTGTATCCAACCGGTTTGGAGTTAAGTGGAGGGTCAACCAATTCCCAAACTTGGTTGTTATACATGGATTGCATCCTTACGTTCATGGTTTCTAGCCATTTGTCCCAATCCAAATTGGACATAGCATCTTGGTATATGGTTAGCCTATAGGGGGCAACCACATAGCATCCATTCTTGGAATATTCATATCTTTTAGATGGAATACTAACTTTACCAGATTTGTGAACATTTTGTGTGTATTGATCAACCTCTTGATTATCATCAACAACCTCTTGTTGATAGCTAGTGTCAACCATAAGTGTATCGGCTTGTGGATCTTGATCATTATCAAGTTCCACAGTTCTATATATCATTCCTTTGATAAGGAACTCAGTTTCCAAGAACTTAGCCTTTCGAGCAATAAATACTTTTGCTCTGTTGAGTCGAAGAAATAGTATCCTATACAGTCTCTAGGACTTTCAAATAATCTACACTTTCTTGGTCCAGTTCATATTCATAATATGAGCCTTAAAGAGCAATGCGAAAACCCAAAATGATAAAGATGGTAAGCTCATAGCCATAATAATTGAACCATATCCAAAAAGGGTTCAGTTTCTCCTTTATCAGAATGAAGAACATAGATAGTTATATAGAGTTGATTTTTTACTTCATTATTGAAGATTTTGAACATTTCAAAAGCTTTGTAATTATGTGTCATCAAGTGCACACAATAATAGCGACTGTAATCGTCGGTAAAAGTAATGAAGTATCTTTCACCAATCTTTGTCATTGTCTTAAAAGGACCACATACATCCAAATGTATCATTCCTAATAAGTCTTTTGGTTCACACTTATCAAATGAAACATTTTCATTTGTTTCCAAAAGACCATTCTTTTGAAGTGTTTGAATCCAATTCTTGTTTATGTGACCAAGATGACGATGTCAAAGATAATAATAACTTAAACCCATTTTAAGTTTGTTGGTGCTTAATGTGTATAATGAGTTATTATAGGATGAATTATCATGAACCAATTCATGGATATCATTAAAAGGCATATCCTTAAAATGAAATACATCATCCATAAAACCTAATATCATTATTTACAAACTTTAAATCATGATCATATTGTTTTAATAGGAAACATTAATTATGTTCCTAGTCAAACTAGGTGCATACAAATATTTTGAGAACAACTTCCAAACCATTTGAAAGTCTCAAAACAGAGTTTCCCGCCTTGAAGCGTACATTTCTTTGAACCCCTTTGCAACAATTGCAAGTATGAGTCTCACATCCGGTATCCAATACCCATGTGTTTGAAGAAATGTCATTTAATACAGTGTGTGAATCATGGAGATTGTATTTGAGGTTTGCCCAACATCCTTCTTGTCTTTCAACTCCTTGAGATAGGAATTATCCTATCTTTCCATACCAAAGCATGGATCGTTCTCTGTTACCTTAGGCTTCATAAGCTTAGGTTTTTCGAGGTTTCACTTTAACCTTTGCTTTGATGTATTCCTTTCCTTTGGCAACAATTGCCTTAGGATCGGGATTGGCCATTTCTTATAGCCTCCCTTATTGATCGAGAGAATAGGTAGAACCTCTCTACCCATACCTGCCTCGGTTGCTTCGAGCATTGCGTGAAGTTCACCAATGCTCTTGTCCTACCCATTCATATTATAGTTTATTATGAATGTTTCAAACCTTTAGTTTGGCAATCAAGGATCAAATCCTTGGCCAACTACTTTGAGACAGGACATTTAAGCATCTTGAGGCTATCAATGTGGCTTTTCATCTTAAGAATATATAAGATGATATCGATTGTGTTTCTTCCATGTGACATGCATAAAGTGCCCGAACCGTTTCGAAGCAATCTACTAAAGTTTGTTGAAAGAACATTTCCTTCAACTAGATTATCATGTCATATGCCCCATGATGCTCCAAACCCTTTTGGAGTTCGGGAATCATATTCCCAACATGAGGTAGGATACTAGCACAGAATCCTTAGTGTGCCTAAGCCAATCGTCAAAAAGCCTTAACATCAACAGCGTTGGTTGGTGAGGTATGAAATCGTCAAGGACATAGGCCTTTACTCATTCTTGAGAACGATTCTCAGTTTTGAAATTGAGTCCATAAGTTAATTATGGTTAGGACTATCCCTCTCAAGAATAGATCTCAGAGATAGGGAAGGGACGATCGGGGTGGTAGCGTAATAGTTAGCGGTCATCACTACAATAATTGACAAAGTTCATTTTAGTATTTCTGATAAATTTATTTTAATCGTTAATACCCTTAAATGTCTCATAGACAATTAACAATTAAAATCTAGAATCCAACATTACATTTAAATGATGGTTAGGTGACCTTTATCCCATTATTTAAATTAACAAGGTAGTCAACAGTTGACAGTTGCAACCTATTGCAACTTCTAGTCTTATGGGATCGGTTAAACATCATATGTTTAGTCGGCATGTTTAATCCCATGAACACCGTTGTACGCCATGCTTTGGTGACCCTAATCACATGGTTTCCAATTCAAGTCGTCCTACTTACACACACGTGTGAGTTTTCACATACAAGCGGTTAGGTGACCTTTATCCACGAGTATGTTAGACTCACCTCAAAGATACAAGTTCCCTACAAGTGGTTAGGTGACCTTTATCCCACAAATAGTTCCCAAGTGATTCGAGTGTCGTGTAAAAAGATGGTGATAGACTTGTTACTAAAGGGATTTAAGTTTCCATTAATTCTAGACATGAAAACTCTATGTACCTTGTATTCGCATGCTTTCAAATACATGGTACCCTATGGTTCCTTTTTATAAAACCCATTTCATTATGAAATCATTAATCCTTTTAATAACCATTTATAAGTCACTTAATGTTTAGGAACCAAAAATTCAGCTTGTTATGATAATTTATTTAGATTGTCAAGCATATCCATATATCAAACAATCAACATAAAAGGAATAATCAAACAAGCATATATCCAACAATCATATGTGCATAACCATAGCTACTATTGTGACCATACTTGTTTGCCATCACAAGTGTGGTCATTAGGTCTTTCCTAAGGGTTAATAACAACACAAAATTGAGATCACAATGGATCTCCCACTTGATGTCGCATCCGTATGCTTCAAGTCCACTTTGTGTCTTCCTTTTGTGCTTCCTTCGCGAGCATCTTCATTTACATAATATATATCATACTACATATTTTCTAGTAAAAGAGAAATACTCCTAATCTATTATTACATCCCAATGAATAAATAGATAAATTACAAGCACAAAACTTACAACCTAATTGAACGAAAATGACCAAAACAAACAAGCAACCAAACCAAAACAACACAAGGTCTAAGCTAGGTTATGCACCGTCAAATGAACAATCACAAACATCATTCAACAAACAAAATAAACCCCATAAAACCCCAAATTTTCAGCCAACATAAACTGAAAATTAGGGTTTGTTTGTCCAAACAAACAATAACCAAAACATATCAACCAATTGACATTCTTATCTTTCAAAGTTTAATCATAAGCATGAAGATATAACTTTGAAAGACATGGGGTTTATTAAATCAACCAAAATCAGTCTCTAATGAGAGATAAACATCCTTTAAAACCAATTTTACAAGGATAATGATGCTAGTTTCCACATAACCGGCTCTAGATGCCATTGAAGGGGTTTGTTTGTCCATTTACATCTTGTTTAACCATTTAAACATATGAAACGCAGCGGAATATACAACTTAAGTCATGTTAAAGTTTTTGAAAATTAACATGATTATGTGTAAACAACAAACCCATAACAAGAGGATCTTTATTATGTGAAGAACTAGCATACAAAAAGAAATAACAACCCAATAACAAACCAAAACGAGTCACACAAACTACCTTTAACAAAGCTGCTTAAAACTGATGATGAACTACCTTTCAAAAGGCTGCTGAAAAACAGGATTTGGATGAAGATGGGGCTGCTCTTGAATGACCAAAACATCAAGGTAGATGTCCTCAAGCTTCCATACCCACAAGCATGATGCAAAACACCTTTCTTGCTAGGATTTGTGCACTAAATCGCAAGAACATGGCTGCTAAAAACCGATTGTCAGCCTATTTTTCCTTCTTGGATGAGAGAAAAATAAATGGATCTTGCAAGTATGAGAGAGAGTGCTGAATGGGAGAGTGTGACTAGTGTTAAATTGGAGAGTAGTTTCAAGACACAAAATGACCAATAATGCCCCCAAAGGGGGCGGCCAAAATCTTGTGTTTAAAATGGGTTCCCCCATTTTTAAACACCCCCTAATATGTTAACTAGTTGTATTGTTAGTTATATAATTAACCTTTTAAATATATAACTTAAACACGCACTCTTATTATTTGATGTTATTTAACAAACTTAAATAACATTACAAATAATGTCCATGAACAAAATATCCTTATAAGTTGTTCTTTCTCACATATAAATTATTTAGAAAATCCATTTTCTAAATTGGTGCAATGATTTAATTGTATGATCATATCATCAATAAATACATATTGGTGTTTGCTAAACTTGTTATTGGGTATGACCCGACTTGGATCATGACGTACTAACCACATCAATATTCTATGTGTCTTGGGCATAAGAATCCAACAACACCCCATGCGAATGAACCTCAGTCGCACGACGCACAAGTGTATGGGCTCCAGTCACATGACTTGCATGCAAATGAACCTCAATCGCATGCCATTCGGTCGCCTAGCCATAGTTGATGCAGAATGCAGTTCATCTCGAACCCAATCTACGATTTTCGGCCTCCAAGCCCTCCCAAACTCGTTCTAAGCCCAAATCAACCATCCTAAACCTTGGAAACACAAACCCCAACACCATTCAAGCACACACAAGCCCGAAATCAAAACCCGTTCGAATCACACACAAGCACACACATACACGGGTTCAACACACACACTTCAAAAACGGGTTTTACTATGTGTTCTAGCCCCAAATCAGTTGAAAAAGTGTAAAAGAGGGGTCCTAGAACTCACACAAACAACACCGTCGAGTAGAGCTTCAATCCAACCCGCTACACTTCAACTTTCATGCTCGAATCCACGAAAACCAAGCTTGAAAACCCTTTTTCTCTCTTTTTTTCTCTCTGGGCTGAACTTTGTGAGTGTGGGGGTGAATAGTGGGCTGCCCTCCCCTCTTAATCCCCCACTCTTCCAATCTTTCTCTTGTTTTGGCAAGTTTGGTCCCTTGACTGTAGACTTTATTTCTTTTTCTACTTTCAGCGGCTACGAAGAAAATAACCGGGTGTTACAAGTCCACCCCCTTATATAGGTTTCGTCCCCGAAACCTATTATTCCTCGAACAAACGTGGGTAATGCTGTCTCATTTCCTCTTCAGTCTCCCACGTAGACTCGGATCCTTTCCTGTGCTTCCACTGTACATGCACAAGAAGAGCCACTTTATTCCTCAGTCTATTCTCCTTTCGATCGATGATTGCCACTGGCTGCTCCACATAATTGAGCCGTTCATCCACTTCGATATTCCCTAGTGAAACAATCATATCTTCATCCGCTAAACACTTCCTTAGATGAGATACATGGAATGTCAGGTGAATTCCACTTAACTCATCGGGTACTTCCAGTCTATATGCCACCTCTCCTACTCGAGCAACGATTCGGAGAGGCCCTATATACCTTGGGCTCAACTTGCCTCGCTTTTTGAATCGCATGATACCTTTTAAAGGTGAGACCTTCAACATAACCCGGTCACTCACCTTGAACTCAATCAGTCTGCGTCGTTTATCAGCATACGAATTCTGTCTATCTTTGGCTACCTTCATGATGGCCTTGATCATTTCAAGCTTCTCAGTTGTAGCCTCGATTACCTTGATGCTCCTTAACTCTTTCTTACCAATGTTGCCCCAACACACGGGTGTTCGGCATCTCCTACCGTATAGCATCTCATAAGGTGGCATACCAATGTTGGCATGATAACTGTTGTTATATGAGAATCAGCTAACGGTAAGTGGTCATCCCAACTTCCTCCAAAATCGATAACACATGCCCGAAGCATGTCTTCCCATGCCTGAATGGTCCTTTCTGACTGACCATCAGTCTGGGGATGATAAGCCATTCTAATGTGTAACTTTGTCCCCATAGCATCATGGAATTTCTTCCAAAATTTGGATGTAAACTGGGTGTCACGATCAGACACAATCGACACCGGTACAACATGACGAGTTACAATCTCCTAATGAAAAGATCTGCCAACCTCTCGGATGAATATGTCTCACGGATCTGTAGGAAGTGAGCACTCTTTGTCAAACGGTCATCTATCACCCATAGGGCATCATAACCTTTCAGGGTACGCGGCAGCTTCGTAATAAAATCCATGGTGATGTGCTCCCACTTCCATTCCGGTATATTCAAAGGTTGGATCTTTCCATAAGGCTTTTGGTGCTCGGCCTTCACCTGTAGACAAGTAAGGCATTTACCCACATACTCCACCATGTCATGCTTCATACCCGGCCACCAATAGTCTTTCTTCATATCCGGCCACCACTAGTCTTTCTTCATATCTTAGTACATTTTCGTAGCACCAGGATGAATAGAGTATTGAGTCTTGTGAGCTTCATCCATGATCTTCATGAGTAGATCCCTATGACGAGGAATCCACATTCGTCTGAATCAGGTTCTAACACCAAGTGTGTTTTCACCCAATTCCGCAACCAGACCTCTCATTCTCTCCGAGTTAAGATGATCTTCTTTCAATGCCTCATCTTGAAACTCTTTAACTTGCTTCATCACATCAGAGGCCATGATTAACTGGTACGCTTTCACCCGAATCGATTCGGGTCTCTCTTCCAGCTAGGGCATCCGCCACCACGTTGGCTTTGCCCGGATGGTAATGGATCTCATAGTCATAATCCTTTATAAGCTCCAACCATCATCTCTGTCTCATGTTCAGGTCCTTCTGCTTAAAGAAGTACTTCAAGCTCTTGTGGTCAGTGAATAGGTGCACTTCGTCCCATACAGATAGTGCCTCTAAATCTTTAGCACAAAGACCACGGCTGCTAGCTCCAAGTCATGAGTAGGATAATTGACCTCATGAACCTTCAACTGTCGGGATACATAGGCTATAACCTTCCCTCTCTGCATTAACACACACCCCAATCCCGAGTAGGAAGCATCAGAATAAACCACCAGATCTTCACTTCCATCGGGTAATGACAGAATAGGAACTTGAGTCAACCTCGCCTTTAATTCTTCGAACGCCTTCTCTTGAGCTTGACCCCATACAAACTTTACATCTTTCCGGGTCAACTTAGTTAGTGGAGAAGTGATCTTAGAGAAATCTTGGATAAATCTTCTGTAGTAGCCCGCCAAACCCAAGAAGCTACGAATCTCGGGATGGCGTCTTTGGGGACTTCCATTGCATCACCGCCTCCACCTTTGCCGGGTCCACCATAATCCCGTCAGGGTTCACCACATGACCCAAGAATTGGACCTCGCGCAACCAGAACGCACACTTAGAGAACTTGGCGTACAACTTCTCCTTTCTCAACGTCTCTAAAACCTCTCAAATATGACCACCATGCTCAATCTTGCTCTTCGAATAAATCAGAATATCATCAATGAACACAATCACTAATTTATCCAACATCGGCCAACACACTCGGTTCATCAAATCCATAAAAGCAGCTGGCGCGTTGGTCAAACCAAAAGACATGACAAGAAACTTGTAATGACCATAACGCGTGCAAAAAGCTGTTTTAGGGATATCCTGCTCCTTCATTTTCAACTGATGGTAACCAGATCGAAGGACTATCCTCGAAAACCAACTGGCACCTTGAAGCTGATCAAACACATCAGCTCACGGTAAGGGGTATCGGTTCTTTATCGTCAACTTATTCAGCTCACGGTAGTCTATACACATCCTCATACTACCGTCTTTCTTCTTCACAAACAAGACAGGAGCACCCCA
Source organism: Flaveria trinervia (assembly GCA_025506515.1). Lineage (NCBI taxonomy): Eukaryota > Viridiplantae > Streptophyta > Magnoliopsida > Asterales > Asteraceae > Flaveria > Flaveria trinervia. The sequence goes on along the minus strand of CM046444.1, from coordinate 107,999,298 downwards.
AGGAGAGATACTCAGTCTAATGAACCCCTTATCAAGCAGCTCTTGCAATTGCTCCATTAGTTCTTTCATCTCAGTAGGAGCTAACCGATACAGTGCCTTGGCAACAGGTTGGGCACCTGGTATCAAATCAATCTGAAACTCGATCTCTCTGTTAGGTGGCACTCCTGGTAAGTCTTCGGGAAACACATCTGGAAAGTCACACACAACCGGGACATCGGGTAGTTGTGGTGTTGGCGTTTTTGCATCCTTCACATAAGCCAAATAGGCGCTACATCCACGCCGCATACACTTTCCCGCCACTACCATTGAGATTACTTTCGGGATCATCGTGACCCTGTCCCCATAAAACGTTACCGAACTCCCGTCAGGTGCTATCAAACGAATCATATTCTTGCGACATATGATGTTCGCCTCGTAGTCCGCTAACCAATCCATCCCAAGAACCACATCAAAACCACCTAAGGCCATCACAAATGGTCTAACTGGAAATTTGTGACCTTCTAATTCCACGTCACAACCCTCCATTATCTCAGAAATTCTGGTAGACTTACCTATGGCGGTTTCTACATCAAAGGGTGCGTCAACATGTCTACCACTAACAGGCAGCTTAGCACAGAAAGCAGCAGAAATAAAACTTTTACTGGCACCTAAATCGAATAACACAGAAGATAAAGTTTGGTTCACTAGAAACGTACCGGACACAACATCAGGGTCCGTCCTAGCCTCCTCCTATGTCATAGTGAATGCCCTGGCGCTCGCTCTTGGTCCTTCTCCTCCAGTCTTCTTCATCCCGAAACCTTCAGCCCTCGGCTTCTTACAATCCCTACTCATGTGACCCCCCACGCCACAGTCAAAACACCGGACGTACGACAGTCCCTTGCTACATGCCCCATCTTGGTGGTGTACTGCTGATGTGTCATGGTTCTCACCTCCAGCTGCAAGAACTCTCTCTCAACTTTGTCCATTTCTCTATAGGGACAGAACTCCTCAATCACCATCTTCTTCAATTCAGACCATCTCATCCTGCCAATTGCCAGACTACCCTCGACTTGGACTATATTATCCCACCAGCACAGAGCCGAGTCCATAAATGAGTGGGCAACAAATTTCACCTTTTGATCATCTCGGCACTCGCTGATATTTAAAACAACTTCCATTTCTCTCACCCATCGGTGGGCTGCAGCAGCGGTGCCGTTACCGTCTAAAGTAGGGGGCTCTCATCGTTGAAACGCCCCGTAGTTACAGCCTCGTGCCGCCACCGACGCAAGCTCTTCCTCTTCCTCCTCTTCGTCATCGGAGAGAACCGTTTTAGTCTCGGGCTGTCTTCTTTCTCCCGTAGGTCTACTTCTTTCCTTCCTCTCCCCCTCTTGTACAGCTTTAATCACTTCAGTCACTACAGACGGTAACATTGTCTGCATGACCTGATGCAGAGCTTGCTACAGTTGTGGAGAGTATGGACACATTGCGTCTTATTGTCCTTACTATCAGACACCGAGGAGGAAAGTTGAACTTCCTGCACAAGAACCTAGCTCTTTTAAGAGGAACTCAGTGACGCCACCTAAAAGAGATAGTGAACCAAAAGTTCAACACATTAGCTAGTCGTTTGTTTATCACAAACAGGCCTCACACAAAGCTGGCTTATGGAAGGAGAAATCAACCTCATTGTCTGATAATAGAACAAGAAAACATCTGAACTTCCCTCATCCTTGAATGGTTAATAGGTTACCTTTATGATGTGTGATACCTGGGAAACCCAAGCCAGTGAAGGCTGGGTGGTCCTAACCTGAACTAATGTTTTCAAACTGAATGTGCAGGGTGTTCGATATAGTGCTAAAACCAACACGTGGATTATAGATAGCGGAGCATCCAGGCACATGACAGGGAACAGGGATATCTTATCAAATGTCAACAGATAAAAGGAGGTCACGTATCATTTGCTGGAAACAAAGGTGGGTACATCACAGCTCAAGGGGAAGTAGGTAATCCAAAAGTGAAGTTTGACAAGGTAAACTACGTTCAACAACTTCAGAATAACTTGCTTTCTGTATCTCAAATTTGTGATAAAGACTTTAAGGTAGTGTTTGACAATAAGAAGTGCTATGTCCTAAATAAGGAGTACGTCATCTCGGAGGATCAAGTATTAATGTCTGCCTCAAGATATAAGGATCTTTATGTCTTGGATCTCTCAAAGGCCTCCACAACGGATCATGAAGTTCAGGAGGATCAAGTATTAATGTCTGCCTCAAGATATAAGGATCTTTATGTCTTGGATCTCTCAAAGGCCTCCACAACGGATCATGAAGTTTAGTGCTTCTTGTTAAAAGCTACTGAGAAGGAATCCATCTCCTGGCATAGGAGAATGGGACACATTAATCCACGGAAGATGAATCACTTGATCCAGAATGATCTAGTGAGAGGAGTCAATGTCAAAAACTTCCAACTTCCGGATTTCTATGTTGTGTGCAAGAAGGGCAAAAAGACGAAGAAGTCTCATAAGGAAAAGAAAGTCCATTCTATCGAACTTCCTCTTGAACTTCTTCACATGGACCTGTTTGGTCCAGTCAGTACACGAAGCATTGCAGGCGACTTGTACTGTTATGTAGTTACAGATGACTACTCAAGATTCACTTGGGTGATGTTTTTGAAATCCAAATTAGAAAAATTTGAGTCATTCAAGGAGTTAGTAACTACTCTGGAGTCCCTAAACAAGTTAAAGGTACGTCAAGTGCGCTCAGACAACGGAACCGAGTTCAAAAATCAATGGATGGAGGCTTACTGCAAGGAAAAGGAATTGTGCATCAGTTCACTTCTGCCAACACTCCTCAAATGAACGACGTTGCTGAAAGAAAAAATCCCAGCTTGATAGAGACGGCACGGACGATGCTAGCAGACTCAAAACTGCCTATCCAATTCTGGAATGAAGCAGTTGCAAATGCATGTTACACGCTAAATAGAGTTTTGGTAGTTAAACACCATGGAAAGACTGCTACGAGTTACTACAATGACGTAAACCGAATCTAGAGTATCTCGAGCCGTTTGGCTCTCTGTGCACCCTACTGAAGAAGACTCAGGAGGGCAAATTCAGCGAGAAGGCTGATGTAGGCATCTATCTAGGATACAACATACCAAATAAGAGGGTCTACAACAACTCGACGGGTCAGGTAGAAGTCTGGTGTAATGTTGATGTTCAGAGATACACCACACCACCTACTGGAAAAGGACCCGCCTTCTTTTTCGACTATGATGGATTCTTCAAGTCCTTAAACATACCACTCTCACTTCTGATGACGAGTTAGCTACAAAGATGATGTATGATGTTCTAAAACACCAGCTCAGGAATCTACATCATCTGGCCTACAAGGCGATTCATCTACCAACTCAGGGGGAACACTTGCAGATAGTGACTCTTCCTCTGATGAAAAAGCTGTGGAGACTGATTAGAACAATCATGAGCAACAGGTTCCCCCTACCGATAGTCCACAAGCATCTGACATTGATGCCTCTGCATCTTCGGAACCTCAGACTCCTACTGCCTCAGATACTGAACCGAATGTTCATAATCTTAATTCTAAGGTAGTTGTTCCAACCACTCCTGGTTCACGACTAAATGTGTATCATCCTTTGGATAATGTCATTGGAGATGTGAGATCAGGAGTTCAGACCAGAAATCAGTTGTACTCAGCTGATTATGCCTCAGTGATGGAAAAGGGTTACATTCATGATGGTGCACATCGTTGCTTCGTGTCTTAGTTTGAGCCAAAGTATGTTAGTGAAGCCCTGAATGATGTGGCATGGATGAATGCCATGCAAGAAGAACTTCTTCAATTCAAGAAGTTAGGTGTATGGACTCTGGTGGATAGAGCTAAAGGTGCTAAGGTCATTGGCACAAAATGGGTCTTGAAATGCAAGAAAGATGATCAAGGCGTGATCATCTGAAACAAGGCTCGACTTGTTGTCCAAGGATTTCGACAGGTCGAGGGCATTGACTACAATGAAGTGTTTGCACCTGTGGCAAGAATGGAAGCAATCCACATCTTCCTTGCTTATGCATCTTATGTGAAGATTAAAGTTTATCAACTTGATATGAAGAGTGCTTTCCTTCATGGTGAAATAAGAGAGACAGTGTATGTTAGTCAACCTGAGGGATTTGAGGATCCATATCATCATGACAGAGTTTACAAACTCGATAAGGCTTTATATGGACTTCATCAAGCTCCCAAAGCCTGGTATGAGAAACTCTCGACTCACCTTGTGAAACACGGTTTTCGCAGAGGTGTCATTGACTGTACATTGTTCATAAAAGAAAAAGATGGAGATTTACTGCTTGTTCAAATCTATGTTGATGATATAATCTTCGGTTCAAAGAATGAAGATCTATGTAAAGAGTTTGAAGCAGTAATGAAGGCTAAGTTTGAGATGAGTGCCATGGGAGAGATGAAATTCTTTCTTGGGTTACAGGTGGATCAGACACCAAAGGGGATTTTCCTAAATGAGACCAAGTATGTAGGAGATATCCTCAGTCGGTTTGACATGGAGAATGCTTCCGTAGCTGGGACTCCACTTGCTACAAACCATGATGTAACACCCGACGAATGGTGATCTGGTCAATGCCACTATGGTCCGAGGTATGATTGGATCTCTCATGTACCTCACTGCCTTAAGACCTGATATCATGTACGCGACATGTTTATGTTCAAGATATCAAGCAAAGCCAAAAGTAAACCATCTGATAGGGGTCAAAAGGATCTTTCGTTATCTGAAGGGTACTCTAACACTTGGGTTGTGGTATCCTCATGACGATGACTTCGAGCTAACAGCGTACAGTGACTCGGATTACGGTGGCTGCAAGATGAACTACAAGTCTACATCAGCGGGATGTCAATTCTTTGGGAGGAGATTAGTGACATGGCAGTGTAAGAAGCAGACCTCGTTTCTTTGTCAACCTGTGAAGCTGAATACGTTGCTGCTGCAAGTTGCTATTCACAAATCATATGGATTCAACAGCAAATGCGGGACTACGGTCTAAAATTCTCTTCTACACCTATTTTTGTTGATAACTCTGCTGCGATTGCAGTAACTAAAAATCCGGTCCAACATCCGAAGACCAAACACATCGGCATAAAATATCACTTTATACGTGATTGCTTTGAAAAAAACTTAATCGATGTGTTTAAATTAATATTGATTTTCAACGTGCTGATCTCTATACAAAGGCTTTTGATAAACCACATTTTCCATATCTGTTAGAGGTCAACGACATTAAAAAGAAAAGTGATGTAATTCTCGATGATGATCATGTGTAGTCCGATGCGTATTGTCTAATTTTCTTTTAATTTTTATTTTATTTTATTTTGTTTAAGTAGCTTAATTACATTAATGTTATTCGATTGCCTATTAAAATCCTAAAAAGCGTAAATCGGTTACGGTTTTAGAATTTTAGGGGGAGAATAGGTCAGTTAGTAACATTAACAAAAAGAAAGCGAGGGAGAAGGAGAGGCTAGCTGATAGAAAGTAGATCGTATCTGTGATACCGATTCATAACTTTGGAAAATGATAGTACACAGGTACAAATCACTTGGGACTTTAAAAGATTAAATAAAATAAGATGCGAAGTTCAAAGTATAAGTCTGTGTAGTCTGAGCAATATAAAAGGAAAAATGATAGTAAGACTAGCTACTACTAAGGTAACACAAAGAAAGTAGACCTAGAGGTTGTTATACCACAGATGATATGTCGGTAGATTCAACTCAATAGACGATTAGACCTTATTGGTGATCTCAAGATCAAACTAAGTTGTTCAACAAGCTGTGGGTTAATATCTTATCCCTGGTTAACACAAAAACAAATTCCAATAAGAGGTGATGAGCAGAATGAACGCCACTAATATGTGCGTAAGACCAATATACGAGCAAAAACAATCGAACTAACAACTCATGTTGTTGGTGAGAACTGTGCAATAACATTAAAAATTGCTCAAACAAGGAGATAGGTTATGTGCCCCTCTACTGTGCGGTGGCACTGATCTGAGGATAAGCATAACCTATATATTCTAGACTTTATTGTTGTTTGCCGCCTCTCTGTTGTGCGGTGGCACTGACCTGAGGCTTGGCTTCTCTCTGAAAGTTCTAAGAATAGTTTCTTCTTGAAAACTACCCTGAGACCGCTCAAAAATCTCCTGAGGAAGGTTGATCACCATATAAGCGTGGGATCCACAAATGCTTGTTGAAATAATCAAACCCTAAACTATCACCAATCTGTGTCAAAAGTCTGTGTATGGATTTAAGAGGATCAGTATACTAACAATCATCGTGGCAACATTTCTTGAAAGTCCAAATCAATGTGGGATCTAATAGTACTAGTATGATTTCCTAACTTGCTAACAACTCTAGATGAAAATTTAGAATTGAGCATCAAAAGGTGTTGATAACATGTCCCAAATGATTTGACTTGCCTGTATGATTTGAATTTGAATTGGTCCAGTTATGGTCAAAGTAATTGAAGCTGCCTATTCCGGAACCGAATCCATTAGATTTCTATCTTAGGATTTATACCTCAAACAAAAAGTCAAAAACAAGTTTAGTTTTGTATTTCAGTTTAAGTCTTTTATTTTGTTTCAACTTAGTCAATTCAGTTTGTTTAATATCGGACTACGTCATGGAATTCATTAGGGGATTTAATCATCTAAAAGGTCACGTCTAAGGTGACCACACGTGCTTTTCAACGGTAAAATCAGTCACGTCTGAGGTGACAAATTTGTTTAAAAGGATCACGTCTGAGGTGGTCAAAATTTTTTCAAGTTAAAATGATCATGTCTAAGATGATCAAATGCACATAAAGTTTAATCAAAAGTTAAAAGGGTTAAGTGAGAAATGGTCATAAATTCAAAATCATGAGTATGATCCAATCGCACGACTGACCATGAGTATGGACCTATAGTGCGAATGGACCATACTCATGCACTAAACAACCGAATGGCATATCAGTGTGGACCATTCACCTGAATGGCTGATCAAAATGAGCCATTCGACCGAATGGAAGTGTGCGAATGAGTCAGTCGCCTGACTGAAATCCAGTCGGACGACTAAATGTAATCGACTGAGCCAATCGCACGACTGAGGTCCATTTGCCCCAATGAACCGAGCGAATGGGTCCTGTCGGCCGATTGAAATCAGATTCAGTATAAATAGGGCCACAGTCAATCACATTCAACTCATCACCCCCTAATCGCCCTCATATCGCACAGACTTACCTTTACTCTGCAAAATTTTCATCTAACCCAAATTAGTTGATTATTCGCATAGTTTGACCGTCATTGTTGATTATACAGGTAAAATGCGATGTACCCATGCCAAAAACTCCATCGATTGGCCTCCAAAAATCAAGAAATTGGACCAAACAAGAACCGCACTCTAAATGCACTAATAACCTACCTAAACCAAGTAAAATGTTAAAATTAAAGCTATTAGGTTATTAGTTAAGTGATTGTGAGTCTAAAGAACCATTACACGATGTCTAATTTCAAGAATTGGTTAAGATTCGAATCTCAGTCGACCGAACAGTGGGTCATGCGACTAGACGCCAGGATGAACTCCAATCGCACGATTGAGCTGATCGAATGGCTCAATCGGCCGAATGGATCATACGAATGAGCTTAGTCGGCTGACTGAACCAATCGCAGGCTCAGTCAACCGATTGAACTTAGTCACATACTCAGTCACCCGACTGTATCCAGTCGCATGCCAAGTCAACCGACTGAACACAATCGCATGGTTCAGTCGCATGAGTGAACCAAAATGAATTCAACCAAGTTAATTTGAACAGATTTTTATCGTGTGGTTAGCTAATGTTTATGTGTTTTGTGTTACAGATTGATGGCAGACAAGTGGTCCATCAACCCCAAGCACGACATTTGTGCTCACTTAGACTCCACAACTCGAATGGTGCCGAATTTGCAGGGATCATCGCTTCCTCAAACGATCAAGGATCCACAAGGCGACATCTACACCATGCACCCATTACAGGTCTATACAACAGGCCTTCTGGGAGAATGCATCGGTTGATCGATCACATGAGCCGTACCGCATAAGGAGTTCTATCTTTGGGTTGGATATAGAGATCACTGCTGAAGACATTCAGCGTGTACTTGGGTTGGGAGATGGTACAGACCACCCCACCAGACTCTACCCACTGACGGTGAGAGGGTGCTTCATGAGGATGAAGTACACTGGGGATATCAATGCAGGGGTGCTCAACAAGAGCAACCTGTGTCCCCAGTACAAGTACTTGGCACACGTCATCCTCAAGTGCCTGGCGTCGCGAAGGGGTGGGTTCGATGACCTATCAGACCAGATTCAAAATGCCTATGTGGCACTGGTGCTAAACCATCCTTTCAGCTTTTCTAGCATGATCTTCTCCTACCTGATAGAGAACTTGGAGGCGAAGGGAAAAGAGGTTTCTGCATGTACCCTAGGTTCTTACAGATGATCTTTGATGAGAAGCTGCCCACACTACCAAAGGAGAGCCACGACACTGTGGCATGGAGATTATGGATGATACGACCCTGAGTTGTATGAAGGTTTACTGGGGAAAGCAAGTCAAACCCCCGGTAAAGAGACTTATAGGCCATCTAGCCAAGGTGGACTACGTGGCGCCAGGGAGGCGTAAATGGCGTCACGTAGACAGTGATTCGGATATCGAGCAGCTAGAGCTACCTGAAGACGACTCCGACGACGACGACAACGGTGATGGTAGAGATGCAGGGCCCACTCAACCGAGGGCCCCCACTGCTGATATAGCATCTCCAGCATCCACCCAAGGTGGAGTAGAGGCTGCAGGGTTCCATCAGGACTTTCGTCTTGATGATGAGGAGGAGACGGACGAGGAGCCCCTAACCCGTACTGTGGGGAGCCGGGTGGTTGCCACCGATCGAGGTATTCGGGAGGTTGGAGGACGCCCTGGCGAGTCTGGGGAGGCTGACACTGATCCTACGTATGCTCCTGATCAGTCCAGCAGTGTTCAAGGGGGAGCATCCACGTCGAGGGGATCGAGGAAGAAAAGGATGGCTCAGTCCCACGGGTTGAAGAAGAAAAAGAGGAGGATGATCTTCATCACCACCACCACTACTACCACCACTTCCACCATTCCACCCACTACCACTATTCCATCCACCACATTATCTACCACCTCACACACCACTACCACAACCTCTCCACCACCACCTTCATCTATACCACCCCCAATCCTCACCACTCCACCACCACCTTCATCTCTACCACACCCAATCCTCACCACTCCACCACCACCTTCATCTATACCACCCCCAATCTTCACCATTCCACCACCACCTTTATCTATACCACCCCCAATCTTCACCACTACCACCACCACCACCACTAGCCACCCAGCTGGACCATCATCTTACCCATCTTTCCCATCTGGATCCTCTCTACCTCCTAGTGGGGTAGAGGAACATCTCTCGGCACTTAATCGTATGGTGCTGAAGCTGTTGGCAGCCGACAACGAGAAGACTGCCCAGATTTGTCAGCTAGTAGATCTTACTGCTGCACAATCTCAGCAGAATCTCACAGATATCTCAGCAGGCTCAGTTGATTGAGCAACAGGCACAACAGATTGCTGCACAGAGCTCACAGGTGTCTCAACTCCAGGAGCAACATGTCCAATCAGCTAAAAGGATAGAGGAGTTTGAGACTACCAACAAGACCATCATGTTGAGGCTTAAAGGATCTAAGAGAAGCCACTAAAGATCAAAGAGGGAGATGGAGATGATAATGGTGATGATGACAGTGATGATGATGATGATGGTGGTGATGAGCAAGGATGATACCGATGCTAGTGATGATGCTGATGATGATATTGATGATGATGATGAGGATACATCTGCTGCGGGTGCCACATCTACGAGTGAAAGGAGGACAAAACGAACTCAAGACCAAGGTGCCTCCACTTCAGCCCCGTCAGCAGAGGAACATATGATACAAGACAAGAGTAATACTTAGTTGTTTATGTTATTTAAATCATATGTATTTGAATCTTGTATCAAATTAATATAATGAATGTTTATATTTAATGTTGATGTTTACTGCTTTGATTATTGACTAATGGTTGATATGTTACATGTTTTTAAATTAAGCAGATCCAAACTTCCAGAGAGATGAATATGATGTTGCTCCCCTCCAACAGATCAAGACTCAGCTCACGATGATTCTTGATCCGTAGGGTATTGTCAGGAGATTAGTGAATTACACTCCTGAAGAAGGAGGGATAATTCATGATCTCACAGATGGGCAACTTGCAGAAATTTTCCGACTCAATCCAGATGAGATCATGAAAGATGCTCCAACAGTCCAAGTTGAAAGTGACGATGAGCTCAACGACGTTAATGAGATCGAGATAGAAGATGTCACAGACCAACACTATCCATAGTACACTGACATTGAAGGTAATGTCGTTCCCAATCTGGGCGACAACCTTGTTAGTGAAACTTTTGAGACTCTGGATAGAATGGAAGAAGAGTCAAACAAGAAAGAAGACACAGTCCAAGCCTCAGAAGCTGAAGTTAATATCAAAAAGGCTGAGTGGGCTGCATGCTTTGAAGAAATACGAGCCCAACGCGGTGCTTCAACGTCAACTGCCTACACCAAGCTATATAAAGTGAAGAAACATCAAAAGGTATCGGGCAGAATCATAGCATGGGCGTATTTTGAAGATCTCAACGTTTATGTAGTTAAACGTGAGAAAGGGATTGAGTATTTCAGGTTCCCACATGACCTGAAGACTCTTCCTGGATTTGAGCTAAACCAGTTAGCAAAGTTAAAATTGCTATACGCTGACCCAAAGAAAATGTCAGGCTGGTTTGAGACTGCTCTTAAAAGAGAGTACCACACCAGATGGGTCAACTTCAAACCTCAACAGCCGATGAGGTATCTCAGACGGTCTGAGGTTGATCCCATAACTGTAAAACCGAAAATAGTGTTGAAGTGGAGTCCTCCACGCATAATGTCAAAGATCCCTCTAAGGAGATGCCATAGGACTTTACTCCACACTTCAAATGGTGGTACTATGATTGGAGGATAGGAGAGGCACTCATAGTTTTGAATAAGAATGGTGTTATGGAAACCATCAAGGTGTTTGACCCTATGTGGCTTACAAACTTGTCTGCAGATGATGTTTATACATTGTACAAGTGGCCATTATTCTATGACTCTTAAGATATTGTACAAGCTCTACAATTTCAGAACGTTATAAGACTCTGTTTTGCTTTTGTGATACACGCCGGAGTCATTAGAGAAGAGAAGTACAAGAGTTTGAGGAACTTATGAAGGATGTAAGACATTAGACGAAACTAGGTCCAAGGGGGAGTTTATAGATACATGTGTCCCTAGTTTATGATCTTAATGTAATATCTTTGTATTGTCTCACACTTATGTAATTGTAATTGTACGGGTACTTAATGAAATACAATATGTGGTTGTGCTTAATGTTGAATATTTCATTGGTTGGTATGTAATAACGCTTCTTGACTTGACTATATAGGTTGTGGTTGTTTGAATACTATCTAAATCAATTAATGACTATGAAACATATTCAAACTTAATCATGTGAAGTTCACATGCGATTGGCCCATACTAATGGACTATACGCATGAACAACTTCATGCTAATGAACCAGTCGTATGAATGAACCAGGAGACTGGATCAGTTGCATGATTGAATCATGAGATTGACTCAGTCGCACGACTGAACACTTAGTCGTGCGAATGGATCAACCGCATGACTCAATCGCACGACTGAACCATACAAATGGTCCAGTCGCACGATTGAGAAACCTTAACCTATAAATACCACTTAATTCGTGGAAAAACTAGACACTTCGAATATTTTGATACCCAGACGTACCCTAGCCGTCCAGAGACCTCTAGTAACATGTTCCAACTTCAAAGATCGCAGTAGATCGATTGCTAATTGTCCTTAACGTTTAGATTCAATCTTTAATTGATTCTACATTCGTTCTCACTGATTGGATCACCAATCAAATAGGATTCTGCACTATTTGATTCGTTATACACGTAAATCTATTAGTATTCGTCGAGTACACGATCCCTAACACATATGTATTATGCTTGTTTAATTAGGTTAAGTCAGCAAGCAATATCATCATCACATACTCCACCATATAATTGTTAACAAGATGAGATATCTGCCAATTACAATCAACTTTCTTATTAATACTAGTTGTAACATCCTAATTTTGGGTGTAACACACTTTAATAACTTATTAAAGTTAAATGAGAGTTTTAATACGAATAAGTTGTGTAAATATTGCAAATTTTTTTAATGATTGTGTCCAGCACAATGAATAGTATGTTGGATGAATTATGTGGTTTTCATTATCAATAGTTAAGAGGAACCAAGAAATGTGATTTTTACCCCTTGAAACTCTAAATTTTAGGGTGTTTGTGTGTGTTTATATGGTAAAATTTGGATGATTTAAAATTTTTATGATGTACATAATCTAAATGCATATGATTTAATTTGTTAAGGTGTAAGAGAAAAATGTTTGAGGAGCAGTACAACATTCTTAATCGAAACATTTTCTCAGGAAAAAATCAAACAAGTTATATGGGAATATGGAGGAGAGAAAGCGCCTAGACCATGGTTTCACCTTTAAATTCTTATCTTTTTGGGACCTTGAATAATGATAGATAATAGTTTGTCAAACTACCCGATACCACTACAATAAGAGTGAGGTGACCCACGAATTATATTGCTATAGCCTGCCATCTATTTAATCTAGCATTCATTTTTTTCGATCATAAGAGTCCAATTTACTGCTTTTTTCATATTAGCTCTGACGGGGAGTCCTAAATATATAAATTGATCTAGAACTGCCTTCATTAGTGTCTCGATTTTACTCCAAAATACTTCACAGTGAACTTCATTTTTGCTCCCTGCGGTTTGGTCCAAATAATGCTTTTTATTCAAAGGTTTAAAAATCTTGATTTTACTCCCTATATTTTTACGATGGAAAATTTGTTGGTGGATGTCAACTGTGGTTCTTATGTTGGTGGAGGTGGTCGATGGTGGTAGCTTTGTTGGTGGTGTTGGTGGTGGTGGAGGTGGTGTTGATGGTGGTTGTGGTGGTAGCTCTGTGGGCTAGAGTGATCCAATCAATTCCTTGTTCTGGACGAGGAAACAAGATGATTCATGTAAAAAATTTGACTTTTGGAACATGGAAAAGCATTGCAGGTGTTGACAAAGGCTTTATTGAAGCTAGAATTGGCATAAATCACATAACAAGATGTTTATTTAAAAGTGGTAAACCGTTGGATATTTAAGTGAAAAATATGGTTTTGTAAATCCCCGTTCCCGAGACGCTCACAGCTGATCATTCATCGCAAATGAAACATATATTTTCATTAACTTAAAGAAATACATTGCAGCGGAATCATTAAAATAGACATTATATTTCATTATAAAAGCTTTTGTAAAATAATACATCATTATCACATTACAAATACTTTTTGCATTACATCACAAAAGCATTATAAAAATGAATTCCATCCAAAACGAGCCAAGTAGCCACCCCATGCCATCCTCATCAACTACTATCTGTCAATTGGAAACACATAAAAGTCAGCATTGCTGAGTGAGTTCTAGTTTTAAAGTAAAACATACTTTACTTTTGTTTAAAATCATTCTTTATTTTCTTTCAAAATATACTATACTTTCGCATATGATCACACATCGTACGTACACATAGATAATAACATTATTACCTTCCTTTACTGCTCATCACATTCTTTCTTCATCTCTTTATCTCTTTATCTCTTTCCGGATCAGTGTCATCAGCTATACCCCAAACGTATGCAGAAAGCGGATACTTGGCCGAAGATCAAAAATGACTTCCATAATGCACAAAGCCTGGCACCAGCATCGGGGCAAGCGATAAATATCCCAACTGTATACTACACCCAAACACATGCACAAAGCAGGTACTGGGCCGAAGATCATAAATGACTTCCATAACGCACATAGCCTGACACCAGCACCGGGGTGAGTAATCACTATAAACCATGTACTGTATCACTTGTTAGTCATAAAGACTAGACCCCTGCGTGTATCCTTAAGGGTTAGCTAAACCACACACAGTTGAGCTTATGACATTTTAGAGTCATGTACCTCTGTACATTTTGCTTGCAAGCCTTTCTTTACTTTCTCTTTCATTAATGCATGCATTTTATCATTATTTTCCTCTTTTCATTAACTTTCACTTTACGTTACATAATACTTTATCATTTCTCTCACAACTATAAACGTAAAGTCACGGGAAAGATAAACATACATAACAAGGAACATCAACATAATCATGCAAACATCACCATACAAGGCACCGTCACACATGACATAACAATCATGCAACATACCAAAATGCATAAGAATAAATCATACATGTCCCATCACATCATCTATGACTTCAAAAAGTCAACTTACATAGCCCCCGAGAACCTCCCAAGTCAAAGCCTACTTTTACAATTTTCCCCAAAATCAGAAAATATTTCTAAGTCTTTAGGCACATGAGCACTATGCAGGCGCATGGGCTTCCAGGCACATGGGGAACACTTAGGCGCATGGGCAACTTTCAGGTGCAATTGGCACTATTGGAGCGCATGAGCAACACTTAGTCTATTCTGGGCAATTCTAGGCGCATGGGCACTTAGGCAGTTATTTCTGTTGGTGCATGAGCTACTATTTAGGCGCATGAGTGGTCTAAGTCATCCTAAGCATTATAATTCTAAGCCTTAGAAACACAGTCATAACAACATCAAACACATACATAGCCCAAAATCAAACCCCACCCGCAAACACACACATACATACATATGTGTACAAAAACCCAACTTTTATAAAAAGTTCATACATGCATTTCCAGCCCAAAAGCAGTTTAAAACAAGTAAAAAAGGGGTTCTAGAACTCACCTTTGCAGCCTCTAGTTATGACTCCTTCAAAAACCCGTTTGCAATAGAGTTCAACCGCCTAGAAACCCACCAAAACACACACCTGAACCCATACAACATACATAAGCATACAATGGAGGATAAAGCCAGTTAAGAACATCATAAACTCATAAATTCTTACCTTGAATTTGAATCCTTTCTTGTTCTTCTTCAAACCCGAAACCTCTCTCTCTACTTCTTTCTCTCTCTACAATCGGCAGAAAAGGTGAAAAGTGGCATGGTATGGGTGGCCATGCTACTTTTGTACAAAATTATAATTGATTTGTACCTTGCACACTTTCAACCCCTCAACTTGATTTTAATAGCATTTCTTTCTTTTCCTTCACTTTATTCTTTCTTTCTTTGACTTTTAAAAATAACCGGGTGTTACAAGTCCACCCCCTTTATATAGGTTACGTCACAGAAACCCGTTATTCCTCAAACAATTGTGGGTAATGCTGTCTCATTTCCTCCTCCGTCTCCCACGTAGACTCGGATCCCTTCCTGTGCTTCCACTGTACACGCATAATTGGAACCACTTTATTCCTTAATCTCTTCTCTTTACGGTCAATGATCATCATTGGTTGCTCCACATAATTGAGCCGTTTATCTATCTCGATATCCTCCAGTGGTATAATCATACCCTCATCTACCAAACACTTTTTTAGATGAGATACATGAAATTTCGGATGAATTCCACTTAACTCATCTGGAAGCTCCAATCTATAGGCCACATCTCCTACTAGAGCAATGATTCAGAAAGGCCCTATGTATCTCGGGCTCAACTTGCCCTGCTTTCTGAACCGAATGATACCTTTCCAAGGTGAGACTTTCAATATAATTCTTTCACCCACCTGGAACTCAATCGGTCTCCGTCGTTTATCAGCATACGACTTTTGCCTATCTTTAGTTGCCTTCATAAAGGCTTTGATCCTTTCTAGTTTCTCAGCCATAGCCTCGACCACTTTGATGCTCCCTAACTCTTTTTGACCAATATCACTCCAACATACAGGTGTTCTACATCTCCTCTCGTATAGCATCTCATAAGGGGTCATACCAATGCTAGCATGATAACTGTTGTTATATGAGAACTCAGCTAACGGTAGGTGGTCATCCTAATTTCCTCCAAAATCAATGAAGCATGCCTGAAGCATATCTTCCAATGTCTGAATTGTGACATCTGGTAATTTTCCGTTACCAAACTCCGTTAGTTCCGCTAAGTCTAGCATACATGTGTCGTGAGCACATACTAGTTCTCGTTGAACGTTGGTGACTTAATATTAATAATCTATGATAAACAATAATAATCTAATTAATAATGTTTATTATTAGTTGTGATTATGTGGTTCATGATTTTATAGAATTTTAAATGATTGTTTCATAAATTTTGCGCTACAATGTGATAACGTGTTATATATATATTCTATGTGTTATGTGACTTGTGGTAAATGTTTAGGATTTTTATTGTTGGTTAATAATATTTATAAATTATAGTTTAGATTATTTAAAAAGTGTTAGAATGATAGTTTTTATAAAATAAATCAAAGGGGGTTATTGTGCAAATATATTTTAACCAAATGTTACCAAAATTACCCAACCCTAAACCCCCCAAACCCCATTTACAGCCGAAACCCCACACCCCACCCTCATTCTTGCGATTTTGATCAAGAAACATCAAGAACAATTCGATTTTGGTCGATCCCAAGTGTTACAAGTTGTTTTACAAGTCCAATTCTTGATTCTACACGTTTAAAGGTATGTTTTGTCATGTTGTTCATAGACTTTGATTCAAGATGAACCCTAATCCGAAATTGATGATAATTATATGCAATTGATGATTGTTAGATGTTAATATGATGTTAGTTAGGATGAATGAATGTTGAATGATGTTGCTTATGCAAGAAAGTTACGTTTTTGACGTGTTGTTCATAGGTTATTAAGAATAGTAACTTTATTTTTATGATATGATGATTTGATGATGGATTGATGTTGTTTAAGGTTTATGATGATGTATGTATGATAGATTGATGATATGGATGCTAGAAAACTAGGAATGAATGTTGTAGTTCATAGATTTCCAAAGTAGAAACTTTTGATCATGAAGGTTAGTGAATTATGATGTTTGGATGTTGTTGATCATGCTTAGATGTTGATATGAACTTTAATTGGTGTATTATTAATGAATTCATCAATACATTGGGTGTTTGATAGATTTTTGGATGTGTTTTCCCAAAGGGAACTTTATTTGCACAAAGTTTGAAAGATGATACTTTGAGCATGTTTGGGATATTAGGAGCATGTTAGTATGTTCATGGATGATTTCTAATATGATATAATATGTTAATTTAGTTGTATGGAATGCTTGGATGATCATGTGTGATGTATGGACTTTGATGATCATGTATGATGTTGATGGTTGATTAGTAATTAAGACATCATGTTTGGGACTGGAAGTTGATTATTGTGGTGTATGTTAAATGCAATGAACATAGTTAATGAATATGATTTTGATTATCATACACGCGTGCGAATATGAGGCCCCTAGGATTGGCAGGGTTTAGGATGTGAAGTCGTGAGTGGCTTCACATGGCATGTTGTGTGTGATTTGATCTTTGTGTGACCTGTTAGTTATGTTGTAACTGGTGGGCATGTTAATGTTTTAGATTCGCATGACTTGTATGATATTTAGTGGTATGATGATCTAAGTAATGCTTTGGGTAATGTAGCACCTCATGTGATCCATTGTACTGTTAACCATGTATGTCATATGTTCATGGTTGCTTAATTGAATTATAACTCATGACGTCATTAACGGGTCAAACGGGTCAACTGTGTCAAACGTGTCTTTGTTCTGAAACCTTGAGTCTTTGATTGTAGTGTGCTTAGGGTTCCACACGTTCTTTGTTTACACGTACTTATGTACTTACATGATCTAGGTAACCTCTGAAGGTTGTTTGTCCACTCTTTCTTCCAAGTAAACCCTAAGTAGTTGTTACGCATATTAGGTGAGTTCATGCCCTACTCTTTACTTAACCTCTTTTGGGGGAGATAGCATACTGGTAATTTACAAACGCTTTATATATTTAGTTGTGTATAATATTAATATAGTGATGTTTATCATGGAAAAGTCCTCACATTTTCGAATTGTTAATATTGAATAGCAGGGAAACTTGGGTAGTATTACTGGGTCTGACAAGCCCCACCTGTGTGACTCGAGGTCAACCGGTGCAATTTGTCCTAATGAACATTGTCACGACTTGGTAAGTCGTGACAGGAGGCAACAACTTATCACAGTCAGCTTCAATTGCGAAATCACTATGAATTAATATTTGTTGTTAATAAACTAGCTATCTGTTACAATACACTACTTATATATCTCAATTGTTGAATTGCTTATATTTGAATATCAACTCTTGAACTCACCAACCATTGTGTTGACATTTTAGTATGCTATTCTCAGGTCACTAACTTCGCTTGCCTTTAGGAGCACTGCACGGATTCATCATGCATTCTAAGACTCTATTTTTAGAGAAATTTTTGTTGGTGTTTATTTATTAATGTTTAAACATTTGGGTTGGTGCGTGTTTTGCCTTATTATACATTTATGTACTTTGAGTTTCTTTACTTACAAAACGCTTCCGCATGGTTTTAAAGTTTGAACTTTGGTTGATTTTTTTCTAATGTTGGCATATAGAGTCGTTTTTAGTAACTATTGACTGTGATCCTGGTTGTTCACACGCCTTGCGGTAAAACCCCGCACGTGGATTTTGAGGGTGTGACAGATTGGTATCAAAGCCATTGGTTATAGGGAACTAGGTTGCATACACACTAGACTATAACTGCACACAGTTAGTTAGTTACATGTGCCTTATTTCCTCTACTGTATACTCATTGGCATACACATCACACTCTTTACAGCATGGCATCGTCATCGAGAACTCCGGGTAAGCAACCTACATCACCTACACAATCTGAGTCCCCACCTCCCGCACCTGTACCCAACAATGGACTCGACTGGCCCCGTCTAGCTTATCCTCGAGGAAAGATTGATGGGATCAACCTTTTGCATTGATGGAACGTGACCCCCCACGAGACTGGAGTTTCTACCCTAAGTTCGTTGATCATATAATGTATAGGGAGCACTTACCTGTCCTGAGGCCCAGGACTAGAAGCAATGCTGATCAGCCAATGCCTTCACTCCCGCAGACGGTGCAGTCCAATGAGCAACTGATTGCTGCACTGGTGGCTGCACCGGATATTGAGCAACAACGAGTCAGGCAACTCACGAGTGATGTTTGTACACTACTGCATGAGGTGTACAAACTACGACATCAAATGGACGAACTTAAGGAGCAACACGAGAAGACCCTAAATGGGTGTCACCATATGGAAGACGGTCTTATAGCACTTAGAGGACGAGTAACTGCTCGTGAACAGTGGGATGCAGTAGCCGATAACAGAATTGCTACCTTAGAAGCCCAATTGGTAGCGCTTCAGATTGCCATAGCTCCTGTTCCTGCAGAGGACCCTGAGGATGAGGATCCTGAGGAGGAACCCGAGGAGGAGGAACCGGTGGAGATGGAAGATGACAGTGATGGGTCGGACGTCGTCAATTGATTTCCTTTATATGACTTGGACTATGTAGTGTTTCTCTCTTTTTGAAACCTATGTGGGAAAGGTTATTTCCCTACCCGAACGACAAACTTAAATTATGACATTGGTGAATACATTGTGACTCATTTACAATTTATTTATCTTGGTTATCATTTTTTTTATGAATGTTGTGGTTGTGATGATTCATTATTCCTTACTGTTTACTATACTTCAATGGGATAAATGTGTTTGATGTTACTCATTATTATATTTGTGAATGTAAAGTGAAAAATGGACGCCCATGGATGTGGACGTGGACGTGGGCGTGGACGCGGATGTGGACGTGGCGCCGGAGACCATGGCGGTGGTGCTATAAACATGACCCATGCTGAATTAGTTGCCCTTATAAACGGGCATGTTCAGGCAGCGGTGGTTGCTGCCCAAACGGGACAGCCAGCAGGTAAACAATGATAGAAAGTAAAATCAAATATCCTGAGTAACCGTATAGGATATCTGATCAATGTTTTATGTGTTAAAACAGGACCATCGGTGTGTACCTATGAGTCCTTTATGGACTGTAAACCACACACCTACAACGGTACTGAAGGGGCTGTAGGACTGGTACGATGGTTTGAGTAGACAGAGTCTATTTTCTCCAAATGCAACTGCCCACCTGCTGATCAGGTGAAATATGCCACCGGGACACTGGAAGGTGTCGCTCTATCCTGGTGGAACGCACAAGTCCAGATGCTTGGACAAGCGATGGCAAATGGGCTTCCCTGGATTGAATTCAAGGAGATGATGACTGAGGAGTACTATCCTCGAAATGAAGTACAAAAGCTGGAGATGGAGTTCTGGCAACTTAAGATGCAGGTCTCGGAAATCGAGGCCTACACCACCCATACCCATGAACTAGCCACCCTATGCCTTGGGATGGTGAATGAAGTGCACAAGAGGGTTGAGCATTACATATGGGGATTAGTACCTGAAATTCAAAGCATGGTGACTGCTTCCAACCCGACCACGATTCGACAAGCCATCCAGTTAGCCCATAAGCTAACCGATCAAGCAGTGGAGAAAGGACGTTTACCTAAGCGGGGCACTGTGGCTAGCATGCCCGACAACAAGAGGAAGTAGGATAGCTCCAACAACAACAAATCATCATCATCCAACGGTCAACCCCAATCTCAACACAACAACAGCCAGTTCAGCAACAACAATGGAGGTTTGATAATAACCGCAACTTCAACAGACGGCTTCAACAATCAAGGACCCAGTGGTTATGGTGGTAAACATCCAAAGTGCACTCAGTGTAATTACCATCATGTGGGGAGGTGTGATAATTTCAAATGTCAACGTTGTGGTAAGATTGGACACGCTGCTAAGATTGTCGTGGTGAACTGTTAAGGAAGCCACAACAACCTCAGGTGACTCCCAAAGGTTGTTTTGAATGTGGGAAGGAAGGGCATTACAGGCAAAACTGCCCACAACTAAGGAAAAATGGAAATGGCAATAACGGCAATGGCCATAAAACACAACAACACCATGGTAACAACAACAATAATGGCAATGGTACTGGTAATGGTGGCAACAATGATGGAGCCAAAGCGAGAGCCTTTGTCATTGGCTCAGGTGAGGCTCTAAACGACCCCATAATTGTTACTGGTGGGGTTCCTATTAATGGGTGTTTTGCTACGGTACTATTCGATACTGGAGCCGATAGGAGCTTTGTGTCCTTAAAGTTTTGTAGTCTTTTAAGTGATATACCCTCCGCCTTAGAATCTAAATACACCGTAGAATTGTCCAACGGTAAACAGATCCATGTAATGCATATCCTTAGAGATTGTAAGATAGAGCTTGTCGGTTATACTTTCGCTATAGATCTTATGCCTGTTACGCTGGGGAGTTTTGATGTAGTGATAGGCATGGATTGGCTCTCTAGCAAGCAAGCGGAAGTCATATGTCATGAGAAAATCATATTGCAGGACCGTTTAAGGGCTTTAACACAATTACAACACAACGACACAAAAAGAGGAGATTAACTAAACTTTAATCAAATAGTGAACTGGGTTAACCAAAGTGATACAAAGAGCACAAGTAAAGTAAGAGACAGAACAAGAGAGTTTGGTTTTCAAGAATGCAGTATATTGCTTTCTCTATGTTCTTTTACAAGTGTTTCAAAGCATAAGATAAAAGATACAAGAACATGAGATACTTATACTACATCCTACAGCTGGCTATACTTTGAAAGCTAGCTGGATACAATTGACTAGACACACAAACAAAATCAATTGTAGAGTCAAAAGGCAGATTGCCTTTTGACTTGTGACTATGACATGCCATAGCTCACATCCTAATCTATTACAAAAAGATAAAGTACATAAAGTAGAAAGTATACAGACTCAAGACCTCAATGTACAGTTACCAAAAGCATGGACCTTTTCACCAACTCATGTAAGTTGGTGACTTGCAGAGGTACAGCGGAAAGGTGTCCAGCTTTACAGAAAAGTACATCAGAAAAAGCATGTCTTAAAAGTCTTCGGAAGAAATCTGTCTTCATAACTTGAAGCTTCGGAAGACTTTGTCTCTGAGGCTTCGGAAGACTTCATCTTTGGCTTCGGAAGATATTGGTCTTGGCTTCGGAAGTTTTTACACTTAGAGTATTTTCTAATGCATTGTGTAAAACTTCCGAAGCATTCTTCACTTCAGTACTTAGTGCATGTTGCTGAGACACTTTGGATGTTTTGGGTTGCATCAGACTTAAGGAATCCTTACAAACTCCCCCTAGGCTGATGCTACCAAAACACTTAGAAGATCTTCAGATGTTGGTAGTCTTCTACAATCAAGACCATTCCTTTCTTCATTAGATGGTCAGTATCATCAAGATTCTCATAGTATCTTCTCATCTCAAAGAGATCATGCAGAGGTAAGTTGATTATGTCTTGCCAGGAGTAGACATTCTCAACACCTTGATCTCTGATAACATGCCATCTTTCTGGATTGGTAGAATAAGTCCAAGACAAGATGGGTGTCTCAGTTGTTAGATGAGCCACTTGCATAGGAGTTGATTGGGCTGCCTCATCATGCACTTCCTCAGGTTGATCTGGTTCAGGCTGAGGTGTAGAGGTAGATGACTTTGGATTCTTCTTCTTAGTCTTTGGTTTAGAAGCCATTTTCTTCTTCCTCTTAGATGTCTTTAACTGAGAAGACTGGTCTGCAGCACCATGTTGATCATCAGTGTCTTTCTCAGTTGGGTGTTCCTCCCTCACAGGTTCAAAAGGAGAGGGAGTTT
This sequence comes from Flaveria trinervia, assembly GCA_025506515.1. NCBI lineage: Eukaryota > Viridiplantae > Streptophyta > Magnoliopsida > Asterales > Asteraceae > Flaveria > Flaveria trinervia. The sequence goes on along the minus strand of CM046444.1, from coordinate 107,976,400 downwards.
GACCCTGTCTTGGATCAAAAGATGAAGTTTGCTGAGGCTTAGCTGGAGGTTCTGGTTGAGGTGTCTCAGGTTGTTCAAACTTGACCTCCACTTCGGGTGGGACTTGACTTGGAAGAGAGTGCAAGTCAATCAGTTCTCCACTTTAATCTTCTGCTTGATCACCCTTATATGCTCATCCATTGTAGATAGAGACATGGGGCCAAGTCTCCTTCCGGAGAATCCATATAGCTTCAAGAAGCTCATCATTCTTTGTCTGTCAGCAGACTTCTTTGCATTCTTTTGAATGATGGCTCTTGACTTTGCAGCTTCTTCCCTTAGCTTCCTTTTGGTTGTTTTTCTTTCTTTGACTAGCTCAAGCTCAAGTTGCTTTAGGTACTCGAACTTAATGAAGTCATAGGACAGGGGAAGAAGTGCATTTGCCTGATAGAAGCCTGTGGCACTCAGGTAGTTGATCATCTTGATCCTATCTTCTTCTTTATCTACCTGAGGTTCTTGTGGAGCCACATCTTCCTGTGCAGGACTTTCTTGAACTGGAGAGAGAGTGGGAGCATGCTTGTAAAGCCTTTTCTGTCTCTTCTCCTCTTGAATTGGAGAAGTAACCTTGCATCCTCTTTCTCCTTCATCTCTCTTGACACTTCCATGTCAGCCAGTTCATTTAACTCTTCTAAGGGGAGGGAGATGATTTCATAAATATCATAGTTCCTGGTTTGTAAATAGGTAATCCTGACTGCCCTTAACTCATCATCTTGAGTATTTGGTCTGGGGGCAGCCCTGATTGCAGCTTGCATGAAGGTAGATGACCCAGAAGAACTTTCTCCCCTTAGCCTCCTTTTCCTCTCTCTCTCTTCCTCCTCAATTTCCTCAGGAGTCATTTTCCTTTTCCCTTTGTCACCAACAGACCTTTGTGACTCAGGGTGGATTGAGGCTTGGCCTTCATTGCTTGGTGTAGCTTCCATGCTCTGGCCAGAGAGAGGCTGAGAAACACCTTCACCAGCAGGTGTTTCAGATGGAGTTTGGACCTCTGCAGCAGTTGTTGATGATGAGACAGGGGTCTCAGGTTCTGCCACTGGGCCTTCAGTCAAGGTTTCCCCTATGAAACTAATCTTAGGGTCCACCTCAACATCCAGTTGACCGATGACATTGCCTGATTGCCTATGTCTCCTTCTTAGAGAAAACTCTGCAAGGATCCTTTCTTGGATTCTTTGAGCCAGCCTGTCAGCTTGTCTTGAATTGCTTGGATTGACAAGTGGCATGTTGACTAAATCCAGTCTTTCATAGAAGCTCAGGCTTTGGAACTGAAAAACTTCTTGTTGGCCTTGAACTCTGTGAAGTATAAGGGCTCTTCTATCCTCATCATACCTCCACCTTATGATGTAGTTGCCAGTTCCTTGTGGTGGAGATGAGACAGCCCTTGGTATACCTTCCTCAAAGAGACTCCTGATGACTGAGTCTATAGAGTCCACATTAATGTGAACTTGAGGAAGTTGCTGAGAATGCACAACAGCAAGTGAGGATGGTGAGTCCTCTATGTCCATTCTCTTTGAAGAACTCCCAGATCTGTGGTTGTAACAACTTTCTCCCCCTTTTTGGTAGCAGCACCCACTTGCATAGGTGAGCTGGAGGATAAGTCAATTACTTCCATAGGTTCTTGTGTTCCTGGTTGAGTTGTCCTTAAAGGTCTCTCAGCTAGTTGTTCCTGCAGATATGAAATCTGAAGTTGCTGATCATTGACCTAGTTTTGTAAGGTAGTCACCTGAGATTCCAAGTGACTAACCTTAGAGACTAAATAGGTGCATGTTTTTGACAATTTCTGCACCTTTAGTCTCAAATTCCCCTCATCTTCATCAGAAGAATCAGTGGGGGATGAGATGATTGGACCAAAGTCCTCTCGCTCACCACCAGCTTGAGTTTCTTGGCTGCTGGTTTTCCTCTGCTCACTGGCAGCCTCAGTTGAGATGCCAGGGAGCTGAGTTGCCATGGTGGAGTCTTAATGATGTAATCACTTTCAAAAGTGAGAGCCTCTTCCATATGGACATCCTGAACAAGTTCAGAAGTGTCCACCTCAGTAATAGGTGACTGATATGGGATAGACTGAGGAGAGTCAGAGGTACTCATCTCTCTTTGAGTAGGTGATGGGAAGAGAGACTCATGGTACTCACTGAATCCTAAGTCTTCATCAGTATAGAAGGATAGGTTGGGAATTGGTTGGTTGAGATCCAAAGGCTGGGGATGGTAGCTGTCCCCGAAAGGTTGTTCACTTGAGTGTTGAGACTCAAAGTGAAGGCTTAAGGCTGTTGGGCTAGTGAGCTCATCAGGCTGAGCATGAGGAACCTCAGCACTGATTCTTGAAAAAATGAGAGTGGTCTGCTCCTCAGGAGAAGTGGGAGCTCCAGTATCCACTTCTTCCTGTATGAGTGAGTATATAGGTGCCTCCTCAGACTGAATAGTCTGAGCAGGGGTTCGTTTGTATTTTCTTTGGTAGGTGATGGATATTTGGGGCTGTGTAGGTGGTTGGAAAGCAGCAGGTGTGGGTTCAACACTAGCTTGTGCTGCTAGGTTGTCACCTTGAGCAATGAGCTCTAACATTTTTAGGACTAGGGCTGTTTCTACCCCTGAGAAGCCTATAGTGGGCTTCTTCATTATTTTAAAGATGTCGGGCTTCATCTGTCCTAATTTAAGAATATTACTTGTTTCCCTCAACTGTGAGCCCAGTTCACAGTTGAGAATGTGTTGAACATATCTAGGAAACATGTAATACTCTAAGGAGTCTAAGTTTGCAAGTAAATTAGTATAAACAAATTGTGAATACCTGAACTTGACCCCCTGAACCATTCCATGAACTATAAGGAGAGATCCTCAGGAATCTGGTCCCATCCACCATGCTTGTTTGATAAGCTGTGGATAACCACGTGGAGCAGGTATTTCCACTGGGATGAGACCTTCCCTTTCCTGAAGGTCTTTACAAAGAAATCTCCTTTGTAGCCCATCTGCTCAAAGGAATGATTTACAGCTTCCTTTGGGAAGAACACCTCACCTTCTTCATCATCCAGCTGAAGATGTCGGTTGATGATGGCCGGAGTGATGAAGATTGTTCTCCCTTGCACTGTGACAGACAGTGCCTTCTCCCCGTCCATAATGACCTCTTGGCAGGTCTTCCTGAATTCAAGCAACTGATCCTCATAGAGTGGAGGATCAATGGTTAGGGAGGTGAAGTAGTGAGACAGAGACAAGAAACGGCAAACCTCTGAGAAATGAGGATCTTTCTCAGAGCATAACAGAGAAACTTGATTATGTTGTCTGTGTAGCTGCATGGTAAAGTTAGGATCATTTCTGTGAGCAAGGTTATCCATTGTGAGGTAGCTTAGAGATGAAGAAGAAATTTCAAAGAGAAGATTTTGGGTTTTAGGTTTGGATGAAAAGCAGATGAGAGAAGAGGGGGAAACCGTTAGGTTTATATGAGAGAGAGGGATTTCAGATAAAGTTTAATGAAAGAGGATAAACTTTGAAATCCAAACGTCGGTCCCACCTCTGAAAAAGTAGTTTTCTTTTGCTCAAAAAGTAGTTTTCTTGGAATTCAAAAAGCTTCCGAAGGTAAATTATCTTCGGAAGTTTTAATGAAAAAGCTTCCGAAGCTAAAATGACTTCGGAAGAATTTCCTGAGAGTATTTGATGATTTTGCTTCGGAAGAAAAATTTAAGACTTGAAAGCTTTGTATAGGATCAATATAGCTTCCGAGAGTTAATTATTGCTTCGGAAGGAAATGGTCCTTGAAAATAAGTAAGTGTCTAAGATAACTATTTAAGCTTCGGAAGATAAAATTGAAATTTCTTCCGAAGATAAATTTCTTAGATAGTTAAATATTTTGAAGATGTGATTTTCTTCCAAAGTTAAAATGAATAACTTCCGAAGTATAAAATCATCAATTAATCTAAAGAAAATCTTCCAATCCAAGGAAAAACATGAGCTTATGAAGATGATTGACTAGACAACTTAGAACACACATTTTTAAGAAATAATAAGAATTAGTTTTAAGAAAAATTTACTCAAGGTTGATCATCCCGATAGCTGATATTAGATATTTAAATCTTTGTTCATCAAAAGCCTTTGTAAACAAATCAGCATATTGGTTATCTATGTGAACCTTGACAAGTTTAATTAATCCCTTTTCATAATTATCTCTTATTAAATGATACCTGATGTTGATGTGTTTGGTCCTTGAGTGCTGCACAGGGTTCTCAGTGATAGAGATAGCACTATTGTTGTCTATGTGGATAGGAGTCTCTTTGAAGTTAAATCCATAGTCCAGCATCTGATTTTGAATCCAAAGCACTTGAGCACAGCAGCTTGCAGCAGCAATGTATTCAGCCTCAGCAGTTGATGCAGACACACAGGATTGTTTCTTGCATTGCCATGAGACAATCCTTCCACCAAGGAATTGACATCCCCCAGATGTAGACTTTGCAGTCATGTTGCAACCACCATAATCACTGTCTGTATAGGCATACAGATTGAAATTAGGATTCTTTGGATACCATAGACCAAGTGTTGAAGCACCTTTGAGGTATCTTAAAATTCTTTTCACAGTGATTAAGTGAGACATCTTAGGGTTGGCTTGATATCTTGCACAAATACATGTAGCAAACATGATATCAGGCCTGCTAGCTGTAAGATACATAAGAGACCCAATCATAGCCCTGTATAAGTGTTCATCTACACACTGCCCCTCAAGATCTGGACCAAGGGAGTGGTTTCTGGCTATGGGTGTCTTAGCAATCTTACAATAAGTCATGTTGAACCTCTTGAGTATGTCTTGAACATACTTTGACTGACTTATGAAGATGCCATCCTCAACCTGCTTCACTTGAATTCCCAGAAAGAAGTTGAGTTCTCCCATTGAACTCATTTCAAATTTGTCTTTCATCAGCTTCTCAAAGTCTTTACAGAGCTTTGGATTGGTTGAACCAAAGATGATGTCATCTACATATACTTGAAACAACAATAAGTCATTTCCCTGTCCTTTGATGAAGAGAGTTCCATCTATAGCACCTCTCCTGTAACCATGTTTACAGAGATACTCAGAAAGTGTCTCATACCACTTCCTGGGTGCCTGATGCAGCCCATAAAGAGCTTTGTCAAGCTTGCAGACATAATCAGGATGATCAGGGTCTACAAAACCTGGTGGTTGTTTGACATAAACCTCCTCATCAATCACTCCATATAAGAAAGCACACTTTACATCAAGTTGATAGACTTTGAAGTTCTTGGATGCAGCAAATGCCAGGAATATCCTAACAGCTTCTAGTCTCGCTACAGGAGCAAAGACATCAGTGTAGTCAATCCCTTCTTCTTGTGTGTATCTTTGAACAACTAGTCTTGCCTTGTTCTTGATGATGATTCCTCTATCATCCTTCTTATTCCTAAAAACCCATTTGGTGCCAATGCTACTCTTCCTATGAGGAAGTGGACAAAGGTTCCAAACTTTCTGCCTTTTGAATTAAAGCAGCTCTTGTTGCATAGCTTCAACCCAACTTCCATCCTTTAGAGCTTCATCAACTTTCTTTGGCTCTATCTGAGATAAGAAACAAGAGTGAAGACAAATATTTGCTTCATGAGTTTGTCCTCTTGTTCTTACCCCTGTGTCAACATCTCCAATGATGTTTGTGGTGGGGTGAGACCTGTGGATCCTTAGTTGAGGGATCACAGCAAGTTGCTGAGAGAGATCCAAGTTTGAGAAATTTAGATCTGGGCTTAAAGATTTACCCTCCATATTATCACACTTATCAAAATTAACTTGATCCAATGAGTGTGTGACATCATTGATGTTGTCATCTATGGTATGGTTATTAGCATCAAGAAAAACCTGATCACTATCACACCGATCACAAGAGTCTTCAACATATCTTCGAGCAAAAGGAGTTGAATATGAGGAAATGACGTTGGGTGGAGCTACTAAACAACTATGATTGTGCTATCAAGTATCATCTGGGAAAGGCGAACGTGGTTGCCGATGCCTTAAGCCAGAAGGAAACATCTAAACCTAGACGGGTGCGAGCTTTACAGTTTACTATCAGTACCCAACTGCCGAACAAGTTAAGGAGGCACAGATAGAAGCCTTAAAAGCGGAAAATGTTGGTTCTGACTCGTTAAGGGGAATGGATAAACAACTAGTGGTGAAGGAGGATGGAATTCGGTACTTCATGGATAGACTTTGGGTGCCTGTCTATGGAAATCTAAGGGATTTAGTTATGAGCGAGGCACACAAATCTAAGTATTCTATACATCCTGGATCCGACAAGATGTACCATGACCTAAAGGCGCACTACTGGTGGCCTAACATGAAGGCGGATGTAGCTACGTATGTGAGCAAGTGTTTGACCTGCTTGAAAGTAAATGTGGAATACCAAAAACCATCTGGACTGTTGCAATAACCCGAGATACCAATGTGGAAACGGGAACAAATCTCCATGGATTTTATTACCAAGTTACCCCAGACTAATACTGGTTGTGACACGATATGGGTTATTGTGGATCAATTGACAAAGTCTGCTCATTTCCTTGCAATTAAGGAAACTGACAAGATGGAGAAATTAACTCGACTATACCATAAAGAGATCGTTTCAAGACACGGTGTACCGATCTCAATTATTTCTGACCACGACGCTCATTTCACGTCACATTTCTAGCAATCACTACAGAAATCTTTGGGTACACGATTGGATATGAGTACTGCTTATCATCCACAGACGGATGGCCAGAGTGAGCGTACCATACAGACGTTGGAGCATATGCTACGTGCTTGTGTGATTGACTTCGGGAATAACTGGGAAATTCACTGCCATTGGTGGAGTTTTCTTATAACAACAGCTATCATACTAGCATACAGGCAGCACCATTCGAGGCGTTGTATGGGAGAAAATATAGATCACCAGTTTGCTGGGCAGAAATTAGTGATAGTCAACTGACGAGTCCCAAGTTAATTCATGAGACAACCGAGAAGATTGTGCAGATACGAAACCGTATGGCTGCAGCACGAGACAGACAGATGAGTTATGCTGACAGGAGACGGAAACCTTTAGAGTTTCAGGTTGGTCATAAGGTTTTATTGAAGGTCTCACCATGGAAAGGCGTAGTTCGGTTTGGCAAGCGAGGAAAGCTAAATCCAAGGTACGTTGGACCATATGAAATAGTGGAAAGAATAGGTCCAGTGGCCTATCAACTAGCCCTACCTGATTCTCTAAGTAGAATCCACGATGTATTTCACGTGTCAAACCTAAAGAAGTGCCTAACTGATGAAACAATGGTCGTACCACTAGAAGAAATTCAAGTGGATGAAAAATTATGCTTTATTGAGGAACCAGTCGAGGTGATGGACCGTGAGGTGAAAACACTTAAGCAAAGCAAGATACCCATAGTCAAAATCCGTTGGAATTCACGACGTGGACCGGAATTCACATGGGAACAAGAAGATAAAATGAAGCTTAACTACCCTTAACTATTCGAAAAGACGATGCTAGCAAACGAAGGTATTGATTTAAATTTCGGGATGAAATTTTTTTCAACATGGGGATGATGTGACAACTCATCCAAAACTCACTCGATTTTGATTTCTGTGTGTCAATGCAGTAGACCAGTGATGGACACTCACCATGTAATGCAATTTTCAGGACAAAAATTCTTTCAACATGGGGATAATGTGACATCCGGTAATTTTCTGTTACCAAACTCTGTTAGTTCCGTTAAGTCTTGCATACATGTGTTGTGAGCACATACTAGTTCTCGTTGAACGTTGGTGACTTAATATTAATAATCTATGATAAACAATAATAATCTAATTAATAATGTTGATTATTAGTTGTGATTATGTGGTTCATGATTTTATAGAATTTTAAATGATTGTTTCATAAATTTTGCGCGATAATGTGATAACGTGTTATATATATATTCTATGTGTCATGTGACTTGTGGTAAATGTTTAGGATTTTTATTGTTGGTTAATAATATTTATAAATTATAGTTTAGATTATTTAAAAAGTGTTAGAATGATAGTTTTTATAAAATAAATCAAAGGGGGTTATTGTGTAAATATATTTTAACCAAATGTTACCAAAATTACCCAACCCTAAACCCCCCAAACCCCATTTGCGGTCGAAACCCCTCACCCCACCCTCATTCTTGAAATTTTGATCAAGAAACATCAAGAAAAATTCGATTTTGGTCGATCCCAAGTGCTACAAGTTGTTTTACAAGTCCAATTCTTGATTTTACACGTTTAAAGGTATGTTTTGTCATGTTGTTCATAGATTTTGATTCAAGATGAACCCTAATCCAAAATTGATAATGATTATATGCAATTGATGATTGTTAGATATTAATATGATGTTAGTTAGGTTGAATGAATGTTGAATGATGTTGATTATGCAAGAAAGTTACGTTTTTGATGTGTTATTCATAGGTTATTAAGAATAGTAACTTTATTTTTATGATATGATGATGGATTGATGTTTTTTAAGGGTTTATGATGATGTATGTATGATAGATTGATGATATGGATGCTAGAAAACTAGGAATGAATGTTGTAGTTCATAGATTTCCAAAAGTAGAAACTTTTGATCATGAAGGTTAATGAATTATGATGTTTGGATATTGTTGATCATGCTTAGATGTTGAATTCATCAACACATTGGGTGTTTGATAGATTTTTGGATGTGCTTTTCCAAAAGGGAAACTTTATTTGCACAAGGTTTGAAAGATGATAGTTTGAGCATGTTTGGGATATTAGGAGCATGTTAGTATGTTCATGGATGATTTCTAATGTGATAGAATATGTTAATTTAGTTGTATGGAATGCTTGGATGATCATGTGTGATGTATGGACTTTGATGATCATGTATGATGTTGATGGTTGATTAGTAATTAAGACATCATGTTTGGGACTGGAAGTTGATTATTGTGGTGTATGTTGAATGCAATGAACATAGTTAATGAATATGATTGTGATCATCATACACGCGTGCGAATCTGAGGCCCCTACTTAGTAGGATTGGTAGGGTTTAGGATGTGAAGTCGTGAGTGGCTTCACATGGCATGTTGTGTGTGATTTGATATTTGTGTGACGTGTTAGTTATGTTGTAACTGGTGGGCATGTTAATGTTTTAGATTCGCATGACTTGTATGATATTTAGTGGTATGATGATCTAAGTAATGCTTTGGGTAATGTAGCACCTCATGTGATCCATTTTATTGTTAACCATGTATGTCATATGTTCACGGTTGCTTAATTGAATTATAACTCATGATGTCACTAACGGGTCAAACGGGTCAACTGTGTCAAACGTGTCTTTGTTCTGAAACCTTGAGTCTTTAAATGTAGTGTGCTTAGGGTTCCACACATTCTCTGTTTACACATACTTATGTACTTACATGATCTAGGTACCACTGAAGGTTGTCACTCCACTCTTTCTTCCAAGTAAACCCTAAGTAGTTGTTACGCATATTAGGTGAGTTCATGCCCCACTCTTTACTTAACCTCTTTTGGGGGAGATAGCATACTGGTAATTTACAAATGCTTTATATATTTAAGTTGTGTATAATATTAATATAATGATGTTTATCATGGAAAAGTCCTCACACTTTCGAATTATTAATATTGAATAGCAGGAAAACTTGGGTAGTATTACTGGGTCTGACGAGCCCCACCTGTGTGACTCGAGGTCACCCGGGTGCAATTTGTCTCAATGAACATTGTCAGGACCTGGTAAGTCGTGACAGGAGGCAACAACTTATCACAGTCAGCTTCAATTGTGAAATCACTATGAATTAATATTTATTGTTAATAGACTAGCTATCTGTTACAATACACTACTTATATATCTCAACTGTTGAATTGCTTATATTTGAATATCAACTCTTGAACTCACCAACCATTGTGTTGACATTTTAGTATGCTATTCTCAGGTCATTAACTTCGCTTGCCTTTAGGAGCACTCCACGGATTCGTCATGCATTCTAAGACTCTATTTTTAGAGACATTTTTGTTGGTGTTTATTTATTAATGTTTAAGCATTTGGGTTGGCGCGTGTTTTGCCTTATTATGCATTTATGTACTTTGAGTTTCTTTACTTGCAAAACGCTTCCACATGGTTTTAAAGTTTGAACTTTGGTTGATTTTATTCTAATGTTGGCATATAGAGTTATTCTGAGTAACTATTGACTGTGATCCTGGTTTGTTTACACGCCTCGCGGTAAAAACCCGCTCGTGGATTTTGAGGGTGTGACATGAATGGTCCTTTCTTACTGAGCATCTGTCTGGGGATGATAAGTCATGCTAATATGTAACCTCATCCCCATCGCGTCGTGGAATTTCTTCCAAAATTTGGATGTAAACTGGGTGTCGCGATCAGACACAATAGGCACCGGCACACCATGACGAGTTACAGTCTCTTTAATGAATAGATCCGCCAACCTCTCGGATGAATATGTCTCGTGGATCGGTAGGAAGTGAGCACTTTTCGTCAAACGATCAACAATCACCCATATGGCATCATACCCTCGCGTAGCATGGTAACATGCTCCCACTTCCACTCCGGTATATCCAACGGTTGGATCTTTCCATACGACTTCTGATGCTCCGCCTTCACTTGCAAGCAACTAAGGCACTTACTCACGTTCTCCACTACCTCGGGCTTCATACCTGGCCACCAATAATCTTTCTTCATGTCTTGGTACATCTTTGTAGCACCAGGATGAATAGATTATTGAGTCTTATGAGCTTCATCCATAATCTTTCCACGTAAATTGTAAGGCCCCATTCCCGGAAAACCTCACAGTTGGTTAATTATAGCATAAAATCATTTTTAATAATCAAGACATTGCAGCGGAATTAAATAGACATTCATTAGAAACTTGGAAATCATATTGTACTCATACATTTGTCCTTTAATTGCAACCAACACATGTTACTTGTTCTTGAATTATAATAAAGATTTCATAAACAGTAATGCCATCCATAGCTCTCCAAGTAGCTTCGTGTGCCATCCACAGCATCAGCGTTTACCTGCCAACTATTATGCATAAAAGTCAGCTTCGCTGAGTGAGTTCTAGTTTTAAATAATATAAGAAAATATAAACTTTGTCCTTCATATAATGACCATGCATACATCATAGTACATAACGTTACTTGCATCATAACAAGCATGTTCATTATCTTTCACTTTCATCATAAACGAGATTGCACAAAGCAAGAGCTGTTGATCGACAACAAATGTCAATCCTTGTCGGTACACATGAATACGGTAGCTAACCCCCGAAAGTTGATCCACACTGCAAGGCACATAGCCCGCTCATGAATACAGATCCATCATCATAAATCAGACTCACGTAAGTGACGTCTATCATAGTGCTTGCAAGACTTTACATCATCAAACGGGCCCGGGGGTAACATTCATTAAGTTTCACTTTCATTAATATCATCTTCCTCTTTTATATATAAAATACTTAACTTATTAAGTACACAACATGCCAAGTACTAACTATCATAAAACATAGCCGACCCTCCGCGGGAAGCGGGGGTTCGGGGGCGACAGCCCCTGATAGCGGGGTCCTAGGGGCAACAGCCCCTAGTGGGGTCCAAGCGGCAGCACCCCTGGCTGGGGCAGGGTTGCCAGGTCAGCGCGAAAAAATTTTATATTAAAACATTTATATAGCACTTTTACTTATAGAAAAATTGTTCTTCCTGTTATAACCCCTTAAAATCTTGGTTAAAAACATAAATTAGTATGCATAATAGCCCAAAATATGGAAAAACTTATAAATAGGGGATCTAGAACTCACCTGGATACCACGAATAACTTCTAGACTAAGCTTTCTAGGCTAAGATCACACTATACAGCCTGCAGACAAGTCAACACTCTAAGGGGTAATTTTCTGCCTAAATTCGCTGCTAATTTCGCTGCAAGATCAGTAATTCGCAGCTAGATTCGCCAACACTTTCGCTGCTAGTTTCACCAGCAGTTTCCCTGTTAGTTTCGCTAGCACCTTCGCTGGCAGTTTCACTGGCATCTTCGCTGCCAGTTTCACCCAACATTCGTTGGAAAACCATGTCTGCGAAACTACCTGTGAAATTGTAGTTTCGCAGAAAGTCCTCATAGTTTCGCTGGTTGAATATGCAAATTCGCTGGATGCATATACGGTTTCGCAGATCGCATAAAAATCACGTACCAGTCCGTTTTTAACCCAAAATCATAACTTTTTACGTCCCATCTCTTATTTATCATCCATGAGGCTAAATCTAAGCTTTATACATGTTTTCATATGTAAAAATGTGACCTTTATGCGATTCTTTGCAACTTCTCAAAACTCAAAACCCTAGAATCCGGGTTTGATCTACAGAAGGGTTTAGAGGTCGATTCTTACCTGGATTTGTTGCTTCTTTCTTAGGTCTTGATGCTCCAACACCTAGATCTTCAATATCTTAACCTTGGAAGCTTCAAATCTTGAGTTTTCTTTACTTTCTCTCTCTACTTTCTCTCTCTACGAATTTTGGTGGCTAGGGTTGCAGTGAGGAAGATGAAGGCTGGTTTGGGTGCTTAAGGGCTGATTATGGCCTTTAATCCCATAGGCCACTACCCAATAAGCCTAATTTAGCCCATGACCATTTCTTTACCTTATTAAAATACCCAATAATCAAGCCCGTTATCCTTAATGACTCGTTTTGACTTTTCGGGGTGTTACATAGATCCCCATAGCAAGGAATCCACATCCTTCCGAATCGGTCCTAACACCGATGTGTTTTCACCCAATTCCGCGACCAGAACTCTCATTCTTTCAGAGTTAAGATGATTTTCTTTCAATGCTTCATCTTAAAACTCTTTGATTTGCTTCATGACATCAAAGGTTATAACCAAATGATATTTCTTCACCCAAATCGGCTCGAGTCTTTCCTTTTGGCTAAGGGCATCCTCCACCACATTAGCTTTGCCCGAATGGTAATGGATCTTGCAATCATAGTCTTTTATGAGCTCCAACCATCTCCTCTGCCTCATGTTCAAGTCCTTTTGCTTGAAAAAATACTTCAAGCTGTTGTGGTGAGTGAATATGGTGCACTTCGTCCTGTATAAGTAGTGCCTCCATATCTTTAACGCAAAGACCACGACTGCCAGCTCCAAGTCATGAGTAGGATAATTAACCTCATGAACCTTCAACTGTCAGGATGCATAGGCTATAACCTTTCCTCTTTGCATCAACACGCATCCCAACCCCGAGTAGGAAGCATCTGAATAAACCACTAAATCTTCACTTCCATCAGGCAACGACAAAACAAGAGCTTGAGTCAACCTCGTCTTTAACCCCTCGAATGCCTTCTCTTGAGCTTGACCCCATACAAACTTTACATCTTTCCGGGTCAGCTTGGTCAGTGGAGAAGCGATCTTAGAGAGTGTTGGATAAATCTTCTGTAATAGCCCGCCAAACCCAAGAACTAGGATCTCGGATGGAGTCTTCGGAGACTTTCATTGCATCACTGCCTCCACCTTTGCTGTGTCCACCATAATCCTTCAAGATTCACTACGTGACCCAAGAACTGGACCTCGCGTAGCCAGAATGCGCATTTGGAGAATTTAGCATACAACTTCTCTCTCCTCAAGGTCTCCAACACTTCTCGAATGTGATCGGCATGCTCCTCCTTGCTCTTTGAATAAATCAGGATATCATCAATAAACACAATCACTGATTATCTAACATCGACCAAAACACTTGATTCATCAAGTCCATAAAAGTAGTTGGCGCGTTCGTCAAACCGAATGACATAACGAGAAACTCGTAGTGTCCATAACACATGCGAAAAGTTGTTTTAGGAATATCTTGCTCCTTTACTTTCAACTGATGGTAGCCAGATCGAAGGTATATTCCTGAGAACCAACTGGCACCCTGGAGCTGATCAAACAGGTCATCAATTCTTGGTAAGGGGTACTGATTTTAAATCGTCAACTTGTTTAGCTCACGGTAATCTATACACATTCTCATACTACGTCTCTCTTCTTCACAAATAAGACCGGAGCACCCCAATGAGAGATGCTCGATCTGATAAATCCCTTATCAAGCAACTCCTGCAATTGCTCCATCAACTCTTTTATCTCAGTCGGGGCCAAACGATACGGTGCCTTAGCAATAGGTTGGGCACCCGGTATCAAGTCAATCTGGAACTCGGTCTCGCGGCCAGGTGGCACTCCTGGTAAGTCTCCAAGAAACACATCTAGAAAGTCACACACCACCAGTACGTCAGACAATTTTGGTGTTGGCGTATCCACATGTTTCACGTAGGCCAAGTAGGCACTACATCCACGCCTCATGCACTTTTCCGCCACCGCCACCGAAATCACTTTCAGGAACGTCGTGACTCGATCACCATAAACCGTCACCGAACTCCCATCAGGCGCTGTCAATCGAATCATCTTCTTTCGACACATAATGTTCGCCTCATAGTCCGCCAACCAATCCATTCCTAGGACTACATCGAACCCTCCTAAGGTCATCACAAATGGTCTAACAGGAAACTTGTGACCTTCTAGCTCTACGTCACAACCTTCTATCATCTCGGAAATCCTAGTAGATTTACCTATGGCAGTTTCTACATCGAAGGGCGTATCTATATTCTTACTACTAACAGGAAATTTAGCACAGAAAGCAACAGACATAAAACTTTTACTAGCACCATAATCAAATAACACAGAGGCTAAAGTTTGATTTACTAGAAACGTACCTGACACAACATCGGGGTCCGTCCTAGCCTCCTCCTGCGTCATTGTGAACGCTCTAGCACTCGCCCTCTACCATTCATTCTTGGTTGTCTTCTTCCCTGCACCGGAACTTTCAGCCCTTGGCTTCTTGAAGTCTCTGCTCATGTGGACCTACTTGCCACAAGTATAACACCTCCTCACTCCGTAGTTTTTTGCCACATGTCCGGTCTCCCACATCGAAAACAGACATTGGATCCCACTCCACATTCCCCGGTGTTCTCTCGTCCACACTTAAAACACCTCCTCGACCCTGCACCGGATGTGACCACACGTTGGTCATCCACCCGTGCACCTTTGTTTCTTGGAGCGGCTCTGCCACGTCCAAATCGCTTTCCGTTCCAATTCCGATCACCACCACCTTTCTTGCTGCCTTCAGCCACCACCACAGTCCTTTCATCATACAACCTCCCGGCCAAATCAATCGCCGACCTAAACATGCTCGGTCGGGCAGCGATCATGTGCCTACAGATATCCGCCGACAAGCCCTGGATATATCTCTTGATCTTTCATGACAAGTGTGTCACTTGATCCAGCACCAGCCGTGCCATCTCATTGAACTTGGTGGTGTATTGCTAATGTGTCATCGTTCCCGCTTCCAGCTGCAGGAACTCTCTCTCAAGCTTGTCCATCTCTCAGCGAGGAAAAAACTCATCACTCACCAGCCTTTTCAGCTCTGCCCACTTCATCCTTCCAATTGCTCGACTACCCTCAGCTTGGACTATTGTCCCACCAGCATAGAGCTGAGTCCATAAATGAGTGGGCAGCAAACGTCACCTTCTGGTCCTCTCGGCACTCGCTGATATCAAGTACTGCCTCCATCTCTCTCACCCATCGGTGGGCAGCAGTAGCAGTGTCGTTACCATCAAAAGAAAGGGGCTTGCATCTTTGAAATGCCCTATAGTTACAGCCTTGTACCGCCTCTGACGTAGGCTCTTCTTCCTCTTCTTCATCTTCAGAGAAGACCATCTCAGTCTTCGACCACTCCCGTCCTCCCAAGGACCTATGCTCTCCTTTCTTTCCCTTTCCCGCACAACCTTAATCACTTCGGTCACCACAGATGGTAAGATGTCTGCATGACCTGATGCACCTCTTCCACAACAGCCTCCTTCACTGAGGCCCTTAAGTTAGCACTCACATCTCCGTCCTCTCGATAAGGGGTCTCAGGTTCTTCATGAACCACCTTTTCGGCCCTAGGCCTTCCTCTCGTGACTCGTGGTTCAGTACCACGTCCACCACGACCTCCACCACGTGAAGCCTTCGATGATCTACCACCGACCATCCTCTAAACGCACTATAATATTCAAACACCAACACGGTCGTTCAATAGAACAACTCAGTTTATGTAAAGTATAGTAAGTCCCTAATTACAGTGGCCAGATATGATTAGCCACTTACTTTAATCTTCATACCCCAAGCATTACCTATCCTGACTATATCAGTATCTAAATCTACTAAAGCACACAAAACAAATCACATAACATGCACACATAATCCCGGTTAACATTAAGAAAATACCTGATGGCACGTAGCTACTCGGACTGGCATCCCTTCCCTTTCCATCCCATTTTCAGTTTAAGTTTAGGTTTATTTTGAAAATTTACCCGTTTCACTTAAACTTTGGCTCTGATACCAACTTGTAAGGCCCCGTTCCCGGGACGCTCACAGCTGGTCATTTATCGCACATAAACATATATTTTCATTAACTTAAAGAAATACATTGTGGCAGAATCATTACAATAGACATTTCATTTCATTACAAACGCTTTTGCAAAATAATAAATCATTATCACATTAAAAAATAATTGTTGCATTATATCATAAAAGCATTATAAAATGGATGCCATCCAAAATGAGCCACGTAGCTGCCCCATGCCATCCTCAGCAACTATTATCTGCCAACTGGAAACACATAAAACTCAGCGTTGTTGAGTGAGTTCTAGTTTTAAAATAAAACATACTTTGCTTTCATTAAAATCATTCTTTACTTTCTTTCAAAACATACTATACTTTCGCACACGATCACACATCGTACGTACACATAGATAATAACATTATTTCTTCCTTTACTGTTCATTATATTCTTTCTTCATCTCTTTATCTCTTTCCGGATCAGTGTCATCAGCTATACCCCAAACGTATGCATAAAGCGGGTACTAGGTCGAAGATCATAAATGACTTCCATAACGCACAAAGCCTGGCACCAGCACCGGGCAAGCGACAAAGATCTCAACTATATGCTACACCCAAACGTATGCACAAAGTGGGTACTGGGCCGAAGATCAAAAATGACTTCCATAACGCACACAGCCTGGCACCAGCACCGATGTGAGTAATCACTATAAACCATGTACTATATCACTGGTCTGTCATAAAGACTAGAGCCCTGCGTGTATCCTTAAGGGTTAGCTAAACCACACACAGTTGATCTTACGACATTTTAGAGTTGTGTACCTCTGTACATTTTGCTTCCAAGCCTTTCTTTACTTTCTCTTTCATTAATGCATGCATTCTATCATTATGTTCCTCTTTTCATTATCTTTCACTTTATATTACATAATACTTTATCATTTCTCTCATAACTATAACACATAAAGCCACGGGAAAGATAAACATACATAGCAAGGAACATCAACATAATCATGCAAACATTGCCATATAAGGCACCATCACACATGACATAACAATCATGCAACATACCAACATGCATAAGAATCAATCATACATCATCATACATGCCCATCACATCATCTATGACTTCAAAAAGTCAACTTACATAGCCCCCGTGAACCTCCCAAGTCAAAGCCTACTTTTACAATTTTCCCCAAGATCAGAAAATATTTTAAGTCTTTAGGCACATGAGCACTATGCAGGCGCATGGCCTTCCAGGCACATGGGGAACACTTAGGCGCATGGGAAACTTTCAGGCGCATTGGCACTATTGGAGCGCATGAGCAACACTTAGTCTATTCTCGGCAATTCTAGGCGCATGGGCACTTTCTGTTGGGCGCATGAGCTACTATTTAGGCGCATGAGTGGTCTAAGTCATCCTAAACATCATAATTCAGTACCCAACATCATATAATTTGTTCTAAGCTTAAATCTTACATTCTAAGCCTTAGAAACACAGTCATAACAACATCAAACACATACATAACCCAAAATCAAACCCCACCCGCAAACACACACATACATACATACGAGTACAAAAACCCAACTTTTATAAAATATTAATACATGCATTTCCATCCCAAAAACAGTTTAAAACAAGTAAAAAGGGGGTTCTAGAACTCACATTTGCACCTCTAGTTATGACTCCTTCAAAAACCCATTTGCAACAGAGTTTAACCGCCTAGAAACCCACCAAAACACACACCCGAACACATGCAACATACATAAGCATACAACCGAGGATAAAGCCAGTTAAGAACATCATAAACTCATGAATTCTTACCTTGAATTTGAATCCTTTCTTGTTCTTCTTCAAACCTGAAAGCTCTCTCTCTCTGCTTCTTTCTCTCTCTACAATCGACAGAAAAGGTGAAAAGTGGCATGGCATGGGCCGCCATGTTACTTTTGTACAAAATTATAATAAATTTGTACTTTGCACACTTTCAACCCCTCAACTTGGGTTTAATAGCATTTCTTTCTTTTCCTTCACTTTATTCTTCTTTCTTGACTTTTAAAAATAACTAGGTGTTACAGGTCTTCATTTGTTTTGGACATTAATAACTAGTTATATTTGCTAATAAAATAATTATTTATTTATGAGTTTGCTTTCTTCTATGTGATAGGATCACACCGAATCAAACTATGTCCAAAACAAAGCTAGGGTGAATGAGATATCGATGCTCTAAGGTGTGTGGTTGAAGGAAATAGATAATGAGTCAGTGTGGATCTTTTAATATGAAGCCATTAGAGGTTGCAGCACGGGTCAAGTTGCAAATGACCGCACATGACATTCGCTATGCAGAAGTGAATGGTCTATTCATAATTAAATAGAGATTAGTTTATGTATAGTAAAAAAATAATTCAAAAATAAAATATAGTTAGTTTGTGTATCAAGTGACCGGCTCTTTGTATTCTCGATTTTGGGTATATAAACAAAACATACGATTCTTGTTTAATAACTTGAAAAAATGACAAGTGCTTGACAAACCACATACACACACTAAAGAGTATCCAACATTCAACTATTTGCACACTCTTATACGAGACATCTTCTTATCATGTGTTACCTCAAGTGTGAGGACATCTTTGACAGTACACTACTATTTCGGTTGTTGTACCCTGGGACAGGCGTGTTCGTTGAAAAAGAGGCATGAAATCTATTTTAAGAGACCTTTGTTGAACAAAAATCCTCAACCACCACTCAACTTTTTAATTACTTCATTGTACAAACAAAGATAAAGCTATGAAGAATCTATATAGTTTCAAGATTCAAGTGAAGGAAGTTCTCTACAAAGACTACACTTTAAACTATTTTAGTTCATGTTCAAATTGTTGTTACATACATACGATTTGTATGCGGTGACGTTGTAATTTTTTTCCATCAAATTTGTGATTATTATTTTATTTAATCATTAACAAAAGTGAACCCATGTCCTACGTAAACATTCAATGTTATGGAGTGATAATTAGACGAATCAAGGTTTATTATTCGATCATTTTCTGAATTTGTACAAAGCCACAGTCAAAAAATTGGTGTCGGTTAGAGATTACAAAAAGAAAGAAAGCAAGATCATGTTTGGGAAATTAAATAGAAAAGACGACCAAGCACTCAGCTAGAGCTTCAAGAACAAGCAGACTTGTAATCTATACTCAGTATGGCCAAGATCAGTGGACATGGAAGAGTATCAAACATAACTCTATTTCGGTCATAAACATTCGCACAAATTTTAACACAGGTGCGTCCCATGTATTTTCATATAAGATTTTAAATGGATTATATGACAACCGGCAATTTCAGGTCAATCCCTGGCCTTGACTTGGTTATGATTACACCTATAATACTTGATTTTCAATTTAATTATATTTATTGAAGTCGTTTTATGCATTGCAAACTTTCGCACATAATATTTCATGCATCGATAATTCGACGTAATTACCATTTTTACACATGATACAAGCACATACGAACGTTGGTGATAATTAATATATATATATATATATGTGTGTGTGTGTGTGTGTGTGTCAATAAATACTTTAAAGTGTTTTAAAGTATCTTAGATTCCAAATTAAATACATAGAAAAAGTTTAAAATTTAATAAAAACCTTAACGCGTAAATTGATATGTTACCCGGATAAAACGCGTGTAACGGAACTACTAGATAAATGAGTCTAGCAAGGCAGCAAGAGAGGTGGACCTAAAGCATGAATTTGCCTTATAAATAGAGGTGCATAATACACCACCACCACCACCCAACATCTCTTCTCCTTCTCTCCTCTCTAAATTTTGCCCAGACACCCCCATCTCCACCTCATCTTATTTACAAATTGTCTTTTACAAATCTTTGATGAATCAAGTGTCATTTTTGAAAAACCAAGTGATCTTTGAAGTTTCCAAACACCTAACAACATCATTTCCATCTTTTCTATGAGTTAATATATATTACTCAAATTATCATCCTATATCACCAACAAGTCGTCAAGTCAAACACTTTATTACCAAGTTATGTGGATGAAATGGTTACATGCTCACATTACATGTAGAAGTAATTACTTAGACATAAGTTGATTATTCTAGGGTGAGCTTAGGTCGGTTTCCCCGAGCACTTTGGATATTTACATGTTTACATACTCGTTTACCACTGTCAGGTGAGTTTCACGACCCTATCTTTACTTATTTTCCTTTTGGAGGAGATTACATGCAAATTACTAATTTTTTGGACACATTTACTTGTCAATGATTTCACATGTTATAAAAGTTGTTTACTTATCATATAAGTCCCTTGTTATTGGACTGTTAGTTTATTTTCCAAAGTGAGGTAATCATGATATTATTAGGTTGGCTACCCCCACCCGGGTTATAACCCTAACATTGACCGGAGGTCTAAACGGGTGCATTATTAGCATGTTCAACCCTGTGCTTACGGTAGGCATGGGTAGGGGCAATCTATTACAGTTACCGTCTAGCTTCGGTTGCGATGCCTATATAATATTATGGCATTGTATGTACAAAATCATAAAAAGTCTTGTGGTCCAACATATTGATACTTTTACTTAAAGCCTATGAACTTACTAACTTTATGTTGACATATTTCATGCATGTTTTCTTAGAAAATTAAGGTTTGCATGATGCTAGGCTTGTCTGGAGTTTATCGCATTCTAGGATTCACGCATGCTTTTGGGACATTATTTCTAAATGGTCTTGTTTGAAAAATAATTTACATTTTGCTACTACTTCAGCTATGTAACTTGAAAACAATTATGTATCTTTCAACGTGATTGCAACGTATGTTTTTATCAAATCATAGACTATGGTTTCTATGATGATCACGCCCCGCGGGAAACCGTTATGGTTGGGGTGTGACAGATTCATTTGCTAGTTATCTATACGAAGGATACATGGTGGCAGATTCACATCTGGTGCAAATTACCTTTCATAATTACTTTAGCTATGTCAAAGAGACTATCGAGTAAGCTAAAACAAATACGAAAGATCAAAGAAAGAAAGAAAAATCACCTTGACAATTCGGGGGACTACAGTTTGGGTAATTTGGAAAAGGAGAAACAAAAAGAACTTTCATTCAAAGAAGATATCAAGTTTGAAATTGGTTGAAGATATTAAGACGTTATCTTTCTTAAAAGGATTATAATTAGAGGCTGATGCAACCAAAGAATAACTTAAAGTGCTCTCAGCATGCACATGTGAAGTACTAGGAAAGTATTTCGGAAGATTTGATATAACTTAGTGAATTATGCTAAAAGGCCAATTCTTCCGAAGCCAAAGACTGATTTTTCCGAAGACAACATGTCTTCTCTGACACACTTTTGACAAAAGCTGAATCACTTCCATCTCTGAATATTCACCAACTAGCATGAGTTGGTGAAAAGTCCATGTTTTTGTCAACTGTAGATTAAGGTGTTGAGTCTTTATCCAACTATATACTTTATCCTTTTTGTAATAGATAAGGATGTTAAGAATATGAGGTATGACGTGTTATAGTCATTAGTCAAAAGGCAATCTGCCTTTTGACTCTACGTTGATCTTGTTGTCTAGATTAGTGTTTCCAGCTAGCCTGCAAAGTATTGACGGTTATAAGATGTAGTATAAAGTATCTCAAATACTTGTATTTTTTATGTAAGTTTTGTAATACTTGTAGGAACTTGAAAGCAATATACATTATTTTTGAAAATCATATTTGAGTGTTCTTGTTTTTCTATTTGATCAGTTAAATGTTATAACTATCCTAACTTTGTGAAACTATTGCATTGATTCAATTCACCAGTTCTGCAGAGGTGTCTAATACATCAAAATCGTATAATTGTCAGTGGGATCAATGGATTAATTTTTAAGTAATAGAGTGATAATGAGATAAAACTGTCTGGTAGTTCCCCCAAGTTGTTCAAAGTTGTTGCAATGAAACTAATATAGCTGTAAAAAAAGAATCATTTTTGACAAGGATAAATCATTACATGCACAAAGGGTTTGTTGTTATTGTTTGAGTTATGATATTATATATTTGTGAGTGTTATGAACTTGAATTCTAAAAGCAAGGTGACAGAATTGACGGATATGAGAAATTCTGTCCAAAATTGAAAAACACTTATTATCTACATTTAAAAAGCTACATATAAATGATAGTGAGAGATTTGGGATTAATCAAGGAACGCAGAGAGACTATGAGCGTTGTGTAGGACTTTCATGTTTCCATTTGATCATTTTACGATAAATGACTTTTTTTACTTGTTTATGCCATTCTTTATGGTAGAATAAAAAACTCTTTTTACTAACGTATTTCATTTCTTCTTTTGACTTATTTAATTTTTTTTTAATTTTAATATTATTTTAAGTTTTACAAAAATTTACGCATACCCAAGTAACCTTTATAAACTAATTATGATAATTTGTTTTTCAAGTTTATGTTTCTCAAAGTTTATCTTCACGATGACGTAATCTTCTATTAGATTTTAAGCATACCACCGCACACTGCTTATTTTTATTCATGTTTTTATATAAATAGCTAAGTTATAGTTATACCATAAAGAATGTCAAAGATCAAGTAAAAGGTAAAATATAGACATTTATCGTAATAGGAATGAAATACTATTCTTCTCAACATTATTTTCTGCTCATGTTTCATGTGATGAACACAACACTCGTCAACAATCATCACTTCACAACTATTAAGCATACTCTATATATGACGATACACAAAATCTTTTGTCACTAAGCTAGGATTATCACCTGGCTAGTAATTGCTAGTTTTTCATAAATGAGAATTTTACACTTATAAATATAAAAATTTCCTATATAAGGCCTTCCAAGTTTGTAGAGGCAAGCACAAAATTCTCTATATAAATATTTCAAACAATCTAGTAAGTTTACAAACATGAAATGCAGATGGTCAATATCGACTTAGATAAGAACACTATTAATCACATTGTAGGAGAGCTAAGGTTACATTTAAATTTGCTTTTGTGTTTTTTAATGTTTATTTTCATGACAACATAATGTTCTTTTAGATTTCAAGCATACCACTTGAAACTATTTATTTTTATTTACATTTGTATATGAAAAACCAAATCTATCAAAAAGAATGTCACAAACCAGATAAAAGGTAAAAAATGTGTTGTACGTTATACAAAAGTTGAAGTGTTATTTTAGTTGGCATGTTTCTTCTTATGTTTCATGTGATGAAAACAACACTTATCAATAATCATTATCTTCAAAACTATTCTCACTCTACATATAAATGAAACACAAAATCTCCCGTCATAAAGCCATGATTATGACCTGTATTGACTAGTTTTGATAAATAGTAATTTCATGCAAGTTTATAAACATATATATAAGATTTCATATGTTCATATAGGTAAATAACAAATTTATTACACATTAAGGGTGGTGGGGTGCTCATACCACACGAACTACACTACATCACATAGTCACCAATCACATTTTGTCACGTCACATCATACCATACCTAACAATACCACACTACAACACACCATGTGAAAGTGGGGTGCTCACACTGTGTGGTTTCTAGCATGGGAAAAAAGAATGGGTTCAAAATGGGATTCGAATCACACGGCGACACCCCACGTGTGAGATGCCATGAAATGGCCAAACGACGCGACGATGATGTTGCCAATCGACTCTTCCCATCACCATGGGGTTCCTGCATGGGCGCCCACATCCTAATGTTACGCAAAATCTTACCGACATGAACCGCATGTATGTAACACCCGCTTATTTTTTTTTGAAGACTCAAACAAAAGAATAAAGTGAAGAAAAAGAAAGAAAAGATATATTGCCCAAGTTAAGGGGTAAAAAGTGTCAAAATGACAAAAAGGTTTAAAAGTTGGCGATAAAGGTGGCATGGCTGCCCATTACTCTCTCTTCACACTCAACATACGGATTTTTCTTTAGAGAGAGAAAGGAGAGCTGAAAACTCTCGGTTTGAAGAAGAACAAGAGCAGGAAAAGCGAATTCAAGGTGTTTGAACTCGATTTGCAAATGGTTTTGAAGAAGTCTTATCCAAAGAGCTGCAAATGTGAGTTCTAGAACCCCCTTTTACTCGTTTTAAACTGCTTTGGGGCTGGAAATGCATGTATGAACGATTTATGAAAAATGGGTTTTATATTCGTGTGTTTATTTGTGTGTATGATGCGGGTGGGGTTTGATTTTGGGCTATGTATGTGTTTTATGATGTTATGGTTG
The DNA here is from genome assembly GCA_025506515.1 of Flaveria trinervia. Classification (NCBI taxonomy): domain Eukaryota; kingdom Viridiplantae; phylum Streptophyta; class Magnoliopsida; order Asterales; family Asteraceae; genus Flaveria; species Flaveria trinervia. Next base: position 107,951,725 of record CM046444.1, on the reverse strand, counting down.
TGTTTCTATGGCTTAGAATGTAAGATTAAGCTTAGAACATGATAGGTGATGTTTGGGGACTGAAATATGATGTTTAGGTGCGAATGAGGCTGCTCATGCGCCCAAATAGGGCTCATGCACCTAAGTTTTAGAATTTGCCTAAGTGTTCCCATACGCCCGAAACTTCATGCACCCAAATAGGGCTCGTGCACCTAAGTTTTAGAATTTGCCTAAGTGTTCCCATACGCCCGAAACTTCATGCACCCAAATAGGGCTCATGCGCCTGAAATGTCCTCATGCGCTTGGATGGCCATGCGACTAAGATCAATGCGGATGAAAAGTCTACTGGAGGAGAGCTGATTGTTCTTCCGCATTGACAAATGCGGAAGACTAGAAGTGATGCGAACAAGTTCTACTCTTAAGCATTGGCAAATGCGGAAGAGTGGAGGAAATGCGGATGAACAATAAGAAATCTGGATGAACAAAAAGCAATGGGTATGAACAAAAAGAAATGGGGTTGAACAAAAAGAAATGAGGATGAACAAAAAGAAATGCAAATGAACAAAAAGAAATGCGGATGAACAAAATGAAATGCGGATGAACAAAAATAAATACGGATGAACAAAAAGAAATGCGGATGAACAAAAAAAATGCGGATGGACAAAAAGAAATGCGGATGAACAATAAGAAATGCGGATGAAAGTCATGTGACTAAGGCTATGCGACTGAGAGTCCATACGCCTAAGTGTTCATTTGCCATAGTGTCTATTCGCTCAAGTGTTCTCATGCACCTGGAAAGCCATGCGACTGAATAGGGTCCATACGCCCAAATAGGGCTCATGTGCCCAAAAGGACTTAGTTTATTTTTTGATTTTCAGGGGAAAGTACAGATGTAGGCTTTGACTTAGGAGGTTCCCGGGGGTTCATGTAAGTTGACTTTTGAGGTCATAGATGATGATGGGCATGATGATGCTATGCATGATGGTATGTATGATGTATGTTATATATGTAAGATGATGCCCTGTATGGTGATGTTGTATGTGTATGTTGATGTTCCTTATTATGTATGAGTATTTTCCTGTGGCTTTACGTTGAATGTTAATGAATGAAATGATAAAGTATTATGTAACGTAAAGTGGAAGATAATGAAAAGAGGAACATAATGAAAGAATGCATGCATTAATGAAAGAGAACGTAAAGAAAGTCTTGCAAGCCTTGTATGTTAATTCACACCCAATGAAGGGTGTTAGTTCAACGGTGTGTGGGCTAGCTACCCCAGAAGGATGCACACCGGGGTCCTTCTTTGTGATTGACCATTTATATAGAATCTTTGTCGCTTACCCTAGTACTGTGGTCAGGCCACCGGGCATAATGTATGGGGGTCTATGATAGACCTCGACCCAGTACCACTTTATGCGTGAAAGGGGGGTATAGCACAAGACAATGGTACACCTGAATTACCCTAGTACTATGGTCAAGCCACCGGGCGCAATGTATGGGGGTCTATGATAGACCTCGGCCCAGTACCCGCTTTATGCATGACGGTGGGGTAAGGTTCATGGTTTTGGTATTGAATGTAAAGAAGTAACGATGAACATGTGTAATGAACGGTAAGGAAGATAACGAATGATAACGATGACGTATGAAGATGAATGAATCAAAGTTAACGAACGATGATCCAAGATAATCATGTTATCACCTATGTGTACGTATGATGCTTGATCGCGTAAGAATGTAAAGGAAGTTTTGAATCGGAAGTAAAAGTTGTAGAGTCTAATGAAGAGGTTGATGCAACCTAAACATCTTTAGTCTTTCCTGCATGCTGCACAAGTGCATTGAAGTAGAATGCTTCAGAATTTTGACATGTGCAACAGAAATACTCTAAGTGTGAAATCTTCCAAAGCCAAGACCAATATCTTCCGAAGCCAAAGATGAAGTCTTTCGAAGCCTCAGAGACAAAGTCTTCCGAAGCTTCAGGTTCATGAAGACAGATTTCTTCTGAAGACTTTTAGTAACATGCTTTATCTGATGTACTGTTCCATAAAGCTGGACACCTTTCCGCTGCAACTCTGATAGTCACCAACTAACATAGTTTGGTGAAAAGGTCCATGCTTTTGGTAACTGTACATTGAGGTCTTGAGTCTGTAACTTTCTACTTTATGTACTTTATCCTTTTTGTAAAAGATAAGGATGTGAGCTATGGCATGTCATAGTCACTAGTCAAAAGGCAATCTGCCTTTTGACTCTACAATTGATTTTGTGTGTCTAGTCAATTGTATCCAGCTGGCTTTCAAAGTATAGCCGGTTGTAGGATGTTGTATAAGTATCTCATGTTCTTGTATCTTTTGAATATGCTTTTGTAACGCTTGTAATAGAACATAGAGAAGGCAATATACTGCATTCTTGAAAACTAAATACTTGTGTTCTTTGTGTTCTGTCTCTTATATTACTTGTGTTCTTAAGTGTCATTACTTGGTTAATCCAGTTTACTGTTTGATCTAAGTTTAGTTTATCTCCTCTTTGTGTTGTTGTGTTGTACTTATACCCTTCAACGATCCTGTATTTGGTATCAGAGCGTTCCAGGCTCTTGATATAAGATCTCACCATCTTTAGATCCCTCACACACACAAATACTAAACTTTTCAAATGGCAGCCATTTCCAAAACTGATAAGGAAATTAGAACCATGAACAAGTCCCCACTCATCACTCTTGATGAGTTTGACACCTGATGTTTAAGAATGGAAGGTTTCATCAGGTCTCTTGATTTAAGAATGTGGGAGTCTATTGAGAATGGACCTTTCATACCCAGCACACCCTCTACTACTGGATGAAATAGGAGAGAGTAAGATAGACAGAAAAGCCATGACAGCTTTTCAAACTGCCCTCCCAAACTTGTGTACAGAGGTTTCAAGAAGTGCAAATAGCCAAGCAGCTGTGGGATGCACTGAAACTAATGTATGAGGGTTGTTCTGAAGCCAAGGAGAACAAGAAGGATCTCCTGAAGTAGCAGTTTGAAAACTTCACCTTCAAAACAGGTGAAACCATGACTCAGCAGTACTTCAGGTATGTTGAGATAGTGGATACCCTAGTGGATGGAGGAGTTACTCTTGAAAACAGAGACATTGTAAGGAAGTTCATGTCCTCACTTCCTAGGCAATGGACACACTATTGTGTGGTGATCAATAGAACTGAAAATCTTAAGACTTTACTCTGACAGAGTTATATGGGATTCTCAGTGGCTACCAGATGGAGATGAACATGCAAGGTCATTTGGCAACTCCAACAATCAAAGGGTTCAGCCCTATGTGGTTGAAAGGGATAGCATAAAACCCAAACATCATCTCTTATGCTACCCTGACAACTCACCCAAGGGGCCTTTCATCACCTTCCTAGAGACACCAAGGGAGAACTACACTCAAGGAAGCCCATTCCAAGAGACAAGCTCTTCTCAAGCTTTTGTGTCTTCTGATGAAAGCTGTGGAAACTCTCTTTTCACTCTTGAAGACCTAGACTGTATCCATCCAGATGATCTGGAATATATGGAAATAGTCTAGCAGATGGCTCTTCTCACTCACAGAGCCAAGAAGTTCTACAAGAGGAATGGAAGGAAGTTTCCAAGCAATGCAACTAGTGGAAAGTTTGGACTGGACAAAGGCAAAGTCAAGTGTTACAACTGTAACTTTATGGGCCACTTTTCCAGAGAGTGTAAGGCACCTAGAACAAATGGTGGCCAAACACAATCTAGACCAAACTACACTGACAAAGCTCTCCATAATGAGAAGTCGAAGCAGCAAGCTCTTGTTGCTGTTGAAGAAGGAGGCTTTGACTGGAGCTTTCAGGTGGAAGATGCTTCTCCAAACCAAGCACTAATGGCAGATCATGATGAAGCCAAGATATTGGAACATCTCTGTACTCCTGAATGCATTGCTAAAGTTAACAGGTACAGGTCCTATAACTTGGAACTGAGATCTGATGTTGAGTCCTTAAACATTTTAAAATCTAATTTTAGAAAGTCTGAAAATGATTATAAGCTGAAAATAGAGGACTTAGATAAAACCATTTCAGTTCTAAAACATGAACACATAGATTATAGGACTCAAATTAAAGACCTAATAACCAAGTTAACTGAGTGCCAGGCTGAGCTTGTGATCAGCAAAGCCAGGGCAGAAAAGAGTGTTCTTGAAGAGGAGACCTTCAAGAACATGATATCCTCATCCCTGCACAACAAAGTGTGCTATCAAAACAGACAGGGACTGGGATCCAATCAGATAGCTCCTCCACACACAATCTTGTTTGTAAGATCTCCTAGGTGTGGAACTTGTGAAGATGAGCTTCCTCTCATAGATCCTATGAGTGAGGAGGATGAAGAAGAGATAGTGAAGAATCCCTCTACAAAGAGTGAAGAGGAGGATCCAAGAAGGGCCACTCATCCTTCTGAGGAGAAAGTGAAGACTGTGATGACCAAGTCCATGAGAAAGAACTTGATCAGAAAGAGCAAAAGAAAGGCAAGGAAGGCTCAAGAGATCAAGACTACTTTTGACTCTAAGCAGAAACAAGTTTTATCTTTGCAGGGTTTAAAGTGGTAGGGACTGAATACATCAACCAAAACTCTTCTGCTAAGAGTTCTGGTTCTTGTTCAACTCATCTCAGTAGCAAGAAGAAGACTGATCTGCTGTGTACCACTGATGCACAGCCTGGACCCAAATCCAAGCACAGTCCTCAGCCTAAGAGGACTGTCTCAACATCTGCAAAGATGAAGGTGGAGAAGGGAAGTGACCAAAGATAGTCTTACTCTCAAGAAAAGGCTCTTATGAAGAAGAAGATGAACTGGGTATGTGTGACAGCACCACTCACATTGCTAAGGATTGTCCCTTCAATCCTAAAGGTACTATCCATATGGCCAAAACAAAGGCTTCAAAGAGTTCTAAGAAGATTCAAGCTTCGGAAGGAAAACCAGTTTCCTTCGGAAGTTCCAAATCTAACAAGAAGGGAAGTGGAAAATTCTCTTCGGAAGAATATTGGTCTCGGAAGAAAGGAGTTCTTCCGAAGGACTGAAGTCTGCTGCAGTGTCTGCAGAATCTTCCGAAGGTTCAGTCATCAAAACTTCTGAAGTTCCAAAAGCTTCTAAAGTTTTAAAGGTCAAGTCCAAGACTCCAAAGGTGGTGTGGATGTCTAAGAAAGACCAAGTGACTGAGATTTCTCCATCACAACAGCTCAAGATCCTCTTAGTACAACCATAGGATCTTACTGTTGAATTACCTTCTGCAAATGAGCGTAAGACAAGCAAGGCTTGGGTTTCCAGATGTAACTAATCATTCTCTTTGTGCAAGGACAGCTGAAGACATGCAGAAATGTCTAGATCATAGATAGTGGTTGCTCCAGGCACATGACAGGCAATAGGCCACTACTCCAGAACTTTGAAAGGATTGATGGAGGACCAGTTGCTTTTGGAGGAGATGAAGGCGGTTACATTTCTGGAAGGGCAAGGTCGCAAATGGTAAGCTCATCATAGAAAAGGTAAACTTTGTAAAGGAGCTTGGATACAATCTTCTAAGTGTATCTCAGTTTTGTGATTAGAGTCATAACATGCTCTTTACTGAGCATGAGTGCATTGTTCTTAAGCCTGGTGTGGTCATTCCTCATGAGCATATCCTGCTTAGAGCCCCCAGGAAAGGAAACATGTACAAGATGGATCTGCAAGAAACCTCTCCCTCTGGAGAAGTTTCATGCTTTCTGTCTAAAGCCAACAGTGATGAGTCTTTCCTTTGGCATAAAAGAATGAGCCATGTAAACTTTAAGAACATGAATAAACAGATTAAGCATGATTTGGTAACTGGAATGCCAAAGAAAGAGTTTACAAGTGATGACCACTGTGTTGCATGCCTGAAGGGAAGCAACATAAGGTATCTCACAAGCCTAAGAAAAGGACTCCATCACAACACCCCTACACTGTTACATATGGATCTCTTTGGCTCCATCAGTGTAATGAGTTTAGGAAGGACCTTATAATGTCTAGTGATCACATAGACTTTACAAGATTCACTTGGGTTTCTTCCTTAGAACTAAGGATGAGACTCTTGAGATTCTGAAGAATTCATCTTAAAGATTGAGAATCATCTGATCACAAGGTCAAGGTCATAAGATGTGATCAAGGAACCGAATTTAAGAACCATATCCTTGATACATTCTGTGATGAAAAGGGTATTACAAGACAATTTAGTGCTCCCAGGATCCTCAGCAAATGGTGTTGCTGAGAGGAGAAACATGACACTGATTAAAGCTGCAAGAACCATGTTGTCTGACTCTAACTGCCCATCACCTCTGGGCAGAGGCAGTCAACACTACCTGCTATGTGCAAAACAGAGTTTTAGTAGTTAAGACTCATGGTAAAACTTCTTATGAACTTTGGCACAAGAGAAGACCTTTCATTGGTTTTCTTAGGTCATTTGGATGTCCTTGCACCATCTTGAATACCAAAGATCAAATGGCCAAATTTGCTGAGAAATCAGATGATGGACACTTTATTGGATATTCTCCCAAGCTAAGGCTTATAGAGTGTACAATATCAGAAACTAGAATTATTGAGGAGTCAGCCAATGTGACTTTTAATGACACGCACCTTGTGTTGCTATTCTGGTCCGGATTGGTGTTTGATCTTGATTTGGTTACCAACTGTTTTAAAAATCTTGTGAGAATGTTTCAGGATCTGCTGAAAATTTAAATACAGAAGATCCTGATCCAAGATTTGAGCTAGGAAGAATTCAAGACATATATCTTCAGCTCTAGTTGGAACCACTTCTACAAATGAGGTTTATGTCAGCCCAACAATGAAAAATTAGCAGAACATCTGGTATGCCTTCAAATTCCAGCTCAGAGGCTCTACAACCATATAAGAACACCTCAACTGTGGAAGACAACAAGGGAAAACAACAATGGTGATGGGACAGGACCAAGAATTTTTGATGTCACTAACCACACCATAGATGAGAACATTAATGATATCACACAGCTTGGATCAAGTTTCACTTGAAAAGTGTGCTGATGTGATGGGAGAAACATCTATGCCAGATCTAAATTTTTCAAATTTAGATCTTTTCAACAACTTGTTGTGATCCCTCAGCTTAGGATCCACAAGTCTCACCTACCACAAAAACATCAATGAGATGTTGTCTCAGGGGTAAGACAAGAGGACAAACCCATGAAGCAAATGTTTGTCTTCACTCTTGTGTTTCTATCCCAGATAGAGCCAAGAAAGTTGATGAAGCTCTAAAGGATGGAAGTTGGTTGAAGCTATGCAACAAAAGATGCTTCAATTCAAAAGGCAGAAAGAAAGTTGGAACCTTGTCCTCTTCTTCTGGGAAGATACCATTGGAACCAAAGGGGTGTTTAGGAACAAGAAAGATGATGAGGACTCATCAAGAAACAAAGTAGACTGGTGTTCAAGGATACAAACAAGAAGAAGGGATTGAAAAATGATGTATTGCTCCAGTGGCAAGATTAGAGCTGTTAGGATTACCTGGCATTTGCTGCATCAAGAACTCAAGGTTTCTTTCAACTTGATGTGAAGTGGCCTTTGTTATGAGTGAAGATGAAGAGGTTTATGTCAAACAGCCACTGGTTTTGTGATCCTGATCATCCTGATTATGTCTGCAGCTTGCCCAAAGCTCTCTATGGCGGACCAGGCACCCAAGAAAGTGTTATGAGACACTGTATGAGTCTCGCTATAAAACATGGATACAGGAGGGGTACATAGATGGAACTCTCCTTCATCAAAGGACAAGGAAAAAGAATATTGCTAGTCAAGTATAATGGGAGACATCATCTTTGGGTCAACTAATCCAAAGCCCTGCAAGGACTTTGAGAAGCTGATGAAGACAGATTGAATCATGGGGGGAACTCAATTTCTTTCTGGGAATTCAAGTGAAGCAAGTGAAGAGGATGACAGGATCAGCGATCACAAGTTTGATGTATTAGGATACAAAGCAGCGGAATACAAACAAGAATTAGACAAATTGTAGCAAGCAATCGATACTTGTAAGCATAAGAGCGCATACGGTTATAGGGAGAGAATATATATTCTGATTTCAAGGAATGTTTATAGATGTAGAATATTTCTAATCAAATCATTCATTCATTCATTCATCTCATTCATCATCGTTACAATAAGTTGTCACTCCTTATATAGAGTGCAACAATCACTGCTGTTATCACGGAAAGTGACAACTGGCAGATCTAATACAAAAATAACTAATTTTAACAAACTACTGAAATGTTCACAACTACTGAGAACATATCAGCATGTTAAGTAAAATATAAAACTACTGAAACTACAACGACTGAAGAACAAGCTCTTCAGTCGTTTTACAAAACTACTGAAACATAAAAATATAAAACTACTGATATCACAACTACTGAAGAAGTACTCTTCAGCAGTTGTGACAAACTACTGAGGCTTCAGTACTTGATCTTCAGACTTTGACCTTCAGGTGTTTCATCAGCTGATGACTTCAGTAGATATCATCAGCTGATGTCTTCAGTCTTTGTCTTCAGACTTTGTACATCAGTTGTTGATCTTCAGCACTTGTAAACTCTTCAGCTGTTGTACTTCAGTACTTTGGTCTTTCAGCTTCAGCACTTGTGTTCTTCAGCTGTTGTACTTCAGCACTTTGGTTCTTCAGCTGTTGAGGTCTTCAGCACTTGATCTTCAGCTGTTGAAGTCTTCAGCACTTGTCAAACTACTGATGAGGCTTTCAGCAGTTGTTGTGATACCATGTGGGACTTAGAGGTTTTCTGATCTTGGCTCATTGGTTCTTTTGGTCCAACAAACTCCCCCTGAACCAATGCAGCCAAAACCTCTAACTTATTTATTCTCCCACTTATTGATGGCAAAATGTTGGTCTTTTTCCTTCTTGATCAGTAGAGAAGATGACCCATGTAAGCTCCGGCCTGGGAAGAAATCTCAAATATTTGTTTGGCAGAGTATGAATGGGAACTCTGTTTTGGGGAACTGGACACAGAGTTGTTATCCCATTCATGAGATTTACTTCCCCATAATGAGTCTGTATGACTCACGAACATAGGCCTCAAGGAGAACAACTTGTTCCTCCTGAGAGAGTTCTTCTGCTCCTCCTTCGAAGAAGAACTCTGGACCATAGTACTCTGATAAGTACTTCATGGTCCTGCCATTTTTCAGCTCCACCGTAGTTACCTCCCTATATACAAATTCATCAGGATGGTTGCCTTCAAGGAGTAACTGGAGCTCATTCTTCTGGATGTCTTCAAGCTTTTTATATAACAACCCTTCTATCTTGTTTTCAGTAAGGCTTGAGGGGTCTTCTTTGCTGGTGAGCTTTCTTGAATTCATCAATGATTTCCCAAGGTGAGACTACAACGGCCAACATGATGGTAGACTCTATTGTTTTTGTACCTGGCCGTTGTATCTGTGGGAGTTCTTTTATGGATTCTAGAACTCACCCTGGGGTCTGGCCATACTCTCACTCTCTCCTTCTGATACTGAAAGGTGTGCCTGAGAGTGTACAGCCTTTGAGCATGCCTTTCATGGCTTGAATAGATGATGACTGAGGAAATTCCTTGTCAACCATCTTCAACAGTTGCTCATCGTGCTGTTTCTGCTGTTCTTCTTCTTCTATCTTGACTCTGACCATTTCCCTTTGAGAGTCAGGTGTGATCATGGGTTGACTTCGGGGTTTTGGTAGCTTCAGAACAGCAGAGAGTGGCAGACTATCATCTTCATCCTTTCTTCTTCTTCTCTTCATCCTCAGCACCCTTCTCCTCCTTCTGGGTACATCACTGGATGATGGTTGGGTTGGTGAAGGAATGGTTTGAAGAATGAGGATGTTTGGATTTTGGCTTAGAGATTGGTTGGGAGATTTGAGGGATAGGATCTGTTGAGTGGGTGGAAGGGAAGGTTGATCTAGCATCCTTGTAGTTAGTTTCGCCTTTGTGAGTTAGCCATCTCTAACCTTTTACCAGCCCCAGCCTCATCAAGGGCTTCCACAATAATCCCTTTGTTGAATTGCTCAGACAGACAGATTCTGGTGGCTATAGCCAGAATGCTGTCCCTGGTCCATGCGCGGATCTCCATTAATGATCTTCCCAAGTATTTTGCAATAAAGCGGATCATTATTTCCAATCTCTCTTTCTCAGAGCATCATACCCTGCCCATCGGGTTTGTATCTCTTGTACTTCTAACCTTCTGATCTCACTATCCAGTGTGGCTGTGTCAAACCCCTGCCTGAAGAGTTGTTCAATTATTTTATCCATGGATCGGCTGTGTGTGGTGTCAGCTTCTTTGACCAGCTCCTCCAGGATTTGTCTTCAGCAGTGTGATCATCAGCACTTCTCTTTCGCTTGTAAGTGAGCAGAGGTTGCTTTTCTTTTTCCTCCTCTTGGGCTTGCTTCTCTTCCTTTCCTCGGATCTTTCCTCTTCTTTTCTTTCACTGCAGTACTCTCCCCCTTTTGGTTGCATTGGAGGAAGGGGTTTGTACCGCAGAAAGAGTCTTTGGACAGCAGCATCAACCAAGGGCTGTAATGTTGAGGAAAGCCTCTCATCAATGGCTTTGATCACTATATCAGTGATTATGGGTGTGATGAGAGGGAGGGAATTTTGGAGTACAGCACCTATTTGCTCAGGAGGGTTCTGTTCCTGAGAAGTAGGGCCTGAAGCAGAGGCAGGTGGTGATTTTGGAGTGGCTCGGTGTTTGGGAAACCTTCAAGTGAAGGTGCCATCTGTGGGTGGATAGAGGCAGATGGTCTTTCTCCTTGTGAGAGTTGGTCAAGTAGGTTTTGCAGCCTACTGACTTTCTCTTCAAGGATTGTGTTCTGGGCAAGAACATCATAGAAAAAGCCCAGGTCATCATCAGCCGAAGCTGAATCATCTGACCTCCTGCTTAGAGCAGGATTTACATGCACTGGGTGTAGACCAGTGTGGTGCATGTGCCCCTTGTGCTTGGTACTGGGGACTTCCAGCCTCAGGACAATGTCCATCATCAGCTGTTGCCTCTAGTGAGGTCTTAGCAATGTTACCAGCCTCACTCTGGTCATGTGCTGAGTCAGAGGAGGTGGCAGCCTCACTAGATATTCTAAGCCTTGTCTACACCAGGAGATAGAAGTGGGAAACCCCTGTGCTGTGGGTTCTCAAGTGCACTGTGTTCCTCCCCCTCAATTGTAGAGGTATTCCCAGTAGTAAGTGGTTTCTGGGGAGGGGGTGAGGAGTGCAATTGAGTCAGCACTTGTGCAACTATTAAAGTTGGGCTGTGAGGGGCGGTTGTTGGGGTGAGGGGATAGAAGCAGTGTGCACCTGGGGAGGTGGTGCTCTTCAATGGCAATCTCCTCAAGTGAGGAAGATCCCAGATAAGTAGGTACCCCTTGTGTGGTTGCTGCAGGCTCCTGTTGAGAGGAAGCCTGAGCGGCTGGCTGGAGGAGTCATTGTATCCACTAGGGGGTTTGGACTAGTGGATATATCTGCGTTTGTGTTGCAGGGGCATCCTCAGGGGACTCAATTCCCTGAGTAGCCGTTTTGGGTTTCTTTTTGGTGGGTTTGGTGGGGACTTTGATTTGGAGGTGGTGGCTGTGGGTTCCAGCTGCGTGGGTTTTCGCAGCTTGGCAGCCATTTTGAGTGTCCGGTCAGAGTTGTGCCGGGAGTATACTTCGGCAGAACAGCCGTAGCAGGGACTCCCAAGCCAACAAGTCCCTCAGCATTAAGCTGGTCTGTAATAATGGCCATTATGAACCGTGGATATAGTATCCAACGGTTGGCAGTTAGTTTTTGAGCCATATCCTTGAGCTCTAAAAATATTATTTCAAAAAATTAAGTGGTTGTTGCTCAAGAATAGAATACATTACCTGCTGCCATTTGGTGGACATTTGATCCCAAGACGACGTCTTAGGGGCCAAACATACATTCACCATGTGAAAAATCAGGCGCTCAGCGTCATTAAAGTGTTTCTTCATGATAGTGGAGGCACTGAGATCGCCTTGATATCCATGTTGAGCAAAGGATAGATCTATGGTGCCCTTCGGATATCCAGCAGGAGAAGTAGCATCATTCAGTTGAAGAATTTGGCGGATTATTGCAGGAGTGATGACTACTTCTTGTTGTTGACGACCGACGGAGGGATGGTGTGTTGTTCTCCCCAGTGGTAACAGTAACGTTCATCCAAAATTGGTGCAAGGATTCGGCATGTAAAATGGGATTCAGAAGAAATGCCGTGTTGTTGGGACTGAACCATAAGATCGATAGCAGTATCGAACTTAGTCCAGATGGGCGATTTAGTGAGGTAGGCAACACAGTTGTGTCGCGGTTTAATTTGCATAGACGCCATTGAGAAGAGGGAAGTTTTGGAGAGGAACGTTAGGTTTGAAGAAGATGAAGCATGTGAGAGCTAAGGTAGGGATATATATAGGGTACGGGTAAGGAAACGACTGAAGGATGTGGTGTTAGTCATCAGTAGTTTTAAACGACCGTTGACATGGTATTATCCTTTCAGACGTTGAAACAGCTGAAGTCGTGGTGTTAGGCATCAGTAGTTTAGAAAACTACTGAAGACCGTGGTTTTGACTTCAGATGATTGAAACAACTGAGGACTTGGTGTTGTCATCAGTAGTTATGAAACTACTGAAGACAGTGGTTTTGTCATCAGCTGTTGTAAACAACTGAAGACTTGGTATTAGTCATCAGTAGTTATAAAACTACTGAAGACGTGGTTTTGCTTCAGTTGTTTAAAATGAAACAGCAGTTGTACAAACGACTGAAGAGAAAGTTCTCTTCAGCTGTTTTCGTCAATTCTTAGCTTTTCAGCTGTTTCAAACTGTCCTCAACACATTCATCAGTCTTTTTGGCTGATTTCAGTTGTTTCATAGGACATCAGTACTTATCTTTTTACTGATTGCAGTAGTTGTAACTGCATCAGTAGTTGTAACTACATCAGTAGTTTAGAACAGATGAAGTACTTCAGTACTTGTGAGACATTTAGCCTTCAGTAGTTATAAAAACTACTGAGGTAAAAGAGCTCATCAGTACTTATATGTGACATAGTACTCATGATCATCAGTATGAATTACTAAGATCATCAGTAGTTGTCACTTATTCTAGCTGCAGCATACCAAGCCTTAACACCAGGTTTTGGAAAGTTGAACTATCCAAAGGCTTAGTAAAAATGTCTGCAAGCTCATCAGCACTAGGCACAAACTTAGGATCAATCAGACCTTTTTCAAAACAATCCCTTATAAAATGATGTCTGATCTCTATATGTTTGGTCCTAGAGTGCTGGACTGGATTTTTGACAATGCAAAGAGCTGAAGCACTATCCATTAACAATGGAGTCTTAGTCTCTGTAATGCCATAATCCAAAAGTTGGTTTTGAAGCCAGAGTACCTGAGATGTACACTTGCAGCAGCAATGTACTCTGCTTCAGCAGTGGATGTAGCAACTGAGGTCTGTTTCTTGCTCTGCCAAGAAATCAAGCAGTTGCCTAGGAATTGACATCCACCAGAAGTTGATTTCCTGGTCAACTTACACCCTGCATAGTCACTGTCAGAAAAAGCAACTAATTTACCAGAATGTCCGGTAGAATACCATAAACCTAGAGATGGAGTGCCTTGCAGATATCTAAAGATCCTCTTGACTGCAATCAGATGAGACTCTTTAGGTGCAGCCTGAAATCTAGCACAAACACATGTAGCAAACATAATATCTGGTCTAGAAGCTGTTAAATACATCAAGGACCCAATCATACATCTGTAAAGTGTTTCATCAACCACTTTACCTTTCTGATCTGTGTCCAGTTGTGTGGTGCTGCTCATGGGAGTAGAACAAGGCTTACAGTTTTGTAAATCAAACTTTTGCAAAAGATCTTTTGTATATTTGGACTGATGAATAAAATTCCATCAGCCTTTTGTTTGATTTGCAACCCCAGAAAGAACTGTAATTCTCCCATGGCACTCATTTCAAACTTCTGTTGCATCAACTTTGTAAAGGCCACACAACTTTGGATCAGAGGATGCAAAAATGATATCATCTACATAAATTTGAACAAGTAGATTATGCTGCCCAGCTTCTTAATGAATAAAGTCTTATCTATGGAGCCTCTAGTGAAATTGTTTTCCAGAAGAAAGTTTGATAATGTCTCATACCAGGCTCTGGGAGCTTGTTTTAACCCATAAAGAGCTTTATCAAGCTTATACACCCAATTAGGATGTTTATTGTCCTCAAAGCCTGGAGGTTGACATACATAAACCTCTTCTTTAATTTTTCCATACAAAAATGCACTTTTGACATCCATTTGAAAAACTTTAAGGTTTTGATAAGCAGCATAAGCTAAAAACAATCGAATTGCTTCCAGTCTGGCTACAGGGGCAAAGGTTTCATCATAATCAATACCTTCTTCTTGTGCAAACCCCTGAACAACCAGTCTGGCCTTGTTCTTAACAATAAGCCCATTTTCATCAGTTTTGTTCCTAAACACCCATTTAGTGCCTATTGCACACTTACCTGGAGGTAGAGGAACCAGTTCCCACACTTGCTGTTTCTTGAACTGAAGAAGCTCAAGCTGCATGGCATCAACCCATCCATTGTCCTTTAAAGCAATGTGATAATTCTTTGGCTCTTGCTGACTGATGAAGATGAAGAGAGCATAGAAGCAGAAATGACAATTGACTTCTTGTTGATACTCCAGCAGTGATATCACCAATGATTTGAGACATAGGGTGATTCTTCAGATCTTGATACACAATGAGATCTGTGCAAGTGTTTGTAGCCGGTTCAGCAGCAACAGATGGTGATGGTGAATCATTTCCTTGAAACCAATCAGTGGATGGTAATTCAAAGGAAGTTGAATTCGAAGAAATCTCATCAGCATTTGTTGTGGATGGTGCTACTGGAGCTACAGGAACATCAGGTCTAGCTGAGTCAGGCAGCTGATCACTAAACCTGAAGAGGTGAGTACTGCAATCATCATCATCATCAGCAGTACCACCAGGTGGTGAACTGTTGACAGGAGCAACAGCAGGAGTTTGATAAGGAACATATTGCAGTATGTCCAAATCAAATAACTCCACAGGACTTTGTGGAATCTTGTCCTTTGGAGATTCATTAACTTAACATGTAGAGTTTCTTCAACCATCTTTGTTCTGCAGTTGAAGACTCTGTATGCCTTGCAAGTAGATGAATAACCAACAAAGTACCCTGCATCCACCTTAGGATCAAATTTATGGAGTTGATTTGTGTTGAGAATAAAACAGGGACACCCAAATGCTTTGAAAAATGAAATCAGAGGAGCCAAATGATGGAGAACTTCATATGGAGTCTTCATCAACCTCTGATTTACTAAAACTCTATTTTGCACATAACAAGCTGTGTTGACAGCTTCAGCCCAAAAGGTCAGTGGCAAACCTGAGTCAGCCAGCATGGACCTTGCAGCTTCAATGAGGTCCTGTTCTTTCTCCACTACTCCATTTTGTTCTGGAGTCCTTGGAATGCTGAACTGCCTTTTGATTCCCTTTGAAAGATAGAAGTCATCAAGTGTATGATTTCTGAACTCAGTTCCATTATCACTCCTAATACACTTGACTGGAAGGGAATACTGCTTCTCAATGTACAGCACAAAGTGAATAATCTTCTGAGCAGCCTCATCCTTTGAATGTAGAAAGAAAGTCCATACAAATCTGGAGTAATCATCCACAATTACCAGACAGTATTTCTTCTTTGCCATGCTCATTACTCTCACAGGACCAAATAGATCCATATGCAGTAATTGCAAGCAGGCAGTGGACTTGGACACTTCAATAGGAGGGAATGAGACTTTGTGCTGTTTTCCTTTTAAACAAGCAGTGCAGGTTTCATCACAGTGGAACTCTTTATTGGTAAGCCTCTGACTAAACTATTGTGGCTAAGCTGATTCATGTTTTTGAGATTAACATGACCAAGCCTCCTGTGCCACAGTTTAGATTCTTGAGAAGAGGCTTTGGAAAATAGGCAAGGATTGCCTTTGAGATCTATCTTCTTAGAGAGATCTAAGGCATACACTCTTCCTGTCCTGTTGGCTTTCAGGAGAGTGTGATCATCCAACACCTTGTCAATCAAGTGCAAAACTTTGGATGACAGAATCCTACAGTTTTGACTGGTGAAAAGGGCAACATGGCCTTTATCACACATTTGACTGACACTCAAGAGATTGTACTTGAGATTTTCCACATGATTAACATCATCAAATTTGATTTCTCCATTGGAGACAAAGCCCTTACCGATGATGTAACCCCTAGCATCATTGCCAAAAGAGACAAATCCCTTCTTTCCTTGAGAGTAGTCATGAAGAAGAGAGCTGTTCCCAGTCATGTGCATAGATCCCCCACTGTCTACATACCAGATGCTACTTTGGCATGTTGAAGAACCCTGCAATAATAAACAATCAGTTAGTTTAGAGACCCAAACCTTTTTGGTTTTGGGCCTGGTCTCATCAATAGATGGTAAACTAACAGGTTTATTTGAAACAACAGCCTGAGAGGAAGAAGATGGTGTAGAAGAGGAGTCCTTTGGCTTGGACCTCCTTTTCTGTGGTTTCAACATAGGAGAATCTAGTTGGTTAACTCTACCCAACAGATGTTGTACCATCATCACCAGCTGTGTCTGATTTTGTGATAAAGCTTTCAGCTCATCAGACACATTGCTAGTGGAGTTGATAAGTTCCTATGTTGCACCTTCTTCTTCTGAGCACCCTCAGCTGTCACCTGTTTAACCCTTCCTTTTTGGATTTCTTTAAGGACTTAAGGGTTACAGGATTTGATGTTGCTGATACAAATGTGGTCTCAAACTCAGTTTTCATTTTTACCATTTTCTCATTAATTTCTTCTTTTTGTTTGAGTTTGGAACCTCTTTTGTACCAACAATCATCTGTAAGATGATTGAACAAACCACATACTTCACATGGTTTCTTCTTCATCTTAGGTTGATCATCAACTAAAGAGGGTGAAGCAACAGAAGACTTGTTCTTCAATGCTTTGGAAGCATTGGTTGCTTTCTTGACTACTCTTTAGTAGTCTTCAAACTCTTTCTACTGCCAGTTTTCTTCTCTTCAGTACTGACAGCAGTTGAAGTTTGAACTTCAGGTGTTAAATCCTGCTCTCTAGTCCTTTCAGGACCTTCAGGATTAACTCCTGAGTTGATCAACTCATTAATCATGTGAATGTCAGCATTTGAACCATCAACATCAGCTGATAGGTTCAAAGAGGGCTTGATGCTGACTGCTACTTCTGATTGTGCTGTATCAGAAGGTAGATCACATGATGTGATGGATTGGTTATCACTCTCACCATCAGATTCTACCTCTGCTCTTGGGGTAAAATCTGTAGGTGGAGCAGTGTGATTGTAACCAATTCCAAACTTCACATTTGAAGCAGATTGCTTACTAAGAAGCATTTCAAAACCTTTGCATGATTGTACCCATCTATCACACTCGACCTGGGTAACTGCAAGGGTTTCTTTGAGATCTTTGTACTTCTCTAGAAGTACTTCTTCTCTAGCCTTATCATCAATTATTGGCAATTCAGTTTATAAATCTCATCATTTTTATCTTTGAGCACAAACTCAAACTCAGCTTTGTTTTTGGAAATTATTTGTTCTAGCTCAATGTTCTTATTAATTAGAGCTACATTTGCTTCTCTAATGGAAGCAAATGCTGCTATGCATGGTTCAGAACATAATTTGGCTTTTGCCTCAGAGGATACTGTGATACCTGAGGTGTAGAGGCATTAGAAAATGAAGTATCAGCAGACTCCAAAGCCATAAGAGCTAGATTCCCAAAGGGACTGTCACCACCATGTTGACCAGCACCTGAGAACAGTTGATCATGACCAGACAAGTCATCTGGTAAACTGCTCCAGTCAACAACTCCTGGGGTGAAGAAGCTGTGTTGTTGAGATTGAGGTTGTTGATGAGATTGGAAGGCTGAGGTTCTGGTAGTGCATGAGGTTGTGGTGTCATAGGAACTTGAACTTGATTTGACTGTGGCATGTAATAACAAGGGTACGGATATGGCATTTGACCCTGAGGAACAAAATATGCCGGAGATTGTTGTTGAGGATGATGACTAGAGGTGACAGGATGTTGCCCTCTGTGTTGTTGACTATTGCCAGGAAAAGTCACAAAGGGTGCAGTGGAGTTAGATCCAGTTGATCTACACTCTCTTGCAAAGTGTCCAAGCCTTTGGCATTTGTGACACCTCAACTTGCTCTTGTCAAAACCAACTTTGGTTTTGCCAGAGAGTCCTGGGAATTTTCTTCCAGTTTTTGTAGAACTTCTGAGATCTGATATTTATCAAGGCCATTTGGCTCAAAATATCCATCTCTTCTAAGTCATCATCAGCAATCCCCTTGAGATCATCCATAATGAACATAGATTGTCATTATTACACCCAGTAAACTGACCATCAACACTCACAAATGCAGAATCAGAAGTGCTTGAAGAGAAATTAATATGCTCATCATACTGGCATTCAGATGAAGCATATTCTGACTCATGACCCACCAAGGCAGTGTTGCCTTGTACAAAGTCTTCAGTGAGCTTTCCAGATGAAGACAGCTTTCTCTTCTGTTCTATCTCTCTCTCAAAAGTGAGCAGTTTCCCATGGAGTTGGGTGAGAGATAGTTTGTCCAAACTTGCACTGGAGCGTAGGACAATAGTATATGTGTCCCATCTCTCAGGCAGTGATCTGAGAAATCTGTTATTCATCTGAATATTGGTGTATTCAAGTTTGACCATTTTTAGTTCAGAGATCAAACAAGAGAACCGCTCATATTGTTGAGTCAGTGTCTCACCCTTTCTATGAGAGAATGTCTCATATTGTTGGGCAAGAATTTCTCTATTTTTGCCAAGACCTCATCTGTTCCTCCAAATTGTTCTTTCAAGGCATTCCAGAGGTCATGGGCAGTTTCATGATGCATTAGCCCAGAATAGATTTCATTGGGCAGTGCCATGGCCAGAATTCCATGGGCTTTTGCATCAATTTCAAGCAACTTCTTATCCTCATCTGAGTATTGCTCTCCTCTTCGGAACCATTTGATTGGTTTCCGGGTTATTCACCATAGGCTTGTGTGGACCATGTACCACTGATGTCCAACACCTGCGCTGTTAACAGACAGGTGATGGAGCATACGTCTTTGCCATATGTTATACTCATTCCTAACCAGCATAGGTGGCTTGGTTGAGGAACCAGTATTGTGAGGATCATTGGAAGGGAGTAGTCATTTTCAGTTCAAAAACAATTTAGTTCAAGCTTTTAAAAGTTTTAGACAGACCACAACAAACTCAATGAGAACCAAGAAAAGATCTCAGGATGAATGAGCAGAAATACAGAAAATTCAATCTCTATAACCGTTTCTTGCAAAAACAAAAGCTCAATCAAACTTAGATCTTGAATAGCAGTTTCAATGATCAATTATTAGATCGATCAATGATTAACCTGCTCTGATACCATTTGACAGGATCAGCGATCACAAGTTTGATGTATTAGGATTACAAAGCAGCGGAATACAAACAGAATTAGACAAATTGTAGCAAGCAATCGATATTGTAAGCATTAAGAGCGCATACGGTTATAGGGAGAGAATATATTTCTGATTTCAAGGAATGTTTATAGATGTAGAATATTTCTAATCAAATCATTCATTATCAATTCATCATTCATCACATGTTACAATAGTTGTCACTCCTTATATAGAGTGCAACAATCACTGCTGTTATCACGGAAAGTGACAACTGGCAGATCTAATACAAAATAACTAATTCTTAACAAACTACTGAAATGTTCACAACTACTGAGAACATATCAGCATGTTAAGTACAAATATAAAACTACTGAAACTACAACGACTGAAGAACAAGCTCTTCAGTCGTTTTACAAAACTACTGAAACATAAAATATAAAACTACTGATATCACAACTACTGAAGAAGTACTCTTCAGCAGTTGTGACAAACTACTGAGGCTTCAGTACTTGATCTTCAGACTTTGACCTTCAGGTGTTTCATCAGCTGATGACTTCAGTAGATATCATCAGCTGATGTCTTCAGTCTTTGTCTTCAGACTTGTACATCAGTTGTTGATCTTCAGCACTTGTAAACTCTTCAGCTGTTGTACTTCAGTACTTTGGTCTTTCAGCTTCAGCACTTGTGTTCTTCAGCTGTTGTACTTCAGCACTTGGTTCTTCAGCTGTTGAGTCTTCAGCACTTGATCTTCAGCTGTTGAAGTCTTCAGCACTTGTCAAACTACTGATGAGGCTTTCAGCAGTTGTTGTGATACCATGTGGGACTTAGAGGTTTTCTGATCTTGGCTCATTGGTCTTTTGGTCCAACAATGGCATCGTCATAAGTCAGTAAAGTAGTCATGACATACTCAAGATGTTTAATTATGACTGGAATGAAGATGTAAGACACCCATAGCCAGAAACCACCTTTGGTCCTGATCTGAGGGGGAGTGTGTAGATGAGCATTTATATAGGGATTAGATTGGTCTCTTATGTATTTACTGCTAGCAGGCCGATATCATGTTGCTACATGTATTTGGGCAAATATCAGCCAAACCTAATATGTATCAACTATTATGTCAAGGGATCTAGATACCTCAAAGGTGCATCAACACTTTGACTATGGATCCCAAGAATTCTGACTTCAACTGTATGTCTATACAGATTAAGTGATTGGTGTTGCAACATGACTGCAAAGTCTACACTGGGGGATGTTCCATTCTTGGTGGAAGGGTGGTTTTCATGCAACTGCCAAGAAACAATCCTTGTCTTTCTTGCATCAATATGATGAAGTAAATACATTGCTGCTACAGCATGCTGTGCCAGTCTTTTGGATTCAAAAATCAATGTTGGCTATGGGTTAAACTTCAAGGAGACTCCCATCACATAGACAACAACGTGCTATTTCAATCATAGAAAACCCTGTGCAGCACTCAAGGACAAAGCACATAATATCAGTTATCATTTAATAAGAGATAACTATGAAAGGATAATTAAACTAATCAAGGTTCACACAGATGAAAATATGCTGATCTGTTACAAAGGCTTTTGATGAACAGAGATTTAAATACCTTATATCAGCTATTGGGATGATCAACCTTGATAGATCTTGTTAAAACTAATTCTTATTATTTCTTAAAAATATGGTGTCCTAAGTTGTCTAGTCATTACTTTCATAAGCTCATGTTTTCTTTGGATGCAAATTTCTTTTGAATATTTTCCTCAGATTTTTGAAAATTTCAGATGTTCGGATGTTATGTTTTAACTTCGGAAGTAAAACATGCCTTCAAAATAAATAACTGTCTGAGAAATCGAAAGAGTTTTAAATTTATCTTTCGAGCTAAAATACTGTCTCAGACACTTAATCATTTCAGGACCATTTACTTCCGAAGCAAAATTAACTATCGGAAGCTTTGTTTTGTTTATACACAAAGCACTCAAGTTTTAATTTATCTTCCGAAGTAAAATTTTCAAACCTCTCAGGAAATTCTTCCGAAGTCATTTTAGCTTCGGAAGCTTTTTAATTAAAACTTCCGATATAATTAACCTTCGGAAGCTTTTTGTTTTCCAAGAAAACTACTTTTTGAGCAAAAAGCAAACTACTTTTTCAGAGGTGGGACCGACATTCAGATTTCAAAGTTTATCCTCTTTCATTAAACTTTATCTGAAATCCCTCTCTCATATAAACTCAATGGTTTCCCCCCTCTTTCTATCATCTGTTCTTCCTCCAAACCTAAAATCTCAAATTTCTCTCTGAAATTTCTTTCTTTCTTCTTTCTTCATCCCTAAGCTACTTCAAAATGGCCAACCTTGCTCACAGAAATGATCCAACTTTACCATGCAGCTACACAGACAACACAATCAAGTTGCTCTGTTACGCTCTGAGAAAGATCCTCATTTCTCAGAAGTTTGCCGTTTCTTATCTCTGTCCAACTACTTCACCTCCCTACCATTGATCCTCCACTCTATGAGGATCAGTTGCTTGAATTCTGAAAGACCTACTAAGAGGTCATTATGGATGGGGAGAAGGCATTGTCTGCCACAGTGCAGGGGAGAACAATCTTCATCACTCCGGCCATCATCAACCGACATCTTCAGCTGGATGATGAAGAAGGTGAGGTGTTTTTTCCCAAGGAAGCTTTTAATCATTCCTTTGAGCAGATGGGGTATGAGGGAGATTTATCTGTAAAGACCTTCAGGAAAGGAAGGTCTCATCCCAATGGAGATTCCTGCTCCATGTGTCATCCACAGCTTATCAAACAAGCATGGTGGATGGGACCAGATTCCTGAAGATCTCTCCTTCATAGTCCATGGAATGGTTCAAGGGGTCAAATTCAGGTACTCTCAGTTTATTTATACAAATTTACTTGCAAATTTAGTCTCCTTAGAATATTACATGTTTCCTAGATATGTCCGGTACATTCTTAACTGTGAATTGGGCTCACAGTTAAGGGAAACAGGTAACTTCTTAAATTGGGACAGATGAAGCTCGGCATCTTTAAAATACTGAGAAAGTCCACTGTTGATTCTCTGGGGTAGAAACAGCCCTAGTCCCAAAAATGTTAGAGCTCATTGCTCAAGGTGACAACCTAGTAGCACAAGCTAGTGTTGAACCCACAGCTGCTGCTTCCCAGCCACCCACACAGCCTCAAATCTCCATTACCTACCAAGAAAATCCAAACGAATCCCTGCTCAGACTATTCAGTCTGTGAAGGCCCCCATATACTTACCCATACAGGAAGAAGTGGACACTGGAGCTCCCACTTTCCCTGAGGAGCAAACCACTCCCATCTCTTCAAGAATCAGGCTGAGGTTCCTCATGCTCAGCCTGATGAGCTCATTAGCCCTACTGCCTTAAGCCTCACTCTGAGTCTCCAACACTCAAGTGATCAACCTTCAGGGGACAGTTACCATCCCCAGCCCCTATAGATCTAAACAACCCATTCCCCACCTTGAGTTCTATACTGATGAAGATATAGGTTTCAGTGAGTACAATGAATTCTCCTTTCCCTCTACTCAAAGAGAGATGAGTACTCTGAGTCTCCTACATCTATCCCACATCAGTCACCTACAACTGAGGTGGACACTCCTGAACCTGTTCAGATGTCCATATGGAAGAGGCTCTCACTTCTGAAAGTGATTACATCATTAAGACCTCAACCATGACAACTCATCCCACTGACATCTCAACT
Organism: Flaveria trinervia; assembly: GCA_025506515.1. Lineage (NCBI taxonomy): Eukaryota > Viridiplantae > Streptophyta > Magnoliopsida > Asterales > Asteraceae > Flaveria > Flaveria trinervia. Next base: position 107,928,515 of record CM046444.1, on the reverse strand, counting down.
GAGACTGCCAGTGAGCAGAGGAATCCAGTAGCCAAAAACTTAGAACTAGTCATGAGAGAAAGGACTCTGGTCCAATCTTCTCCACCCCTAGTGATTCTTTTGATGAAAATGAGAGGGATCCGAGACTAAAAGTGCAAAAACTGTCTAAAACATGCACTTACCTAGTCTCAAGGTCAGTCACCTTGAATCTCAGGTGACTACCTTACAAAACAGGATCAATGATCAGCAACTTGAGATTCAATCTAAGGAAAAACTAGCTGGGAGACCCTTAAGGAGAGCTCAACCAGGAACACAAGAACCTGTGGATGTGATGACCTATCCTCCAGCTCACCTATGCAAGTGGGTGATGTACCATAAAGGGGGAGAAAGTCATTACAGCCACAGAACCTGGGAGTTCCTCTGAGAGAATAGACATTAAGGACTCACCATCCTCACTTGCAATGTGCATTCTCAGCAACCTCTTATAGTTCACATTGATGTGGACTACACAGACTCTTTCATACAGAGTCTGTTTGAGGATGGGATACCAAGGGCTATGTCACCTCACCATCCTTTAACCACATCATTGGGGGAGGTATGACAACAACAGGAAGGCCCTCATCATCATAAGAGTTCAAGGACAACAAGAAGTCTTTAATTTTCAGAACTTGGACTACTATGAAGGTTTGGATCTAGTCAACAGCCACTCGTCAACCCAAGCCAATCAAGACAAGCTGACAGACTGGCTAAAAGAATCCAAGACAGGATCATTGCAGAGTTCAGCCTAAGAAGGAGACTAAAGCAATCAGGCAATGTCATCGGTCAACTGGATGTTGAGGCAGACCCTAAGATTAGCTTCATATGGGAAACCTTGACTGAAGGCCCAGTGATAGAACCTGAGAGCCCTGTCTCATCATCTCCAACTGCTGCAGAGATCCATATTCCTTCTAAGACACCTGCTGGTGAAGGTGCTTCTCAACCTCTCTCTGGCCTGAGCTCAAATGCTGCAACGAGCAATAAAGGCCAAAGCTCTCTCCACCCTAAGTCACAAAGGTCTGTGAGTGACAAAGGGAAAAGAAAGATGACATCTGAGGAGATTAAGGAGGATAGAGAGAGAGAGGAAAAGGAGGCTAAGGGGAGAAAGTTCCTCTACTAAGTCTCCAAGACTCATGGAGTCTGCAATCAGGGTGCCCCCAGACCAGATACTTAAAATGATGAGTTAAGGGCAGTCAGGATTAACTATCTGCAGACTAGGAACTATGACATAGATAGTGTCATCTCTCTCCACTTGGATGAAATGAATGAGCTGGTTGATCTGGAAAGGTCAAGAGAGAAGAAGGAGGCAGAAGATGCAGAACTCCTAGTACAAGTCAAATAAGAGAGAAGAAGAAAAAGACTGTACAAAGTATGCCTACCCTCTCACCAGTTCAAGAAAGTCCTGAACAAGAGGATGTTGTTCAACAAGAACCTCAGGTAGATAGGAAGAAGACAGAATCAAGATGATAACTACCTGAGCCACAGGCCTTTATCAGGCAAATGCACTCCTTCCCTTACCTTATGACTATATTGAGTTTGAGTACTTAAAACAACTTGAGCTTGAGTTAGTCAAGGAAAGAAGGCAGCAAAGAAGAAGCTGAGGGAGAAGCTACAAAATCAAGAGCCATCATCCATAAGAGCATGAGAAGTCTGCTGATAGGCAGAGAATGATGAGCTTCTTGAAGCTATATGGATTCTCGGAAGGAGACTTGGACCCATGTCTCTATCCACTATGGATGAGCATATCAGGGTAATCAAGCAGAAGATAAGAGTGGAGAGCTCACTGACTTACACTCCACTCCAAGTCAGGCCCCACCTGAAGTGGAGGTTAAGGTTGACAACCAAACACAACACAACCCGGACCTCCTGCTAATGCTCAGCAAGCTTCATCTTCTGATCCACAACAGGTCAACCTCCCTCTCCATCTGAACCTGAGAGAGAGGAAGTCCCAACTGAGAAAGACAGTAAAGATCAATCTGGTGCTGCAGGCCAGTCTACTCAGTTAAAATTTGGAAAGAGAAAAAAGAGGATGGCTTCTAAACCAAGGTCTAAGAAGAAGAAGAAGCCTGCCATCCCTTTTGAACCTCAGGATGAATCAGAACAGCCTGAGGATGTGCAACAGAGGATGCTCAATCAACTCCAACTTCAGTAGCTCCTCTAGCATCAGGAAGACCCATCTTGTCTTGGACATACACCACAAATCCAGAAAGGTGGCATTTTATTAGAGATCAAGGCATAAGACACTATACATGGCAAGATATGTTTCAGTTGTCTTTGCATGACCTCTTTGACATGAGAAGACACTTTGATAGCCTGAAGGATCCTGATCATCTTATGAAGAAAGGAATGGTGATCATCCTAATGAGGACTATTAATATCTGAAGTTTTATAGTGTTTTGGTAGCATTAGCCTAGGGAGAGTTTGTAGCGTCTAATGAAGAGGCTGATGCAACCTAAACATCTTTAGTCTTTCCTGCATGTGCACAAGTGCATTGAAGTAGAATGCTTCGGAAGTTTCACATGTGCAACAGAAATACTCGAAGTATGAAATCTTCGAAGCCAAGACCAATATCTTTCGAAGCCAAAGATGAAGTCTTCCGAAGCCTCAAGAGACAAGTCTCCGAAGCTTCAAGTTCATGAAGACAGATTTCTTTCGAAGACTTTTAGTAAATGCTTTATTTGATGTACTGTTCCATAAAGCTGAACACCTTTCCACTGCAACTCTGATGGTCACCAACTAACATAGTTTGGTGAAAAGGTCCATGCTTTTGGTAACTGTACATTGAGGTCTTGAGTCTGTAACTTTCTACTTTACGTACTTTATCCTTTTTGTAATAGATAAGAATGTGAGCTATGGCATGTCATAGTCACTAGTCAAAAGGCAATCTGTCTTTTGACTCTACAATTGATTTTGTGTGTGTCTAGTCAATTGTATCCAGCTGGCTTTCAAAGTATAGCCGGCTGTAGGATGTTGTATAAGTATCTCATGTTCTTGTATCTTTTGAATATGCTTTTTGTAACTCTTGTAATAAAACATAGAGAAAACAATATACTGTATTCTTGAAAACCAAATACTTGTGTTCTTTATGTTCTGTCTCTTATATTACTTGTGTTCTTAAGTGTCATTACTGGTTAATCCAGTTTACTGTTTGATCTAAGTTTAGTTTATCTCCTCTTTGTGTTGTTGTGTTGTAACTTATACCCTTCAACGATCCTGCAAAAGTATCTTATTTTATAAAATTAGAACTCACTCAGCAACGCTGACTTTTTATGCATTTTCCTGTTGGCAGGTAAGGTTGCTGAGGATGGCACGGGGCGGCTACTTGACTCTTTTGGATGATATTCTTTTGTTTAATGTTTTTGCATTATAATACGAACAAATGGTATTGTGTAACGAATGTTGTATTATTTTGCAAAAGCATTTTTAATGAAAATGTTATTTTTATGTTTTCGCTACAACGTTTATTTTAAGTTAATGTAATTATATGTTTTATGTGCGATGATTGGTCAGCTATAAGTGTCCCGGTAACGGGGCTTTACAATGTATCACCCACTAGTTTACCTAATCTAATAAAAATGTATTTGAGATGACACATGGTAGCACACAAACATTCTCACCAAATTTTTTTCGTCTCTTTCTCTTATTAAATAATTACCTTAATTACTAGTAATATTTTTTAACACCTTTTTAGATTTAATAAATTAAAAAGAAATCTATATAATAATTTTTCTAAGCATAAACTTTTCTAAAATACAAACTTTTTAAAATTGGTTTTTAAAATGTCATTTTTTAAAAAACAAAAATAATCAAATTTGAGAGTTCTAATAGGAAAATTTTTAAAATAATATTTTTATATGGTTAGTTTAAGAAGAAAATGTTTATTTTTTTAATACAGTTTAAAAAAATTAAAATTTTGATATTACTATTTTGTTTTATATTAACATATTGTTTTAATTAAAAATTTTTATTATATTATTAATTACTATTCAACCTCAATAATACACGGGTTATAAACATGAAACACAGTGTAAGTTTACCTAAACAAGATTTGTAATACTCTCTCAAACTTAAGGGGTGACTAGTGTAAGTTTATAAACATGAAACACAGATGGTCAATATCCACTTAGATAAGAACTATCAATCACGCTCTTTGGCAGAAAAAACCCAATGTTACTTCATTTCTCCCTTCAACAATCTTAAAAGCATTGAACTTTGAGTAAATTGATTCACGATATTCAATTTCCAAATGGGATTTGCTTCTATCAACAGGTATCTCTCTCTATGCACCCAATCGCACATTCGTTATATGTGTAAATTTCATCTGATTGTTGCTAATTTCTTGAATGTGGGCGGTGTTTGTTGATGCAATTGAAGTGGGTGCGGTTGTTGCAGCCTTGGGTGGAAGTCTTCAAGCGTTCTTCTGCCGTTAGGGTTTGATTCGAGCACCCCTAATGGAGTTGTGGTCGCACCCACCAACAGGTTGAAGCGAGTCAAAGTTCGTGCTTCTGCAGCTGCTTCTTCTTCCTCTGGTACTGTTTTCATCCTTAGTTTTGATGCAATTGATGGTAAATTATGAGTTTATGATGTTATTAGAACATAATTTCCATGTTTCAATAGGCGATTGTGAGAGTTAATAGTGGAATTTTGCAGCTGAAAAACAATGTAAACAATGGAAATCCTATTTTTGATGATTAATAGGGAAATGTAAAGCATATGAATTTAGTTGATATATACTATAGATTTTCAGCTGTACCCTTATTTGTTATTAGAAAGGCTGCAAATTGATTATCGAATGTGTTAGATATGAATGCATACAAATGAGGGCATAGTATGGATTTCCTTTTATAATAAACATGAATTAGCTCCTTTTGATTTTGCACTTATAGTCGTGCTTATAATGGGGATTCAGAACCACTTTTGGTGAGGGCTGCAAGAGGACTTCCGGTAAGCCGACCGCCAGCATGGATGATGCGCCAGGCTGGAAGGTATATGGCCATTTACAGAAAACTTGCAGAGAAACATCCATCTTTCAGAGAGAGATCAGAGACAACCGATCTCATTGTGGAAATTTCATTGCAGCCGTGGGAAGCTTTCCGCCCTGATGGAGTTATTATATTTTCAGACATTCTTACCCCTTTACCTGCATTTGGTGTTCCCTTTGACATAGAAGAAGTGCGGGGCCCGGTTATTCAAACCCCAATTCGTACAGAGGAAGGTTTGAAAACATTACATCCAATTGATTTGGATAAACTAAACTTTGTTGGTGATTCCTCAAGATTCTTCGACAAGAGGTATAATGTACTTTTACTTTTGAGGTCAAATTGGTAGTTTTTAAATTTGAATAAGGATGTATTTTCTTAAACTTTTTACTAATATTTCAAACACCGGCTAAATTCCATAACATAGTGTCTTAATAGGGGAGATACTGGTATGGATTCTGTAAAAAGATTTGCATTGTTTTAAATGCTGTGGGTAGGAGTAGAAATCTTGATTCATTTACTTATATATGTGGGTCAATTTGTGTTGTGTTCTACCTTAAAGGGATCATGCGAGTCAAACAAAAAAATCAGCTGTGAAACGAGTTGAAAGTTGCGTGACAACCTCCTAATTTTTATTTTGAAGTTTTAGATTGTGCTATAATCATAATAAAATATTAAGTTCAATATATGAACACATATTGTTATTGGGTCAACCCAACTCAAACATACTAAGACATGAGCCTTTTCAACAAGAACTTTTTTGCTACTCTAACTATGCGTAGGAGGTTTTGACTTTATGTCAAACCATATCTCTTTGAACGTGTTTGAAAATCTAATTAATGCTTGTGAATTAGGTGAGGGTAAAGCTGCGCTTTTGGGTTTTGTGGGCGCTCCTTGGACAATTGCCACATATATTGTAGAAGGTGGCACTACCCGTACATATACAAATATAAAAAGCATGTGTCATACAGCCCCACACGTATTACGCGCTCTTCTCTCACATTTAACAGAGGCTATAGCTGAATACGTTGTTTACCAAGTGAAAGCGGGTGCTCATTGTGTACAAATATTCGATTCTTGGGGTGGACAGTTGCCTCCAAACATGTGGGAGCTTTGGTCAAAGCCTTATATCAATGAGGCAAAGTCTACTCAACTCAATCTTAGGTCTCCTTTTCATGAACGCAAGGTTATGATCGTCAAGATTTATTCTTTTTGTATTTTCAGATTGTGGGTATTGTAAAGAAGAAATGCCCTGAAATCCCTCTTGTACTTTACATCAACGGGAATGGTGGGTTGCTTGAAAGGATGAAAGGGACTGGAGTTGATGTGATTGGACTGGATTGGACAGTTGATATGGCTGATGGAAGACGGAGGCTCGGTGATAACATCAGCATTCAAGGAAACGTGGATCCAGCTTGTTTGTTTTCACCTCTTTCCGCCTTGACAGATGAAATACATAGGCGAGTGTTGTCTTTAGTCAAAGTAATATCTGTTTTGACACATGATGTTGGTGTTCGTTAAAGATATATGATTGCTTTCGTATGACAGGGTTGTGAAGTGTGCTGGACCAAGGGGTCACATTCTGAACCTGGGCCATGGTGTTCTTGTTGGAACTCCTGAGGAAGCTGTGGCTCGGTTCTTTGATGTTGCTAGAAGCTTCAACTTTGATTCTGTTGAGGGGAAATCTAAAGTTGTTGTTTGAGTGCAGTTTGTGTTTTCTTGAGGTTTTTGCCTGAGTTATCGCGGTATTTATTTCAATTTTGCATTGCAGGTATGTTATCTTGATCTGTACTATGTAGTACTTCTTTTGGAAGAAACAGAAATGCTGTAGTCTTAATTTGATAATTTGATCATGTAATGACAACAAAAAGTTAAGCATTTGTTAATTATTTCAATATTTTTTGCATTGAGCAAATATTTCACACCTGCTAAGTATATTTTAAAACTTATATATTGATGAGGAATAATGCGTTGCAATAAAAAATGCAAAGTTTGAGCTTAATGGGTCAAACCCACGGTAAACCCATGCCATCCATGGGGATCAATGATGCTTCTTGGTTGGGCTTAGCAAATGAGACAGACTGGATCGACCAGAGACCTAAAAACATATAAAAACAGGAATCGAGGACCGGACCTATGTATTCATTTCAGGTATTCATTGTTTTCTAGTTCGGTGTTTCGGGTAGGCAGTCCGAGACTGGTTTTATTTAACTTTCTCGAATGCTTGAAGACAATCTAAGGTAAAACTTGATGCAAACTTTGCATCTTACAATGCATCTTGTTTAGTGCTTGTTATTTTGGGGCTGGATTGACCAATATTGGTTTATTTCTTTTGCTTGATTCGAGCATGCTCCACATGTTTGATAGATATCTCAGTGAAGGTTCGTGCAATTACCACCAACAAAATCATGTAGCCTAATTTTGAGCTGCTGTTGATTACATATATTTGTTTAATTGAAGTTGGTTTTCACTTGATCAATTGCAGTGTTGTGGCTCTGGTGATGCTTTTTAAGTTATTTTCATAATGCCTAGGGAAATTAAAGAACTGATTCGGTTTGGTTTTCAAGTAATCTTGTTTTATAATGACTGATTATAAGCTGACTAAGCCTCACCTTGTGGGATTATACAAAAAACCTCTGATTAACATGATTCTCTAATCACCATATGAATCTAGAATACTTTGGCAGCTTTCTTCTGTTCATGTTTTATTGTTTTATATATTTACTCAAATCTCACGTAGTTGATAGTATTGTTTTGTGTTGTGATTGATAAACTTATTTAGACAAATGATTTTTGTACTATACTCAAATCTCAGTCTATCTGTTTTTGTATTTGCTCATTCTATAGCTTGAATTTTCTCATGAACAAGTACCACGAAATACTGTGATCTTAAGATATGCGTATCAATGAACAAGCACAATGAATTGTTATCCAAATGAAATAAAGATTTCGAGTTTCACTATAGGAAGGATACTTCCATTGCATGGTCATATATAGGGATGTTCATCGAATCGAGTCGAATTTGAGTTAGTCGAATCGAATAAGTCGAATTTTGAAAATTTCAAACTGGATTTGAATTCGATTCGAATTCGAAAAAGATAAATCGAATCGAATTTGAAACTTTCAAACATGATTCGAATTCGATTCGTATTCGAAAAAAGTTCGAATTCGAATCAAAAGTTTTAAATAAATCAAAAGGATTCAATTAGGCTTTAACATTTTAGATTATATATATTTTTAACTTTTAATTCTTAATTTCTTATATGCATATTACTAAATTAATATACAAAATAAATAAATGTATGTGTGTGTATTTGTAATTCGAATTTCGAATCGAATTCGAATTTGAAAATTCGAATCGAATTTCGAATCAGTAATTTCGACTCGAATCGAATCGAATTTCGAGTTTTTCGAATCCGATTCGAATATTGAACACCCCTAGTCATATAAACCTTTTTTTTAATAATTTGTAGCAATCAAAATATAACAACAATAGGCCAGGAAACATGATGAAAAGAATATGTTCTAGTTGAATCAAATAAGGTGGTGGATGATCATAGAAGAAACCGTAATTAATTGACCGTAGACTTAGAGCATAAATTCAATAGTGTGCTGATGCAGCGTGTTAAAAAGTGTTTGGGATTGAAGTTCAACGGCCAAACATAACTCCTACAATTTGAAGAACTGAGGAACTGCAAGATATTAGCAGAAATAAAAAAAATCAGCGGAAGAAAAAAGTAATTGGGGAAGACTGAAGAAGATGATGAGTAATTTCCCACTTATCTCAGGTACATATTATCATTTCTTATACTCATCTCTACTAACACGTGCTCAATTAACTCTCAGTAAACCAACCGTTTACTCAACACCCATGACCTATTACAACCAACTACCAGACTTAGGGTTCTTTGATTACACTGACTCGGTAAGATCTAATTGAGTCACAAGCTGATCCAGTTAGAAGTTCTGACCGAGTCCGCATCTGATTGAAACTTGACTGTTTGATTCAGTATCTGACTGACTCTGCTGATGTTATATTCTTGCTGCTACCCTGTTACTGCCTACATTACCTTCTTGCTAACACTTATTTACTGTTGATACCACTTTCTTGCTGCTTCCCTGCTTACACACAATAATACCCTATCCTTAAGAAGTTCCTTCACCCCAAAGATCAAAAGAAAGAAACCAAGCTGTAATAAGTACTGCAATTTCCCATGTAGCGTCTACAGGTAGGGTATCTTTCCACTTAACCAACCTTCAATACTCATCTTTTTCTGCTTCTTAAAAACTCGTTTGCTTGTTTATCAATTACACTTTCAGGTTCTTCTAAGATATGGACACTAGGTGGTACTTGTGTTGCGGTTAATGAAAATGGTCCATAATATTTCTTTAGTAAAGACACATGGATAGTAGGATGCATAACTTCAGATGGTAATTGTAGAGTGTAATCCATAGTCCCAACTCATGTGAAAATCAGATAAGAACCATAGTACAATGCTGCTAATATCTTACTAACATTTTAATGAACTGTAGTTTGTTTATAAGGTTGTAGTTTTAAGTACACCAGTGCAGGATCGGTTTATGTCACTAAACACTTGGTTTTTCTCTCAAACTCACTTAAGCAACATTTGGATGAAAGCAAAGTCTCTAAGAGTTGATAACAATATAATAAGTAATAATCAAACACAAGAAGTAATTTTCAAGATACTTGCATATATTGCTTCTCTAAGAGTTGATAACAATTTACAAGACTCTTACAAGCATATTGTTATGAGTTACAATGAGAAACTATATATAATACTACCTATAGCCGGATATACTTTGATACCAGCTGGAATCCTCTAACTAAAGCAAATACTACAAAGCTATAGTTTAAGGTATCCCAGATAAGACTTTATCTGAGATATGGTAGTCAGGACATGTCCCTGACTTACCGTTTGTCACCAACTAAAGTTGGTAACTTGTACTATCATAAAAAGGTGAACAGGAATAAAGTATGGTCAACTACATGGCTCTTTGAGAAAACGTCATGCATTATCATAGGTCTGCAGCGGAGTGTCAGAGACCATACTTATGTCCACCGGTTCATAGTAGTGTCTTCCGAAGGTTAAATGGCTTCGGAAGAACAAGTACTTCCGAAGCCACTTATACTTCGGAAGAGGCTACTTCTTCCGAGGTTTGAGGACATCTTTCTTCATACTTCGAAAGTAGTCTTCTGATTTCTTCTTTTGAGACTTGATCTTCGGAAGTGAACACTTTGTATTCGGAAGTAGAGTTTTGGCTTCGGAAGTAAAACTTTCATTCTGTCTTCGGAAGAACTTTACTTCCTTCGAAAGTTCCACACTTGGCTTCGGAAGCCTTTGTAAGTAGCACCAAAATTTGTCTAAGTGATTTGGTTTTGGTTGCACCAGCCTTCTTCTTGTTTCTGCACCAAAATTTGTCTAAGTGATTTGGTTTTGGTTGCACCAGCCTTCTTCTTGATCCAACAAACTCCCCCTAGGCTGATGGTACCAAAACCTCACTTGTTTCTGCTCCTCAAAACTTTCAGCATCAAGGAGAGTAAATACTTATCACTTTCCTTGTTCTTCCCTGATGTGATGCTGAGAAATTTGTACAAATCTTTAGTAGACAGGATCTCAAGTCTGTCACCTTGAATGATGTGTACCCTTTGTTGTGGCCCTCTGAAAAGAGTTAGTTGATGGGAACTATAATCATATTCCCACCGAACTATAAGTTCCAATTCAGGACCCTCCATCATCTGTAGAAAGGCAATGCCCTTGGTGGGAGGTCTATCCTTGTCTTCCCTACTTCTCAACTTTAACTCTTCTTCAATCTTGGCTTTTGCAGTTAACTCAGCTAGATGAAGACTGCTAAGATGGTTTTTGAAGTGAGCAGCAGTTTCAGAGTTGGAGGGGTTAGAGAATGGTTTCTCTGCTAACTCAGCAATATCAAACCTGCTAGAGTGTAGCAGAGAGGTGGTATTCAGTCTGTTGACTTCACCATTCTCTTTTTCCACAACAAAGTTGTGAGTAGCTTCATCGAACCTCCAATGGATTATTTTCTTTCTAGGCACAAGAGGCTGACTAGGGATCTTGTCCTCTTTCTTTGTATCTAGCAAAGTCACCAACTTCCTTCTTAGTCTCTTCTTATCATCATTTAATGAGTCTGAGTTGAGGCCTAGAAGTTTTGCAGCATGGTCTGGTGTTCCTCTTAGCAGATCAAGAAATTGATCTCTTGTGAGGGAACGTGAAGATCCATCAACATAGGTTAGTTTGATGAAGTCTTCCTCACAGGAGATGTCGCTCAGAGTTGTGCAGTTGGTGAGCCTAGTCTTGATCGTCTTAAACTCTTCTAGGGAGAGATGTTGAAAGGCTGAGGGGCGGTTTTAAAGGTTGTTAGGTAGGATGTGGTGAGGTAGTTCTGGTAAGAGTTTTGGGTTGAAGGATGGGCAGTATTGATGGTTGAGGTGAGGAAGTGGATGAGGGTAAAGGTGTGGGTTAGGAGTGTAAGGCTCAGTTTTAATGGTGAATGGAGATGGAATTGGTTCAGGTTGGGGTTGAGTGATTGGTGTGAAGGTTATCCCCTGAACCCTTCTGTACATCTCTTTCCTTTTCCCCAAACGAATATCAGCCTTGATTTCACTGACTATTCGTTGGAGTGTCCTTTCAGACACAGGACCCACCTGCCTTCCAGAGAAGCCGTGAGCCCGGAGATATCTTTCATCCAAGCTTTGTCACCTGTCTTTTTGGTTGCGGTGGCCTTTGCTTCTTCTTCCCTTTTCTTCTTCTCCCTCAACTTGTCTCTTGCAGCCCTTTTTCTCTCTTTCTCCATTGATCCTGCTCTTTGTTAAAGAGACATAGGATCGTTCATCATTGTGTGGAGACAGTTCTTGAAGAGAGAACCCTCTGGAGGTTAGTAAGGCTATCCATTCCCTCCTGAGTTACATTTCAACTTCCCTCTGCTCTTTCTCTTTCTCTTCCTCTAAGGCCAACCGTGCTGCTTCCTGCTGCAGCCTGGTTGCCTTTTCCAGTTCCACCAACTCCTCTAATGGTAGCAGGAGTGTTTTTTCATTGGCAGCTCTAAGCTTGATGAGCTGGTCAATAATCTCCTCTCTCCTTTTGTTGTTGACTGCCTCCTGGTTGGCTGTAGCTACTTTTGTACTAGCAGCTAACAGCTTCCCAGTTGAAAGTCTTCCTTTTCTTTTTAGCTTTCCAATCTTCTCCTCTTCCTGAAGCTCTTCCGCAGTCATCTTCTGTTTTCCTTTGTTATCTTTTGAAGAACTTGAATTTGGTGGTTCTTGGATAGTGGATTCTGATTGTGGGAGAGGTAGAGAAGGTGTCTGAACAAGAGGTTGATCCAGAAAGTGCTCACTATTCATCTCAGATGCCAGTTCTAGGATTGCATCTATAATGATTAGTTCCTCGGACATTATGAACATCCTTCCGCAGCTTCTATTTCAGCTTCGGAAGATTCGGCTTGTTCTTCCGAGGCTTTAACTTTAGCTTCGGAAGTTTGAGGGGATGCAGATTCTGTCCCAATTGTTTCAGTTGCTGGGCCATCAGTCCCCATTTCCCCTTCGAATTGAATCTCAGGTTCCATGTGGACCTTAGGTTGACTAACTTCTTCCACAGTGTTAGAAGGTGCACTTAGCCTCTGAAGTTCTTCAGCTTCGAAATACGTCATTGCTGCATCAAGACTTGGCTGATCAAGAGAAGATCTCAGTAGAAACTTGGAGAAGAGTCTGTAGAGATCTTTGAGCATCCTTTGGTCAATTTGCAGTAAGACCTGAGATGGCTCGGAGAAAGTTGTAATGGGAGCCGTGAATTTGGAAGTTAAAGTTTGGCTCTTTGGTTTCTCAGATGTTTGTCTCTGAACACTCTCCCCCTTTTTGGTAGTATCATTTTGAGAGCTAAATGAGCTGGAGGAAGAGGTCAAGGAGACCTGAACAGGTACATGCCTAACAGATCTCTCAATTTGTTTCTCAGCTAGTTGAGTCTTGAGATTGTCAATCTCAAGTTGCTGAGTGGCAGACCTTTCTTCTAAAGTCCTAACCTTGGATTCAAGGTTTGAAACTTTAGATAGTAGGTCTTGGATGAAGAGTTGCATACTTCCCTCGTCTTCTTTTGAAGAATCACGGGGAGATGAAGTAACATACCTAGTACGTTCAACCTCACCACCAGATGTGGTTTCTCGGCACCCTGGTTTCCCTTGCTTAATGATGTCCCTTTCAGAGTCATCAAAAGGCATGGTTGCCGCAGATTAAGTCTTGAAAATGTTACCACTGTCCATAAGGACCATTGAGGCACCTTCTGTAGTGGCAGCTGAATCTGCATGAGTCCCCTTTACATCAGTGGGACTTACCTCAGTAAGGGTTTTCTGATGGGGGCTAGAGATAAGAGGTCTCTCTAGGCTCTGTTGATCTTGGAGAGGGTGTTGTAGATCAACATCATTGCCGTAGAGGGATGTTATCTCTTCATCAGTTTTAAAAAAGAAGGTCAGTGAAAGATAAGGAGGTTAAACCTACTGACCCGGGACCTTGGTCAATATCTACAGGCATTGAGCCTCTGATGGGGCTGTCCCTTATTGGCTGCTCAGAGGAGTGTAAATACTCACCCTGAGGGCTTTCAGATTGGGTAATGGGCTCATGGGTTTGAGACTGAGAAAACTCAAGACCCATATTGAGATCAATGGTGAAGGATAGTGAGACCTTAGACTGAGTGGGAGCCTAATATTCCACTCTAGCATTTTTAGGTTAAACAAGAGGAGCTTGTTCAATCAGAGTAGATTGAACAAGGGTTCGTTTGGGGTATCTTTTGTAGGTGATGGTGATGGGAGGAGAAGATAATGTTGGCATTGTGGTTGCAGTTGCTGGTGTGGGTTCATTACCTGTGGGGTGAACAGGGATGTCACCAGGAGCTATTTGCTCAGTCATACTAGGAGGTAAAGAAGTGTACCTTCCAGTGAAGTTGGTGGATACTTTCTTCAATGTCTTGAAGATGGTTGGCCTCATGTAAGGGACAGGCAGAGTGGCTGCACAGACAAGCTGACTCTGGTCCAGTTCACAGTTGATGATTTGCTGAAGAAATCTGGAATACATAAAAAATGTTTCTCTCTGTAGATTTCCAATGAGATTTGTCAGCACAAATCTTGAGTAGTTGAAGCGCAGGCCTCTCACCAATCCATGAACTAAGCACCCTAGTTCATATGGGATTTGGTCCCATCCCCTAGATTTGTTTGACAGACAGTGAAGGACAATGTGCAGGAGGAACTTCCAGTTGTAGGAGAAGTTGAACTTGTAGACAGTCGACCTGCTCAGGTCTCCACCATATCCCATGAGGATGTAGGTGCTGTCTAAATCTGCCTTGGGGAACTCAGTAGGGGCACCCTCATCATGAAGCTCTAAATGCTCCCTGATGAGTTGTTCAGTGATAACCAAATCTTGGCCACAAATGCGGGATCGTATTACACGAACCCCATTTAGGGTTTCAACCTGACCGTTACCTCAAAATTCCGTCATGTGACTAAGGTAAACCATGGGATTAACAGTCAAGGCGGTGTACTAGGATGATTGGGTGAGGAAAGAGATAATTTCAGAGAAGTCCGCATCTCTTGAAGAGTCAAGAAGTGCGACTTGGTTTTTCTTGCATTGTATTCAGGTTCAGCAGTTGATGTAGAGACATAAGATTGTTTCTTGCATTGCCATGAAATGATCCTTCCATCAAGAAATTGACATCCTCCTGATGTTGATTTCTTGTCAATGTTGCAGCCACCATAGTCACTGCCAGAGTATCCATAGAGATTAAAATCATTATTCCTAAGATACCAGAGACCTTGTTTAGGTGCTCTTTTGAGGTATCTGAGGATTCTCTTGGTAGCATCTTGGTATCTGAGAGACCTTTGGAGCAGCCTGATATCTTGCATAGATGCAAGTTGCAAACATAATATCAGGTTTACTGGCAGTGAGATACATCAGAGAACCAATAATCACCTTATACTGATGTTGATCAGTATCCTCCTCCTCAAGGTCAGGACAAAGATTATGGTTTCTGGGTATGGGTGTCTTGGCTGGCTTACAATCTTTCATCTCAAATCTTTCTAAGATGTCATTGACATACTTAGATTGATTAATGAAAAACCCTTTCTTCAGTTGCTTCACCTGAATTCCAAGGAAAAAATCCATTTTCCCATAGAAGAACCAAATATGATGTCATCAACATAGACTTGAACAAGCAAAATGTCTTTACCAGACTTTCTTATGAATAAAGTCTTGTCAATGGTTCCTCTGGTGTAGCCATTCTTTAGGAGAAACTAAGACAGAGTCTCATACCATAGCCTAGGTGCTTGGTGCAGCACATATAGAGCTTTATCTAATTTGCACACATAGTGAGGATGCTGTGGGTCTTCAAATCCTGGAGGCTGGCATACATACACTTCTTATCTATATCCCCGTATAAAAAGGCACACTTGATATCAAGCTGGTAGACAGTAAAGTTCTTGGACGCAGCATAAGCAAGGAAGATCCTAACTGCCTCAAGTCTTGCAACAGGTGCAAAAACATCAATATAATCAATTCCTTCCTCTTGAGTGTATCCTTGAACTACTAGTCTTGCCTTGTTCTTAATAATCAAGCCTCTGTCATCTTTTTTGTTCCTGAAAACCCATTTAGTGCCTATTGGTACTTGACCAGATGATAGCGGACATAGGTTCCAAACCTTCTGTCTTTTGAATTGAAGCAACTCCTCTTGCATCAATTCAACCCAGCTATTATCTTCAAGGCAAATTCCACCTTCTTGGGTTCCATCTAAGATAAGAAGCATGAGTACAAGCAGACATTCTCATGATGAGTCCGCCCTCTTGTTCTCATACCTTCAGAGACATCCCCAATGATGTTCTTAACTGGATGAGTGTTGTGAATCCTTAAGCGAGGAATCACTTCCAGTTGCAAAGATAAGTCCAGATTAGACATATTTTACTCAGAAACGGGAACACTTTATCCAGCTGTTGTTTCAAATTCATTCAATGAGGACTGATTGAATGAATGAGAAACATCATCAATTGTTGGCTGTGAAGTAGCATTAACAGTTGACTGTTCCTTCAAAATGCTACTTTCCTCAGCTGGTGTTGTGTTGGATCACCTGATGAGTTTTGAGGATCAGCAGGTGATTCACTAGTTGAAGCTTCACTATTCCTTGATATAGTTATCCTGTCGGATTTGTGAATAGTGGGAGCTTGATTTGTTGTAGCTCTTGGAGAACTTGGAAGAGGTCTGGGTAGCTCAAACAGTTGATCAACATAAATATCATTTTGAGCCATTCCCACAAGAAGGTTTAGAATAGTTTGGAAACAATTCTAAATCAAAGATATGATCAGGGTCATTCCCCCTAACACAAGAAGTGTGCTCATTAACAACTATATTGGATGACTCCTTAAATTGTTGATTCTTAATGTTGTATACTCTGTAAGCTTTGAAGCTAGAGGAGTCTCCAACAAAGATAGCATCATCCGACTTTTCAGCAAATTTTGCCAAATTGTCCTTTGTGTTAAGTATGGTACACCTGCTACCAAAGGACCTTAGAAAGCCAATGAACGGTGGCCTTTTGTTCCATAGCTCATAAGGGGTCTTTCTGTTAGGATCAAATAGCTCAAACACACGAACACAATCACGAGAACAATAAAAACAATAGAACAAGACACGAGATTTATAGTGGTTCGGTTACGGTGTGTAACCTACGTCCACTTGGGGCAACTAGGGTTTTCTTTTATTGAGGTGTTAAATGTTTACAAGTACAAGAGATATATTTATACTAACTAAACAATTAGGGTTAACACCCTTTGCCTAAAATAGCAAACTGGGCTTTAGGGCGGTCGTCCCTTAATCTCCTAATTCTGTCTTCAGTTAATACCGGGCCCAACCGAGATGGGTCGGAACCCACAACTTAACAATCTCCCACTTGGGCTTCGAGACAACTTCTTTAACCCACCACTTGAATGCGTCAAACGCTTCAACCTGCTTCCACCTGGATGCGTAAAATGTCTTCAACTGCGTTGTCTTGTACTTATAAATAAACCGAACTGGTTTAGCTCCTCCTAGTTACCCCCACCTTCTCAACTATTCCTGAAGGCCAACTGAAGCCCTACAAAGCTTCAGCTTATCCAGTGTGACAGACTTAGTAAACATGTCTGCTGGATTCTTGTTCCCCTTGATGTTGTTCAATTGAATAGTACCTTTGGTGATTAGCCCTCTGATGAAATGATATCTGATGTGAATGTGCTTCGTCTTCCCATGATGAGAGGGATTCTTTGCTAGTTTAACAACACTTTCATTATCACAGTACAACGGATACTTTGTTTGTTTTCTGCCTAACTCACCCAGAAAATTCTTCAACCAAACGAGCTCTTTACTAGCCTCAGCAGTTGCCATGTACTCACCTCTGTAGTAGAAAGTGCCACGCTCTTTTGGAGCCTAGACATCCAACAAATTGCAGTATCACCCATAGTGAACACATACCCTGTAGTACTCTTGTAGGTCTCTTTACATCCACCCAAATCAGCATCTGAATAACCTTTGAGAATAGCATCTCTACCCGTGAAACATAATGCCATCTTTGAAGTACCCTTCAAATATCTAAGCAGCCACTTAACTGCTTCCAATGTTCTCTCCCCGGATTAGACATATACCTGCTGACAACTCCCACTACGTGAGCTATATCGGGCCTAGTGCATACCATTGCATACATGAGACTGCCCACAGCCGATGCATAAGGAACCTTCGCCATCTCGGCCTTGTCTTTCTCTGTCTTTGGAGACTGATCTTTAGAAAGCTTAATGTGACTAGCCAATGGTGTACTTCGAGTGGTAGTCTTCTCATCATTCATTCTGAACTTCTCTAATATCTTCTGAATGTACTTCTCCTGAGATAAAGTTAGAGAACCGTTCTTGTGATCTCTGGTAATGCTCATACCAAGTATCTTCTTAGTTGGACCCAAGTCTTTCATTTCAAACTCTGCAGACAACTGTTTCTTCAACTTGTTGATCTCTGCAATATCTGAACCTGCTATCAGCATATCATCAACATAAAGGAGAACAATGATATAGGAACTTTTAAACTTCTTGAGGTATTAACAGTGATCCATCTCACATCTCCTATACCCGTTTCTGCCCATAAAGCCATCAAACTTCAAATACCACTGTCTGGGCGCCTGTTTTAAACCATATAAACTTTTCTGTAACTTGCACACCAAGTTTTCTTTTCCTTCAACTTGAAAACCCTCTGGTTGTGCCATATAAATAGTCTCATCTAGATCACCATGCAGAAACGCAGTCTTCACATCTAACTGCTCCAAATGTAACTTCTCTGCTGCAACAATACTAAGCACCAATCTGATTATAGTCATCTTAACCACAGGAGCAAATATCTCACTGTAGTCAACCCCGTGATCTGTTGAAACCCCTTAGCGACCAATCTTGCTTTGTATCGTTTGTTACCATTGTGGTCTTCCTCAACTCTGTAGAGCCATTTATTCCGTAGAACTCTTTTATCTGGCAGAAGCTTTGTTAAGACCCATGTATTATTCTTCATCAAAGAGTTCATCTCATCCTGCATTGCATGCTCCCACTAAAGCAAATCTTTCAACTCAACTGCTTTGAGTAACTTTCTGGTTCACCATCCTCAGTAAGAGAAGATAATTAACTGAAGGACTGTACCTGGTAGGCTGCTTAGAAACTCTGGTGGATCTCCTGACCCAATGAGATTGGTCTGGAGTCTGTGGATGTTGTTCATCTTCAGAATCTGAACTCCCACTATCAGAAGCTTCCATTGCCTCTTCATCTCCACCCATATCACCATCTTCAAACTCAGGAACTGTATCATCTTCAATTTCTGTCTCTGGTTCATTTCCGTCTCTGGTTCATTAGCTAGATCTGGTTGTTTCTGAGCATCAACATCAAATTCAACTTGCTCTTTCTAAACCTCTAAAGTGGTTGTGTTTCTATCTTTGTATAACTCAGCCTCATTAAAAGTAGCATGCTTACTTCTGACTAATTTTCTGTTTTCAGAGTCCCAAAGCCTGTAGCCCATACTGTCAAACCCATAACCAATGAAAGTGTACTTCTTGGCTTTAGCATCAAGCTTGTCACCATCTTTCACTAGATCATACGCACTGCACCCAAATACTTTCAAATGACGAAATTTAACCGCTTCACCTTTCCACTCTTTTTCTGGTATCTTGAAGCCCAACGGAACAGATGGTCCCCAATTAATTAAATAGGTAGCAGTATTAATTGCATCTGCCCAGAACATCTTTGGAAGCCCTGAATTGATTCTCATACTTCTGGCTCTTTCATTCAATGTTCTGTTCATACGTTCAGCAACCCCATTTTGTTGAGGAGTGCTCGGGACTGTATAAATCATTCGAATACCGTTCTCTGCACAATAGTTCTGGAACTCTTTGCTGACGTATTCACCTCTGTTGTCCGACTTCAAGCATTTCACCTTCAAATCAGTTTCCAATTCAACAGCAGTTTTCCATTTCTTAAAAACATCAAAAACTTCAGATTTATTTTTAAGAAAGTGAACCCATACCTTACGTGTCGAATCGTCTATGAAAGTGACATAATAGTAAGCACCTCCCAAAGAAGCAACTGGAGTAGGTCCGAAAACATCCGTGTGAATAAGCTCCTTCTGAGCTTTCGGTGGCTTTCCTGTCTTCACAAAAGACACCTTCTTTTTCCCGAATACACACGGCTCACAAAATTCAGATTCGACCTTCTTTAACCCTGGAAGCTTTCCACTAGAAACGAGCATTTTCATACCTTTTTCACTCATGTGACCGAGTTGTTGGTGCCACAGGTTAGATTGACTCAGGCCACCGGTCATTGCATTTACCCCATCTACAGGAACTTCAACCATGTACAATGTGCCCCTCTTTGTACCTCTGGCAATGACAAGATTTCCTTTCACGACCTTCCATTGTCCTCTACCAAACATGACATCATACCCTTCACTATCCAACTGCCCCCAATAGAAATTAACTTCTTTTTGAGACTTGGAATGACCCGAACATCTTTCAAGGTCCATGTGGTGCCCACTGGAGTCTTCAACACAATGTCCCCCATCCCTGTGATATCAAGAGCATGATCATTAGCTAAATGAACTTTACCAAAGTTACGTGTTCGTAGATTCCTCATCGACTTCATGCTAGATGTAGCATGAAATGATGCTCCTGAATCCATGACCCATGACTCTGTAGAGTCTTCAACACAACAGATAAGAATGTCATTTGAATTATCTTCGGCCAGATTGACTTCCCTTTTATCTTTAGGAGCAGATGGTTTAGGGCATTGGCTTCTAAAATGCCCATGTTCTTTGCAGTTCCAACACTGGATGTCTTTCCTAGGCCTTGACTGACTTCTTCTTTTAGACTTTGAACGACCCCTGCTACTACCCCTTTCTTTTCCCCTACCTCTTCCTTCAGTACTCAACAGAGAACTAGATGATTCACCAGAATTTCTCCTTCTAATGTCTTCCCCAAAAATCAAATCACGGACCCCTTCAAAGGTAAGCTTAGTAGTACCACATGAACTACTAACTGCAGTAACTATCCCTGACCAACTTTCAGGCAACGAAGATAACAATAACAAAGCTAAAACTTCATCATCAAACTTGATCTCAACAGATAACAAGCGAGAAATAATGGTATTGAAATCATTGATATAAGAGGAAACTGAACCACCTTCTTTCAATCTGGTGTTAACTAATTGTTTGATTAGAAATACCTTATTAGATCCAGACGGCTTCTCGTACATATTCAATAAGGCTTTCATCAAACCATGAGTAGTAGTTTCCTTCACAATATTGAACGCGACATTCTTTGCTAGTGAGAGTCTGATGACAGCAATTGCTTTCCTGTCCAAAGTCCTCTAGTCTTTATCAGTCATATCTGCCGGTTTATCCTTATCCAAGGCTGCCATTAAATCCTTTTGACACAACAGATCCTCAATTTGCATCTTCCAAAACCCAAAATTATGTCCATCAAATTTATTGATCTTTGTTCTCCCGTCATCAGCCATCATTCCAAACTAAGTGCTCAACAACGAGTCAAAACCAGACAACACCAAAATCCCGAACGGCAGCAGTGGCTGTTTCCGGCGGCAACAGAGCAGATTTCCGGCAGAGACGGCGCCGGAAACCTAATATGGAGGCGGCGGCGATGGCTTAACCCTAATCGGGGTTAGGCAGAGGTTGCGGCGGTGCCGGCAGCTGCAGCAGTGGCGGGGGCGGTAGCTGCAACAGTGGCGGCGGCAGTGGCTGCGGCAGCGGTGCCCTAGTTCGTGTGTTGACTTTAACAATAACCAAGAGCCTGAACTGGCTCTGATACCAGTTGTTAGGATCAAATAGATCAAACACACAAACACAATCACGAGAACAATAAAAACAATAGAACAAGACACGAGATTTATAGTGGTTCGGTTACGGTGTGTAACCTACGTCCACTTGGGGCAACTAGGGTTTTCTTTTATTGAGGTGTTAAATGTTTACAAGTACAAGAGATATATTTATACTAACTTAACAATTAGGGTTAACACCCTTTGCCTAAAATAGCAAACTGGGCTTTAGGGCGGCCGTCCCTTAATCTCCTAATTCTGTCTTCAGTTAATACCGGGCCCAACCGAGATGGGTCGGAGCCCACAACTTAACACTTTCCATGTGGCTTAACTATAAGAACTCTGTTCTACACATAGCATGCAGTGCTGATTGCCTCTGCCCGAAAGGTAGAGGTAGTTTGGAATCAGCTAACATAGTTCGAGCAGCCTCAATAAGTGTCCTGTTCCTCCTCTCAGCAACACCATTTTGTTGAGGAGTTCTAGGAGCATTATATTGTCTGGCAATCCCTTTTGAGTTACAGAATGAGTCAAGAACGAAGCTCTTAAACTCAGTCCCTTGATCACTTCTAATAATTTTAACCTTGTGATCAATTTGATTTTCTATTTTAAGAATAAAAGATTTTAATGTTTCAGCAGTTTAATCGTTAGTTCTTAGAAAGAATACCCATGTAAATCTTGTAAAATCATTAACTATCACAAGGCAGTATGATTTCCTTCCAATGCTCATTATACTTGTGGGATCAAAAAGATCCATGTGCAATAAATGTAATAGAGTAGTGATGGAGTTTAACACTTTTGGATTTATGAGAGGCCATGTGTTGCTTCCCTTTCAGGCATGCAACACAGTTGTCTTTGTAGAAAATTCCTTTTTAGGCAAACCATGTACCAAGTTATTTTTAGCCAATTTGTTCATTGTTTTAAAATTTACATGACACATACGTTTATACTAAAGTGTTGACTCATCACTATTAGCTTTGGAAAGAAAGCATGATACTTAACCCATTGGGGAAGCATTGTTAATATCCAGCTTGTACATATCTCCTTTCCTGGGAGATCTAAGAAGCACCAATTCCGAAGGAATTGTCATCCCTGGTTTGAGGATAATGCACTCATGTTCGGTGAAAAGCATTTGATGCTTTTGATCACAAAACTGAGAAACACTTAACAGATTGTGTTCAAACAGTTTGACAAAGTTAACTTTGTCAACTTTTAACTTACCGTTGGATATACTCCCTCTGCCAGAAATATATCATCCAGCCTCACCTTCAAATTGGACAGGACCTTCATCATAGTGTTGAAACTATTGAAGGAGAGATCTGTTCCCTCTGTGCCTGGAGCATCCACTGTCCACAATCCATACATTGTTGTTCTTGTCATATGGATGTCCCCGCACACAAGATGAGATTATTAGTTTTCATTGGAGACCTAAGCCTTTTTGGTCTTGGGTTCTTCCAAAGATAGTAACATAATTGAACCAAAAGTTAAGCATGGGGGTTCAATGGATGTCAATGAAGAAGAGGTTTGGGCTGCAGCATCTTTCTTGATCTTCCAATCCATCCTTTGGTTGATCATAAAGATGTGCTTGTAGAAGCTTTTGCAGCATGGCATTCTTTCAAAGCTTCTTTCTTTTCGGAAGAAGCCTTCACCACTTTTTCTTCCGAAGCAGTCTTCTTTTGGGATGGTTTCAAGGGAATTTTCTTGTTCTTCAAATTTTTTGCAGCTTTTGCTTCCGAAGCCATTTTCCCTTTCGGAAGAAAGATTTTCTTCCGAAGACAACCTAGCTTCAGAAACTAGCTTTCCCTTTTTCATCACTTGGACCATCTGATAAGGTACAAATGAGAAACCTTCCCTGACTCCTTCCTTTCTAACATTATTTGCATAATGTGTGTTAGCAGGATTGTAGTAACAATCTTTTGCCATGTGGTTTTGCAGACCACACATTATGCATGTAATGTTAGTCTTTTGGGAGCTTGTAGGTTGTTGTTTCTTACTCTTTTTCTCTTTGTCAGCAACCTTTCCGTTCAACTTCTGATCCTTTGGTAGGACAGGAGTGTTGGTACTACACTCCTTTCCTGAATCAGAAGTACCTATCACCTGGAATCCAATTGAGATAAAGACACCCTTTTGTTTTGGGTCAATTATCAGCTTAGACTCGGCCACTTTCTAAGCAGTTCTTCTGGCAGCTCTAGCTCTGCTTCTTCTGGCTTTGGTGGTTAGGGTTTGATCTTCAATTAGAGATGTGGGTGGATTTACCTGTTCCTTCCCTGTGGTGGCCACTATTGTTGCATCATTCTTCAACTCATGTGAAGATGGGTTAGCAGATGGGACCTCTTGCTCTTCAGTACCACATCTAGGTTGTCTTATGGACTCATAAGAATGTGGTGGAGCAATTTCATTGGTCCCCAACCCTCCTTTATTCTGATAGCAGATTTTGAAGTGAAAGGATGATGCAATAATAGCTTGGAAGTTCTACTCAAAAATAGCATACTTCTGGCTTGAGTCTCACTGTGACAAGCTGGGCTTGAGCCTCCAACAATTTGGATATTACATCCTTTATTTGAGTCTTGTAATTGGTGTGTTCATGTTTTAATAAGGAAACAGTTTTCTCTAACTCTTCAATTTTCCTTTGGTAGTCAGATTCAGCCCTTTTAAAATCAGATTTCAAAACATTCAAAGACTCAATATCAGATTTAATTTCCCTATCGTAGTCCTGATATAATTTAATCTTAGCTATACAGGCAGGAGTACGGAGATGTTCATATACTTGATTATCATCTGTTCCGGCCATGAGAGCTTAAGCAGGAGTCACATCCTGAACCATAAAGCTCCAGTCGACTTCTTGAGCCATTGTAGCAGTTCCAGTCAACTTTCCAGTGGGCTTTGATGTAGAGGGATGTGTGGAGGCTTGTGGGATTCCCGAGTTTGATTTGGGAGCCTTGCATTCCCTTGCAAAGTGACCAAGTTGGTTACAGTTGTAACATTTGGCCTTGGTCTTGTCAAACCCAAACTTGCTGGCAGTTGGGTTTTGAGAGAATTGCCTTCTAGTTCTCTTAAAGAACTTCTTCGCTCTGTAGGTTAAAAGAGCCATCTGTTGTTGGACGATGTCCACATACTCTACATCGTCTGGACTGAAACACTCTAGATCATCAAAACAGTATTGAAAGTCACCAGAGTGTCCACTTCCTGAGACAAAGGTATAGCTATCCTGAAAGGAATTGTGCTGAGCCTATTGAGACCTTGGAGTCTCAAGGAAAGTGATGTACGGTCCAGAAGAGCAGGATGGCTGCTGGTTGTATGTCAGGTATTGCTGAGGTTGTGGGAGTACTGAGCCTTTAGCAACCATTAAAGCGTTGCTAGCAGGAAGGCTCAAAGGTCTGTTTGTTTGGTGGCCCTTCTTACTCTCCATCTCTAACTGGTATCCATCAAGGATGCCATAGAGTTCAGTAATAGTAAGAGTGTTCAAGTTCTCTGTGCTCTTGATAGAGACACAGTAGAATGTCCACTCATTTGGAAGAGTACTCATGAACTTTCTTGTGAGATCTCTAAGTTCAGGAGTGATCTTCACAGACTGAAGAGAAGAAATAAGATCCATGTACCTGAAATACTACTGGCTGAGGGTCTCTCCAGCAATATAAGTGAAGTTCTCAAACTGCTGCTTCAGTGAGTCCTTCTTGGAGTCGTTGGAGCTTGAATACATCTGAGCAAGTGCATCAAACAATTCTTTAGCAGACTTACAATGCTCAAACCCCACCATGATGGAGTTGGGTATTGCAGTCATCAGAATGGTCATTGCATTGCTGGCAACGTCCATCTTCTTCCAGTCTTCATCAGAATAATCTTCAACAGCTTTTTCTATCATGGCACCGTTTCCACCAACCGCTGCCACCTTGGGTTTATACGGGCCGTTGACAAGGAGTTCCACATTTTGTTGTCTTTCTGATGAAGCCTTCCATTCTTCTGCTCCAAGACCTAAAGTTTTCAGGAGTAATGATGGGAGCTTTGGTCATGGTCCCATCTCTACTTCGGATTTGTTAAGGGTCATTTTATGAGAGTGGTAAGGAGGAGTGAAAAATAGGTTGATTTGGATGGTTAGATCTCACAATTAAGAGCCTAAAAAGCTCCGATACCAAATGCAGGATCGGTTATATCACTAAACACTGGTTTTTCTCTCAAACTCTCTTAAACAACACTCGGATGAAAGCAAAGTCTCTAAGAGTTGATAACAATATAATAAGTAATAATCAAACACAAGAAGTAATTTTCAAGGTACTTGCATATATTGCTTCTCAACTCAAGTATTACAAGACTCTTACAAGCATATTGTTATGAGTTACAATGAGAAACTATATATAATACTACCTACAACCGGATATACTTTAATACCAGCTGAAATCCTCTAACTAAAGCAAATACTACAAAGCTATAGTTTAAAGTATCTCAGATAAGACTTTATATGAGATATGGTAGTCAGGATATGACCCTGACTTACCTTTTGTCACCAACTAAAGTTGGTAACTTGTACTATCATAAAAAAGTGAACAGTGGAATAAAGTATGGTCAACTACATGGCTCTTTGAGAAATCGCCATGCAGTATCAGAGGTCTGCAGCGAAGTGTCAGAGACCATACTTATGTCCACTAGTTCATAGCAGTGTCTTCCAAAGGTTAAATGGCTTCGGAAGAACAAGTACTTCCGAAGCCACTTATACTTCGGAAGAACAAGTACTTCCGAAGCCACTTATACTTCGGAAGAGGCTACTTCTTCCAAGGCTTGAGGATTTCTTTTTTCTTCATACTTCGAAAGTAGTCTTCTAATTTCTTCTTTTGAGACTTGATCTTCGGAAGTGAACATTTTGTCTTCGGAAGTAGAGTTTTGGCTTCGGAAGTAAAACTTTCATTTTATTTTCGGAAGAACTCTACTTCCTTCGGAAGTTTCACACTTGGCTTCGGAAGCCTTTGTAAGTAGCACCAAAATTTGTCTAAGTGGTTTGGTTTTGATTGCACAAGCCTTCTTCTTGATCCAACAACCAGATTCCCAACGTTGAAGCTCTTTCTTGTCCTATGCAAATCAGCCAAATGTTCCATTTGTTGTTGAGCTTTAATTAAGTTGGTTTAAAGAAGTGCAATCACTTTCTCTCCAGTAGTTGAATATCTATCGATTGCTTCCACAATGCTGTCACCTGGTAAATATGGAAGATGAAGCGGGGAAGGTTGCCCTAGATGACTTTAAAAGGAGTCTTTTGAATGGCAGAACCAAAATTTAGCTAAGGGCATTTGACCAACCCAATCCTTAGGCTTATCACACATACACCAAAGGTAACTCTCCAAAGGTCTGTTAAGCAGTTCAGTTCGGCCATCAGTTTTCGGGTGTTAGGAACTTAAAACTTTCTGAGAGAAATGTCCCCCTTTACCCAATCTATACACTAGTATCTAGATAGCATCCTTACCTCTAGATAAAGGTAACCCTTCTACAAAATCTATTGTAAGATCCTCCCAAACATCACTAAGAACGTAACAGTCCAGGATATGCTGCATTGTCAGCTTTACACTACTGACACACAACACAATTACACACATTGAATACATACACCCTTTCTCAATTTTGGCCAATAAAAGATTCTAGTAACTATTTGACTTGTTGCATTAACCCTTGAGTGTCCACCATTTATTGATTCACCATCTGACCCACTATAATGAGGATGAGAGCATGGGTCTTCTTGCAGTTTTTGAACTAAAAGCACGAAGCTGCAATTATTCCGCCAAGATAATAAACTGATCAGATGTAAGAGATCTGTATGAATATTAGAAACTGTTAATTGCAAGATATCTCTCTGTGTTGCTCCAGATAAAGCCTCTGCTGCTATCTTATTTCTGACGTTTTCTGTACACAATATCAAAATTGAAACCCATCATTTTGGACAATTATTTCTGCTGAAATGACGTTTCCGCTTTGTTGTCCAATAAACGCTTAAACTTTGTTCATCAGTAAATGCCTATTAATCAAACGAGCTTGCCCTTTCTGAACATCATGAGTTATTGCCAATAGTTCTCGTTTATATGTTGAGAGGGGCGAGGGCCAAGTTTCTAGGTGAATTATTGCCAATAGTTCTCGTTTATATATTGAGAGGGGGCGAGGGCCAACTTTTTAGGTGATATTGACCGCAGTTGTCAATAACGACAATAGCGGTCACTATAATGCGCTATGTCATGAATAGATCATTTACTGTTATTTCATGTTTTGCGACTACTTAGCGACCAAATAGCAAATATATGCAATTTTTCTTTTTTTTTGTCTTATATTTATTGAAATATAATAGCAATCAGATAGGATTTTTTTGTTCCAAGCGAAAAGCGGACTGTGCGAGTGGTTGTCTTTCTCGTCATTGTTTTCAACTAAGGACGGAGCCATTGTAGGTTTCAACTTTCGATTCCAAAGTCCAACCAAGATTTTATTTGTTCTGTCTTCCCTGTTTTCAAAGTCCAACCAATGCTTCTTATTTTGTTACTTTTTCCTGCGTGGGTCATCAACATGATTAGCTAATGAGAAGCTTCTGTCTTCCCTCTGTCTTGTCTTTCTAATTGTTAATTCTTGTTTTCACCTTTGATTATTAGAAGCTTGAACTTCGAGTCATTTGTTTAATTCTTTTACCCTTTTTAATAACCAATTTGTCAGCTTCGATATGAAAATTGCATAAAGTATGATAGAATTATGTTCATAATTGTTAAAATTGTTATTGTTCGCAAGATTCCACTTTTCCAGCCAAATCAAAAGTACAACCAAACTGTAAAATATCTAAAATTTGTTTCGGTTGATCTTTTACTTGGTTACATAAGCTCTTTTAGTTAGTTAATCAGATTCTTTCTGTTGCTTCTGCCTTTGTGTTTTCAATTTGATTAGTTGTTATTCATGCTTTAAAGGGTGTTGGATTATGTTGTTAACCAGAATGAGCACTAGACTAAAAGAGAACTTGATAACATGTGGATTTACAGGATTTTAGTAGAATGTACCAAGAACTTATAGAGATGCGATTTTTGGTTTGTTTTTTTTTTGTGTCAACTAGTGGGATTACAAGGCAAAAGCATCACCTTGCTTGAGATTCCCTTGATGTGTTTGAGATGTCCCAAAGTTTGTGCTAAATTGAAATGTTTATTTTGAAAAGTATAAACATCCATGAGAAGTGATGAATACTATTAATTAAATAGCATACCGCATTTTGATGATGTGGTCGATATAGAAGAAGATGGAATGCCTAATTTCCTAGTAATCTTAATGAAGTTCAATCAAAGAAAATGACTATTTTATCAACCGCTTCAATGACTAATGCTTATAATAGAAAACTAAAATGCTTGTTAGATGCAGTATTCTAGTCATCAGATACACCAAGGAAGAAAAAGGGGGAGGGGGAGGGGGAGGGGGGGGAGGAACTTAGTTGGAAGTGTAGAATACAATGATGTCCAAAAGAAGGTAAGACTTGATGCAGTGCAAATGTGTATGATGCGTGTCTTTTTTTCAATACGGTGAAGTTTGATAGCGTGGGCCCACATTCAAGCGCTTGGTTGATGAAACCCCCTAGCTATCATCAGGGACGTGTTCCGATGTTAATACTAGAGTCGAATGTCAAAAAATATTTTGCAAGATATTGAGGTCTAGAAGTCAAGCTATGAGTGTTCTTTGATGGCTGATGGATGAGAGGATCGGAATGAAGGACGTTAGTCAACTTCCTAGTAAACACTCTTCAAGGAAGTATGTTCATTGAGTCGGTCGACGCATCTAGCTATTCTCACACCGTCGCTAGTTATCGTTTTTGGTTTTGTTAACTGTTATTAAATATGGACCACTTACTATCTTTTAAAAATCTCTAGGTGAGAATAGTTTGAATTTTTTTTTCACTTCATCAGGAACTTTGGGACATCTCAACACATTGGGGGGATCCCAAGCAAGGTGATGCTTGTGCCTTGTAATCCTGTTGGTTGAAACAAATTTTTTTTTGCATCTCATTGAGTTTTTGGTTCTTTCTACGAAAGTCACATAAGTCCACCCGATATTAGGTTCCTTTCTAGTTCTACTGCCCATTTTGTTTAACAATAACATAATCATGACACAACTTAGAGCATAAATAACATAAACAAATTGTTAAAAACAAAGAAGAACTAAACGAAATGATGTAACCAAGTAAAATTGAAATACATTTTAGATACTTGACTAACTGTCAAAGTATTTTTTTTTTTAACTTTAGCCCATTCAAACTTTCGATTTGGTTTGGAAGGTGGGACATTGTGAACAAAATCAATGTGATTGGCTCGTTGCACTTAACAATTATAAACAGAGGTGATGAGGAAGCTTCTGATTTATTAAGAAGATGACCAGGGAAGACAAAAGCAATAAAAAAGGAGCTTTGGTTGGACTTTGGAGATGAGGAAGACAAATCATAAAAATAAGCTTGGTTGGACTTTGGAAAATGGATCCATCATTGGTTGGAGACAACGACGAGAAGAAAGTCACTCGCCTGTTTCGTTTGTTTTTGTGTTAAACAGAAAACCTTGCATGGTCGCTTTTATATTTATAAAAAAAAGAAAAATTACATAAATTCGCTATCAGGTCATTATGTGGTCACAAAACATCTAATAGCGTGAAATGACGGTTTGCGCACTATAGCAACTGCTATCATCGCTATTGACAACAACGAGATTGTCATTAAAAACTTACATAAACTGATATGGTTCCACATGTCAATCAACAACCCATGGGCACTCCGCTAGGTTACACTTACTAACAACCCATGGGCACTCCGTTAGGTTACACTCCCCAAAATGACTACTGATCCTTATTTATAGAAATAAAAGTTACACTTACCCCTTCCCGTAATTACAAAAGGTTATTAAATAACACACTAGAATCAAGTCTCTATCAATACTCCCCCATAACACAAGACTTGTCCTCATGGCGTGAGAGGAGACCTCCTAGCAGTATGAAGAACTCCATCCAAGTCGAAATTGTCCATATGCTCCAACTACAAATGCAGCCCCTTGAGTCCATCTGATTCATCATCCCCAAGCAGTAAGACACGAAGGGCACCCTCTGGACACTTATGAGCTGGGCTATATAGTTGTCCACACTTGTAGCATACTCTTTTCTTCCTGCGTTCTTCCCACTCGGTGCGAGATAGGGAACGAACACCACGATCACGATAATGCCAACTGGCAGGCCCATAATTCCCAACAATTTTGGACATCGAACAATACCCAATCCCAGAATCCAACAAAGGCAGACCCACATGTAGAGAGTACCGAAATCAGGACAACAACGTGCTGGAATTCGATGGCCGAAGCATCAAGTTGACATATTTAGCCAAAGACATCGCATCAATGCAAGAAGTTGGACGATGTAAACGAACCCTTTGTTTTACATCATTCTTTAAACCAACTATAAAATAACCAAGAGTTTGGGACTCAAGTAAACGAGGAACCTAAGGACAACAAATACTCGAAATCATCTATATAATCAAAGATGGAATCCGATGGCTGAATATTAGCTAATTGTTCGTAAGGATTTTGAATTGCGAGGCCATTGAAGCGTTGTAACAACTTTGATTGAAATTCAAGCTAAGTCAAGGAAGGGCGAACCTGACTGATGACCGTAAACCAGTGTCGAGCAACCCTAATCATGCTCAGTTGAACGAAACGCAAACAGATGTCATCAGCAGTATTATTGATGCTGAAATATAGATTTGCCTTTTGGATCCAACCTTGCGGATCAAAACCAGAGAACTCAGGCAATTTCACCTTCTTCACAGCTGAATGTAAGCCAGAAGGATTATCCATTGAATCCGATCTCGGGCCAGGTGAAGTGAAAACCATACCCATCGAACCTGATCCAGAAGAACCGTTAACAAGCTCCGGCTCCTGAGACTTCAACCAAGCCATCATCACCTTACAAAAGGCTATTAAGTAACACACTAGAATCATATCTCTATTAGAGTATTTGTAATCTCTTCGTTTGAAATCTATAACTCCGGCTCCTGAGACTTCTATGTAAGTTAATCCGTTAATTCCTCTACTAGTGGAATAGGAAATCTATACGTGACAGGGTAGGTTGACTTAGTTTCCTATAGTCTACACACATCTACCACCCTCGTTCATCTTTTTTAACTAGCACAACTGGGGATGCAAACGAGCTGTTACTGTGTCTAATTACCCTTGATTCAATAGTTCATTGTCATCCGTTCAATAACATCTTTTTGAATTAATGATAAACATATGGCTTTAGTAAGTTTCATATTTTAGTGAAATTCTATGATCTAATGCTTCTCTGAAAGCTGAGAGTGTTTTTAAATCACAAAACATATCATTATACTTTTGAGGCACAACCTGCAGATCCTTAGGAATATTCTGATGATCTTCTTCAGCTGAGAGAATAGTTGAAGGGGCATTGAATAAAATAAACTTGTAGAATAGATAGGCCCTTTCTTTGTTGTATCATGTTATCCAAATTCCATTCATTATAGTTGTTAACTTGTTACAATTCCCCCTTTTAATACTGTCTTTTACCCCCGGGATGTGAATTCTACAGTTTCATCAAGACGCTTTAACGTGATGCATCCTAAGGTAGTAAACCATTGTACTCCTAGAATTACGTCACAACCCCTAGCGGCATCAAATACAAATCAACATTAAAAACAATACCCTGAAACTTTCATTTGAACCCTTCTGCTGCTTTATCACATACCACAAATCCCCCATCAGCTATCTTCACCATCATAGAAGGTTTACTCACTAGCTTACACTCCAATCTTGTGTCAATAACATTAGATGTATGTATCCCTTAAAATCGGGTCTAACCACAGGGACCATCCTTGTAATTAAGTCTTAAAATCTATAAGTCAATTTTCTGATTTACTCAACAACCATTAGGTCCAACTAACCGAGCTGATGCAATATTTTGTTACCTAGATACTGCTGACATTGTCTTCTTGCTAACACACATTTACTTTTGATACAACTTTCCTGATGTTTTCCACTTGCTACTAACACGAATCATGAGGTTAATTGAGCATTTCAGTTCCTGAGTCTTACCCTTGGTTCTAAAAAAACGTGAGGCGCACAAAAGCGATAGTTCCCGAGTTGAGCGTAAAGGCACATGGCTTTACGTATGTGAGCCATAATTCTTTTTATACCTTCGTTATCATCATGCATCTAAAATTTTAAATATAAACAAGTTTTTTAATATATAAGTAACCTATATGTATAACATCAAAAGCCATGTTATTCACTAATTTAATGCACAAAATAAATAAACCTGGGTATAAGTATTAATAAAAACACTCAATTCTTAAGTCAATAGTTATATTAAATAAATTAAAGTTAAAAGAAAACAGAACCAAGTTCTTTGACGACTACAAACAATCTGAGATTTAAAAACATGTTTTTGAAGTTTAATTCTATCATTATCCCTTAGTTGGTGCAAGATGTTTTTATAAAAGTTTAGGTGACGTTATTATTTAATGCTTTTAGAACTTAGGAGATCATAAATTATTATTTAATTTTAAAATGCCTAATATTCTATAATTCTTAAGGTCACGTTTATCATGTTTTGTTAATGATCTTAAGTGGTATTAGTTGTTATGGTCTCATTTAACTGTTTTGCTCCGGTGAACCGGGGTTAATGGCTTCAGTCTTTTTATTTTTATTAGAGTTTTCACGTGCTTAATTTATAAATCAAGATTCATTTGGTAAATATTTGTATTCTAAGGCACTAGCCCCGAAACCCATTTGGTTTGGTTCAATTCAATCATGCCCTGTAACCAAAACATGGCCCATTGGCCCATATTGGTTATGCGGTTGGACGCCCATTAAGTTATATGTCCCAATGGTCTCGTTAAGGCTTGATGGGCCCAAACCCATTTGGGTGAGTGTATTAGTAGTCATGTACAAATCGGGTTTTGGGCCGGACCCGGAACCAGTTCAAACCGGGTTCGGTCCAGTCGGGTTTTTTTTGTACCAGGGTATTGGTGAATCCGGGTACGAACCCGGGTCGGGTTCACTTGCGGGAAAACCCTACCCGCCATACCCGGGTAGGGTCGGGTACGGGTCGGGTCTGGAACCTGGTCCAATATCGGGTTTAGTTTATTTTTCTAATTTTTTTTCTTTTTTTTTTTGTCTAATACCGGGTTCAATATCGGGTCCAATACCGGGTCCACTTCGGTTTAGACCGGGTCGGGTTCGGGTCGGGTCGGTTCGGGTAGGGTCGGGTTTTAGAAATTCAAAAACAACCAAACCGGGTTGAAACCGCCGGTTTATTCCGGGTACGAACCGGGCACACTCGGTACCGGGTTGTACCCAGACCCGGGTCCGGGTCGGATATGCCGGGTCGGGTCGGTACCGGGTTCTTTTTGTGCAAGTCTATGTATTAGTGTGGGCTTAAGCCCAAAACTATTGGGCCCAGCTCATGGCCTCCCGGACCGGATGTGATACCCAATAAGTTTAAAATAAAAAAAAATCCAGACCTAAATACCAAGGTTGTTAGATATGTTGTTATAGCTCCATGATCACTCTTTATATTTGCAGTGAGGATCTAAGCTCGAGAATGAAACAAAACATTATATCCAGGTTGGTTTGACGATGATACACCACCTAACTTATGATAGCATAAGATAAGATATGTTTTTTTAGTGTGCCTAGATTCGTGACTATTGTAGACAGATTGATGCCAGTTCTTTTTCAAGCGTATGCCAGTTGATGCTCTAAAATTTCTGAGTAATGAAAATAATTTAATTTAGCATTGCACCGTTAATGAAAAAGAAATTAAAAAGAAAATGGAAAATATTTGATTAGATAAGCGAGAGAGCATGCTGACATAGCGCATAATGGCAGCGTGAAAGAGCAACACGTGGCCATCATAAACCCACATCCGAACCACACCGTACCCTATCTCCTTCAAAAACCCCTTCCCAGGGTTAGGGTTTTCCCTTCATCTTGCCCCTTCATCCCAACCGTCCGATCCCCCATCTTCACTACTACTAATACAATATAATAATAATAATAATAATAATAATAATAACAATAATAATATATAATAATATAATATAGTAATAATAATCCCACACACTCCTCTCGTCACTGTCGGTCACCCCATGTCCTTCGCCGCCATTATCATTTATCCCCCCAACCTCTATATTATCATCTCCTCCCCTCACTCACCCCCTTTCTTCCCCAAATCCTCAAATTTCATAGTATCATTTCATTCTGGTTTCATTCTGGTTTCATTCTGGTTTCATTCTGGTTTCATTCTGGTTTCATTCTTCAGTTCAGTTGGTGATTGTGATTCTGATTCTGATACCAACTGTGGATCGATGGTACGAGCAATTGATCGATCGAATTGAATGGAGATTTTGTGTGGTGATTTTGAGATCGCTTTCAGGTTTTCTGATCGTTTCTTCTTTGTGTGTTGATTTCGCAGGATTCGAATGTGAAGCTTTGCTTTGATTGCAAGACGTCTAAAACGCCCCTCTGGAGAACCGGTCCTGCTGGTCCCAAGGTTATTCCGATCACCTCGTAGTTCAATTCGAACCTTTTTTTTTATCTCATTCGATCATACCATTTCATACGATTTCATGCGGTTTCATATGATTCATGCGATTTGATGATGTGTTGGATCTGATTCATTGTGTTGATCTGCAGTCGCTGTGTAATGCTTGTGGAATTAGGTTTAGGAAGAAGAAAGGTTTAGGAGGAGCAGATAAGAAGAAAGACAAGGAGGATCGTTCACCGTCGATGTCGCCGTCGCCGGCGTCGTCGACGACGGAGGAGAACGCGGTGGGCTGCCGGAAAAGGGAGATCGACGACGGCGTTAGTGTGGATTTGAGGAAGAAGATGGTGGTGTTGCAGAGGCCTCGATCGCCGATGAAGAAGGTGAAGAGGGTGGAGAAAACGGCGACGTTTGGGGAGGTAGAACGAGCTGCTTATTTGTTGATGTGTTTGTCTTGTGGGTAGGTGTTATGTTTTAGCCTTTTAGGTTTAGTTAGTGATGTGGTTTAATGGTTATTAATTATTATTACTAGTGTTTTAGTTGTAGAAAATGGGTTTATTTTGAAAACAAGGTTTCTAGAGATTTAGAACATTAAGTGTTGGTGTATAGCCCTTACTATATTAGGGATGTAAATGTGAATATATTTACTACAAACGGAATGGAATGTCTTTTTTTTTTACGCATGTTGTCTTTATACATGTTTTATGGAAACTTAGTGGTAAGTTTTTGGAAATTGGAGTTGAAAAGTTGCATGTACTTGTTAAATAAGTTGATATTATATATTGTGTTAAATTTAAGGTTTACATGTGTAAATGGGTATGTATCTTTGTCAGGAATCTATGCAGGATATTAACATGATAAATGACATATAATATCATTTAAATCATTTTCACCGAGAAACTATTCATAGAGCAGTCAAGTTCATAGACCAGTCAAGTTCATAGACCAGTCAAGTTCATAGACCAGTCAAGTTCATAGACCAGTCAAGTTCATAGACCAGTCAAGTTCATAGACCAGTCAAGTTCATAGACAGTCAAGTTCATAGACCAGTCAAGTTCATAGACCAGTCAAGTTCATAGACCAGTCAAGTTCATAGACCAGTCAAGTTCATAGACCAGTCAAGTTCATAGACCAGTCAAGTTCATAGACCAGTCAAGTTCATAGACCAGTCAAGTTCATAGACCAGTCAAGTTCATAGACCAGTCAAGTTCATAGACCAGTCAAGTTCATAGACCAGTCAAGTTCATAGACCAGTCAAGTTCATAGACCAGTCAAGTCAACGTCATAACTCGCCGGTGGAACCGGCGACCGGCGGATTCTAAGGAAAAAAACAAACAATGTAGAATCTTGCAGGGCTCGTTTTTCAAAAAAGGAGACCTCGCCGGTCACACCGGCGGGTACTCTTAATATCAAAATTTTAAATTTATTAACCCCTCAAGTCAATATAATTTTAAAGTTTACCCTATAAATAAAAAAATTCCATATCTATTAATAAAAGAACTTCACAAGAACATCAATTCCAGATCATATGTCCTTTCGGCTTCTTCTTTAACACATCTTCGGGTTTAAGTTGTACACTTACCAAATATATAGTTAGGTGGTATATGATGGGTAGAATTCTGAGAGTTTAGGTGGTATAATTCTATAAAGTGCTATCAGGTTTAGGGATGTGCTGGTTTAGAGCTCGAAGTGGCATGTGACGATACAATCCATGTTAAGATGCATGGGAGTTGTTAGATGCATGGGAGTTGTAGGTTCGAGAGCTCTTTTTCTTTTACGCTTTGAGTTAAGTTGTGATGATACAATTAGAACAACAATAGAAATAATTTGAATAACAACTAGGTGGATGCTAACATGCGCGCTGCGCGAGTGTTAAACGTGTAACGGTAAACAGTTGGTACAAATAAATTGGTTCGACAACTACGCAAGGCTCAAAACGTGTGTCTCATTATGCCTGCAAAGTATAAACATTGCCAAACCTATTCATTTTGTTTGCGTTCATAGACTAAAAGCATAATTAAAACGAATCTTCGGAGGATAAATTTATATTTTCAAAGACTCAGTAACGGAAATTTCTATTTTCAAAGACCCAGAAATGACAGCACATCGTAGCTGTAAACTAATGTTTGCCTCACAAATGCAATGAACACGTCGTGTATGCTTTACTTGTCATCGTCTTTTTACCAAACACATAAAACCTTTCAAATCATTTAGCTTTTAACATATAGGTTAATATCAAGCAACACCCAACAACTCCGCAAAGATTTGTAAAAAGGAGTTGTTGAAAACAGTCTCAGATGAACTGTAAATCATCATCATCAACCTAAAAATATCTATGGTAAAAGAGTCATCAAATCATTGAATAAGAACCAATCTAGCATCAGTACCTATCTAGTAGTATGCTTTCATAATCAAACCATCCATAGATCTCAAATAATCAAACTATCAACATCGATGCAAATCTTATAATGTGAAAATGACCACACGGTTTTAGGCGTAACAATTATCATCATCATTAACCTAAACTATCCGAAAGTTATAGCCACAACACCAAATTTAGACTTAGAAATATCTGATTTGCAAACCATAAGCAAGTCTCGTGTGATGAAAGAATCATCATAACACTCATTGACCAAAACCAACACAACACTAGCAGCTAGTTTAGAGTTTTGTGTCCACAAAGAAACCAATAGTAGATCTTAGGCGAACGCAAAGCCACCATCATCAACCTAAACCATTTTTCAACATAAAGAACCATTAGCCATGCCATTAGGCAACCAACGATGATTGCGATCCCCTC
This sequence comes from Flaveria trinervia, assembly GCA_025506515.1. NCBI lineage: Eukaryota > Viridiplantae > Streptophyta > Magnoliopsida > Asterales > Asteraceae > Flaveria > Flaveria trinervia. The sequence goes on along the minus strand of CM046444.1, from coordinate 107,890,814 downwards.
CCCTCTCTAGAAAGATGAAATGGGGGATGGTTGTGATGGGTCAAGCACCCAACGATCACCAAAAACCCCCAAAATAGCACCATACCACCACCATGCACGATGTACCCAAAGGTCGCCATAAGCGCCGGCGGAGGTGACGACAAACAGGAAGGCAACAGGACAAGGAATGGGTGTTACTCTCTCTAGAAAGAAAGAGTAGAAGCAACAGGGGAAGCCCTATTTAAAAGGGGGGGAGAAGACACACTATCACCATTAGTCGCCGCACGACATAGACGGTGGCAACTCCGTCATCCCCCAACATAACCCCTCTTGCTCTCTCTGCAATGACAACAATGTGCCTGGGTTTATATATATAGGGGCTTGTGAGTCTAATTGTAATTCGGTGGCCTTGGCTTGTTGGACTTCCCAAAAATAGACACGCAAATCAATTTGCTAGGAATGCAACTTTTGGATAGTGTAGACTTGTTTCATTTTGGGTTTGTTTGTTTAATTCTCACTGATCATGGAAGTGATATCCAAAGAATTAACAAGTAAACTTGGTAAGAGCAATTATTCAAATTTCCTTATAGAATACACGGAAAGCAAGAAAAGTTTGACAAATAAGGTTATGTAGGATATTAGAATTCTTAAGGTCCCTTTGGGTAAAAATAGATCTAAGTCTCAACGGATAGATTGTGATATGTGGTGTAAGTTTAGTTTATTTGTGAAATTTGACATGTAACTCAGTGTATCTTGAAGTAATTAGATTTTAGTTTCGTGCTAGTCCCGATTGCTTGCTGATGAAATACTTTTCGTCATTGGTCCATGTCTTCCTCTCATTCTAGTGTGATGTAGTACTAGCTACACCATATTAGACTCGTATAATTTGTTATCATTACAAAAGAAACTCTCTAATGGACTATAAACTATCAAAGAAGATAAAATTGAGGATGATTGTGACATCTAAGGAAAATCTCATAATATTTTTGTGCTGGTCTATTCCCGAGATAGATATGGAATGTCCACCGCTAATGCATTTTGGGCATATGAGCTATTGGTGACAGGAAAATTTAATAGTTGAATGTTTTCGGTGGGAGAAAGCTATTTCCTGGGAAGTGTACACTCGGAAAACCAAAACCAAATCATTAAGCTCCTCTTGGACAAAGCTGGTAATATTGGTTGATATGAGAGTCGAGATGTTACAATACCTCAGGTTTATTAAACAATACCTTTTGCTTGATATCCATGCTCATATGAATCATATGAGTGTACTTTACTAAAGCATGGACTTGTAATCTAACATGATCATATCAATAAGCACTTGTTAGTACAAGTTGTCGTCTAGATAGGTAACTGGAAAACAATATATGTGTGCTATGACATGAGCCACTTAATGTTTGCACGAATGCCAAAGAAAGTTAATTGTTATATATGTATGTATTACAGTACCATGGCAAGTTAAACGAAATGTAGGTATACCCGAGCAAGTAAGTTAACTAGTCTTATGTAGATACATGTGTATCTAGTTTCTGAACTTAATGTAAAATGTCTTTAATGTATTACACATATGTAATTGAATGGGTACTTAATGAAATAAAATGTGTGGTTGTGCTTAATGTTGAATATTTCATTGCTTGGTATGTAATAACGGTTATATTGAACTAACTATATAGGTTTATGGTTGTTTGAATAGAACTAAGTCAAATAATGATTGTGAAACATATTTAAACTAAATCATATGAAGTTCTCATGCGATTGGCCCATGCTAATTGACCATACGCATGAACAACTTCATGCTAATGAACCAGTCGCATTAATGAACCAGGAGACTGGATCAGTTGCATGATTGTAACATGAGATTGACTCAGTCGCACGACTAACACTCAGTCTTGCGAATGGATCAACCGCATGACTCAATCGCACGACTGAACCATGCAAATGGTTCAGTCGCCCGAATGAGAAACCCTAACCTATAAATACCACTTAAATCGTGGAAAAACATAACACTTCGAATACCTACGTACTAGATCGTACCCTAGCCGTCCAGAGACCTCTAAGAACCTGTTCCAAGTTCATAGATCGCACTAGATCGATTCCCAATCGTTCTTAACGTTTAAATTCAATCCATAATTGTTTCTACGTGCGTTCTCACTGATTGGATCGCCAATCAAAGAGGATTCCGCACTATTTGATTCGGTATACACGTATATCAGTTAGTATTTCATTCGATACATGATCCTAACAAGTGGTATCAGAGCTTTGGCTCTTGATTTACATGTGATCCAATCGTTTTTGATACAAAAATTGTGTTTTTCACTAAAAACGCAATCTTTTTGTGTAAAACGGTGTCTTAAACGTCTCCTGATCGTAAAGTTTAGTTTTTCCGGCATACGGCAATTGGGGTTAGTAAAAATTCGAGTCTTTACGTCCAAAATACCTTAAACCTACGAATTTTCAAATTTCAGCAGCTTCAATCGCACGATTGACTCAATCGCCCGACTGAGTCCATACGCATCCCTCATACGCATGATTGGACTCATTCGTACCTACATTCATACGATTGAGTAGTTTATTCGCATTGTCCAACCACATTGGTTCATTCGCCCGACTGAGCCATCCGCATTAGTTTAGTCACACGATTGAACCATCCGCATTGCACACCGTCATTCGCACAAGTGAAACAGTTTTTTCCAAAGATTAAAGTTGATAGCAATGGAGGACCAATACTCGGCATTCACAGCAGGGAGAGACTCAAGGATTCAAAACCTACTGCTTCTGGAGAATGAAGTGGGGAATCACAACAAACCCCCTAAGCTAATCACATTGGACGAATACCCACAATGGAAGCAACGTTTTGAGATTTACTTAAATGGAGTAGATCCCAATCTGTGGGAATCAATAGAGACGGGGTACAACATGCTAGTAGGTGCTGATGGTGTCAAACTTACACTAGGTGGCATGATTGATGGACAAAAGGTCAAATACAATGCTGAGAAGAAAGTCTATGCTCTGCTTACTCAGTCGATCCCCAAGGATATTCTGAGTATACGCAAGCAAAGAAGCTATGGGATGCATTGGAGAAAAGGTATGACGGAAATGCATCATTGAAGGCGATAAAGGATAAAGCTTTGAAGAAAGAGTTTGACAACTTCTCTTCAATGGGTAAAGAAAGCCTAAATGACGTCATTGATAGATTCTACCACTTGATAAGTGAGATGCACACTCATGGAGTAACGACGTCTATGGAAGACAAAGTGTCGAACTTTGCAGATGGGTTGCCGGAGAAATGGGTTTCCTTTGTCTCCAATCTCAGACAAAATGGTATGCTAACGAAGTTAGATATAAATGATTTCATTCTGAAGCTGAGAGAAGAAGAATTAAGGATGAAATATAGAGCCCAAAAGTCTTCCTATGATTAGAATCCAACACTGTACAACGCGACTCCATAAGCCAAAACATCTAGAGCACCACTTCAGACGGCTTTTATGTCAACTTCAACTAGTCCCTCTCAAACCTCTACTTCAGGGTCAGAAATGTCAAGGTCGTTTGGTACCTAATACATTGCACCTGAAGTAAATGCTACAAAACTGAAGACCGAGAATCTCGGTAATGTGACAGTAGAAGTAGCAAGAGAGCACATGGATCTCTTAGCAGCTGTAGTCCACTCTTATGATGGACTAATTGCTGGGAAAATAAGGAACTGTCATCTGGCTGATGAGGACTACGAGCAGGTGGACAAGACAGAGCTGGAGAGGATGGATATAAAGCGGGCCTTAGCAAGTGCTATTCGGAGAGCTAAGAAGTTTGTCAAGAAAACCGGACATAACTTGGTTGCAACTAAGGACACTACTTTTGGTTTCGACAAGACCAAGGTGACCTGTTTCAACTGTGGCAAAAAGGGGCACTTCAAACGTGAGTGTGTAAAGCCCAAGAAAACTGGAAACGGGAATCCATTCTCATCCTTCAATCGTCAGGATAAACCAACTAGCAGTCCTGCTTCGTCTAGCAAGGATCCTAAAGCCTTGACTGCTCATGATGATGAAGGACAGGACTGGAGCTTTCGGTTTGTTTCACCGGGAGAATCCAACATCGCTAGTGTTGAAGATTTAGATGACGATTCAGCTAGTGAAGGAGATATTGCAGTGGAACTCGGGATGTCAAGCACCGAAGAGACTGCAACAGTGGTCATTTACATGCCTACAGAAGGGAAATCTACAACAATGTCAGAATCACCAGAACTAGAAACACCAGACTCTGCTTTGATGGCTGATACATCAGAACCCTCCCAGGTAAGTACTACTGACCAACTTTTCAATAATCATGCTTGTTCTGATTGTAATACATTTAGGGAAAGCATAGATTTAAAATTTGCTAGGTTATTAGATCATAATGATAGTTTAGTAAAGGACTAGCAATTGTGCACTTAAGCTAACCGAATTCTTAAACAAAATGAGCACAGTTATAAAGAAAATATAAAATTGTTGAATAAACAACTTCGGGAAACTGAAGTTGTAGCTTTTAACCAATCAAATGACATTAAGTTCTATCTTAACTCCCTAGAAGACACTAAGAAACAAAAGGCAATTTTAGAAGTAGAAGTTAATTCATTAAAGTAAAAACTGCATAGTTGGACAAGTTCATCTCATATTGTTCAACACTTAGTGAGAGAGCGTAACAACGGGGAAGGATTGGGTTATAAAGTGGTTCCACCACAATATGAGATCTTGATGAACGCAAAATGTAAACCAATCAATAACAATCCAATCAAGGATCATGGGATGTCCACTCCTCTTGTAAGTGATCCAGATTCCACATGTAAATCAAATGAATCTGGTACTAAACAAAAGGAGGCCACTTCAAAGGCAAAAGGTAAAATGCCTTGTGTTAATCTGGAAAAAGAGTTTGAAAAAGTTAATATAAAGTCTGGGTCAATCAAGTCTAATTCTAAACCCAAAAAGACCAGACATGTTAACCACCCACGTTTGTCATGTCTAAGTCTAGGTAAACTAAATGGAAAAGATGTTAAAAATGTTAAAACAATTAACTTTGTTAAACAAGATAAAACATCTAAACAAGAAGAGCGTCAACCTAAAATGTTAATGTCACACGTGTGTCACACACTTCTCCACACAAACAGTTAAATCGAAAAGTCGAAAGCAGATCATGCTACAACTGTGGAGAGTATGGACACATTGCGTCTAAATGTCCTTACTATCAGACACCGAGGAGGAAAGTTGAACTTCAGGCCCAAAACCTAGTTCTTCTAAGAGGAACTCAGTGACTCCACCTAGAAGGGCTAGTGAACCTAAAGTTCAACCCATTAGCCAGTCATCTGTTTATCACAAACAGGCTTTACACAAGGTAGGCTTATGGAAAGAAAAATCAATCTCAATGTATGATAATGAGAACAAGAAGATAACTAAGCTTCCCTCACCCTCTAAAGGTCAATGGGTTGAATTTATGATGTGTGATGCCTCTGGGACACCCAAACCAGTAAAGGCTTGGGTCCCTAACCTAAACTAATGTTTTAAATTGCATGTGCAAGGTGTTCGCTATAATGCTGAAACCAACACGTGGATTATAGATAGCGGAGCATCCAGACACATGACATGGAACATGGCTCTCTTATCAAACGTCAAACAAATAAAAGGAGGCCATGTTTCATTCGCTGGAAACAAAGGAGGTATATCACAGCTCAATGGGAAGTGGGAAATCAGAAAGTGAAGTTCGATAAGGTAAACTATGTTCAACAACTTCAGAATAACCTGCTTTCTGTATCCTAAATTTGTGATAAAGGTTTTAAGGTAGTATTTGACAACAAGAAGTGCTATGTCCTGAAAAAGGACTATGTGATCCCGGAGGACCAAGTCTTAATGTCTGCCTCAAGATATAATGATCTTTATGTCTTGGATCTATCAAAGGCCTCCACAACGGATCGTGAAGTTCAGTGCTTCTTGTCAAAAGCTACTGAGAAGGATTCCATCTCCTGGCATAGGAGAATGGGACACATTAATCCACGAAAGATGAATCACTTGATCCAGAATGATCTAGTGAGAGGAGTTACATAAAAAACTTCCAACTTCCAGATTTTTGTGTGGCGTGCAAGAAGGGCAAATAGACGAAGAAGTCTCATAAGGAAAAGAAAGTTCATTCCATCGAACTTCCTCTTAAACTTCTGCACATGGATCTGATTGGTCCAGTCAGTACAAGTAGCATTGCAGGCGACTTGTACTTCTATGTGGTTACTGATGACTACTCAAGATTTTCTTGAGTAATGTTTCTGAAATCCAAATCAAAAACATTTGAGTCATTCAAGGAATTAGTAATTACACTGGAATCCCTATACAAGCTGAAGGTGCGAAAAGTACGCTCAGACAACGGAACCGAGTTCAAGAACCAATGGATGGAGGCATACTGCAAGGAAAAGGGAATTGTGCACCAGTTCACTTCTGCCTACACTCCTCACATGAACGGCGTTGCTGAAAGAAAGAATCAGAGCTTGATAGAGACTGCACGGACTATGCTAGCAGACTCGAAACTACCTATCCAATTCTGGAATGAGGTAGTTGCAAATGCGTGTTACATGTTAAATTGACATCTGGTAGTTAAACGCCATGGCAAGACGTGTTACGAGTTACTACAACGACGTAAACCTAATCTAAAGTATCTTGAGCCGTTTGGCGCACCGTGCACCCTACTGAAGAAGACTCAGGAGGGAAAACTCTGCGAGAAGGCTGAAGAAGGTATCTTTCTAGGATACAACATACTGAACAAGAGAGTTTACAACAACTCAACGGGTCAAGTAGAAATGTGGTGTAATGTGGACGTTCAGAGATACACCACACCACCTGCTGGAAAAGGACCTGCCTTCTTTTTCGACTATGATGAATTCTTCAAGTCCTTCAACATCCCTCTCTCCATGTCTGATGATGAGTTAGCATCAAAGATGATGTATGATGTTCTAAACACAGCATCTCAGGAATCTACATCATCTGGCTCACAAGGTGATTCATTTACCAACTCAGGGGGAGCACTCGAGGCAAGTGACTCTTCCTCTGACGATGAAGCGGTGGAGAATAATCAGGGCACTCAGGAGCAACAGGTTCCTCCTACTGCATGTCCACAAGCATCTGCCATTGATGCCTCTAAGTCTTCGGAACCTCACACCCCTACTGCCTCAGATACTGAACCAAGTGTTCATAATCTTGATCATGAGGTAGTTGTTCCCACCACTCCTGGATCACGCCTAAACACCTATCATCCTCTGGACAATGTCATTGGGGATGTAAGATTAGGAGTTCAGACAAGAAATCAATTGTATTCAGCTGATTAAGCCTTAGTAATGGAGAAGGGTACCTTCATGATGGTGCCTATCGTTGTTTTGTGTCACAGTTCGAGCCAAAATACGTGAGTGAAGCCCTAAATGATGAGGTATGGGTCAGTGCCATGCAAGAAGAACTTCTTCAGTTCAAGAAGTTAGGTGTATGGACTCTGGTAGGTAGACCTAAAGGTGCTAAGGTCATTGGCACCAAATGGGTCTTGAAATGTAAGAATGATGACCAAGGTGTCATCATCAGGAACAAGGCTTGACTTGTAGTTCAAGGATTTCGACAAGTTGAGAGAATAGATTACAATGAAGTGTTTGCACCCGTGGCAAGAATGGAAGCCATCCGCATCTTCCTTGCCTATGCATCGTATATGAAGATTAAAGTTTATCAACTGGATGTGAAGAGTGCATTCCTTCATGGTGAAATCCGAGAGATAGTGTACGTCAGTCAACCTGAGGGATTTGAGGATCCATATCATTGGGACAAAGTTTACAAACTCGACAAGGCTTATACGGGCTTCATCAAGCTCCTAGAGCCTGGTATGAGAAACTCTCCACTCACCTTGTGAAACATGGGTTTCGCAGAGGTGTTATTGACTACACTCTATTCATCAAAGAAAAGGATGGTGATTTACTGTTGGTCCAAATTTATGTAGATTACATAATCTTCGGTTCCAAGAACGAAGAATTATATAAAGAGTTTGAAGTAGTAATGAAGGCTGAATTTGAAATGAGTGCCATGGGAGAGATGAAGTTCTTTCTCGGGTTACAGGTGGATCTGACACCTAAGGAATTTTTCTACATCAGACCAAGTCTATAGGAGATATTCTCAGTTAGTTTGACATGGAGAATGCTTCCGTAGCTGGGACTCCACTTGCTACAAACCATGATGTAGCACCTCACGAGAATAGTGATATGGTAGATGCCACCATGTACCGAGGAATGATTGGATCTCTAATGTACCTCACTACCTCAAGACCTGGTATCATGTATGCTACATGTCTATGTTCAAGATATCAGGCAAAGCCAAAAGTTAACCATCTGATAGGGGTCAAAAGGATCTTCCGTTATCTAAAGGGTACACCAACACTAGGGTTGTGGTATCCTCATGATGATGACTTCGAGCTTACGGCGTATAGCAACTCGGATTACGGCGGCTGCAAGATGAACTACAAGTCTACATCAGTAGGATGTCAATTCTTTGGGAGGAGATTAGTGACCTGGTAGTGTAAGAAGCAGACCTCGGTTGCTTTGTCAACATGCGAAGCCGAATACGTTGCTGCTGCAAGTTGCTGTTCACAAATCATATGGGTTCAACAGCAAATGCGGGACTACGGTTTGAATTTCTCTTCTACTCCTATTTTTGTTGATAACTCTTCTGCAATTGTAGTAACTAAAAATCCGGTCCAACATTCTAAGACCAAACACATTGGAATAAAATATCACTTTATACGCAACTGTTTTGAAAAGAACCTAATCGATGTAGGTAAAATAAATACTGATTTTCAACGCCCTGACCTCTATACAAAGGATTTTGATAAACCACGTTTTCTATATTTGTTAGAGGTCAATGATGTTAAAAAGAAAAGTGATGTAATTCCTGAAGATGACCATGTGTAGTCCGATGCGTATAGTCCATTTTTCTTTTAATTTTCATTTTCTTTATTTATCTAATTTATTTTAAGTAGTTAATTAATTAATGTTATTTCTTTGCCTAGTAAAATCCTAAAAATGCAAATCGTTTATAGTTCTAGAATTTTAGGGGGAGAATACGTTTAGGAAGTAACATTATATAAAAAAACGAGGGAGGAGAGAGGTAAGCTTTAGATCATATTTGTGATACCGATTCAAACTTTGGAAAATGATAGTACATAGGAACAAACCACTTGGGACTTTAAAAGTTTAAATTGAATAAGATGCAAAGTTCAAAGTATAAGTCTGTGTAGTATGAGCAATATAAAAGGAAAAATGATGGTGAAACTAGCTGCTATCAAGATAACACAAAGAAAGTAGACCTAGAGATTGCTAGACCACTGATGATATGTTGTTAGATTCAACACAATAGATGATTAGACCTTGTTGGTGACCTCAAGATTAAACTAAGCTGTTCGACAAGCTATGGGTTATCATCTTATCCCTGGTTAACACAATCAACAAAATTCGAATAAGGGGTGACGAGCAAAATAAACACCACAAATATGTGCTTATGACCAAAATATGAGCAAAAGCACGTGATGAAAAAAATGCAAAAGCAATCAAACTAATAACCTATGTTGTTAGTGAGATCTGTGCAAAAAGAATAAAATTGCTCAAACAAGAAGATAATTTATGTGCCTCTCTGCTGTGCGGTGGCACTGACCTGGGGATAAGCATAACCTATATATTTTCTAGAATTCACTGTTGTTTGCCGCCTCTCTGTTGTGCGGTGGCACTGACCTGAGGCTTGGCTTCTCTTTGAAAGCTCTAAGAATAGTTTCTTCTTGAATACTACCCTGAGACCGCTCAAAAATCTCCTGAGGAATGTTGATTACCAGATAAATGTGGGATCCACAAATGCCTGTTGAAATAATCAAACCTTAAACTGTCACCAATCTGTGTCAAAAGTCTGTTTATGGATTTAAGAGGACAAGTATACTAACAATCATTGTGGCTACAAATTCTTAAAAGTCCTAATCAATGTGGGGATCTAATAGTACTAGTATGATTTCCTAAACTTGCTAACGAATCTAGATGAAAAATAAGAACAGAGTATCAAAAAGTTTTGATAACATGTCCCGAATGATTTGACTTACCTATATGATTCCAAACTGAATCGGTCCACTTATGATCAAAATGAATTGAAGCTGCCCTTTCAAGAAATGAATCTTTTAGATTTCCATCTTAGGATTCACACCTCACACAAAACCACAAAAACAAGTTTAGTTTTGTATTTCAGTTTCTAGTTCTTTTATTTTGTTTAAATTTCGTCGATTTAGTTTGTTAAACATCGAACTATACCATGCAATTCAATCGGGGATTTAGTCAACTAAAAAGGTCACGTCTGAGGTGACCACACGTGTTTTCAAATGTAAAATGAGTCACATCTGAGGTGACAAATTGTTTAAAAGGATCACGTCTGAGATGATCAAAAGTTTCCCAAGTTAAAATGATCATGTTTGAGATGATCGAATGCTCATAACGTTTAATCAAAAGTTAAAAGGGATTAAGTGTGGAATGGTCAAAAAGTCAAAATAATGAGTATGATCCAATCGTACGAATGGACCATACTCATGCCCTAGATAGTCGAATGGAGCATGAGTAGGAACCATTCACCCGAATGGAGCTGTGCGAATGAGTCAGTCACCCGACTGAAATCCAGTCGGCCGACTAAATGTGATCGACTGAACCAATCACACGACTGAGGGCCAATCACCCGAATGAACAGAGCGAATGGGTCCAGTCACTCAATTGAAATCAGATTTAGTATAATAGGGCCATAGTCGATCGCATAAACCCATCACCCCTCATTCGCCCTAAATCGCATTCTCTACCGTTACTCTACCGAAATTTCGTCTGAACGATTTTGATACCTAATTTCAATAATTTGACGATCGCTACTTGTTATACAGGTACAATGCGGCACTATCTAACCAAAGTTCAGTTGATTTGAGCCCTAATTTATGAATTTCGGCCCTTACAAGAACCGAAGCTATTATTGGACGAATAACCTAGCTAAACTAAGTAAAATGTTAAAAACAAGGTTATTAGGTTATTAGTAGAGTGATTGCGAGCCTAATGAACCAAAACACGACGTCTAATTTTAATATTTGGTCCAAATTCGAATTTCAGTTGAATGAACAGTGGGTCATGCGACTGGACACCAGGATGAATATTAATCGCCCGACTGAGCTGGTTGAATGACTCAGTCCATTGAATGAAAGACACAAATGAGCTCAGTCAGCCGATTGAACCAATCGCAGGTTCAGTCACCCGATTGAACTCAGTCGCATGTTCAGTCACCCGACTGTATTCAGTCCCATCTTAGATCAAAAGACTGAACCCAGTCGTGTGGTTCAATCATGATTGAACCAGACTGATTTCAAACAGGTTAACTTAAAATGATTTCTGTTGTGTGGTGATCTAATGTCTATGTGTCTTGTATTACAGATCTATGGCTAACAGGTGGTCCATCAATCCAAAGCACAACATTTGTGCCCATTTGGATGCCACAACTCGGAACGGTGCCGAGTTTGCGGGGATCATTGCATTCCTCAAGAGATCCCAGATTCATAGAGCTATTTCCACACCGTGCACTCCCTATCGGTCTATACAACAGGCCTTTTGGGAGGGGGCATCGGTTGATCATTCACAAGAGCCCTACAGCATTCGGAGTTCCATTTTTGGGCATGATATCGAGGTGACTATAGCTGATACTCGTCAAGTACTTGATCTAGGTGAAGATGCAGATCAACCGACCAGGCTACACCCTCTAACGGTTAGAGGGTGCTTCCTCAGGATGTACGCTGGGGACATAAACACAGGTGTGCTGAACAAAAGCAACCTGTGTCCCCAGTTTAAGTACTTGGCGCATGTGACACTAAAGTGCTTGGCGTCAAGGAGGGGTGGGTTGATGACCTCTCAGACCAGATCAAGAATGCCTACGTGGCACTGGTACTCAACCACCCCTTCAGTTTCTCCAGTATGATTTTTGCCTATCTGATAAAGAACCTAGAGGCAAAGGGCAAGGAGAGATTCTGCATGTACCCTAGATTCTTGGAGATGATCATCGATGAGAAGCTACCTACCTTGCCCAAGGAGAGCCATGATGCTGTATCGTTGGAGATTATGGATGACACGACCTTGGGCCGCATGAAGGTCTACAGGGGGAAGCAAGTCAAGCCCCCTGTGAAGAGACTCTTCGGGCATCTGGCCAAGGCTGATTATGTGGCGCCAGGTAGGCGAAAGTGGCGCCATGAGGAGAGTGACTCAGATGTTGAGCAAATTGCTCTTCCATCTGACAACTCTGACGATGACGGTGACACTGGCAGAGACTCTGGGCTCGCTCCTACTAGGGGTCCCACTACTCATGTTACATCTCCACCTCCTACTGATGCCACTACTCCCAGCTTTCACCAGGACTTTTGTCCTCCAGATGAGGAGGAAGAGAGTGATGAAGAGCCTTTCACGAGGATTGTGGGCAGCCGGGTGGTTGCCATAGAGAGAAGGTTGAGGGCGGTTGGTGGATGCCTAGGGGAGTCCGGGGATGCTGCTGCTGATTCAGATCCCACATATGCCCTGGACCCGCCCAGCAGCCAAGGGGGAGCCTCTGTTCCTAGAGGCTCAAGGAAGAAGAGGATGGCACAATCCCATGGCAAGAAGGGGAAGAGAATGAGGTTCACCTTGACCTCATCTACCACCACAGCCACTACCTCAGCCACACCTTCCACTACTACCACCACCACTACTACCACACCACCTACCACCACCTTTACTACCTCACACACCACTACCACACCCACTCCACCAGTTACCCACATCCCATCCACCACCACTACAACTCATCCACCACCACCCACATCTATACCACCCCTAATCTTCACCATTTCCACCACAACCACCTCTAGCCACCCAGCAGGACCGTCATCATACCCCTCATTTCCATTAGGATCATCTTTACCCCCAGTAGGGTAGAGGAACAACTCTCAGCACTGAACCGCATGGTACTGAAGCTGTTGGCAGCCGATGACGAGAAGACTACCCAGATTCGTCAGCTAGTAGAGCTTACTGCTACACAATCTCAGCAGATATCTCAGCAGGCGCATCTGATTGAGCAGCAGGCACAGTAGATGGTTGCTCAAAGCCTTGAGATATCCCAACTCCAGGAGCAAAATGTCCACTCAGCAAAGAGGATAGAGGAGTTGGAAGCTACTAACAAGACCATCATGCTAAAGCTCAAGGGCTCAAAGGATGAGCCACTCAAGATAAGGGATGGAGATGATGGTGATGATGATGACAATGATGATGAAGATGATGATGGTGATGATCAAGGTGAAGATACAAAGGGAGGTGATGATATTCATGCAGGTGATGATGATGATGAAAGAGAAGGAGGTACATCTGCTACGGGTGCCACATCAGCAAGTGAAAGGAGGACCAAGAAAGCTCAAGACAAAGGTGCCTCCACATCAGCCCCATCACCAGAGGAACACATGATTCAAGAAAAGAGTAATGCATAGTTGTTTATGTTATTTAAAATCATGTGTATTTGAATATTGTATCAAATTAATGTACATAATGTTTATAGTTTGTTAATGTGTTTTTGTTTTGATTATTGACTGATGTATGATGTGTTTATATGTTTAAATCAAGCAGATCACACATCTCAACAAGATGAATATGACGTTGCTCCCCTTCAACAGATTAAGTCTCAACTCACAATGATACTTGATCTGTAAGGGATAGTCAGGAGGTTTATGAGTTACACTCCTGAAGAATGAGAAATAATCCACGACCTTACTGATGAGCAACTTGTTGAGATGTTCAAACTGAATCCCCACGAGATAGTGAAGGATGCTCCTACGGTGGACATTGACAGTGACGATGAGCTTAATGATGTCGATAATATCAAGATTGAAGATGTCACTGCTCAACATTACCCAGAGTACGCTGACAATGAGGAAATGTAGTCCCCAATCTGAGTGACTCCATTGTTAGTGAAACTTTTGAAACTCTGGATAAAATGGAGCAAGAGTCAAAAAAGAAGGAAGACAAGGCCCAAAACTCAGACGTCAACGTCAATATCAGAGAGGCTGAATGGGTAGCGTGTTTTGCAGAAGTTAGAGCCCAGCGTAGTGCTCCAAAGTCAAATGTCTACACCAAACTCTATAAAGTGAAGAAGCACCACAAGGCGTCAGGGAAAATTATATCATGGGCCTATTTTGAAGATCTTAACATCTATACTGTTAAAAGAGAGAAAGGGATCGAGTACTTCAGATTCCCACACGATCTGAAGACTCTTCCAGGTTTTGAGCTTAACCAGTTAGCAAAATTGAAGTTGCTATATGCTAATCCTCGTAAGATGTTAGGCTGGTTTGAAGCAGTGTTAAAGAGAGAGTACTACACCCGGTGGGTCACTTCAAGCCTCAACAACCAACAAGGTATATCAGGAGATCTGAAGTTGATGCCATAACTGGGAAACCGAAAATAGTGCTGAAGCGGATTCCTCCGCGCACGATGTCTAGAATCCCTCTACGGGAAATGCCACAGGACTTCACTCCACACTTCAAGTGGTGGTACTATGATTGGAGAACAGGAGAGGCAGTCATAGTATTGAACAGAGATGGTATTATGAAAACTGTCATGGTGTTCGACCCCATATGGCTCACTAACTTATCATCCGATAATGTTTACACCTTATACAAGTGGCCACTGTTCTATGACTCACAGGATATTGTACAAGCTCTCCAATTCCAGAATGTGATACGACTCTACTTTGCTTTTGAAATACATGCAGGAGTCACAAGAGAGGAGAAGTACAAGAAGTATGAGGAGCTTATGAAGAATGTAAAGCAGTAGATGAAACTAGGTCCAAGGGGGAGTTTGTAGATACATGTGTACCTAGTTTCTGAACTTAATATAAAATGTCTTTATTGTCTTACACATATGTAATTGAATGGGTACTTAATGAAATAAAATGTGTGGTTGTGCTTATAATGTTGAATATTTCATTGCTTGGTATGTAATAACGCTTATATTGAAGTAACTATATAGTTTTGTGGTTGTTTGAATAGAATTAAGTCAAATAATGATTGTGAAACATATTCAAACTAAATCATATGAAGTTCTCATGCGATTGGCCCATGCTAATAGACTATACGCATGAACAACTTCATGCTAATGAACCAGTCGCACGATTGAACCAGGAGACTGGATCAGTCGCATGATTGTAACATGAGATTGACTCAGTCGCACGACTGAACACTTAGTCGTGCGAATGGATCAACCGCATGACTCAATCGCACGGCTGAACCATGCAAATGGTTCAGTCGCCCGAATGAGAAACCCTAACCTATAAATACCACTTAAATCGTGGAAAAATAGAACACTTTTAATACCTAGGTACTAGATCGTACCCTAGCCGTCCAGAGACCTCTAAGAACCTGTTCCAAGTTCATAGATCGCACTAGATCGATTCCCAATTGTTCTTAACGTTTAGATTCAATCCATAATTGTTTCTACGTGCGTTCTCACTGATTGGATCGCCAATCAAATAGGATTCTGCACTATTTGATTCGGTATACACATATATCAGTTAGTATTTCGTTCGATACACGATCCTAACTTCTTAAATCACCGGTTCCTTGTGCCTTCAAGGTTTATTAAGTCGTTACATATTATATGTTAGTGGTTGCGTATCTTAAAAAAAGACATGACTACCCTTAAGATTTTATAGACTCTTAAAGCATGATTTACACTTGTGATTGACTAAAAATCATTAGTTTGTAATTGTTGATTGTCATACACTTATATAGAAAATCACATACTCAAATCAAAGAAAAGTTAAAATCAACATAAAGGTCATAATCAAGCCTATTTTGGTGATGGTGTAACACCCCGAAATTTCAAAAAAAAAACTCAAAAAAGGACTTTTAGGTTTTCATATAAAAGTTTTCACATAGGGGAAGCCTATAGAAGGGAAAGTGTGTCCCTTGCCCCCACCCTTGATCGTGCGAACATAGGACCTGGAGCATTCTAGAGAGACGTGAAAACTAGAGAGAAAAAACAAGGGAAATTGGTGTTTAAGGTATGTATTTCAAGTCGTTTCATTCGTATATGCATAAGGAATGAATTTTTAATGATAATGATGCATGAATATGCAGGTTATTAGGTTAATTAAGAAGCTCTCAAGAATGATGTGTTTGTTTGTAATATGCAAAAGGTGAGTTCTAGCCTCCTTTCTTCTACAAGTTTTATTTGTTTTGGGAATGATCTGCATACTGGCATGGTTGTCTATGCCCTTTATGATGATTTTGATTGATAGGATTTCATTATGAGTGAATTTGCCATGATTAAGTCGATGGTTATGCTAATTATGATGTTTTCGCATGGTTAGGATGGGATATTTTTGCTCAGTTATGTTTTCGCCCTTAGAGTTCTCACCTGTATGATGTTCTCGCTTGGCTAAGTAACTTGGTGCATAAGGGTTTAGCAGTGTTGATGTTCTCACTTGATAAATTCTCGTATCTATAAGTTCTCGCCCTTAGATATTCTCATGTAATAGATGTTTTAGCGTGATAGATGTTCTCGTGTAATAGATGTTTTTGCGCGATAGATGTTCTCGCATGATAAATGTTCTTGCATGCCTTACCTTTTGCTCCATTAGGCTTTCAAGGGTTGTGTTGACTTATTTGTTCTAAATTGAAACTATAATGATAAATGTTTAAAGTGAACTCTACTTGATTTATATACTAATTTAGGTAAAATATTATGTGATAAAGCGAAATATAATGTAAGATTGCATAGTAAAACTTAATAAAATAATAAATGGTTGGAAATGCTTATAAAAAGTCTTTCAAGCATGACTATAGAAATGGAATTACGATGCGCAATCTCAACTAAAGGTATGTGTATCACACATGACTAATGTGATAAGGGGCATTGGCATATGTTGTCAATTGCTATGACTACTAGACTATAGGGTCTTGCACTTGCGCAGACTAAATGACTATAGGGGGTCTATCGTTACTACTTATCTAGGCTTTGTGCTAGGATGGTGGGACGTAGATTCGGAAAAGTGGAACAAATAGACTAAATGAAAGAAAAGCTAATGAGCATGAGAAGGCATGAAAAAAAGAAATATATACTATTAGAGTTTTGAAAGAATTAATATCTATGCTACTGGGGCGAGTTCATGTCTTGCATCCACAGTTTTGAAAGAATTAATATAGTTTTATAGTTTTTGATATTTAAACACCCTTTGATGTCTTAAAAATAAGCTTATTCAAATGATTAAGTATGATTTCTATTGCAAATATATGTTTATGAATGTTTTATGGTATGAGTTACCAATTGTGAGGATTTCCGGAAATGGGGCCTTACAACGGGTGCCACATAGTTCATTTGGGTTTTCTTTTATGCTTAAACAATAGATGAATTTCAATTGATTTGCTTGCTACCTATATAGTTTGGTCTATGACACATCTACGGTTATGATGATTTGTCTGAGCCTAGCTTCACCTCGTCCATCACACGTGCAATGACACGCCAATGGACACTACTAGGTAGGATTAATGGTGTATTGAATTTCCTTTTTACGTTTTCGAAGTTGTAGGAAATTTATACATCAAACAACATTTTTGATATATTTATATTTAGATTTTCTTTGTCCGAGGAATACCCACTCTCTATTAGGTGGGACTGAGTGGGAACGAAGCAGGGGTGAGGAATACCTAACTCTAGGTAGGAACACCACCCCATATCCAACATGTAAAATTTTCCCTCAACCTAGTGATTATTCATTACTACAAAAATTCCCTCTTTTGTCTATTACCTAATGGTGACAATATCGGAACAAAAAAGTTAAACCTTTTAACGAAAAGCAATTTAATTGTGCGAATGAAGCGGCAAGAAAGTGACGTTGAATTTGTTTTTGGGTCCTAAAATGTAAGTGACATATACTATAACAAACAACTATATCCTTGTAGAGTTTGAAAAATCATATGACGTGTGTATTGTTTTACATAATATGATTTTGAAGATGGATAGTGTAATGATATCTCTTGATTACAAAGAGGATTCTCCAAACGATGAACCGGTGGAGCATGATATTATTTCACATGTATAATCACTCACAATCCACGATAATGTCCAATCGAACCTTATCGAGCATTTGAAATATTTGTGTCAATCGAAACAAATGATCCACTAGTTTTATTTTGTTATAATTTTTTTTTATTATTTTAATAATTTCTCCTTTAACATTATTCTTTTATGCATTTATTTAATTTTATTATTTTTATATGAAAATATAAATACAAATAAAAAAATAAATTAATATGGTGAAAAATAGGGAAATTGTGGAAAAACTAGAACAACACCTTACAACAGGAGGAGGATATAAGTGAAATTAAAAAAAATGATGTAACGCTAATACGTCATTCGAAGAAATTTGAGAGAAACAAAATAATTCACTCGTTTTTAATACATCTATTCTACTCTTAAAATTATAATAAACGTCCATTAAAATTTTAATGCACAATCAGAACACATCACATTATCACCAAAATTATTCATTCTTCTTAGAGCCATCATTTACACACTTATCTACTAATACTTTCAAACTACGTAAACTCTTCGATTTTATTTATTCAAAGTGTAAATTTTCATGGAATTGGTAGATTAAACAAAGAGTAGAGTTTATTTGACCCGAAGAAGCGGATCTGGCCCAAAAGACCCGATCCGCATTTACAGGGTTCCCTTGGTTATTTGATATTTTGAGTTTCACAATTTTACACTCTTTCTTCATTCTTCTACATTTCTTCACGGTTTCTATACCTCCGTGAATGACTGATTTCATTTCCTCACGTCGTTAGTTTGGAAGTTAATTCCTCTTTTGGAATTTGGTAAATGCACTTTTGCATTTGAAATCTCCTTCCACAGGTATGATGTTCATCTTCCAATCATTGTTCTGTAGGAATTCGGTTGTTTATGTTGTTAAATTCGCTCAATCTCATTGAAATATAGAAAATTTCTTTTGTTGATCATTGTTTTAATCAGTGATTTGATAATTTTTTAGTTATCTGTGACTAGCACACCTTCATTCATTTGCCTGTTGGTTTATATTGTTTGGGGATTCTCCATATAGATGCGTTTATTGTTATTATTTTGAAATGTTCTGTATGCAGATGTTATGCTGCGTAACGTAATCATGAAATTAACCTTAAAACCCTAGAACTGTTCTGTAGTTTATGAAGCAATTGTATGATGTTCTTTCGTTTTTTGTTTTTAAAATGGGTTTGGTATATTGTTAACTTAATATTTAGAACAAGGGTACATTCTAATTTATAATTAATGATCTAAAATAGTTCTATCATTGGGAATTGTAGATTAAACCATTTGATTATTCCATTGTATACTTCCAACAGGCTGATTGGTGTGGTGTTTCCTGAATTCAAATGAGAGCAGCAATGTGCTTTTCACATCTTCATCTTCCTAGATGCCAAATTCATACCCTTTATGGTTCTTGGTGGAAAAAGGTCAATAATTTGAGCAAAAGACAAGAAAACATATCCACTTTTCGGTTACTTGGTCCCAATATATATGCCCTTCAAGGGGGAAATAGTAGGAGATGGACCCAGAAATCTTTATCTACAAACACGGAAGGAAAGAACATTTCAAGCAGAAAATCGACAGACATTAGCCAACAAATAACTGATGTTTCAAGCCTAACTCATGTTAATTTAAATACTAGCAGAATAGAAATAGGTGCATGTAGCAGTGTTCATATTGAACAAAAGATATCCGAAAACAAAGATATAGCAAAGTGCACAACCGTTATTGTGTTTGATATTGAGACCACTGGATTCAGCAGACAAAATGATCGAATCATTGAGATTGCATTGCAAGATCTTAGTGGGGGAGTAAATAGTACATTTCAGACACTTGTCAATCCAGATATGATTGTGACAAATCCAAAGATCCATGGAATTTCAACACATATGGTCAATAAACCTGGTGTTCCAAGGTACCATTCATGATCATTAGTTTTTAAGTTTGGTGTTTCTTATCTTCTTCCTAGAATTGTTCTTGTGTGCTTGGATATAGCTATACAATATCACATAGATACATAATCACTTCCTAATACCCTGTTAGTTAATATGATGAGTTGACATGTTGTGTTAAAGAACCTTATAGATATGAAAGTACGCATATTCATGATATTCAGTTATTTAGTTTTGTGTTTCTGGTTTTTTTACTAGAATTGTTCTTCTATGTTTGGATATAACCATAAAATATGACATTATCAATTTCCTAACACACATCCAAACACCCGCTTAGTTATTATAATATTTTGAGTTGACATGCTATGTTAAAGAACCTTATAACATGAAATTTTGCAGGATATGAGAGTTGATACCATATTCATTATCTTGAGTTATGAAGTGTTGTGTTTCTTATTTTCCTACTACACTTTTTCTTGTTTGTTTGGATATAACCATGCAATATCACATAGTTACTTTCCAAACACACATACAAACACCTCTTTAGTTATTATGACATTTTTAAAGGACATGTTGTGTTAAAGAACCTTACAGACATGAAATTGAGCAGGATGAATGAGTTTTTTTTTCTTCTTCTTTTTGGATAAAGGGCATTGCCCTGCAAATTAGGATGAATGAGTTGATACCCATATTCATGATCTTCAGTTATTAGGTACTAATATCTTTATATTAATAAATTAAAAATAAATCCGGACACTTGTCACCATTCTAGGTCATCTAATAATTGGTTTTTCCGCTTCTCTCTCCTCTTAATTATAAATGTTATAATAACTATTTATTAATTAAAAACTACCCATAATTAAAATTTCAAATATGTTAACTTCAAATTTTTAAATGTATAATACACGGGTTTATTCAATCCGTATAATACACAATATTTATGACTAAACTTTTTTATATTATAAACCATGTAATAATAAATTTATTTAACCCGTGTATTACACGGGATTGTAACGTAGTTGTTCTTAGATGTTTGGATATAGCCGTAAAATATCACATAAGCACTTTTCGAACAAACATCCAAACACCCCCTTAGCATTTATGATATTTTGAGTTGACATGCTGTGTTATAGAACCTTATAGACATGAAGTTGTGCAGGATGAAAGAGTTGATACCCATACTGGTACGATACGTCAGAAGTCGGCAAAAGCCTGGTGGTCAAACGTTATTAGTTGCTCACAACGCTAAAACGTTTGATGTCCCTTTCTTGATTAGTGAATTCAATCGCTGCTCCTATGAAATCCCATCAGATTGGCATTTTGTGGATTCAATATCTCCTGCTCGTGTGCTAATGAAAGCCGAAGGTCAGTCTCATGTAATCACTTTCTAAATGCACGTCCAAACACCCCCTCTATTCATGAAAGGCTGCAAATGATGGTTTGATTTAATCTCTGTACAGGATCTGAACTTTCTTCAAAGTCACTCCAAGCCCTTAGGGAATACTATAAGATCCCCCTAATCGGTACAGCTCACAGAGCCATGGCAGATGTAAGAGTTCTTGCATTGGTTTTACAGAAGATGACCCGTGAGCTGAAGCTCACTGTTCCCTGTCTTCTTGAAAATTATTCATTTACTGCCTCTGAAATAATTAATAATTCAAAGAAGAAGAAGAATTCAAGATAAGTCATGTTCTTTGGTTTACTTCTTTGGGTTTCAAGTAATGTTATTGATTTACCAATTACAGAAATATTTGGTTATAATTTATCCACCTTCAGGCATGTTAAAGTTACAATATTTGGCTATAATTTATCTACTTATGCCATGTAACACCTGAGATCTTAACTTCAGCTAGAATAATTAACTAGGCATGGACATTTTCTCTTCAGAGAAATGCATGTTGTAACTTTTTTATATCTTGTTGCAACATTGAATCTTAGCGGATGTTGTCCCTCTGGTTGTACTCTTGAGAACCACCCTCTGACGATCAATCAGTATGTGTATATATATCTATACATAACACATAGATGCGAGGAAATAGCATAGTAGGGAGAGCAGAAGATCCATCATCAAATGATTGCCTCTCCTTATGAAGGGTGTGAGCTTGATTAGGTCCAATTAGTTAGAACTCAGTGAGCCTTAAGCCGATTTCAAGGATACATATCATATTCTGATTTTCGTTTTAATTATCCAACTTCGAATATATTTTTCTTTCGGATGCATATATTTTACCTGACTTGAATTACTGCAAACGGGGTGGATTCATGATCTTTTGCCATCTAACTTGAACGTATTTATAAGGGGTGCATTACAGTACCAAGTTTGATCTTGTTACAATATAATTTATATTTCAGGTGTATGCCTGTTCATTTTGTGCAAAAATCAACCCTATGAATAGACATTTTGTGCAAAAGGGTGTTTTAAGAATGGGAAGAGAAGCAAGAAGCATGTTTGGATATTATCAGTGTGTTCAAACTAAACCATACCAGATTGTTACTAACAGTTTAGTTTTTATTTTTTGGCCTTATCAGCTTATAAGCTTTGAGTATCTTAAATGCTAATTAAACAAGAAATATTATTATTATTATATACTGGTTAGTAACATTTTGTTGCATAGCAATTTATACATCATGCTTCATTGATATGTTGTTCATGAGGGTTGTACTATGGCTTGTATTCACTTTTGGGTATAAAAACTCACACCCATTACTTATTTCTCTTGCATCTACAGACTCTCTTGCTTCTCTTTACTCTCTGAGGTGGTGATTTATAATTATAGTTGAAATCTTATTTACATTTTCCTTTACATTCTTCTAGGGTTTTAGAACACTTAGTACATCTTTTCAAACTAGTACAACAATAAACTATCCTTTTACACAATGCTCGGTTTCATAACACATTGCTGGTTCGCTTCCTCTGGGGCGCCTACATTAAAAAAAATTAATCATTTGTCATCCATATCTTGGTATAAAATCGAAAGAGTACATGCATTGCGTCTTATTAATAAAATATTTTGTTGCATCAAAAGTTATATTCCTAACAAAATATTTTAAATAGAGTAAATTACATAAAATGGTCTTTGTGGTTATATTGAAATTCTAGATTTGATCCTTGAAGTTTAAAATGTTTGGATATAGTCTCTAACATTTCTTTTTCTTTCATATATGGTTCCTAGGTCTGTTAGTTAGCCGTTAATGATATTAAATATTGTAAAAATTAGAATTTTACTTGCATTAGACATCTATTTAATTTACCTTTTAAGCTATACTATTATTTTTTGTTTAAGAAAATTTTATATTTTTAAATTTCAAGAGTTTTAAATTTTTATATTATTTTTATAATTTCATTACTAATAAGATTATTATTTATAATACGTTTTAAATATACAAATAAAAGCCTTTTAAAAACGTGCTTTTTAAAATGTTCAGTTTTTTAATCGTTCATTTTTTATACGTCATTTTATATCATTTTGATTTTTTTAAACTGTTTGGTTTTCTAAAGTTATTTTTTAAAACCATTTAATTTTTAAACATCTTTTCTTAAACAAATTCTTACTTTTTTAAACATTTTTTACAAACAATTTGGTTTTAAATGTCTTTATAAAAGAAGATATTTTTATAAAGGTTTAAAAAACCCGCATATTGGTTTTAAAAAATTATAAGCCACAGTTAAAAAAAGTCATTTTTTAAAATATTTTATATTTGTGTATTAATAATAAAAATATTTATAACAAAAAGATTATAATAAAATAAAATTACATTGATGATCCTGATCCTTATAAGTAAAATATTTATTTTGATAAATCTAACATCACTAACTGAACTAAAAAAGTATGAACCATTGATAAAAGATAACCATATTATTAGGGACTATATTCGCAATTTTAAAGTTTTAAGGACCAAATCTAAAATTTTAATCAAATCACATGGAACATCCATGTAATTTACTCTTTAATATATAATCATATTGAGAGTTCAATATGTTAGAAATAAGTATGTGGTCTTTTGACCATTTGGCATTTATTTGGGTTATGTATGTGTAGTCCTAATACTTAGGGTATATAATTTGATGGAAGTTAATATCCTAAGAGGCTAATATGTAAATGCTGGTGGTTAAAAGATTTAGGAGTCTGTTTGTCATATAATCAATTCATCTTTTCTCTCCCTACATACATTCACCAGGGAATGAAAAGAAACCTTACACCATAACAATTTCAATCCATCAATTGAAGACAAACAAGACTCTCAAGCAGATTAATCATCATGAGTTCATCATCATCTCATAATCAGAAGATGGAATCTTCTCCTTCAAGTAAGTTCTATTGAATTCACTATATTGATTGATTAGGGACTTGTATAAATGATATCATATGTAGAATTCAATTCTACATGTGGTATCAGAGCAAGGTTTAAGATCTGATACGAATAAGTTTTGAACCCTTTGATCTTGATATACTAAATCAGAAGGAAAGATGAGAGTTTGAATTGATTAAAAAGCATGACTGATGAACGAAACGGAAATAAACAAATCACTGTGTTTCGAAACAATTCAAATCATTTAATGCGAATTCTAAATCGTTTTGGATACTTTATTTTGTTTTAGTATTCGATAAATATTGATTCAAATTAAATTTTGGATAATACACCGTTTCATCGATCGGTGTTTAATTGCCACATGGTCAAGTCAAGTCAAACTATATCATCCATCATACTTCTGAATTGATTTTTAAGTGTTCACAACAGTCGATGCATATACATTTGTTTTGGTTCTGCCGTTTCATGATTTTGGTTAGTAAAGATAAAGAATCTTTTTATTCAAATAATTATGGGACTTTAAATATGGTTTGTATGATGATGATACTCAATTACTCATTCAATCCTATATGTGAAGTCCAAATCAAATGAACTAATATGATTTTAATTCCTTTGCATCTTAAATGACTCAAGCTTTAATAATTTGAATGGCTGAACCAACGAGAAGCTGTTAAAATCAATATAAGCATTATTATTAAGTCATTCAACGTATATTGCTTAAGTTATTAATGCATGAACCTAACGGTAGTGTTTTAATAATCTAGACGATAAAATAAGCATATTTATTATATCTTACCCAACGGTGTTTTATAATAGTATGTTTATCAAATTTCATAATTCAACATTTTAAGTTCAATTGTTAACTAAACCAAGGAGATGTTAATAACGAGCATAATGTGTATTCTTACCTATTATTTGGTGTTAGTAATAGTTTTTATTTCTTATCTGATATATTTTATTTCTGTATCCCAATTATATTTTGTATAGCTATAACTGAGCATATTATTTATTATTTGTGTGCATCAGCATCTATCTTAAGAGCAGGTTCCGGTTATTTGCACGGAATCGAACCTTTAAATGGAAATAACTTTAGTACTTGGGTTGAACAAGTTAAGTTGACATTGGGATTTATGGACCTTGATTATTCTTTAAGGCATAATGCTCCCCCTCCTCTTACCGATAATTACACGGTAGAACAAAAGAAAACTCATGATCAGTGGGAGCGTTATAATAGAATGTCACTCATGATAATCAAGAATTCAATATCTCCAACCATTCGGGAGCCATCCCTGATTCTGATAATGCTAAGGCTTACTTGACCTTGGTTGAGGAGCAATTCAAAGGTATTTCAAAAACCAATGCTGGTATCCTTATCCTTAGAATGTTAACAACCAAGTACAACGGGGTTGGTGGTGTGCGCGAGCATATCATGATGATGAATGACATGGCTAACCAATTGAAATCTCTAGACATGGAAATCAGTGAAGAATTTTTAGTTCACTTCATTATGACATCTCTCCCTTCTCAGTTTGATATTTTCAAGATTAACTATAACACTCAAAAGAAGAAATGGAAGATGAGCGAACTGATTGCCATGTGCGCTCAAGAAGAAGAACGCTTAAAACTAGAGAAGCGCAATGTTGTTCATCTAACCACTCCTGACTCCATGAAGAAGGGCTTGTTTAAAGGCAAGAGTAAAATGGGAAATAAATCAAAACCTAATAAGTTTTCTACCCCTGGAGCAAGTTCTAGTACATTCAAAGGCACTCTCAAATGTCGTTTCTGCCATAAAAAGGGGCACACTCAAAGGGATTGTCCAAAGTTTAAAGAATAATTAGCAAAAAAAGGTATTGCCCTAAACCATATGATTTATGAATCATTTATATTAATGTTCCTAGTAATACATGGTGGTTTGACTCTGGTTCCACTGTACACATATCTAATTCTTTACAGGGATTCTGTACAATAAGGAAGCTGGCAAAAAACCAGCGGACAGTTAAAGTGGGAAATGGCTTGGTAGCTGAGGTGGAAGCAATGGGGACTCTTTCTTTAGTTCTTGAAGGAGGCTTCATTTTAAATTTACAAGAAACCTTATATGTACCAAGTATTACTAGAAACTTAATCTGTTCCAAAATAGATAATGATGGATATGTATTTACTTTTGGACATGGTAGATGTATTTTAAGTTTCAATTCTCGTACTGTTGGTTGTGTGTATTGGATGGAGACCTTTATAAGTTGTCTTGAGATCATAAATTTTTGGAATCCTTGTTGTCTTATAACATAGAAGGCATTTAATGAGAAATAAAAGAAAAAGAAATACGGAGACATCTTCTAAGTTGTGGCATCAAAGATTAGGCCACATTTCACGAGAAAGAATTAACATACTCGTGAAAGATGGATTACTCCCAAAACTTGTGTGTTCAATGTATCAAGGGAAAAATGACCAAAACAAATAAGAAAGGCTCCACAAGAAGTACATGTTTACTTGATTTGTCCATACAGACATATGTGGTCCATTTTCTGTAGGTATTGGAGGTCATAAGTCGTTTATTACTTTCATTGATGACTATTCTCGTTATATATACTTATTTTTGATCCATGAAAAATCTAAATCTCTCGAAACTTTTAAAACTTTTAACGCCGAAGTTAAGAATCAACTAGATCAAAAAATAGAAGTTGTGAGATCTGATAGGGGTGGGAATACTATGGTCGACACACTGACGTAGGACAAAGTCCGGGGTCTTTTCATGAGTTTTGTAAAAGCCATCGTATAATAAATCAATACACCATGCCCGGAACTCCTCAACAAAACGGTGTGGCTGAAAGGCGCAACCGTACCCTTATGGATATGGTACGTAGTATGTTGGCTAACTGTAATCTCCCTGAATTTCTATGGACTGAGGCATTATAGACAGCCGTTCACATACTTAATCGGGTTCCTTCTAAGTCTGTAACTAAGACTCCCTTTGAAATATGGACAGGAGGAAACCTAATTTGAATTATCTTAAAGTATGGGGATGTCCAGTTGAAGCTAAACTTTATAATCCATAGTCCAAGAAATTAGATATGAAAACCATTAGTTTTTTTCGTTGGATATCCTGAATGTTCAAAAGGATACCGATTTTACTGCCCTTCTCATTCCACTAGAATTGTTGAGACTGGAAATGTTGAATTCCTTGAGTTTACAAACTTGAGTGGGAGTGATGGCGGTAGACAATAGATCTTCATGAAGAACTGAAGTGGCACCGATCATTCATATACCAGTGCCTATAAGTCAGTCATTTGAACCACCTATTGATTCACCAGTTTCTCATAATGAAAATACGACTAACACTGAGGAACCATCTGCATCAAATCCCGTCACATCTCCTGAAGTTAATGAACAAGAAACTCAAGAACCACAATTAAGAAGGTCTTCTCGTCCTAGACGACCCATAAATTATGATAACTTCGTCACTTACCTTCATGAGGCTGATTTTGATTTGGGTAAAATTGTTGACCCAACTACATTCAAAGAGGCTATGAATTGCGACCAATCAACTCAATGGTTTAATTCCATGGAAGATGAGTTGAAATCAATGAAGATAAATAATGTCTGGACACTTACTGAATTACCAAAGGGTGCTAAGCCTGTCGGTTGTAAGCGGGTCTATAAAACTAAGTTAGACCAACATGGAAACATAGAATGTTATAAAGCGTGTTTCGTTGCAAAAGGCTATACTCAAAGGGAGGGAATTGATTATCAAGAGACATTTTCTCCTGTGTCAAGAAAGGATTCCCTTAGAATAGTCATGGCTTTAGTAGCACATTTTAACTTAGAGCTACATCAAATAAATGTTAAAACTGCGTTCTTAAATGGAGATTTGCATGAAGATGTGTTCATGAAACAACCTGAAGGTTTTGAGCCTAAAGGCAAAGAACATATGGTATGCAAATTAAATAAATCAATTTATGGGTTAAAGCAAGCATATCGACAATCGTACATCAAATTTGATGAAGTGATGAAAAGACATAATTTTACTAAAAATCAGGTAGATCAATGCATTTATCTCAAAATGAGTGGGAGTAAATATGTTATACTTGTATTATATGTTGATGACATCTTATTAGCAAGCAATAATTTAGACATGTTGCATGAGTCAAAAAGATTATTATCCGCTAATTTTGATATGAAAGATCTCGGTGAAGCCTCTTACGTAATTGGAATAGAAATACACCGAAATCGAAGCGTTGGGACATTAGGACTGTCTCAAAAGGCATATATTGAGCTGATACTTAAAAGATTCAATATGCAACATTGTTCTCCATCTGTTGCACCTGTAGTTTAAGGGTGATAGTTTTGGGTCTTATCAATGCCCTAAGTCAGAGGCATAAATTGAACAAATGAGACCTATACCATATGCTTCCGTTGTGGGAAGTTTAATGTATGCTCAAGTATGCACTCGTCCCGACATCGCGTATATAACCGGCATGCTAGGCAGGTATCAATCAAATCCTGGTCTAGATCATTGGAAAGCTGCTAAGAGTATTGCGATATTTACAAGGGACAAAGGAGTACAAGTTGACTTATAGGAGATCATTTGATCTTGAAGTTATCGGCTATACTGATTCTGATTTTGCAAGTGTAAATATGATAAAAAGTCTACTTCGGGATACATTTGTATGCTATCAGGTGGGCCCATATCATGGAAGAGTCACAAACAACAGTTGACTACTACTTCAACTATGATGGCAGAATATGTTGCATGTTATAATGCCACATGTCACGCGATGCTTTTAAGAAATCTAATTAAGGACTCAAAATCGTTACTTTCATACAGAGGCATATGAAAATTTATTGTGATAATAGCGCGGCGGTGAGCTTTTCAAATAATAATAGCTCAAGTGAGGCATATGAATTGGTATATCTATCTATTCAATATCCAAGTAACAACAAACACATACAAAATTAATAAAAAAAGATGGATATTATTTGTGCCGATAAACG